>OZ020573.1:23414647-24014647 GCA_963971525.1 Cephus spinipes
CATTCCGCTTCGTAGTTTCCTGTGCCCAGGTGTCGGATGTGGAAGTTCAGGTTGTCCAGGTATTCCGCTTCGTAGTTTTCTGTATCTAGGTGTCGGATGTGGAAGTCCAGGGTGTCCAGGTATTCCGCTTCGTAGTTTTCGGTATCTAGGTGTCGGATGTGGAAGTTCAGGGTGTCCAGGTATTCCGCTTCGTAGTTTTCTGTATCTAGGTGTCGGATGTGGAAGTCCAGGGTATCCAGGTATTCCGCTTCGTAGTTTTCTGTATCTAGGTGTCGGATGTGGAAGTTCAGGGTGTCCAGGTATTCCGCTTCGTAGTTTTCTGTATCTAGGTGTCGGATGTGGAAGTCCAGGGTGTCCAGGTATTCCGCTTCGTAGTTTTCTGTATCTAGGTGTCGGATGTGGAAGTCCAGGGTGTCCAGGTATTCCGCTCCGTAGTTTCCTGTGTCCAGGTATTGGATGTGGAAGTCCAGGGTATGCAGGTATTCCGCTACGGAGTTTGTTGTGTCTAGGTTCTGGATGTGGAAGTCCAGGGTATCCAGGTTTTCCGCTTCGTAGTTTTCTGTATCTAGGTGTCGGATGTGGAAGTCCAGGGTGTCCAGGTATTCCGCTTCGTAGTTTTCTGTATCTAGGTGTCGGATGTGGAAGTCCAGGGTGTCCAGGCATTCCGCTCCGTAGTTTCCTGTGCCCAGGTGTCGGATGTGGAAGTTCAGGTTGTCCAGGTATTCCGCTTCGTAGTTTTCTGTATCTAGGTGTCGGATGTGGAAGTCCAGGGTGTCCAGGTATTCCGCTTCGTAGTTTTCTGTATCTAGGTGTCGGATGTGGAAGTTCAGGGTGTCCAGGTATTCCGCTTCGTAGTTTTCTGTATCTAGGTGTCGGATGTGGAAGTCCAGGGTGTTCAGGTATTCCGCTTCGTAGTTTTCTGTATCTAGGTGTCGGATGTGGAAGTCCAGGGTGTCCAGGCATTCAGCTACGTAGTTTGTTGTATCTAGGTACTGGATGTGGAAGTCCAGGGTGTCCAGGTATTCCGCTTCGTAGTTTTCTGTATCTAGGTGTCGGATGTGGAAGTCCAGGGTGTCCAGATATTCCGCTTCGTAGTTTTCTGTATCTAGGTGTCGGATGTGGAAGTCCAGGGTGTCCAGGCATTCCGCTCCGTAGTTTCCTGTGCCCAGGTGTCGGATGTGGAAGTTCAGGGTGTCCAGGTATTCCGCTTCGTAGTTTTCTGTATCTAGGTGTCGGATGTGGAAGTTCAGGGTGTCCAGGTATTCCGCTTCGTAGTTTTCTGTATCTAGGTGTCGGATGTGGAAGTCCAGGGTGTCCAGGTATTCCGCTTCGTAGTTTTCTGTATCTAGGTGTCGGATGTGGAAGTCCAGGGTGTCCAGGTATTCCGCTTCGTAGTTTTCTGTATTTAGGTGTCGGATGTGGAAGTCCAGGGTGTCCAGGCATTCAGCTACGTAGTTTGTTGTATCTAGGTACTGGATGTGGAAGTCCAGGGTGTCCAGGTATTCCGCTTCGTAGTTTTCTGTATCTTGGTGTCGGATGTAGAAGTTCAGGGTGTCCAGGTATTCCGCTCCATAGTTTGTTGTATATAGGTACTGGATGTGGAAGTCCAGGGTGTCCAGGTATTCCGCTTCGTAGTTTTCTGTATCTAGGTGTCGGATCTGGAAGTCCAGGGTGTTCAGGTATTCCGCTTCGTAGTTTTCTGTATTTAGGTGTCGGATGTGGAAGTCCAGGGTGTCCAGGTATTCCGCTTCGTAGTTTTCTGTATCTAGGTGTCGGATGTGGAAGTCCAGGGTGTCCAGATATTCCGCTTCGTAGTTTTCTGTATCTAGGTGTCGGATGTGGAAGTCCAGGGTGTCCAGGCATTCCGCTTCGTAGTTTCCTGTGCCCAGGTGTCGGATGTGGAAGTTCAGGTTGTCCAGGTATTCCGCTTCGTAGTTTTCTGTATCTAGGTGTCGGATGTGGAAGTCCAGGGTGTCCAGGTATTCCGCTTCGTAGTTTTCGGTATCTAGGTGTCGGATGTGGAAGTTCAGGGTGTCCAGGTATTCCGCTTCGTAGTTTTCTGTATCTAGGTGTCGGATGTGGAAGTCCAGGGTATCCAGGTATTCCGCTTCGTAGTTTTCTGTATCTAGGTGTCGGATGTGGAAGTTCAGGGTGTCCAGGTATTCCGCTTCGTAGTTTTCTGTATCTAGGTGTCGGATGTGGAAGTCCAGGGTGTCCAGGTATTCCGCTTCGTAGTTTTCTGTATCTAGGTGTCGGATGTGGAAGTCCAGGGTGTCCAGGTATTCCGCTCCGTAGTTTCCTGTGTCCAGGTATTGGATGTGGAAGTCCAGGGTATGCAGGTATTCCGCTACGGAGTTTGTTGTGTCTAGGTTCTGGATGTGGAAGTCCAGGGTATCCAGGTTTTCCGCTTCGTAGTTTTCTGTATCTAGGTGTCGGATGTGGAAGTCCAGGGTGTCCAGGTATTCCGCTTCGTAGTTTTCTGTATCTAGGTGTCGGATGTGGAAGTCCAGGGTGTCCAGGCATTCCGCTCCGTAGTTTCCTGTGCCCAGGTGTCGGATGTGGAAGTTCAGGTTGTCCAGGTATTCCGCTTCGTAGTTTTCTGTATCTAGGTGTCGGATGTGGAAGTCCAGGGTGTCCAGGTATTCCGCTTCGTAGTTTTCTGTATCTAGGTGTCGGATGTGGAAGTTCAGGGTGTCCAGGTATTCCGCTTCGTAGTTTTCTGTATCTAGGTGTCGGATGTGGAAGTCCAGGGTGTTCAGGTATTCCGCTTCGTAGTTTTCTGTATCTAGGTGTCGGATGTGGAAGTCCAGGGTGTCCAGGCATTCAGCTACGTAGTTTGTTGTATCTAGGTACTGGATGTGGAAGTCCAGGGTGTCCAGGTATTCCGCTTCGTAGTTTTCTGTATCTAGGTGTCGGATGTGGAAGTCCAGGGTGTCCAGATATTCCGCTTCGTAGTTTTCTGTATCTAGGTGTCGGATGTGGAAGTCCAGGGTGTCCAGGCATTCCGCTCCGTAGTTTCCTGTGCCCAGGTGTCGGATGTGGAAGTTCAGGTTGTCCAGGTATTCCGCTTCGTAGTTTTCTGTATCTAGGTGTCGGATGTGGAAGTCCAGGGTGTCCAGGTATTCCGCTTCGTAGTTTTCTGTATCTAGGTGTCGGATGTGGAAGTCCAGGGTGTCCAGATATTCCGCTTCGTAGTTTTCTGTATCTAGGTGTCGGATGTGGAAGTCCAGGGTGTTCAGGCATTCCGCTCCGTAGTTTCCTGTGCCCAGGTGTCGGATGTGGAAGTTCAGGGTGTCCAGGTATTCCGCTTCGTAGTTTTCTGTATCTAGGTTTCGGATGTGGAAGTCCAGGGTGTCCAGATATTCCGCTTCGTAGTTTTCTGTATCTAGGTGTCGGATGTGGAAGTCCAGGGTATCCAGGTATTCCGCTTCGTAGTTTTCTGTATCTAGGTGTCGGATGTGGAAGTTCAGGGTGTCCAGGTATTCCGCTTCGTAGTTTTCTGTATCTAGGTGTCGGATGTGGAAGTCCAGGGTGTCCAGGTATTCCGCTTCGTAGTTTTCTGTATCTAGGTGTCGGATGTGGAAGTCCAGGGTGTCCAGGTATTCCGCTCCGTAGTTTCCTGTGTCCAGGTAATTGATGTGGAAGTCCAGGGTATGCAGGTATTCCGCTACGGAGTTTGTTGTGTCTAGGTACTGGATGTGGAAGTCCAGGGTGTCCAGGTTTTCCGCTTCGTAGTTTTCTGTATCTAGGTGTCGGATGTGGAAGTCCAGGGTGTCCAGGTATTCCGCTTCGTAGTTTTCTGTATCTAGGTGTCGGATGTGGAAGTCCAGGGTGTCCAGGCATTCCGCTCCGTAGTTTCCTGTGCCCAGGTGTCGGATGTGGAAGTTCAGGTTGTCCAGGTATTCCGCTTCGTAGTTTTCTGTATCTAGGTGTCGGATGTGGAAGTCCAGGGTGTCCAGGTATTCCGCTTCGTAGTTTTCTGTATCTAGGTGTCGGATGTGGAAGTTCAGGGTGTCCAGGTATTCCGCTTCGTAGTTTTCTGTATCTAGGTGTCGGATGTGGAAGTCCAGGGTGTTCAGGTATTCCGCTTCGTAGTTTTCTGTATCTAGGTGTCGGATGTGGAAGTCCAGGGTGTCCAGGCATTCAACTACGTAGTTTGTTGTATCTAGGTACTGGATGTGGAAGTCCAGGGTGTCCAGGTATTCCGCTTCGTAGTTTTCTGTATCTAGGTGTCGGATGTGGAAGTCCAGGGTGTCCAGATATTCCGCTTCGTAGTTTTCTGTATCTAGGTGTCGGATGTGGAAGTCCAGGGTGTCCAGGCATTCCGCTCCGTAGTTTCCTGTGCCAAGGTGTCGGATGTGGAAGTTCAGGTTGTCCAGGTATTCCGCTTCGTAGTTTTCTGTATCTAGGTGTCGGATGTGGAAGTCCAGGGTGTCCAGGTATTCCGCTTCGTAGTTTTCTGTATCTAGGTGTCGGATGTGGAAGTCCAGGGTGTCCAGATATTCCGCTTCGTAGTTTTCTGTATCTAGGTGTCGGATGTGGAAGTCCAGGGTGTTCAGGCATTCCGCTCCGTAGTTTCCTGTGCCCAGGTGTCGGATGTGGAAGTTCAGGGTGTCCAGGTATTCCGCTTCGTAGTTTTCTGTATCTAGGTTTCGGATGTGGAAGTCCAGGGTGTCCAGGTATTCCGCTTCGTAGTTCTCTGTATATAGGTGTCGGATGTGGATTTCCAGGGTGTCCAGGTATTCCGCTCCGTAGTTTACTGTGTCCAGGTATTGGATGTGGAAGTCCAGGGTATCCAGGTATTCCGCTACGTAGTTTTCTGTATCTTGGTGTCGGATGTAGAAGTTCAGGGTGTCCAGGTATTCCGCTCCATAGTTTGTTGTATATAGGTACTGGATGTGGAAGTCCAGGGTGTCCAGGTATTCCGCTTCGTAGTTTTCTGTATCTAGGTGTCGGATGTGGAAGTCCAGGGTGTTCAGGTATTCCGCTTCGTAGTTTTCTGTATCTAGGTGTCGGATGTGGAAGTCCAGGGTGTCCAGGCATTCAGCTACGTAGTCTGTTGTATCTAGGTACTGGATGTGGAAGTCCAGGGTGTCCAGGTATTCCGCTTCGTAGTTTTCTGTATCTAGGTGTCGGATGTGGAAGTCCAGGGTGTTCAGGTATTCCGCTTCGTAGTTTTCTGTATCTAGGTGTCGGATGTGGAAGTCCAGGGTGTCCAGGCATTCAGCTACGTAGTTTGTTGTATCTAGGTACTGGATGTGGAAGTCCAGGGTGTCCAGGTATTCCGCTTCGTAGTTTTCTGTATCTAGGTGTCGGATGTGGAAGTCCAGGGTGTCCAGATATTCCGCTTCGTAGTTTTCTGTATCTAGGTGTCGGATGTGGAAGTCCAGGGTGTCCAGGCATTCCGCTCCGTAGTTTCCTGTGCCCAGGTGTCGGATGTGGATGTTCAGGTTGTCCAGGTATTCCGCTTCGTAGTTTTCTGTATCTAGGTGTCGGATGTGGAAGTCCAGGGTGTCCAGGTATTCCGCTTCGTAGTTTTCTGTATCTAGGTGTCGGATGTGGAAGTTCAAGGTGTCCAGGTATTCCGCTTCGTAGTTTTCTGTATCTAGGTGTCGGATGTGGAAGTCCAGGTTGTCCAGGTATTCCGCTTCGTAGTTTTCTGTATCTAGGTGTCGGATGTGGAAGTTCAGGGTGTCCAGGTATTCCGCTTCGTAGTTTTCTGTATCTAGGTGTCGGATGTGGAAGTTCAGGGTGTCCAGGTATTCCGCTTCGTATTTTTCTGTATCTAGGTGTCGGATGTGGGAGTCCAGGGTGTCCAGGTATTCCGCTTCGTAGTTTTCTGTATCTAGGTGTCGGATGTGGAAGTCCAGGGTGTCCAGGCATTCCGCTCCGTAGTTTCCTGTGCCCAGGTGTCGGATGTGGAAGTTCAGGGTGTCCAGGTATTCCGCTTCGTAGTTTTCTGTATCTAGGTGTCGGATGTGGAAGTCCAGGGTGTCCAGGTATTCCGCTTCGTAGTTTTCTGTATCTAGGTGTCGGATGTGGAAGTCCAGGGTGTCCAGGCATTCCGCTCCGTAGTTTCCTGTGCCCAGGTGTCGGATGTGGAAGTTCAGGTTGTCCAGGTATTCCGCTTCGTAGTTTTCTGTATCTAGGTGTCGGATGTGGAAGTCCAGGGTGTCCAGGTATTCCGCTTCGTAGTTTTCTGTATCTAGGTGTCGGATGTGGAAGTTCAGGGTGTCCAGGTATTCCGCTTCGTAGTTTTCTGTATCTAGGTGTCGGATGTGGAAGTCCAGGGTGTTCAGGTATTCCGCTTCGTAGTTTTCTGTATCTAGGTGTCGGATGTGGAAGTCCAGGGTGTCCAGGCATTCAGCTACGTAGTTTGTTGTATCTAGGTACTGGATGTGGAAGTCCAGGGTGTCCAGGTATTCCGCTTCGTAGTTTTCTGTATCTAGGTGTCGGATGTGGAAGTCCAGGGTGTCCAGATATTCCGCTTCGTAGTTTTCTGTATCTAGGTGTCGGATGTGGAAGTCCAGGGTGTCCAGGCATTCCGCTCCGTAGTTTCCTGTGCCCAGGTGTCGGATGTGGAAGTTCAGGTTGTCCAGGTATTCCGCTTCGTAGTTTTCTGTATCTAGGTGTCGGATGTGGAAGTCCAGGGTGTCCAGGTATTCCGCTTCGTAGTTTTCTGTATCTAGGTGTCGGATGTGGAAGTCCAGGGTGTCCAGATATTCCGCTTCGTAGTTTTCTGTATCTAGGTGTCGGATGTGGAAGTCCAGGGTGTTCAGGCATTCCGCTCCGTAGTTTCCTGTGCCCAGGTGTCGGATGTGGAAGTTCAGGGTGTCCAGGTATTCCGCTTCGTAGTTTTCTGTATCTAGGTTTCGGATGTGGAAGTCCAGGGTGTCCAGATATTCCGCTTCGTAGTTTTCTGTATCTAGGTGTCGGATGTGGAAGTCCAGGGTATCCAGGTATTCCGCTTCGTAGTTTTCTGTATCTAGGTGTCGGATGTGGAAGTTCAGGGTGTCCAGGTATTCCGCTTCGTAGTTTTCTGTATCTAGGTGTCGGATGTGGAAGTCCAGGGTGTCCAGGTATTCCGCTTCGTAGTTTTCTGTATCTAGGTGTCGGATGTGGAAGTCCAGGGTGTCCAGGTATTCCGCTCCGTAGTTTCCTGTGTCCAGGTAATTGATGTGGAAGTCCAGGGTATGCAGGTATTCCGCTACGGAGTTTGTTGTGTCTAGGTACTGGATGTGGAAGTCCAGGGTGTCCAGGTTTTCCGCTTCGTAGTTTTCTGTATCTAGGTGTCGGATGTGGAAGTCCAGGGTGTCCAGGTATTCCGCTTCGTAGTTTTCTGTATCTAGGTGTCGGATGTGGAAGTCCAGGGTGTCCAGGTATTCCGCTTCGTAGTTTTCTGTATCTAGGTGTCGGATGTGGAAGTCCAGGGTGTCCAGGTATTCCGCTTCGTAGTTTTCTGTATCTAGGTGTCGGATGTGGAAGTTCAGGGTGTCCAGGTATTCCGCTTCGTAGTTTTCTGTATCTAGGTGTCGGATGTGGAAGTCCAGGGTGTTCAGGTATTCCGCTTCGTAGTTTTCTGTATCTAGGTGTCGGATGTGGAAGTCCAGGGTGTCCAGGCATTCAACTACGTAGTTTGTTGTATCTAGGTACTGGATGTGGAAGTCCAGGGTGTCCAGGTATTCCGCTTCGTAGTTTTCTGTATCTAGGTGTCGGATGTGGAAGTCCAGGGTGTCCAGGCATTCCGCTCCGTAGTTTCCTGTGCCAAGGTGTCGGATGTGGAAGTTCAGGTTGTCCAGGTATTCCGCTTCGTAGTTTTCTGTATCTAGGTGTCGGATGTGGAAGTCCAGGGTGTCCAGGTATTCCGCTTCGTAGTTTTCTGTATCTAGGTGTCGGATGTGGAAGTCCAGGGTGTCCAGATATTCCGCTTCGTAGTTTTCTGTATCTAGGTGTCGGATGTGGAAGTCCAGGGTGTTCAGGCATTCCGCTCCGTAGTTTCCTGTGCCCAGGTGTCGGATGTGGAAGTTCAGGGTGTCCAGGTATTCCGCTTCGTAGTTTTCTGTATCTAGGTTTCGGATGTGGAAGTCCAGGGTGTCCAGGTATTCCGCTTCGTAGTTCTCTGTATATAGGTGTCGGATGTGGATTTCCAGGGTGTCCAGGTATTCCGCTCCGTAGTTTACTGTGTCCAGGTATTGGATGTGGAAGTCCAGGGTATCCAGGTATTCCGCTACGTAGTTTTCTGTATCTTGGTGTCGGATGTAGAAGTTCAGGGTGTCCAGGTATTCCGCTCCATAGTTTGTTGTATATAGGTACTGGATGTGGAAGTCCAGGGTGTCCAGGTATTCCGCTTCGTAGTTTTCTGTATCTAGGTGTCGGATGTGGAAGTCCAGGGTGTTCAGGTATTCCGCTTCGTAGTTTTCTGTATCTAGGTGTCGGATGTGGAAGTCCAGGGTGTCCAGGCATTCAGCTACGTAGTCTGTTGTATCTAGGTACTGGATGTGGAAGTCCAGGGTGTCCAGGTATTCCGCTTCGTAGTTTTCTGTATCTAGGTGTCGGATGTGGAAGTCCAGGGTGTTCAGGTATTCCGCTTCGTAGTTTTCTGTATCTAGGTGTCGGATGTGGAAGTCCAGGGTGTCCAGGCATTCAGCTACGTAGTTTGTTGTATCTAGGTACTGGATGTGGAAGTCCAGGGTGTCCAGGTATTCCGCTTCGTAGTTTTCTGTATCTAGGTGTCGGATGTGGAAGTCCAGGGTGTCCAGATATTCCGCTTCGTAGTTTTCTGTATCTAGGTGTCGGATGTGGAAGTCCAGGGTGTCCAGGCATTCCGCTCCGTAGTTTCCTGTGCCCAGGTGTCGGATGTGGATGTTCAGGTTGTCCAGGTATTCCGCTTCGTAGTATTCTGTATCTAGGTGTCGGATGTGGAAGTCCAGGGTGTCCAGGTATTCCGCTTCGTAGTTTTCTGTATCTAGGTGTCGGATGTGGAAGTTCAGGGTGTCCAGGTATTCCGCTTCGTAGTTTTCTGTATCTAGGTGTCGGATGTGGAAGTCCAGGTTGTCCAGGTATTCCGCTTCGTAGTTTTCTGTATCTAGGTGTCGGATGTGGAAGTCCAGGGTGTCCAGGCATTCCGCTCCGTAGTTTCCTGTGCCCAGGTGTCGGATGTGGAAGTTCAGGGTGTCCAGGTATTCCGCTTCGTATTTTTCTGTATCTAGGTGTCGGATGTGGAAGTCCAGGGTGTCCAGGCATTCAGCTACGTAGTTTGTTGTATCTAGGTACTGGATGTGGAAGTCCAGGGTGTCCAGGTATTCCGCTTCGTAGTTCTCTGTATATAGGTGTCGGATGTGGATGTCCAGGGTGTCCAGGTATTCCGCTCCGTAGTTTACTGTGTCCAGGTATTGGATGTGGAAGTCCAGGGTATCCAGGTATTCCGCTACGTATTTTTCTGTATCTAGGTGTCGGATGTGGAAGTTCAGGGTGTCCAGGTATTCCGCTTCGTAGTTTTCTGTATCTAGGTGTCGGATGTGGAAGTTCAGGGTGTCCAGGTATTCCGCTTCGTAGTTTTCTGTATCTAGGTGTCGGATGTGGGAGTCCAGGGTGTCCAGGTATTCCGCTTCGTAGTTTTCTGTATCTAGGTGTCGGATGTGGAAGTCCAGGGTGTCCAGGCATTCCGCTCCGTAGTTTCCTGTGCCCAGGTGTCGGATGTGGAAGTTCAGGGTGTCCAGGTATTCCGCTTCGTAGTTTTCTGTATCTAGGTGTCGGATGTGGAAGTCCAGGGTGTCCAGGTATTCCGCTTCGTAGTTCTCTGTATATAGGTGTCGGATGTGGATGTCCAGGGTGTCCAGGTATTCCGCTCCGTAGTTTACTGTGTCCAGGTATTGGATGTGGAAGTCCAGGGTATCCAGGTATTCCGCTACGTAGTTTTCTGTATCTTGGTGTCGGATGTAGAAGTTCAGGGTGTCCAGGTATTCCGCTCCATAGTTTGTTGTATATAGGTACTGGATGTGGAAGTCCAGGGTGTCCAGGTATTCCGCTTCGTAGTTTTCTGTATCTAGGTGTCGGATGTGGAAGTCCAGGGTGTCCAGGCATTCAGCTACGTAGTCTGTTGTATCTAGGTACTGGATGTGGAAGTCCAGGGTGTCCAGGTATTCCGCTTCGTAGTTTTCTGTATCTAGGTGTCGGATGTGGAAGTCCAGGGTGTTCAGGTATTCCGCTTCGTAGTTTTCTGTATCTAGGTGTCGGATGTGGAAGTCCAGGGTGTCCAGGCATTCAGCTACGTAGTTTGTTGTATCTAGGTACTGGATGTGGAAGTCCAGGGTGTCCAGGTATTCCGCTTCGTAGTTTTCTGTATCTAGGTGTCGGATGTGGAAGTCCAGGGTGTCCAGATATTCCGCTTCGTAGTTTTCTGTATCTAGGTGTCGGATGTGGAAGTCCAGGGTGTCCAGGCATTCCGCTCCGTAGTTTCCTGTGCCCAGGTGTCGGATGTGGATGTTCAGGTTGTCCAGGTATTCCGCTTCGTAGTTTTCTGTATCTAGGTGTCGGATGTGGAAGTCCAGGGTGTCCAGGTATTCCGCTTCGTAGTTTTCTGTATCTAGGTGTCGGATGTGGAAGTTCAGGGTGTCCAGGTATTCCGCTTCGTAGTTTTCTGTATCTAGGTGTCGGATGTGGAAGTCCAGGTTGTCCAGGTATTCCGCTTCGTAGTTTTCTGTATCTAGGTGTCGGATGTGGAAGTCCAGGGTGTCCAGGCATTCCGCTCCGTAGTTTCCTGTGCCCAGGTGTCGGATGTGGAAGTTCAGGGTGTCCAGGTATTCCGCTTCGTAGTTTTCTGTATCTAGGTGTCGGATGTGGAAGTCCAGGGTGTCCAGGCATTCAGCTACGTAGTTTGTTGTATCTAGGTACTGGATGTGGAAGTCCAGGGTGTCCAGGTATTCCGCTTCGTAGTTCTCTGTATATAGGTGTCGGATGTGGATGTCCAGGGTGTCCAGGTATTCCGCTCCGTAGTTTACTGTGTCCAGGTATTGGATGTGGAAGTCCAGGGTATCCAGGTATTCCGCTACGTATTTTTCTGTATCTAGGTGTCGGATGTGGAAGTTCAGGGTGTCCAGGTATTCCGCTTCGTAGTTTTCTGTATCTAGGTGTCGGATGTGGAAGTTCAGGGTGTCCAGGTATTCCGCTTCGTAGTTTTCTGTATCTAGGTGTCGGATGTGGGAGTCCAGGGTGTCCAGGTATTCCGCTTCGTAGTTTTCTGTATCTAGGTGTCGGATGTGGAAGTCCAGGGTGTCCAGGCATTCCGCTCCGTAGTTTCCTGTGCCCAGGTGTCGGATGTGGAAGTTCAGGGTGTCCAGGTATTCCGCTTCGTAGTTTTCTGTATCTAGGTGTCGGATGTGGAAGTCCAGGGTGTCCAGGTATTCCGCTTCGTAGTTCTCTGTATATAGGTGTCGGATGTGGATGTCCAGGGTGTCCAGGTATTCCGCTCCGTAGTTTACTGTGTCCAGGTATTGGATGTGGAAGTCCAGGGTATCCAGGTATTCCGCTACGTAGTTTTCTGTATCTTGGTGTCGGATGTAGAAGTTCAGGGTGTCCAGGTATTCCGCTCCATAGTTTGTTGTATATAGGTACTGGATGTGGAAGTCCAGGGTGTCCAGGTATTCCGCTTCGTAGTTTTCTGTATCTAGGTGTCGGATGTGGAAGTTCAGGGTGTCCAGGTATTCCGCTTCGTAGTTTTCTGTATCTAGGTGTCGGATGTGGAAGTCCAGGGTGTCCAGGCATTCCGCTCCGTAGTTTCCTGTGCCCAGGTGTCGGATGTGGAAGTTCAGGGTGTCCAGGTATTCCGCTTCGTAGTTTTCTGTATCTAGGTGTCGGATGTGGAAGTCCAGGATGTCCAGGTATTCCGCTTCGTAGCTTTCTGTATCTAGGTGTCGGATGTGGAAGTCCAGGGTGTCCAGGCATTCCGCTCCGTAGTTTCCTGTGCCCAGGTGTCGGATGTGGAAGTTCAGGGTGTCCAGGTATTCCGCTTCGTAGTTTTCTGTATCTAGGTATCGGATGTGGAAGTCCAGGGTGTCCAGGTATTCCGCTTCGTAGTTTTCTGTATCTAGGTGTCGGATGTGGAAGTCCAGGGTGTCCAGGCATTCCGCTCCGTAGTTTCCTGTGCCCAGGTGTCGGATGTGGAAGTTCAGGGTGTCCAGGTATTCCGCTTCGTAGTTTTCTGTATCTAGGTGTCGGATGTGGAAGTCCAGGGTGTCCAGGTATTCCGCTTCGTAGTTTTCTGTATCTAGGTGTCGGATGTGGAAGTCCAGGGTGTCCAGGCATTCCGCTCCGTAGTTTCCTGTGCCCAGGTGTCGGATGTGGAAGTTCAGGTTGTCCAGGTATTCCGCTTCGTAGTTTTCTGTATCTAGGTGTCGGATGTGGAAGTCCAGGGTGTCCAGGTATTCCGCTTCGTAGTTTTCTGTATCTAGGTGTCGGATGTGGAAGTTCAGGGTGTCCAGGTATTCCGCTTCGTAGTTTTCTGTATCTAGGTGTCGGATGTGGAAGTCCAGGGTGTCCAGATATTCCGCTTCGTAGTTTTCTGTATCTAGGTGTCGGATGTGGAAGTCCAGGGTGTCCAGGTATTCCGCTTCGTAGTTTTCTGTATCTAGGTGTCGGATGTGGAAGTCCAGGGTGTCCAGATATTCCGCTTCGTAGTTTTCTGTATCTAGGTGTCGGATGTGGAAGTCCAGGGTGTCCAGGCATTCCGCTCCGTAGTTTCCTGTGCCCAGGTGTCGGATGTGGATGTTCAGGTTGTCCAGGTATTCCGCTTCGTAGTTTTCTGTATCTAGGTGTCGGATGTGGAAGTCCAGGGTGTCCAGGTATTCCGCTTCGTAGTTTTCTGTATCTAGGTGTCGGATGTGGAAGTTCAGGGTGTCCAGGTATTCCGCTTCGTAGTTTTCTGTATCTAGGTGTCGGATGTGGAAGTCCAGGGTTTCCAGGCATTCCGCTCCGTAGTTTCCTGTGCCCAGGTGTCGGATGTGGAAGTTCAGGGTGTCCAGGTATTCCGCTTCGTAGTTTTCTGTATCTAGGTGTCGGATGTGGAAGTCCAGGGTGTCCAGATATTCCGCTTCGTAGTTTTCTGTATCTAGGTGTCGGATGTGGAAGTCCAGGGTGTCCAGGCATTCCGCTCCGTAGTTTCCTGTGCCCAGGTGTCGGATGTGGATGTTCAGGTTGTCCAGGTATTCCGCTTCGTAGTTTTCTGTATCTAGGTGTCGGATGTGGAAGTCCAGGGTGTCCAGGTATTCCGCTTCGTAGTTTTCTGTATCTAGGTGTCGGATGTGGAAGTTCAGGGTGTCCAGGTATTCCGCTTCGTAGTTTTCTGTATCTAGGTGTCGGATGTGGAAGTCCAGGTTGTCCAGGTATTCCGCTTCGTAGTTTTCTGTATCTAGGTGTCGGATGTGGAAGTCCAGGGTGTCCAGGCATTCCGCTCCGTAGTTTCCTGTGCCCAGGTGTCGGATGTGGAAGTTCAGGGTGTCCAGGTATTCCGCTTCGTAGTTTTCTGTATCTGGGTGTCGGATGTGGAAGTCCAGGGTGTCCAGGCATTCAGCTACGTAGTTTGTTGTATCTAGGTACTGGATGTGGAAGTCCAGGGTGTCCAGGTATTCCGCTTCGTAGTTCTCTGTATATAGGTGTCGGATGTGGATGTCCAGGGTGTCCAGGTATTCCGCTCCGTAGTTTACTGTGTCCAGGTATTGGATGTGGAAGTCCAGGGTATCCAGGTATTCCGCTACGTATTTTTCTGTATCTAGGTGTCGGATGTGGAAGTTCAGGGTGTCCAGGTATTCCGCTTCGTAGTTTTCTGTATCTAGGTGTCGGATGTGGGAGTTCAGGGTGTCCAGGTATTCCGCTTCGTAGTTTTCTGTATCTAGGTGTCGGATGTGGGAGTCCAGGGTGTCCAGGTATTCCGCTTCGTAGTTTTCTGTATCTAGGTGTCGGATGTGGAAGTCCAGGGTGTCCAGGCATTCCGCTCCGTAGTTTCCTGTGCCCAGGTGTCGGATGAGGAAGTTCAGGGTGTCCAGGTATTCCGCTTCGTAGTTTTCTGTATCTAGGTGTCGGATGTGGAAGTCCAGGGTGTCCAGGTATTCCGCTTCGTAGTTCTCTGTATATAGGTGTCGGATGTGGATGTCCAGGGTGTCCAGGTATTCCGCTCCGTAGTTTACTGTGTCCAGGTATTGGATGTGGAAGTCCAGGGTATCCAGGTATTCCGCTACGTAGTTTTCTGTATCTTGGTGTCGGATGTAGAAGTTCAGGGTGTCCAGGTATTCCGCTCCATAGTTTGTTGTATATAGGTACTGGATGTGGAAGTCCAGGGTGTCCAGGTATTCCGCTTCGTAGTTTTCTGTATCTAGGTGTCGGATGTGGAAGTTCAGGGTGTCCAGGTATTCCGCTTCGTAGTTTTCTGTATCTAGGTGTCGGATGTGGAAGTCCAGGGTGTCCAGGCATTCCGCTCCGTAGTTTCCTGTGCCCAGGTGTCGGATGTGGAAGTTCAGGGTGTCCAGGTATTCCGCTTCGTAGTTTTCTGTATCTAGGTGTCGGATGTGGAAGTCCAGGATGTCCAGGTATTCCGCTTCGTAGCTTTCTGTATCTAGGTGTCGGATGTGGAAGTCCAGGGTGTCCAGGCATTCCGCTCCGTAGTTTCCTGTGCCCAGGTGTCGGATGTGGAAGTTCAGGGTGTCCAGGTATTCCGCTTCGTAGTTTTCTGTATCTAGGTATCGGATGTGGAAGTCCAGGGTGTCCAGGTATTCCGCTTCGTAGTTTTCTGTATCTAGGTGTCGGATGTGGAAGTCCAGGGTGTCCAGGCATTCCGCTCCGTAGTTTCCTGTGCCCAGGTGTCGGATGTGGAAGTTCAGGGTGTCCAGGTATTCCGCTTCGTAGTTTTCTGTATCTAGGTGTCGGATGTGGAAGTCCAGGGTGTCCAGGTATTCCGCTTCGTAGTTTTCTGTATCTAGGTGTCGGATGTGGAAGTCCAGGGTGTCCAGGCATTCCGCTCCGTAGTTTCCTGTGCCCAGGTGTCGGATGTGGAAGTTCAGGTTGTCCAGGTATTCCGCTTCGTAGTTTTCTGTATCTAGGTGTCGGATGTGGAAGTCCAGGGTGTCCAGGTATTCCGCTTCGTAGTTTTCTGTATCTAGGTGTCGGATGTGGAAGTTCAGGGTGTCCAGGTATTCCGCTTCGTAGTTTTCTGTATCTAGGTGTCGGATGTGGAAGTCCAGGGTGTCCAGATATTCCGCTTCGTAGTTTTCTGTATCTAGGTGTCGGATGTGGAAGTCCAGGGTGTCCAGGCATTCCGCTCCGTAGTTTCCTGTGCCCAGGTGTCGGATGTGGAAGTTCAGGGTGTCCAGGTATTCCGCTTCGTAGTTTTCTGTATCTAGGTGTCGGATGTGGAAGTCCAGGGTGTTCAGGTATTCCGCTTCGTAGTTCTCTGTATATAGATGTCGGATGTGGATGTCCAGGGTGTCCAGGTATTCCGCTCCGTAGTTTACTGTGTCCAGGTATTGGATGTGGAAGTCCAGGGTATCCAGGTATTCCGCTACGTAGTTTTCTGTATCTTGGTGTCGGATGTAGAAGTTCAGGGTGTCCAGGTATTCCGCTCCATAGTTTGTTGTATATAGGTACTGGATGTGGAAGTCCAGGGTGTCCAGGTATTCCGCTTCGTAGTTTTCTGTATCTAGGTGTCGGATGTGGAAGTCCAGGGTGTTCAGGTATTCCGCTTCGTAGTTTTCTGTATTTAGGTGTCGGATGTGGAAGTCCAGGGTGTCCAGGCATTCAGCTACGTAGTTTGTTGTATCTAGGTACTGGATGTGGAAGTCCAGGGTGTCCAGGTATTCCGCTTCGTAGTTTTCTGTATCTAGGTGTCGGATGTGGAAGTCCAGGGTGTCCAGATATTCCGCTTCGTAGTTTTCTGTATCTAGGTGTCGGATGTGGAAGTCCAGGGTGTCCAGGCATTCCGCTCCGTAGTTTCCTGTGCCCAGGTGTCGGATGTGGAAGTTCAGGTTGTCCAGGTATTCCGCTTCGTAGTTTTCTGTATCTAGGTGTCGGATGTGGAAGTCCAGGGTGTCCAGGTATTCCGCTTCGTAGTTTTCTGTATCTAGGTGTCGGATGTGGAAGTTCAGGGTGTCCAGGTATTCCGCTTCGTAGTTTTCTGTATCTAGGTGTCGGATGTGGAAGTCCAGGGTGTCCAGGTATTCCGCTTCGTAGATTTCTGTATCTAGGTGTCGGATGTGGAAGTCCAGGGTGTCCAGGCATTCCGCTCCGTAATTTCCTGTGCCCAGGTGTCGGATGTGGAAGTTCAGGTTGTCCAGGTATTCCGCTTCGTAGTTTTCTGTATCTAGGTGTCGGATGTGGAAGTCCAGGGTATTCAGGTATTCCGCTTCGTAGTTTTCTGTATCTAGGTGTCGGATGTGGAAGTCCAGGGTGTCCAGGTATTCCGCTTCGTAGTTTTCTGTATCTAGGTGTCGGATGTGGAAGTTCAGGGTGTCCAGGTATTCCGCTTCGTAGTTTTCTGTATCTAGGTGTCGGATGTGGAAGTCCAGGGTGTCCAGGTATTCCGCTTCGTAGTTTTCTGTATCTAGGTGTCGGATGTGGAAGTCCAGGGTGTCCAGGCATTCCGCTCCGTAATTTCCTGTGCCCAGGTGTCGGATGTGGAAGTTCAGGTTGTCCAGGTATTCCGCTTCGTAGTTTTCTGTATCTAGGTATTGGATGTGGAAGTCCACGGTATCCAGGTATTCCGCTATGTAGTTTTCTGTATCTTGGTGTCGGATGTAGAAGTTCAGGGTGTCCAGGTATTCCGCTTCGTAGTTTTCTGTATCTAGGTGTCGGATGTGGAAGTTCAGGGTGTCCAGGTATTCCGCTTCGTAGTTTTCTGTATCTAGGTGTCGGATGTGGAAGTCCAGGGTGTCCAGGTATTCCGCTCCGTAGTTTCCTGTGTCCAGGTATTGGATGTGGAAGTCCAGGGTATGCAGGTATTCCGCTACGGAGTTTGTTGTGTCTAGGTACTGGATGTGGAAGTCCAGGGTGTCCAGGTTTTCCGCTTCGTAGTTTTCTGTATCTAGGTGTCGGATGTGGAAGTCCAGGGTGTCCAGGTATTCCGCTTCGTAGTTTTCTGTATCTAGGTGTCGGATGTGGAAGTCCAGGGTGTCCAGGCATTCCGCTTCGTAGTTTCCTGTGCCCAGGTGTCGGATGTGGAAGTTCAGGTTGTCCAGGTATTCCGCTTCGTAGTTTTCTGTATCTAGGTGTCGGATGTGGAAGTCCAGGGTGTTCAGGTATTCCGCTTCGTAGTTTTCTGTATCTAGGTGTCGGATGTGGAAGTCCAGGGTGTCCAGGCATTCCGCTCCGTAGTTTCCTGTGCCCAGGTGTCGGATGTGGAAGTTCAGGGTGTCCAGGTATTCCGCTTCGTAGTTTTCTGTATCTAGGTGTCGGATGTGGAAGTCCAGGGTGTCCAGGTATTCCGCTTCGTAGTTTTCTGTATCTAGGTGTCGGATGTGGAAGTCCAGGGTGTCCAGGCATTCCGCTCCGTAGTTTCCTGTGCCCAGGTGTCGGATGTGGAAGTTCAGGTTGTCCAGGTATTCCGCTTCGTAGTTTTCTGTATCTAGGTGTCGGATGTGGAAGTCCAGGGTGTCCAGGTATTCCGCTTCGTAGTTTTCTGTATCTAGGTGTCGGATGTGGAAGTTCAGGGTGTCCAGGTATTCCGCTTCGTAGTTTTCTGTATCTAGGTGTCGGATGTGGAAGTCCAGGGTGTCCAGATATTCCGCTTCGTAGTTTTCTGTATCTAGGTGTCGGATGTGGAAGTCCAGGGTGTCCAGGCATTCCGCTCCGTAGTTTCCTGTGCCCAGGTGTCGGATGTGGAAGTTCAGGGTGTCCAGGTATTCCGCTTCGTAGTTTTCTGTATCTAGGTGTCGGATGTGGAAGTCCAGGGTGTTCAGGTATTCCGCTTCGTAGTTCTCTGTATATAGATGTCGGATGTGGATGTCCAGGGTGTCCAGGTATTCCGCTCCGTAGTTTACTGTGTCCAGGTATTGGATGTGGAAGTCCAGGGTATCCAGGTATTCCGCTACGTAGTTTTCTGTATCTTGGTGTCGGATGTAGAAGTTCAGGGTGTCCAGGTATTCCGCTCCATAGTTTGTTGTATATAGGTACTGGATGTGGAAGTCCAGGGTGTCCAGGTATTCCGCTTCGTAGTTTTCTGTATCTAGGTGTCGGATGTGGAAGTCCAGGGTGTTCAGGTATTCCGCTTCGTAGTTTTCTGTATTTAGGTGTCGGATGTGGAAGTCCAGGGTGTCCAGGCATTCAGCTACGTAGTTTGTTGTATCTAGGTACTGGATGTGGAAGTCCAGGGTGTCCAGGTATTCCGCTTCGTAGTTTTCTGTATCTAGGTGTCGGATGTGGAAGTCCAGGGTGTCCAGATATTCCGCTTCGTAGTTTTCTGTATCTAGGTGTCGGATGTGGAAGTCCAGGGTGTCCAGGCATTCCGCTCCGTAGTTTCCTGTGCCCAGGTGTCGGATGTGGAAGTTCAGGTTGTCCAGGTATTCCGCTTCGTAGTTTTCTGTATCTAGGTGTCGGATGTGGAAGTCCAGGGTGTCCAGGTATTCCGCTTCGTAGTTTTCTGTATCTAGGTGTCGGATGTGGAAGTTCAGGGTGTCCAGGTATTCCGCTTCGTAGTTTTCTGTATCTAGGTGTCGGATGTGGAAGTCCAGGGTGTCCAGGTATTCCGCTTCGTAGATTTCTGTATCTAGGTGTCGGATGTGGAAGTCCAGGGTGTCCAGGCATTCCGCTCCGTAATTTCCTGTGCCCAGGTGTCGGATGTGGAAGTTCAGGTTGTCCAGGTATTCCGCTTCGTAGTTTTCTGTATCTAGGTGTCGGATGTGGAAGTCCAGGGTATTCAGGTATTCCGCTTCGTAGTTTTCTGTATCTAGGTGTCGGATGTGGAAGTCCAGGGTGTCCAGGTATTCCGCTTCGTAGTTTTCTGTATCTAGGTGTCGGATGTGGAAGTTCAGGGTGTCCAGGTATTCCGCTTCGTAGTTTTCTGTATCTAGGTGTCGGATGTGGAAGTCCAGGGTGTCCAGGTATTCCGCTTCGTAGTTTTCTGTATCTAGGTGTCGGATGTGGAAGTCCAGGGTGTCCAGGCATTCCGCTCCGTAATTTCCTGTGCCCAGGTGTCGGATGTGGAAGTTCAGGTTGTCCAGGTATTCCGCTTCGTAGTTTTCTGTATCTAGGTATTGGATGTGGAAGTCCACGGTATCCAGGTATTCCGCTACGTAGTTTTCTGTATCTTGGTGTCGGATGTAGAAGTTCAGGGTGTCCAGGTATTCCGCTTCGTAGTTTTCTGTATCTAGGTGTCGGATGTGGAAGTTCAGGGTGTCCAGGTATTCCGCTTCGTAGTTTTCTGTATCTAGGTGTCGGATGTGGAAGTCCAGGGTGTCCAGGTATTCCGCTCCGTAGTTTCCTGTGTCCAGGTATTGGATGTGGAAGTCCAGGGTATGCAGGTATTCCGCTACGGAGTTTGTTGTGTCTAGGTACTGGATGTGGAAGTCCAGGGTGTCCAGGTTTTCCGCTTCGTAGTTTTCTGTATCTAGGTGTCGGATGTGGAAGTCCAGGGTGTCCAGGTATTCCGCTTCGTAGTTTTCTGTATCTAGGTGTCGGATGTGGAAGTCCAGGGTGTCCAGGCATTCCGCTTCGTAGTTTCCTGTGCCCAGGTGTCGGATGTGGAAGTTCAGGTTGTCCAGGTATTCCGCTTCGTAGTTTTCTGTATCTAGGTGTCGGATGTGGAAGTCCAGGGTGTCCAGGTATTCCGCTTCGTAGTTTTCTGTATCTAGGTGTCGGATGTGGAAGTTCAGGGTGTCCAGGTATTCCGCTTCGTAGTTTTCTGTATCTAGGTGTCGGATGTGGAAGTCCAGGGTGTCCAGATATTCCGCTTCGTAGTTTTCTGTATCTAGGTGTCGGATGTGGAAGTCCAGGGTGTTCAGGTATTCCGCTTCGTAGTTCTCTGTATATAGGTGTCGGATGTGGATGTCCAGGGTGTCCAGGTATTCCGCTCCGTAGTTTACTGTGTCCAGGTATTGGATGTGAAAGTCCAGGGTATCCAGGTATTCCGCTACGTAGTTTTCTGTATCTTGGTGTCGGATGTAGAAGTTCAGGGTGTCCAGGTATTCCGCTCCATAGTTTGTTGTATATAGGTACTGGATATGGAAGTCCAGGGTGTCCAGGTATTCCGCTTCGTAGTTTTCTGTATCTAGGTGTCGGATGTGGAAGTCCAGGGTGTCCAGGCATTCAGCTACGTAGTTTGTTGTATCTAGGTACTGGATGTGGAAGTCCAGGGTGTCCAGGTATTCCGCTTCGTAGTTTTCTGTATCTAGGTGTCGGATGTGGAAGTCCAGGGTGTCCAGGCATTCCGCTCCGTAGTTTCCTGTGCCCAGGTGTCGGATGTGGAAGTTCAGGTTGTCCAGGTATTCCGCTTCGTAGTTTTCTGTATCTAGGTGTCGGATGTGGAAGTCCAGGGTGTCCAGGTATTCCGCTTCGTAGTTTTCTGTATCTAGGTGTCGGATGTGGAAGTTCAGGGTGTCCAGGTATTCCGCTTCGTAGTTTTCTGTATCTAGGTGTCGGATGTGGAAGTCCAGGGTGTCCAGGTATTCCGCTTCGTAGTTTTCTGTATCTAGGTGTCGGATGTGGAAGTCCAGGGTGTCCAGGCATTCCGCTCCGTAATTTCCTGTGCCCAGGTGTCGGATGTGGAAGTTCAGGTTGTCCAGGTATTCCGCTTCGTAGTTTTCTGTATCTAGGTGTCGGATGTGGAAGTCCAGGGTATCCAGGTATTCCGCTTCGTAGTTTTCTGTATCTAGGTGTCGGATGTGGAAGTTCAGGGTGTCCAGGTATTCCGCTTCGTAGTTTTCTGTATCTAGGTGTCGGATGTGGAAGTCCAGGGTGTCCAGATATTCCGCTTCGTAGTTTTCTGTATCTAGGCGTCGGATGTGGAAGTCCAGGGTGTCCAGGCATTCCGTTCCGTAGTTTCCTGTGCCCAGGTGTCGGATGTGGAAGTTCAGGGTGTCCAGGTATTCCGCTTCGTAGTTTTCTGTATCTAGGTGTCGGATGTGGAAGTCCAGGGTGTCCAGGTATTCCGCTCCGTAGTTTCCTGTCTCCAGGTATTGGATGTGGAAGTCCAGGGTATGCAGGTATTCCGCTACGTAGTTTGTTGTGTCTAGGTACTGGATGTGGAAGTCCAGGGTGTCCAGGTTTTCCGCTTCGTAGTTTTCTGTATCTAGGTGTCGGATGTGGAAGTCCAGGGTGTCCAGGTATTCCGCTTCGTAGTTTTCTGTATCTAGGTGTCGGATGTGGAAGTCCAGGGTGTCCAGGTATTCCGCTTCGTAGTTTTCTGTATCTAGGTGTCGGATGTGGAAGTCCAGGGTGTCCAGGTATTCCGCTCCGTAGTTTCCTGTGTCCAGGTATTGGATGTGGAAGTCCAGGGTATGCAGGTATTCCGCTACGTAGTTTGTTGTGTCTAGGTACTGGATGTGGAAGTCCAGGGTGTCCAGGTTTTCCGCTTCGTAGTTTTCTGTATCTAGGTGTCGGATGTGGAAGTCCAGGGTGTCCAGGTATTCCGCTTCGTAGTTTTCTGTATCTAGGTGTCGGATGTGGAAGTCCAGGGTGTCCAGGCATTCCGCTCCGTAGTTTCCTGTGCCCAGGTGTCGGATGTGGAAGTTCAGGTTGTCCAGGTATTCCGCTTCGTAGTTTTCTGTATCTAGGTGTCGGATATGGAAGTCCAGGGTGTCCAGGTATTCCGCTTCGTAGTTTTCTGTATCTAGGTGTCGGATGTGGAAGTTCAGGGTGTCCAGGTATTCCGCTTCGTAGTTTTCTGTATCTAGGTGTCGGATGTGGAAGTCCAGGGTGTCCAGATATTCCGCTTCGTAGTTTTCTGTATCTAGGTGTCGGATGTGGAAGTCCAGGGTGTCCAGGTATTCCGCTCCGTAGTTTACTGTGTTCAGGTATTGGATGTGGAAGTCCAGGGTATCCAGGTATTCCGCTACGTAGTTTTCTGTATCTTGGTGTCGGATGTAGAAGTTCAGGGTGTCCAGGTATTCCGCTCCATAGTTTGTTGTATATAGGTACTGGATGTGGAAGTCCAGGGTGTCCAGGTATTCCGCTTCGTAGTTTTCTGTATCTAGGTGTCGGATGTGGAAGTCCAGGGTGTCCAGGCATTCAGCTACGTAGTTTGTTGTATCTAGGTACTGGATGTGGAAGTCCAGGGTGTCCAGGTATTCCGCTTCGTAGTTTTCTGTATCTAGGTGTCGGATGTGGAAGTCCAGGGTGTTCAGGTATTCCGCTTCGTAGTTTTCTGTATCTAGGTGTCGGATGTGGAAGTTCAGGGTGTCCAGGTATTCCGCTTCGTAGTTTTCTGTATCTAGGTGTCGGATGTGGGAGTCCAGGGTGTCCAGGTATTCCGCTTCGTAGTTTTCTGTATCTAGGTGTCGGATGTGGAAGTCCAGGGTGTCCAGGCATTCCGCTCCGTAGTTTCCTGTGCCCAGGTGTCGGATGTGGAAGTTCAGGTTGTCCAGGTATTCCGCTTCGTAGTTTTCTGTATCTAGGTGTCGGATGTGGAAGTCCAGGGTGTCCAGGTATTCCGCTTCGTAGTTTTCTGTATCTAGGTGTCGGATGTGGAAGTTCAGGGTGTCCAGGTATTCCGCTTCGTAGTTTTCTGTATCTAGGTGTCGGATGTGGAAGTCCAGGGTGTCCAGATATTCCGCTTCGTAGTTTTCTGTATCTAGGTGTCGGATGTGGAAGTCCAGGGTGTCCAGGTATTCCGCTTCGTAGTTTTCTGTATCTAGGTGTCGGATGTGGAAGTCCAGGGTGTCCAGATATTCCGCTTCGTAGTTTTCTGTATCTAGGTGTTGGATGTGGAAGTCCAGGGTGTCCAGGCATTCCGCTCCGTAGTTTCCTGTGCCCAGGTGTCGGATGTGGATGTTCAGGTTGTCCAGGTATTCCGCTTCGTAGTTTTCTGTATCTAGGTGTCGGATGTGGAAGTCCAGGGTGTCCAGGTATTCCGCTTCGTAGTTTTCTGTATCTAGGTGTCGGATGTGGAAGTTCAGGGTGTCCAGGTATTCCGCTTCGTAGTTTTCTGTATCTAGGTGTCGGATGTGGAAGTCCAGGTTGTCCAGGTATTCCGCTTCGTAGTTTTCTGTATCTAGGTGTCGGATGTGGAAGTCCAGGGTGTCCAGGCATTCCGCTCCGTAGTTTCCTGTGCCCAGGTGTCGGATGTGGAAGTTCAGGGTGTCCAGGTATTCCGCTTCGTAGTTTTCTGTATCTAGGTGTCGGATGTGGAAGTCCAGGGTGTCCAGATATTCCGCTTCGTAGTTTTCTGTATCTAGGTGTCGGATGTGGAAGTCCAGGGTGTCCAGGCATTCCGCTCCGTAGTTTCCTGTGCCCAGGTGTCGGATGTGGATGTTCAATTTGTCCAGGTATTCCGCTTCGTAGTTTTCTGTATCTAGGTGTCGGATGTGGAAGTCCAGGGTGTCCAGGTATTCCGCTTCGTAGTTTTCTGTATCTAGGTGTCGGATGTGGAAGTTCAGGGTGTCCAGGTATTCCGCTTCGTAGTTTTCTGTATCTAGGTGTCGGATGTGGAAGTCCAGGTTGTCCAGGTATTCCGCTTCGTAGTTTTCTGTATCTAGGTGTCGGATGTGGAAGTCCAGGGTGTCCAGGCATTCCGCTCCGTAGTTTCCTGTGCCCAGGTGTCGGATGTGGAAGTTCAGGGTGTCCAGGTATTCCGCTTCGTAGTTTTCTGTATCTAGGTGTCGGATGTGGAAGTCCAGGGTGTCCAGGCATTCAGCTACGTAGTTTGTTGTATCTAGGTACTGGATGTGGAAGTCCAGGGTGTCCAGGTATTCCGCTTCGTAGTTCTCTGTATATAGGTGTCGGATGTGGATGTCCAGGGTGTCCAGGTATTCCGCTCCGTAGTTTACTGTGTCCAGGTATTGGATGTGGAAGTCCAGGGTATCCAGGTATTCCGCTACGTATTTTTCTGTATCTAGGTGTCGGATGTGGAAGTTCAGGGTGTCCAGGTATTCCGCTTCGTAGTTTTCTGTATCTAGGTGTCGGATGTGGGAGTTCAGGGTGTCCAGGTATTCCGCTTCGTAGTTTTCTGTATCTAGGTGTCGGATGTGGGAGTCCAGGGTGTCCAGGTATTCCGCTTCGTAGTTTTCTGTATCTAGGTGTCGGATGTGGAAGTCCAGGGTGTCCAGGCATTCCGCTCCGTAGTTTCCTGTGCCCAGGTGTCGGATGTGGAAGTTCAGGGTGTCCAGGTATTCCGCTTCGTAGTTTTCTGTATCTAGGTGTCGGATGTGGAAGTCCAGGGTGTCCAGGTATTCCGCTTCGTAGTTCTCTGTATATAGGTGTCGGATGTGGATGTCCAGGGTGTCCAGGTATTCCGCTCCGTAGTTTACTGTGTCCAGGTATTGGATGTGGAAGTCCAGGGTATCCAGGTATTCCGCTACGTAGTTTTCTGTATCTTGGTGTCGGATGTAGAAGTTCAGGGTGTCCAGGTATTCCGCTCCATAGTTTGTTGTATATAGGTACTGGATGTGGAAGTCCAGGGTGTCCAGGTATTCCGCTTCGTAGTTTTCTGTATCTAGGTGTCGGATGTGGAAGTTCAGGGTGTCCAGGTATTCCGCTTCGTAGTTTTCTGTATCTAGGTGTCGGATGTGGAAGTCCAGGGTGTCCAGGCATTCCGCTCCGTAGTTTCCTGTGCCCAGGTGTCGGATGTGGAAGTTCAGGGTGTCCAGGTATTCCGCTTCGTAGTTTTCTGTATCTAGGTGTCGGATGTGGAAGTCCAGGATGTCCAGGTATTCCGCTTCGTAGCTTTCTGTATCTAGGTGTCGGATGTGGAAGTCCAGGGTGTCCAGGCATTCCGCTCCGTAGTTTCCTGTGCCCAGGTGTCGGATGTGGAAGTTCAGGGTGTCCAGGTATTCCGCTTCGTAGTTTTCTGTATCTAGGTATCGGATGTGGAAGTCCAGGGTGTCCAGGTATTCCGCTTCGTAGTTTTCTGTATCTAGGTGTCGGATGTGGAAGTCCAGGGTGTCCAGGCATTCCGCTCCGTAGTTTCCTGTGCCCAGGTGTCGGATGTGGAAGTTCAGGGTGTCCAGGTATTCCGCTTCGTAGTTTTCTGTATCTAGGTGTCGGATGTGGAAGTCCAGGGTGTCCAGGTATTCCGCTTCGTAGTTTTCTGTATCTAGGTGTCGGATGTGGAAGTCCAGGGTGTCCAGGCATTCCGCTCCGTAGTTTCCTGTGCCCAGGTGTCGGATGTGGAAGTTCAGGTTGTCCAGGTATTCCGCTTCGTAGTTTTCTGTATCTAGGTGTCGGATGTGGAAGTCCAGGGTGTCCAGGTATTCCGCTTCGTAGTTTTCTGTATCTAGGTGTCGGATGTGGAAGTTCAGGGTGTCCAGGTATTCCGCTTCGTAGTTTTCTGTATCTAGGTGTCGGATGTGGAAGTCCAGGGTGTCCAGATATTCCGCTTCGTAGTTTTCTGTATCTAGGTGTCGGATGTGGAAGTCCAGGGTGTCCAGGCATTCCGCTCCGTAGTTTCCTGTGCCCAGGTGTCGGATGTGGAAGTTCAGGGTGTCCAGGTATTCCGCTTCGTAGTTTTCTGTATCTAGGTGTCGGATGTGGAAGTCCAGGGTGTTCAGGTATTCCGCTTCGTAGTTCTCTGTATATAGATGTCGGATGTGGATGTCCAGGGTGTCCAGGTATTCCGCTCCGTAGTTTACTGTGTCCAGGTATTGGATGTGGAAGTCCAGGGTATCCAGGTATTCCGCTACGTAGTTTTCTGTATCTTGGTGTCGGATGTAGAAGTTCAGGGTGTCCAGGTATTCCGCTCCATAGTTTGTTGTATATAGGTACTGGATGTGGAAGTCCAGGGTGTCCAGGTATTCCGCTTCGTAGTTTTCTGTATCTAGGTGTCGGATGTGGAAGTCCAGGGTGTTCAGGTATTCCGCTTCGTAGTTTTCTGTATTTAGGTGTCGGATGTGGAAGTCCAGGGTGTCCAGGCATTCAGCTACGTAGTTTGTTGTATCTAGGTACTGGATGTGGAAGTCCAGGGTGTCCAGGTATTCCGCTTCGTAGTTTTCTGTATCTAGGTGTCGGATGTGGAAGTCCAGGGTGTCCAGATATTCCGCTTCGTAGTTTTCTGTATCTAGGTGTCGGATGTGGAAGTCCAGGGTGTCCAGGCATTCCGCTCCGTAGTTTCCTGTGCCCAGGTGTCGGATGTGGAAGTTCAGGTTGTCCAGGTATTCCGCTTCGTAGTTTTCTGTATCTAGGTGTCGGATGTGGAAGTCCAGGGTGTCCAGGTATTCCGCTTCGTAGTTTTCTGTATCTAGGTGTCGGATGTGGAAGTTCAGGGTGTCCAGGTATTCCGCTTCGTAGTTTTCTGTATCTAGGTGTCGGATGTGGAAGTCCAGGGTGTCCAGGTATTCCGCTTCGTAGATTTCTGTATCTAGGTGTCGGATGTGGAAGTCCAGGGTGTCCAGGCATTCCGCTCCGTAATTTCCTGTGCCCAGGTGTCGGATGTGGAAGTTCAGGTTGTCCAGGTATTCCGCTTCGTAGTTTTCTGTATCTAGGTATTGGATGTGGAAGTCCAGGGTATCCAGGTATTCCGCTACGTAGTTTTCTGTATCTTGGTGTCGGATGTAGAAGTTCAGGGTGTCCAGGTATTCCGCTTCGTAGTTTTCTGTATCTAGGTGTCGGATGTGGAAGTTCAGGGTGTCCAGGTATTCCGCTTCGTAGTTTTCTGTATCTAGGTGTCGGATGTGGAAGTCCAGGGTGTCCAGGTATTCCGCTCCGTAGTTTCCTGTGTCCAGGTATTGGATGTGGAAGTCCAGGGTATGCAGGTATTCCGCTACGGAGTTTGTTGTGTCTAGGTACTGGATGTGGAAGTCCAGGGTGTCCAGGTTTTCCGCTTCGTAGTTTTCTGTATCTAGGTGTCGGATGTGGAAGTCCAGGGTGTCCAGGTATTCCGCTTCGTAGTTTTCTGTATCTAGGTGTCGGATGTGGAAGTCCAGGGTGTCCAGGCATTCCGCTCCGTAGTTTCCTGTGCCCAGGTGTCGGATGTGGAAGTTCAGGTTGTCCAGGTATTCCGCTTCGTAGTTTTCTGTATCTAGGTGTCGGATGTGGAAGTCCAGGGTGTCCAGGTATTCCGCTTCGTAGTTTTCTGTATCTAGGTGTCGGATGTGGAAGTTCAGGGTGTCCAGGTATTCCGCTTCGTAGTTTTCTGTATCTAGGTGTCGGATGTGGAAGTCCAGGGTGTCCAGATATTCCGCTTCGTAGTTTTCTGTATCTAGGTGTCGGATGTGGAAGTCCAGGGTGTTCAGGTATTCCGCTTCGTAGTTCTCTGTATATAGGTGTCGGATGTGGATGTCCAGGGTGTCCAGGTATTCCGCTCCGTAATTTCCTGTGCCCAGGTGTCGGATGTGGAAGTCCAGGGTGTCCAGGTATTCCGCTTCGTAGTTTTCTGTATCTAGGTGTCGGATGTGGAAGTCCAGGGTGTCCAGGTATTCCGCTTCGTAGTTTTCTGTATCTAGGTGTCGGATGTGGAAGTTCAGGGTGTCCAGGTATTCCGCTTCGTAGTTTTCTGTATCTAGGTGTCGGATGTGGAAGTCCAGGGTGTCCAGATATTCCGCTTCGTAGTTTTCTGTATCTAGGTGTCGGATGTGGAAGTCCAGGGTGTCCAGGCATTCCGCTCCGTAGTTTCCTGTGCCCAGGTGTCGGATGTGGAAGTTCAGGGTGTCCAGGTATTCCGCTTCGTAGTTTTCTGTATCTAGGTGTCGGATGTGGAAGTCCAGGGTGTTCAGGTATTCCGCTTCGTAGTTCTCTGTATATAGATGTCGGATGTGGATGTCCAGGGTGTCCAGGTATTCCGCTCCGTAGTTTACTGTGTCCAGGTATTGGATGTGGAAGTCCAGGGTATCCAGGTATTCCGCTACGTAGTTTTCTGTATCTTGGTGTCGGATGTAGAAGTTCAGGGTGTCCAGGTATTCCGCTCCATAGTTTGTTGTATATAGGTACTGGATGTGGAAGTCCAGGGTGTCCAGGTATTCCGCTTCGTAGTTTTCTGTATCTAGGTGTCGGATGTGGAAGTCCAGGGTGTTCAGGTATTCCGCTTCGTAGTTCTCTGTATATAGATGTCGGATGTGGATGTCCAGGGTGTCCAGGTATTCCGCTTCGTAGTTCTCTGTATATAGATGTCGGATGTGGATGTCCAGGGTGTCCAGGTATTCCGCTCCGTAGTTTACTGTGTCCAGGTATTGGATGTGGAAGTCCAGGGTATCCAGGTATTCCGCTACGTAGTTTTCTGTATCTTGGTGTCGGATGTAGAAGTTCAGGGTGTCCAGGTATTCCGCTCCATAGTTTGTTGTATATAGGTACTGGATGTGGAAGTCCAGGGTGTCCAGGTATTCCGCTTCGTAGTTTTCTGTATCTAGGTGTCGGATGTGGAAGTCCAGGGTGTTCAGGTATTCCGCTTCGTAGTTTTCTGTATTTAGGTGTCGGATGTGGAAGTCCAGGGTGTCCAGGCATTCAGCTACGTAGTTTGTTGTATCTAGGTACTGGATGTGGAAGTCCAGGGTGTCCAGGTATTCCGCTTCGTAGTTTTCTGTATCTAGGTGTCGGATGTGGAAGTCCAGGGTGTCCAGATATTCCGCTTCGTAGTTTTCTGTATCTAGGTGTCGGATGTGGAAGTCCAGGGTGTCCAGGCATTCCGCTCCGTAGTTTCCTGTGCCCAGGTGTCGGATGTGGAAGTTCAGGTTGTCCAGGTATTCCGCTTCGTAGTTTTCTGTATCTAGGTGTCGGATGTGGAAGTCCAGGGTGTCCAGGTATTCCGCTTCGTAGTTTTCTGTATCTAGGTGTCGGATGTGGAAGTTCAGGGTGTCCAGGTATTCCGCTTCGTAGTTTTCTGTATCTAGGTGTCGGATGTGGAAGTCCAGGGTGTCCAGGTATTCCGCTTCGTAGATTTCTGTATCTAGGTGTCGGATGTGGAAGTCCAGGGTGTCCAGGCATTCCGCTCCGTAATTTCCTGTGCCCAGGTGTCGGATGTGGAAGTTCAGGTTGTCCAGGTATTCCGCTTCGTAGTTTTCTGTATCTAGGTATTGGATGTGGAAGTCCAGGGTATCCAGGTATTCCGCTACGTAGTTTTCTGTATCTTGGTGTCGGATGTAGAAGTTCAGGGTGTCCAGGTATTCCGCTTCGTAGTTTTCTGTATCTAGGTGTCGGATGTGGAAGTTCAGGGTGTCCAGGTATTCCGCTTCGTAGTTTTCTGTATCTAGGTGTCGGATGTGGAAGTCCAGGGTGTCCAGGTATTCCGCTCCGTAGTTTCCTGTGTCCAGGTATTGGATGTGGAAGTCCAGGGTATGCAGGTATTCCGCTACGGAGTTTGTTGTGTCTAGGTACTGGATGTGGAAGTCCAGGGTGTACAGGTTTTCCGCTTCGTAGTTTTCTGTATCTAGGTGTCGGATGTGGAAGTCCAGGGTGTCCAGGTATTCCGCTTCGTAGTTTTCTGTATCTAGGTGTCGGATGTGGAAGTCCAGGGTGTCCAGGCATTCCGCTCCGTAGTTTCCTGTGCCCAGGTGTCGGATGTGGAAGTTCAGGATGTCCAGGTATTCCGCTTCGTAGTTTTCTGTATCTAGGTGTCGGATGTGGAAGTCCAGGGTGTCCAGGTATTCCGCTTCGTAGTTTTCTGTATCTAGGTGTCGGATGTGGAAGTTCAGGGTGTCCAGGTATTCCGCTTCGTAGTTTTCTGTATCTAGGTGTCGGATGTGGAAGTCCAGGGTGTCCAGATATTCCGCTTCGTAGTTTTCTGTATCTAGGTGTCGGATGTGGAAGTCCAGGGTGTTCAGGTATTCCGCTTCGTAGTTCTCTGTATATAGGTGTCGGATGTGGATGTCCAGGGTGTCCAGGTATTCCGCTCCGTAATTTCCTGTGCCCAGGTGTCGGATGTGGAAGTCCAGGGTGTCCAGGTATTCCGCTTCGTAGTTTTCTGTATCTAGGTGTCGGATGTGGAAGTCCAGGGTGTCCAGGTATTCCGCTTCGTAGTTTTCTGTATCTAGGTGTCGGATGTGGAAGTTCAGGGTGTCCTGGTATTCCGCTTCGTAGTTTTCTGTATCTAGGTGTCGGATGTGGAAGTCCAGGGTGTCCAGATATTCCGCTTCGTAGTTTTCTGTATCTAGGTGTCGGATGTGGAAGTCCAGGGTGTCCAGGCATTCCGCTCCGTAGTTTCCTGTGCCCAGGTGTCGGATGTGGAAGTTCAGGGTGTCCAGGTATTCCGCTTCGTAGTTTTCTGTATCTAGGTGTCGGATGTGGAAGTCCAGGGTGTTCAGGTATTCCGCTTCGTAGTTCTCTGTATATAGATGTCGGATGTGGATGTCCAGGGTGTCCAGGTATTCCGCTCCGTAGTTTACTGTGTCCAGGTATTGGATGTGGAAGTCCAGGGTATCCAGGTATTCCGCTACGTAGTTTTCTGTATCTTGGTGTCGGATGTAGAAGTTCAGGGTGTCCAGGTATTCCGCTCCATAGTTTGTTGTATATAGGTACTGGATGTGGAAGTCCAGGGTGTCCAGGTATTCCGCTTCGTAGTTTTCTGTATCTAGGTGTCGGATGTGGAAGTCCAGGGTGTTCAGGTATTCCGCTTCGTAGTTTTCTGTATTTAGGTGTCGGATGTGGAAGTCCAGGGTGTCCAGGCATTCAGCTACGTTTTTGTTGTATCTAGGTACTGGATGTGGAAGTCCAGGGTGTCCAGGTATTCCGCTTCGTAGTTTTCTGTATCTAGGTGTCGGATGTGGAAGTCCAGGGTGTCCAGATATTCCGCTTCGTAGTTTTCTGTATCTAGGTGTCGGATGTGGAAGTCCAGGGTGTCCAGGCATTCCGCTCCGTAGTTTCCTGTGCCCAGGTGTCGGATGTGGAAGTTCAGGTTGTCCAGGTATTCCGCTTCGTAGTTTTCTGTATCTAGGTGTCGGATGTGGAAGTCCAGGGTGTCCAGGTATTCCGCTTCGTAGTTTTCTGTATCTAGGTGTCGGATGTGGAAGTTCAGGGTGTCCAGGTATTCCGCTTCGTAGTTTTCTGTATCTAGGTGTCGGATGTGGAAGTCCAGGGTGTCCAGGTATTCCGCTTCGTAGATTTCTGTATCTAGGTGTCGGATGTGGAAGTCCAGGGTGTCCAGGCATTCCGCTCCGTAATTTCCTGTGCCCAGGTGTCGGATGTGGAAGTTCAGGTTGTCCAGGTATTCCGCTTCGTAGTTTTCTGTATCTAGGTGTCGGATGTGGAAGTCCAGGGTATTCAGGTATTCCGCTTCGTAGTTTTCTGTATCTAGGTGTCGGATGTGGAAGTCCAGGGTGTCCAGGTATTCCGCTTCGTAGTTTTCTGTATCTAGGTGTCGGATGTGGAAGTTCAGGGTGTCCAGGTATTCCGCTTCGTAGTTTTCTGTATCTAGGTGTCGGATGTGGAAGTCCAGGGTGTCCAGGTATTCCGCTTCGTAGTTTTCTGTATCTAGGTGTCGGATGTGGAAGTCCAGGGTGTCCAGGCATTCCGCTCCGTAATTTCCTGTGCCCAGGTGTCGGATGTGGAAGTTCAGGTTGTCCAGGTATTCCGCTTCGTAGTTTTCTGTATCTAGGTATTGGATGTGGAAGTCCAGGGTATCCAGGTATTCCGCTACGTAGTTTTCTGTATCTTGGTGTCGGATGTAGAAGTTCAGGGTGTCCAGGTATTCCGCTTCGTAGTTTTCTGTATCTAGGTGTCGGATGTGGAAGTTCAGGGTGTCCAGGTATTCCGCTTCGTAGTTTTCTGTATCTAGGTGTCGGATGTGGAAGTCCAGGGTGTCCAGGTATTCCGCTCCGTAGTTTCCTGTGTCCAGGTATTGGATGTGGAAGTCCAGGGTATGCAGGTATTCCGCTACGGAGTTTGTTGTGTCTAGGTACTGGATGTGGAAGTCCAGGGTGTCCAGGTTTTCCGCTTCGTTGTTTTCTGTATCTAGGTGTCGGATGTGGAAGTCCAGGGTGTCCAGGTATTCCGCTTCGTAGTTTTCTGTATCTAGGTGTCGGATGTGGAAGTCCAGGGTGTCCAGGCATTCCGCTCCGTAGTTTCCTGTGCCCAGGTGTCGGATGTGGAAGTTCAGGTTGTCCAGGTATTCCGCTTCGTAGTTTTCTGTATCTAGGTGTCGGATGTGGAAGTCCAGGGTGTCCAGGTATTCCGCTTCGTAGTTTTCTGTATCTAGGTGTCGGATGTGGAAGTTCAGGGTGTCCAGGTATTCCGCTTCGTAGTTTTCTGTATCTAGGTGTCGGATGTGGAAGTCCAGGGTGTCCAGATATTCCGCTTCGTAGTTTTCTGTATCTAGGTGTCGGATGTGGAAGTCCAGGGTGTTCAGGTATTCCGCTTCGTAGTTCTCTGTATATAGGTGTCGGATGTGGATGTCCAGGGTGTCCAGGTATTCCGCTCCGTAGTTTACTGTGTCCAGGTATTGGATGTGAAAGTCCAGGGTATCCAGATATTCCGCTACGTAGTTTTCTGTATCTTGGTGTCGGATGTAGAAGTTCAGGGTGTCCAGGTATTCCGCTCCATAGTTTGTTGTATATAGGTACTGGATGTGGAAATCCAGGGTGTCCAGGTATTCCGCTTCGTAGTTTTCTGTATCTAGGTGTCGGATGTGGAAGTCCAGGGTGTCCAGGCATTCAGCTACGTAGTTTGTTGTATCTAGGTACTGGATGTGGAAGTCCAGGGTGTCCAGGTATTCCGCTTCGTAGTTTTCTGTATCTAGGTGTCGGATGTGGAAGTCCAGGGTGTCCAGGCATTCCGCTCCGTAGTTTCCTGTGCCCAGGTGTCGGATGTGGAAGTTCAGGTTGTCCAGGTATTCCGCTTCGTAGTTTTCTGTATCTAGGTGTCGGATGTGGAAGTCCAGGGTGTCCAGGTATTCCGCTTCGTAGTTTTCTGTATCTAGGTGTCGGATGTGGAAGTTCAGGGTGTCCAGGTATTCCGCTTCGTAGTTTTCTGTATCTAGGTGTCGGATGTGGAAGTCCAGGGTGTCCAGGTATTCCGCTTCGTAGTTTTCTGTATCTAGGTGTCGGATGTGGAAGTCCAGGGTGTCCAGGCATTCCGCTCCGTAATTTCCTGTGCCCAGGTGTCGGATGTGGAAGTTCAGGTTGTCCAGGTATTCCGCTTCGTAGTTTTCTGTATCTAGGTGTCGGATGTGGAAGTCCAGGGTATCCAGGTATTCCGCTTCGTAGTTTTCTGTATCTAGGTGTCGGATGTGGAAGTTCAGGGTGTCCAGGTATTCCGCTTCGTAGTTTTCTGTATCTAGGTGTCGGATGTGGAAGTCCAGGGTGTCCAGATATTCCGCTTCGTAGTTTTCTGTATCTAGGCGTCGGATGTGGAAGTCCAGGGTGTCCAGGCATTCCGTTCCGTAGTTTCCTGTGCCCAGGTGTCGGATGTGGAAGTTCAGGGTGTCCAGGTATTCCGCTTCGTAGTTTTCTGTATCTAGGTGTCGGATGTGGAAGTCCAGGGTGTCCAGGTATTCCGCTCCGTAGTTTCCTGTCTCCAGGTATTGGATGTGGAAGTCCAGGGTATGCAGGTATTCCGCTACGTAGTTTGTTGTGTCTAGGTACTGGATGTGGAAGTCCAGGGTGTCCAGGTTTTCCGCTTCGTAGTTTTCTGTATCTAGGTGTCGGATGTGGAAGTCCAGGGTGTCCAGGTATTCCGCTTCGTAGTTTTCTGTATCTAGGTGTCGGATGTGGAAGTCCAGGGTGTCCAGGTATTCCGCTTCGTAGTTTTCTGTATCTAGGTGTCGGATGTGGAAGTCCAGGGTGTCCAGGTATTCCGCTCCGTAGTTTCCTGTGTCCAGGTATTGGATGTGGAAGTCCAGGGTATGCAGGTATTCCGCTACGTAGTTTGTTGTGTCTAGGTACTGGATGTGGAAGTCCAGGGTGTCCAGGTATTCCGCTCCGTAGTTTCCTGTGTCCAGGTATTGGATGTGGAAGTCCAGGGTATGCAGGTATTCCGCTTCGTAATTTTCTGTATCTAGGTGTCGGATATGGAAGTCCAGGGTGTCCAGGTATTCCGCTTCGTAGTTCTCTGTATCTAGGTGTCGGATGTGGAAGTCCAGGGTGTGCAGGTATTCCGCTCCGTAGTTTCCTGTGTCCAGGTGTCGGATGTGGAAGTCCAGGGTGTCCAGGTATTCCGCTTCGTAGTTTTCTGTATCTAGGTGTCGGATGTGGAAGTCCAGGGTGTCCAGGCATTCCGCTCCGTAGTTTCCTGTGCCCAGGTGTTGGATGTGGAAGTCCAGGGTGTCCAGGTATTCCGCTCCGTTGTTTCCTGTGTCTAGGTGTTGGATGTGGAAGTTCAGGGTGTCCAGGTATTCCGCTCCGTAGTGTCTTGTATCTAGGTACTGGATGTGGAAATCCAGGGTGTCCAGGTATTCCGCTTCGTAGTTTTCCGTACCTAGGTGTCGGATGTGGAAGTTCAGGGTGTCCAGGTATTTCGCTCCGTAGTTTCTTGTATCTAGGTACTGGATGTGGAAGTCCAGGGTGTCCAGGTATTCCGCTTCGTAATTCTCTGTATCTAGGTGTCGGATGTGGAAGTCCAGGGTGTCCAGGTATTCCGCTTCATAGTTCTCTGTATCTAGGTGTCGGATGTGGAAGTCCAGGGTGTGCAGGTATTCCGCTCCGTAGTTTCCTGTGTCCAGGTGTCGGATGTGGAAGTTCAGGGTGTCCAGGTATTCCGCTTCGTAGTTTTCTGTACCTACGTGTCGGATATGGAAGTCCAGGGTGTCCAGGTATTCCGCTTCGTAGTTCTCTGTATCTAGGTGTCGGATGTGGAAGTCCAGGGTGTGCAGGTATTCCGCTTCGTAGTTTCCTGTGTCCAGATGTTGGATGTGGAAGTTCAGGGTCTCCAGGTATTCCGCTCCGTTGTTTCCTGTGTCTAGGTGTTGGATGTGGAAGTTCAGGGTGTCCAGGTATTCCGCTCCGTAGTGTCTTGTATCTAGGTACTGGATGTGGAAGTCCAGGGTGTCCAGGTATTCCGCTCCGTAGTTTCCTGTATCCAGGAGTCGGATGTGGAAGTTCAGGGTGTCCAGGTATTCCGCTTCGTAATTTTCTGTATCTAGGTGTCGGATATGGATGTCCAGGGTGTCCAGGTATTCCGCTTCGTAGTTCTCTGTATCTAGGTGTCGGATGTGGAAGTCCAGGGTGTCCAGGTATTCCGCTTCGTAATTCTCTGTATCTAGGTGTCGGATGTGGAAGTCCAGGGTGTCCAGGTATTCCGCTTCGTAATTTTCTGTATCTAGGTGTCGGATATGGAAGTCCAGGGTGTCCAGGTATTCCGCTTCGTAGTTCTCTGTATCTAGGTGTCGGATGTGGAAGTCCAGGGTGTCCAGGTATTCCGCTTCATAGTTCTCTGTATCTAGGTGTCGGATGTGGAAGTCCAGGGTGTGCAGGTATTCCGCTCCGTAGTTTCCTGTGTCCAGGTGTCGGATGTGGAAGTTCAGGGTGTCCAGGTATTCCGCTTCGTAGTTTTCTGTACCTACGTGTCGGATATGGAAGTCCAGGGTGTCCAGGTATTCCGCTTCGTAGTTCTCTGTATCTAGGTGTCGGATGTGGAAGTCCAGGGTGTGCAGGTATTCCGCTTCGTAGTTTCCTGTGTCCAGATGTTGGATGTGGAAGTTCAGGGTCTCCAGGTATTCCGCTTCGTAGTTTTCTGTATCTAGGTGTCGGATGTGGAAGTCCAGGGTGTCCAGGTATTCCGCTTCGTAGTTCTCTGTATATAGGTGTCGGATGTGGATGTCCAGGGTGTCCAGGTATTCCGCTCCGTAGTTTACTGTGTCCAGGTATTGGATGTGGAAGTCCAGGGTATCCAGGTATTCCGCTACGTAGTTTTCTGTATCTTGGTGTCGGATGTAGAAGTTCAGGGTGTCCAGGTATTCCGCTCCATAGTTTGTTGTATATAGGTACTGGATGTGGAAGTCCAGGGTGTCCAGGTATTCCGCTTCGTAGTTTTCTGTATCTAGGTGTCGGATGTGGAAGTTCAGGGTGTCCAGGTATTCCGCTTCGTAGTTTTCTGTATCTAGGTGTCGGATGTCGAAGTCCAGGGTGTCCAGGCATTCCGCTCCGTAGTTTCCTGTGCCCAGGTGTCGGATGTGGAAGTTCAGGGTGTCCAGGTATTCCGCTTCGTAGTTTTCTGTATCTAGGTGTCGGATGTGGAAGTCCAGGATGTCCAGGTATTCCGCTTCGTAGCTTTCTGTATCTAGGTGTCGGATGTGGAAGTCCAGGGTGTCCAGGCATTCCGCTCCGTAGTTTCCTGTGCCCAGGTGTCGGATGTGGAAGTTCAGGGTGTCCAGGTATTCCGCTTCGTAGTTTTCTGTATCTAGGTATCGGATGTGGAAGTCCAGGGTGTCCAGGTATTCCGCTTCGTAGTTTTCTGTATCTAGGTGTCGGATGTGGAAGTCCAGGGTGTCCAGGCATTCCGCTCCGTAGTTTCCTGTGCCCAGGTGTCGGATGTGGAAGTTCAGGGTGTCCAGGTATTCCGCTTCGTAGTTTTCTGTATCTAGGTGTCGGATGTGGAAGTCCAGGGTGTCCAGGTATTCCGCTTCGTAGTTTTCTGTATCTAGGTGTCGGATGTGGAAGTCCAGGGTGTCCAGGCATTCCGCTCCGTAGTTTCCTGTGCCCAGGTGTCGGATGTGGAAGTTCAGGTTGTCCAGGTATTCCGCTTCGTAGTTTTCTGTATCTAGGTGTCGGATGTGGAAGTCCAGGGTGTCCAGGTATTCCGCTTCGTAGTTTTCTGTATCTAGGTGTCGGATGTGGAAGTTCAGGGTGTCCAGGTATTCCGCTTCGTAGTTTTCTGTATCTAGGTGTCGGATGTGGAAGTCCAGGGTGTCCAGATATTCCGCTTCGTAGTTTTCTGTATCTAGGTGTCGGATGTGGAAGTCCAGGGTGTCCAGGCATTCCGCTCCGTAGTTTCCTGTGCCCAGGTGTCGGATGTGGAAGTTCAGGGTGTCCAGGTATTCCGCTTCGTAGTTTTCTGTATCTAGGTGTCGGATGTGGAAGTCCAGGGTGTTCAGGTATTCCGCTTCGTAGTTCTCTGTATATAGATGTCGGATGTGGATGTCCAGGGTGTCCAGGTATTCCGCTCCGTAGTTTACTGTGTCCAGGTATTGGATGTGGAAGTCCAGGGTATCCAGGTATTCCGCTACGTAGTTTTCTGTATCTTGGTGTCGGATGTAGAAGTTCAGGGTGTCCAGGTATTCCGCTCCATAGTTTGTTGTATATAGGTACTGGATGTGGAAGTCCAGGGTGTCCAGGTATTCCGCTTCGTAGTTTTCTGTATCTAGGTGTCGGATGTGGAAGTCCAGGGTGTTCAGGTATTCCGCTTCGTAGTTTTCTGTATTTAGGTGTCGGATGTGGAAGTCCAGGGTGTCCAGGCATTCAGCTACGTAGTTTGTTGTATCTAGGTACTGGATGTGGAAGTCCAGGGTGTCCAGGTATTCCGCTTCGTAGTTTTCTGTATCTAGGTGTCGGATGTGGAAGTCCAGGGTGTCCAGATATTCCGCTTCGTAGTTTTCTGTATCTAGGTGTCGGATGTGGAAGTCCAGGGTGTCCAGGCATTCCGCTCCGTAGTTTCCTGTGCCCAGGTGTCGGATGTGGAAGTTCAGGTTGTCCAGGTATTCCGCTTCGTAGTTTTCTGTATCTAGGTGTCGGATGTGGAAGTCCAGGGTGTCCAGGTATTCCGCTTCGTAGTTTTCTGTATCTAGGTGTCGGATGTGGAAGTTCAGGGTGTCCAGGTATTCCGCTTCGTAGTTTTCTGTATCTAGGTGTCGGATGTGGAAGTCCAGGGTGTCCAGGTATTCCGCTTCGTAGATTTCTGTATCTAGGTGTCGGATGTGGAAGTCCAGGGTGTCCAGGCATTCCGCTCCGTAATTTCCTGTGCCCAGGTGTCGGATGTGGAAGTTCAGGTTGTCCAGGTATTCCGCTTCGTAGTTTTCTGTATCTAGGTGTCGGATGTGGAAGTCCAGGGTATTCAGGTATTCCGCTTCGTAGTTTTCTGTATCTAGGTGTCGGATGTGGAAGTCCAGGGTGTCCAGGTATTCCGCTTCGTAGTTTTCTGTATCTAGGTGTCGGATGTGGAAGTTCAGGGTGTCCAGGTATTCCGCTTCGTAGTTTTCTGTATCTAGGTGTCGGATGTGGAAGTCCAGGGTGTCCAGGTATTCCGCTTCGTAGTTTTCTGTATCTAGGTGTCGGATGTGGAAGTCCAGGGTGTCCAGGCATTCCGCTCCGTAATTTCCTGTGCCCAGGTGTCGGATGTGGAAGTTCAGGTTGTCCAGGTATTCCGCTTCGTAGTTTTCTGTATCTAGGTATTGGATGTGGAAGTCCAGGGTATCCAGGTATTCCGCTACGTAGTTTTCTGTATCTTGGTGTCGGATGTAGAAGTTCAGGGTGTCCAGGTATTCCGCTTCGTAGTTTTCTGTATCTAGGTGTCGGATGTGGAAGTTCAGGGTGTCCAGGTATTCCGCTTCGTAGTTTTCTGTATCTAGGTGTCGGATGTGGAAGTCCAGGGTGTCCAGGTATTCCGCTCCGTAGTTTCCTGTGTCCAGGTATTGGATGTGGAAGTCCAGGGTATGCAGGTATTCCGCTACGGAGTTTGTTGTGTCTAGGTACTGGATGTGGAAGTCCAGGGTGTCCAGGTTTTCCGCTTCGTAGTTTTCTGTATCTAGGTGTCGGATGTGGAAGTCCAGGGTGTCCAGGTATTCCGCTTCGTAGTTTTCTGTATCTAGGTGTCGGATGTGGAAGTCCAGGGTGTCCAGGCATTCCGCTCCGTAGTTTCCTGTGCCCAGGTGTCGGATGTGGAAGTTCAGGTTGTCCAGGTATTCCGCTTCGTAGTTTTCTGTATCTAGGTGTCGGATGTGGAAGTCCAGGGTGTCCAGGTATTCCGCTTCGTAGTTTTCTGTATCTAGGTGTCGGATGTGGAAGTTCAGGGTGTCCAGGTATTCCGCTTCGTAGTTTTCTGTATCTAGGTGTCGGATGTGGAAGTCCAGGGTGTCCAGATATTCCGCTTCGTAGTTTTCTGTATCTAGGTGTCGGATGTGGAAGTCCAGGGTGTTCAGGTATTCCGCTTCGTAGTTCTCTGTATATAGGTGTCGGATGTGGATGTCCAGGGTGTCCAGGTATTCCGCTCCGTAATTTCCTGTGCCCAGGTGTCGGATGTGGAAGTCCAGGGTGTCCAGGTATTCCGCTTCGTAGTTTTCTGTATCTAGGTGTCGGATGTGGAAGTCCAGGGTGTCCAGGCATTCCGCTCCGTAATTTCCTGTGCCCAGGTGTCGGATGTGGAAGTTCAGGTTGTCCAGGTATTCCGCTTCGTAGTTTTCTGTATCTAGGTGTCGGATGTGGAAGTCCAGGGTATCCAGGTATTCCGCTTCGTAGTTTTCTGTATCTAGGTGTCGGATGTGGAAGTTCAGGGTGTCCAGGTATTCCGCTTCGTAGTTTTCTGTATCTAGGTGTCGGATGTGGAAGTCCAGGGTGTCCAGGCATTCCGCTCCGTAGTTTCCTGTGCCCAGGTGTCGGATGTGGAAGTTCAGGGTGTCCAGGTATTCCGCTTCGTAGTTTTCTGTATCTAGGTATCGGATGTGGAAGTCCAGGGTGTCCAGGTATTCCGCTTCGTAGTTTTCTGTATCTAGGTGTCGGATGTGGAAGTCCAGGGTGTCCAGGCATTCCGCTCCGTAGTTTCCTGTGCCCAGGTGTCGGATGTGGAAGTTCAGGGTGTCCAGGTATTCCGCTTCGTAGTTTTCTGTATCTAGGTGTCGGATGTGGAAGTCCAGGGTGTCCAGGTATTCCGCTTCGTAGTTTTCTGTATCTAGGTGTCGGATGTGGAAGTCCAGGGTGTCCAGGCATTCCGCTCCGTAGTTTCCTGTGCCCAGGTGTCGGATGTGGAAGTTCAGGTTGTCCAGGTATTCCGCTTCGTAGTTTTCTGTATCTAGGTGTCGGATGTGGAAGTCCAGGGTGTCCAGGTATTCCGCTTCGTAGTTTTCTGTATCTAGGTGTCGGATGTGGAAGTTCAGGGTGTCCAGGTATTCCGCTTCGTAGTTTTCTGTATCTAGGTGTCGGATGTGGAAGTCCAGGGTGTCCAGATATTCCGCTTCGTAGTTTTCTGTATCTAGGTGTCGGATGTGGAAGTCCAGGGTGTCCAGGCATTCCGCTCCGTAGTTTCCTGTGCCCAGGTGTCGGATGTGGAAGTTCAGGGTGTCCAGGTATTCCGCTTCGTAGTTTTCTGTATCTAGGTGTCGGATGTGGAAGTCCAGGGTGTTCAGGTATTCCGCTTCGTAGTTCTCTGTATATAGATGTCGGATGTGGATGTCCAGGGTGTCCAGGTATTCCGCTCCGTAGTTTACTGTGTCCAGGTATTGGATGTGGAAGTCCAGGGTATCCAGGTATTCCGCTACGTAGTTTTCTGTATCTTGGTGTCGGATGTAGAAGTTCAGGGTGTCCAGGTATTCCGCTCCATAGTTTGTTGTATATAGGTACTGGATGTGGAAGTCCAGGGTGTCCAGGTATTCCGCTTCGTAGTTTTCTGTATCTAGGTGTCGGATGTGCAAGTCCAGGGTGTTCAGGTATTCCGCTTCGTAGTTTTCTGTATTTAGGTGTCGGATGTGGAAGTCCAGGGTGTCCAGGCATTCAGCTACGTAGTTTGTTGTATCTAGGTACTGGATGTGGAAGTCCAGGGTGTCCAGGTATTCCGCTTCGTAGTTTTCTGTATCTAGGTGTCGGATGTGGAAGTCCAGGGTGTCCAGATATTCCGCTTCGTAGTTTTCTGTATCTAGGTGTCGGATGTGGAAGTCCAGGGTGTCCAGGCATTCCGCTCCGTAGTTTCCTGTGCCCAGGTGTCGGATGTGGAAGTTCAGGTTGTCCAGGTATTCCGCTTCGTAGTTTTCTGTATCTAGGTGTCGGATGTGGAAGTCCAGGGTGTCCAGGTATTCCGCTTCGTAGTTTTCTGTATCTAGGTGTCGGATGTGGAAGTTCAGGGTGTCCAGGTATTCCGCTTCGTAGTTTTCTGTATCTAGGTGTCGGATGTGGAAGTCCAGGGTGTCCAGGTATTCCGCTTCGTAGATTTCTGTATCTAGGTGTCGGATGTGGAAGTCCAGGGTGTCCAGGCATTCCGCTCCGTAATTTCCTGTGCCCAGGTGTCGGATGTGGAAGTTCAGGTTGTCCAGGTATTCCGCTTCGTAGTTTTCTGTATCTAGGTATTGGATGTGGAAGTCCAGGGTATCCAGGTATTCCGCTACGTAGTTTTCTGTATCTTGGTGTCGGATGTAGAAGTTCAGGGTGTCCAGGTATTCCGCTTCGTAGTTTTCTGTATCTAGGTGTCGGATGTGGAAGTTCAGGGTGTCCAGGTATTCCGCTTCGTAGTTTTCTGTATCTAGGTGTCGGATGTGGAAGTCCAGGGTGTCCAGGTATTCCGCTCCGTAGTTTCCTGTGTCCAGGTATTGGATGTGGAAGTCCAGGGTATGCAGGTATTCCGCTACGGAGTTTGTTGTGTCTAGGTACTGGATGTGGAAGTCCAGGGTGTCCAGGTTTTCCGCTTCGTAGTTTTCTGTATCTAGGTGTCGGATGTGGAAGTCCAGGGTGTCCAGGTATTCCGCTTCGTAGTTTTCTGTATCTAGGTGTCGGATGTGGAAGTCCAGGGTGTCCAGGCATTCCGCTCCGTAGTTTCCTGTGCCCAGGTGTCGGATGTGGAAGTTCAGGTTGTCCAGGTATTCCGCTTCGTAGTTTTCTGTATCTAGGTGTCGGATGTGGAAGTCCAGGGTGTCCAGGTATTCCGCTTCGTAGTTTTCTGTATCTAGGTGTCGGATGTGGAAGTTCAGGGTGTCCAGGTATTTCGCTTCGTAGTTTTCTGTATCTAGGTGTCGGATGTGGAAGTCCAGGGTGTCCAGATATTCCGCTTCGTAGTTTTCTGTATCTAGGTGTCGGATGTGGAAGTCCAGGGTGTTCAGGTATTCCGCTTCGTAGTTCTCTGTATATAGGTGTCGGATGTGGATGTCCAGGGTGTCCAGGTATTCCGCTCCGTAATTTCCTGTGCCCAGGTGTCGGATGTGGAAGTCCAGGGTGTCCAGGTATTCCGCTTCGTAGTTTTCTGTATCTAGGTGTCGGATGTGGAAGTCCAGGGTGTCCAGGTATTCCGCTTCGTAGTTTTCTGTATCTAGGTGTCGGATGTGGAAGTTCAGGGTGTCCAGGTATTCCGCTTCGTAGTTTTCTGTATCTAGGTGTCGGATGTGGAAGTCCAGGGTGTCCAGATATTCCGCTTCGTAGTTTTCTGTATCTAGGTGTCGGATGTGGAAGTCCAGGGTGTCCAGGCATTCCGCTCCGTAGTTTCCTGTGCCCAGGTGTCGGATGTGGAAGTTCAGGGTGTCCAGGTATTCCGCTTCGTAGTTTTCTGTATCTAGGTGTCGGATGTGGAAGTCCAGGGTGTTCAGGTATTCCGCTTCGTAGTTCTCTGTATATAGATGTCGGATGTGGATGTCCAGGGTGTCCAGGTATTCCGCTCCGTAGTTTACTGTGTCCAGGTATTGGATGTGGAAGTCCAGGGTATCCAGGTATTCCGCTACGTAGTTTTCTGTATCTTGGTGTCGGATGTAGAAGTTCAGGGTGTCCAGGTATTCCGCTCCATAGTTTGTTGTATATAGGTACTGGATGTGGAAGTCCAGGGTGTCCAGGTATTCCGCTTCGTAGTTTTCTGTATCTAGGTGTCGGATGTGGAAGTCCAGGGTGTTCAGGTATTCCGCTTCGTAGTTTTCTATATTTAGGTGTCGGATGTGGAAGTCCAGGGTGTCCAGGCATTCAGCTACGTTTTTGTTGTATCTAGGTACTGGATGTGGAAGTCCAGGGTGTCCAGGTATTCCGCTTCGTAGTTTTCTGTATCTAGGTGTCGGATGTGGAAGTCCAGGGTGTCCAGATATTCCGCTTCGTAGTTTTCTGTATCTAGGTGTCGGATGTGGAAGTCCAGGGTGTCCAGGCATTCCGCTCCGTAGTTTCCTGTGCCCAGGTGTCGGATGTGGAAGTTCAGGTTGTCCAGGTATTCCGCTTCGTAGTTTTCTGTATCTAGGTGTCGGATGTGGAAGTCCAGGGTGTCCAGGTATTCCGCTTCGTAGTTTTCTGTATCTAGGTGTCGGATGTGGAAGTTCAGGGTGTCCAGGTATTCCGCTTCGTAGTTTTCTGTATCTAGGTGTCGGATGTGGAAGTCCAGGGTGTCCAGGTATTCCGCTTCGTAGATATCTGTATCTAGGTGTCGGATGTGGAAGTCCAGGGTGTCCAGGCATTCCGCTCCGTAATTTCCTGTGCCCAGGTGTCGGATGTGGAAGTTCAGGTTGTCCAGGTATTCCGCTTCGTAGTTTTCTGTATCTAGGTGTCGGATGTGGAAGTCCAGGGTATTCAGGTATTCCGCTTCGTAGTTTTCTGTATCTAGGTGTCGGATGTGGAAGTCCAGGGTGTCCAGGTATTCCGCTTCGTAGTTTTCTGTATCTAGGTGTCGGATGTGGAAGTTCAGGGTGTCCAGGTATTCCGCTTCGTAGTTTTCTGTATCTAGGTGTCGGATGTGGAAGTCCAGGGTGTCCAGGTATTCCGCTTCGTAGTTTTCTGTATCTAGGTGTCGGATGTGGAAGTCCAGGGTGTCCAGGCATTCCGCTCCGTAATTTCCTGTGCCCAGGTGTCGGATGTGGAAGTTCAGGTTGTCCAGGTATTCCGCTTCGTAGTTTTCTGTATCTAGGTATTGGATGTGGAAGTCCAGGGTATCCAGGTATTCCGCTACGTAGTTTTCTGTATCTTGGTGTCGGATGTAGAAGTTCAGGGTGTCCAGGTATTCCGCTTCGTAGTTTTCTGTATCTAGGTGTCGGATGTGGAAGTTCAGGGTGTCCAGGTATTCCGCTTCGTAGTTTTCTGTATCTAGGTGTCGGATGTGGAAGTCCAGGGTGTCCAGGTATTCCGCTCCGTAGTTTCCTGTGTCCAGGTATTGGATGTGGAAGTCCAGGGTATGCAGGTATTCCGCTACGGAGTTTGTTGTGTCTAGGTACTGGATGTGGAAGTCCAGGGTGTCCAGGTTTTCCGCTTCGTTGTTTTCTGTATCTAGGTGTCGGATGTGGAAGTCCAGGGTGTCCAGGTATTCCGCTTCGTAGTTTTCTGTATCTAGGTGTCGGATGTGGAAGTCCAGGGTGTCCAGGCATTCCGCTCCGTAGTTTCCTGTGCCCAGGTGTCGGATGTGGAAGTTCAGGTTGTCCAGGTATTCCGCTTCGTAGTTTTCTGTATCTAGGTGTCGGATGTGGAAGTCCAGGGTGTCCAGGTATTCCGCTTCGTAGTTTTCTGTATCTAGGTGTCGGATGTGGAAGTTCAGGGTGTCCAGGTATTCCGCTTCGTAGTTTTCTGTATCTAGGTGTCGGATGTGGAAGTCCAGGGTGTCCAGATATTCCGCTTCGTAGTTTTCTGTATCTAGGTGTCGGATGTGGAAGTCCAGGGTGTTCAGGTATTCCGCTTCGTAGTTCTCTGTATATAGGTGTCGGATGTGGATGTCCAGGGTGTCCAGGTATTCCGCTCCGTAGTTTACTGTGTCCAGGTATTGGATGTGAAAGTCCAGGGTATCCAGGTATTCCGCTACGTAGTTTTCTGTATCTTGGTGTCGGATGTAGAAGTTCAGGGTGTCCAGGTATTCCGCTCCATAGTTTGTTGTATATAGGTACTGGATGTGGAAATCCAGGGTGTCCAGGTATTCCGCTTCGTAGTTTTCTGTATCTAGGTGTCGGATGTGGAAGTCCAGGGTGTCCAGGCATTCAGCTACGTAGTTTGTTGTATCTAGGTACTGGATGTGGAAGTCCAGGGTGTCCAGGTATTCCGCTTCGTAGTTTTCTGTATCTAGGTGTCGGATGTGGAAGTCCAGGGTGTCCAGGCATTCCGCTCCGTAGTTTCCTGTGCCCAGGTGTCGGATGTGGAAGTTCAGGTTGTCCAGGTATTCCGCTTCGTAGTTTTCTGTATCTAGGTGTCGGATGTGGAAGTCCAGGGTGTCCAGGTATTCCGCTTCGTAGTTTTCTGTATCTAGGTGTCGGATGTGGAAGTTCAGGGTGTCCAGGTATTCCGCTTCGTAGTTTTCTGTATCTAGGTGTCGGATGTGGAAGTCCAGGGTGTCCAGATATTCCGCTTCGTAGTTTTCTGTATCTAGGCGTCGGATGTGGAAGTCCAGGGTGTCCAGGCATTCCGTTCCGTAGTTTCCTGTGCCCAGGTGTCGGATGTGGAAGTTCAGGGTGTCCAGGTATTCCGCTTCGTAGTTTTCTGTATCTAGGTGTCGGATGTGGAAGTCCAGGGTGTCCAGGTATTCCGCTCCGTAGTTTCCTGTCTCCAGGTATTGGATGTGGAAGTCCAGGGTATGCAGGTATTCCGCTACGTAGTTTGTTGTGTCTAGGTACTGGATGTGGAAGTCCAGGGTGTCCAGGTTTTCCGCTTCGTAGTTTTCTGTATCTAGGTGTCGGATGTGGAAGTCCAGGGTGTCCAGGTATTCCGCTTCGTAGTTTTCTGTATCTAGGTGTCGGATGTGGAAGTCCAGGGTGTCCAGGTATTCCGCTTCGTAGTTTTCTGTATCTAGGTGTCGGATGTGGAAGTCCAGGGTGTCCAGGTATTCCGCTCCGTAGTTTCCTGTGTCCAGGTATTGGATGTGGAAGTCCAGGGTATGCAGGTATTCCGCTACGTAGTTTGTTGTGTCTAGGTACTGGATGTGGAAGTCCAGGGTGTCCAGGTATTCCGCTCCGTAGTTTCCTGTGTCCAGGTATTGGATGTGGAAGTCCAGGGTATGCAGGTATTCCGCTTCGTAATTTTCTGTATCTAGGTGTCGGATATGGAAGTCCAGGGTGTCCAGGTATTCCGCTTCGTAGTTCTCTGTATCTAGGTGTCGGATGTGGAAGTCCAGGGTGTGCAGGTATTCCGCTCCGTAGTTTCCTGTGTCCAGGTGTCGGATGTGGAAGTCCAGGGTGTCCAGGTATTCCGCTTCGTAGTTTTCTGTATCTAGGTGTCGGATGTGGAAGTCCAGGGTGTCCAGGCATTCCGCTCCGTAGTTTCCTGTGCCCAGGTGTTGGATGTGGAAGTCCAGGGTGTCCAGGTATTCCGCTCCGTTGTTTCCTGTGTCTAGGTGTTGGATGTGGAAGTTCAGGGTGTCCAGGTATTCCGCTCCGTAGTGTCTTGTATCTAGGTACTGGATGTGGAAATCCAGGGTGTCCAGGTATTCCGCTTCGTAGTTTTCCGTACCTAGGTGTCGGATGTGGAAGTTCAGGGTGTCCAGGTATTTCGCTCCGTAGTTTCTTGTATCTAGGTACTGGATGTGGAAGTCCAGGGTGTCCAGGTATTCCGCTTCGTAATTCTCTGTATCTAGGTGTCGGATGTGGAAGTCCAGGGTGTCCAGGTATTCCGCTTCATAGTTCTCTGTATCTAGGTGTCGGATGTGGAAGTCCAGGGTGTGCAGGTATTCCGCTCCGTAGTTTCCTGTGTCCAGGTGTCGGATGTGGAAGTTCAGGGTGTCCAGGTATTCCGCTTCGTAGTTTTCTGTACCTACGTGTCGGATATGGAAGTCCAGGGTGTCCAGGTATTCCGCTTCGTAGTTCTCTGTATCTAGGTGTCGGATGTGGAAGTCCAGGGTGTGCAGGTATTCCGCTTCGTAGTTTCCTGTGTCCAGATGTTGGATGTGGAAGTTCAGGGTCTCCAGGTATTCCGCTCCGTTGTTTCCTGTGTCTAGGTGTTGGATGTGGAAGTTCAGGGTGTCCAGGTATTCCGCTCCGTAGTGTCTTGTATCTAGGTACTGGATGTGGAAGTCCAGGGTGTCCAGGTATTCCGCTCCGTAGTTTCCTGTATCCAGGAGTCGGATGTGGAAGTTCAGGGTGTCCAGGTATTCCGCTTCGTAATTTTCTGTATCTAGGTGTCGGATATGGATGTCCAGGGTGTCCAGGTATTCCGCTTCGTAGTTCTCTGTATCTAGGTGTCGGATGTGGAAGTCCAGGGTGTCCAGGTATTCCGCTTCGTAATTCTCTGTATCTAGGTGTCGGATGTGGAAGTCCAGGGTGTCCAGGTATTCCGCTTCGTAATTTTCTGTATCTAGGTGTCGGATATGGAAGTCCAGGGTGTCCAGGTATTCCGCTTCGTAGTTCTCTGTATCTAGGTGTCGGATGTGGAAGTCCAGGGTGTCCAGGTATTCCGCTTCATAGTTCTCTGTATCTAGGTGTCGGATGTGGAAGTCCAGGGTGTGCAGGTATTCCGCTCCGTAGTTTCCTGTGTCCAGGTGTCGGATGTGGAAGTTCAGGGTGTCCAGGTATTCCGCTTCGTAGTTTTCTGTACCTACGTGTCGGATATGGAAGTCCAGGGTGTCCAGGTATTCCGCTTCGTAGTTCTCTGTATCTAGGTGTCGGATGTGGAAGTCCAGGGTGTGCAGGTATTCCGCTTCGTAGTTTCCTGTGTCCAGATGTTGGATGTGGAAGTTCAGGGTCTCCAGGTATTCCGCTTCGTAGTTTTCTGTATCTAGGTGTCGGATGTGGAAGTCCAGGGTGTCCAGGTATTCCGCTTCGTAGTTCTCTGTATATAGGTGTCGGATGTGGATGTCCAGGGTGTCCAGGTATTCCGCTCCGTAGTTTACTGTGTCCAGGTATTGGATGTGGAAGTCCAGGGTATCCAGGTATTCCGCTACGTAGTTTTCTGTATCTTGGTGTCGGATGTAGAAGTTCAGGGTGTCCAGGTATTCCGCTCCATAGTTTGTTGTATATAGGTACTGGATGTGGAAGTCCAGGGTGTCCAGGTATTCCGCTTCGTAGTTTTCTGTATCTAGGTGTCGGATGTGGAAGTTCAGGGTGTCCAGGTATTCCGCTTCGTAGTTTTCTGTATCTAGGTGTCGGATGTGGAAGTCCAGGGTGTCCAGGCATTCCGCTCCGTAGTTTCCTGTGCCCAGGTGTCGGATGTGGAAGTTCAGGGTGTCCAGGTATTCCGCTTCGTAGTTTTCTGTATCTAGGTGTCGGATGTGGAAGTCCAGGATGTCCAGGTATTCCGCTTCGTAGCTTTCTGTATCTAGGTGTCGGATGTGGAAGTCCAGGGTGTCCAGGCATTCCGCTCCGTAGTTTCCTGTGCCCAGGTGTCGGATGTGGAAGTTCAGGGTGTCCAGGTATTCCGCTTCGTAGTTTTCTGTATCTAGGTATCGGATGTGGAAGTCCAGGGTGTCCAGGTATTCCGCTTCGTAGTTTTCTGTATCTAGGTGTCGGATGTGGAAGTCCAGGGTGTCCAGGCATTCCGCTCCGTAGTTTCCTGTGCCCAGGTGTCGGATGTGGAAGTTCAGGGTGTCCAGGTATTCCGCTTCGTAGTTTTCTGTATCTAGGTGTCGGATGTGGAAGTCCAGGGTGTCCAGGCATTCCGCTCCGTAGTTTCCTGTGCCCAGGTGTCGGATGTGGAAGTTCAGGGTGTCCAGATATTCCGCTTCGTAGTTTTCTGTATCTAGGTGTCGGATGTGGAAGTCCAGGGTGTCCAGGCATTCCGCTCCGTAGTTTCCTGTGCCCAGGTGTCGGATGTGGAAGTTCAGGGTGTCCAGGTATTCCGCTTCGTAGTTTTCTGTATCTAGGTGTCGGATGTGGAAGTCCAGGGTGTTCAGGTATTCCGCTTCGTAGTTCTCTGTATATAGATGTCGGATGTGGATGTCCAGGGTGTCCAGGTATTCCGCTCCGTAGTTTACTGTGTCCAGGTATTGGATGTGGAAGTCCAGGGTATCCAGGTATTCCGCTACGTAGTTTTCTGTATCTTGGTGTCGGATGTAGAAGTTCAGGGTGTCCAGGTATTCCGCTCCATAGTTTGTTGTATATAGGTACTGGATGTGGAAGTCCAGGGTGTCCAGGTATTCCGCTTCGTAGTTTTCTGTATCTAGGTGTCGGATGTGGAAGTCCAGGGTGTTCAGGTATTCCGCTTCGTAGTTTTCTGTATTTAGGTGTCGGATGTGGAAGTCCAGGGTGTCCAGGCATTCAGCTACGTAGTTTGTTGTATCTAGGTACTGGATGTGGAAGTCCAGGGTATTCCGCTTCGTAGTTTTCTGTATCTAGGTGTCGGATGTGGAAGTCCAGGGTATTCAGGTATTCCGCTTCGTAGTTTTCTGTATCTAGGTGTCGGATGTGGAAGTCCAGGGTGTCCAGGTATTCCGCTTCGTAGTTTTCTGTATCTAGGTGTCGGATGTGGAAGTTCAGGGTGTCCAGGTATTCCGCTTCGTAGTTTTCTGTATCTAGGTGTCGGATGTGGAAGTCCAGGGTGTCCAGGTATTCCGCTTCGTAGTTTTCTGTATCTAGGTGTCGGATGTGGAAGTCCAGGGTGTCCAGGCATTCCGCTCCGTAATTTCCTGTGCCCAGGTGTCGGATGTGGAAGTTCAGGTTGTCCAGGTATTCCGCTTCGTAGTTTTCTGTATCTAGGTATTGGATGTGGAAGTCCAGGGTATCCAGGTATTCCGCTACGTAGTTTTCTGTATCTTGGTGTCGGATGTAGAAGTTCAGGGTGTCCAGGTATTCCGCTTCGTAGTTTTCTGTATCTAGGTGTCGGATGTGGAAGTTCAGGGTGTCCAGGTATTCCGTTTCGTAGTTTTCTGTATCTAGGTGTCGGATGTGGAAGTCCAGGGTGTCCAGGTATTCCGCTCCGTAGTTTCCTGTGTCCAGGTATTGGATGTGGAAGTCCAGGGTATGCAGGTATTCCGCTACGGAGTTTGTTGTGTCTAGGTACTGGATGTGGAAGTCCAGGGTGTCCAGGTTTTCCGCTTCGTAGTTTTCTGTATCTAGGTGTCGGATGTGGAAGTCCAGGGTGTCCAGGTATTCCGCTTCGTAGTTTTCTGTATCTAGGTGTCGGATGTGGAAGTCCAGGGTGTCCAGGCATTCCGCTCCGTAGTTTCCTGTGCCCAGGTGTCGGATGTGGAAGTTCAGGTTGTCCAGGTATTCCGCTTCGTAGTTTTCTGTATCTAGGTGTCGGATGTGGAAGTCCAGGGTGTCCAGGTATTCCGCTTCGTAGTTTTCTGTATCTAGGTGTCGGATGTGGAAGTTCAGGGTGTCCAGGTATTCCGCTTCGTAGTTTTCTGTATCTAGGTGTCGGATGTGGAAGTCCAGGGTGTCCAGATATTCCGCTTCGTAGTTTTCTGTATCTAGGTGTCGGATGTGGAAGTCCAGGGTGTTCAGGTATTCCGCTTCGTAGTTCTCTGTATATAGGTGTCGGATGTGGATGTCCAGGGTGTCCAGGTATTCCGCTCCGTAATTTCCTGTGCCCAGGTGTCGGATGTGGAAGTCCAGGGTGTCCAGGTATTCCGCTTCGTAGTTTTCTGTATCTAGGTGTCGGATGTGGAAGTCCAGGGTGTCCAGGCATTCCGCTCCGTAATTTCCTGTGCCCAGGTGTCGGATGTGGAAGTTCAGGTTGTCCAGGTATTCCGCTTCGTAGTTTTCTGTATCTAGGTGTCGGATGTGGAAGTCCAGGGTATCCAGGTATTCCGCTTCGTAGTTTTCTGTATCTAGGTGTCGGATGTGGAAGTTCAGGGTGTCCAGGTATTCCGCTTCGTAGTTTTCTGTATCTAGGTGTCGGATGTGGAAGTCCAGGGTGTCCAGATATTCCGCTTCGTAGTTTTCTGTATCTAGGTGTCGGATGTGGAAGTCCAGGGTGTCCAGGCATTCCGCTCCGTAGTTTCCTGTGCCCAGGTGTCGGATGTGGAAGTTCAGGGTGTCCAGGTATTCCGCTTCGTAGTTTTCTGTATCTAGGTGTCGGATGTGGAAGTCCAGGGTGTTCAGGTATTCCGCTTCGTAGTTCTCTGTATATAGATGTCGGATGTGGATGTCCAGGGTGTCCAGGTATTCCGCTCCGTAGTTTACTGTGTCCAGGTATTGGATGTGGAAGTCCAGGGTATCCAGGTATTCCGCTACGTAGTTTTCTGTATCTTGGTGTCGGATGTAGAAGTTCAGGGTGTCCAGGTATTCCGCTCCATAGTTTGTTGTATATAGGTACTGGATGTGGAAGTCCAGGGTGTCCAGGTATTCCGCTTCGTAGTTTTCTGTATCTAGGTGTCGGATGTGGAAGTCCAGGGTGTTCAGGTGTTCCGCTTCGTAGTTTTCTGTATTTAGGTGTCGGATGTGGAAGTCCAGGGTGTCCAGGCATTCAGCTACGTAGTTTGTTGTATCTAGGTACTGGATGTGGAAGTCCAGGGTGTCCAGGTATTCCGCTTCGTAGTTTTCTGTATCTAGGTGTCGGATGTGGAAGTCCAGGGTGTCCAGATATTCCGCTTCGTAGTTTTCTGTATCTAGGTGTCGGATGTGGAAGTCCAGGGTGTCCAGGCATTCCGCTCCGTAGTTTCCTGTGCCCAGGTGTCGGATGTGGAAGTTCAGGTTGTCCAGGTATTCCGCTTCGTAGTTTTCTGTATCTAGGTGTCGGATGTGGAAGTCCAGGGTGTCCAGGTATTCCGCTTCGTAGTTTTCTGTATCTAGGTGTCGGATGTGGAAGTTCAGGGTGTCCAGGTATTCCGCTTCGTAGTTTTCTGTATCTAGGTGTCGGATGTGGAAGTCCAGGGTGTCCAGGTATTCCGCTTCGTAGATTTCTGTATCTAGGTGTCGGATGTGGAAGTCCAGGGTGTCCAGGCATTCCGCTCCGTAATTTCCTGTGCCCAGGTGTCGGATGTGGAAGTTCAGGTTGTCCAGGTATTCCGCTTCGTAGTTTTCTGTATCTAGGTGTCGGATGTGGAAGTCCAGGGTATTCAGGTATTCCGCTTCGTAGTTTTCTGTATCTAGGTGTCGGATGTGGAAGTCCAGGGTGTCCAGGTATTCCGCTTCGTAGTTTTCTGTATCTAGGTGTCGGATGTGGAAGTTCAGGGTGTCCAGGTATTCCGCTTCGTAGTTTTCTGTATCTAGGTGTCGGATGTGGAAGTCCAGGGTGTCCAGGTATTCCGCTTCGTAGTTTTCTGTATCTAGGTGTCGGATGTGGAAGTCCAGGGTGTCCAGGCATTCCGCTCCGTAATTTCCTGTGCCCAGGTGTCGGATGTGGAAGTTCAGGTTGTCCAGGTATTCCGCTTCGTAGTTTTCTGTATCTAGGTATTGGATGTGGAAGTCCAGGGTATCCAGGTATTCCGCTACGTAGTTTTCTGTATCTTGGTGTCGGATGTAGAAGTTCAGGGTGTCCAGGTATTCCGCTTCGTAGTTTTCTGTATCTAGGTGTCGGATGTGGAAGTTCAGGGTGTCCAGGTATTCCGCTTCGTAGTTTTCTGTATCTAGGTGTCGGATGTGGAAGTCCAGGGTGTCCAGGTATTCCGCTCCGTAGTTTCCTGTGTCCAGGTATTGGATGTGGAAGTCCAGGGTATGCAGGTATTCCGCTACGGAGTTTGTTGTGTCTAGGTACTGGATGTGGAAGTCCAGGGTGTCCAGGTTTTCCGCTTCGTAGTTTTCTGTATCTAGGTGTCGGATGTGGAAGTCCAGGGTGTCCAGGTATTCCGCTTCGTAGTTTTCTGTATCTAGGTGTCGGATGTGGAAGTCCAGGGTGTCCAGGCATTCCGCTCCGTAGTTTCCTGTGCCCAGGTGTCGGATGTGGAAGTTCAGGTTGTCCAGGTATTCCGCTTCGTAGTTTTCTGTATCTAGGTGTCGGATGTGGAAGTCCAGGGTGTCCAGGTATTCCGCTTCGTAGTTTTCTGTATCTAGGTGTCGGATGTGGAAGTTCAGGGTGTCCAGGTATTCCGCTTCGTAGTTTTCTGTATCTAGGTGTCGGATGTGGAAGTCCAGGGTGTCCAGATATTCCGCTTCGTAGTTTTCTGTATCTAGGTGTCGGATGTGGAAGTCCAGGGTGTTCAGGTATTCCGCTTCGTAGTTCTCTGTATATAGGTGTCGGATGTGGATGTCCAGGGTGTCCAGGTATTCCGCTCCGTAGTTTACTGTGTCCAGGTATTGAATGTGAAAGTCCAGGGTATCCAGGTATTCCGCTACGTAGTTTTCTGTATCTTGGTGTCGGATGTAGAAGTTCAGGGTGTCCAGGTATTCCGCTCCATAGTTTGTTGTATATAGGTACTGGATGTGGAAATCCAGGGTGTCCAGGTATTCCGCTTCGTAGTTTTCTGTATCTAGGTGTCGGATGTGGAAGTCCAGGGTGTCCAGGCATTCAGCTACGTAGTTTGTTGTATCTAGGTACTGGATGTGGAAGTCCAGGGTGTCCAGGTATTCCGCTTCGTAGTTTTCTGTATCTAGGTGTCGGATGTGGAAGTCCAGGGTGTCCAGGCATTCCGCTCCGTAGTTTCCTGTGCCCAGGTGTCGGATGTGGAAGTTCAGGTTGTCCAGGTATTCCGCTTCGTAGTTTTCTGTATCTAGGTGTCGGATGTGGAAGTCCAGGGTGTCCAGGTATTCCGCTTCGTAGTTTTCTGTATCTAGGTGTCGGATGTGGAAGTTCAGGGTGTCCAGGTATTCCGCTTCGTAGTTTTCTGTATCTAGGTGTCGGATGTGGAAGTCCAGGGTGTCCAGGTATTCCGCTTCGTAATTTTCTGTATCTAGGTGTCGGATGTGGAAGTCCAGGGTGTTCAGGCATTCCGCTCCGTAATTTCCTGTGCCCAGGTGTCGGATGTGGAAGTTCAGGTTGTCCAGGTATTCCGCTTCGTAGTTTTCTGTATCTAGGTGTCGGATGTGGAAGTCCAGGGTATCCAGGTATTCCGCTTCGTAGTTTTCTGTATCTAGGTGTCGGATGTGGAAGTTCAGGGTGTCCAGGTATTCCGCTTCGTAGTTTTCTGTATCTAGGTGTCGGATGTGGAAGTCCAGGGTGTCCAGATATTCCGCTTCGTAGTTTTCTGTATCTAGGCGTCGGATGTGGAAGTCCAGGGTGTCCAGGCATTCCGTTCCGTAGTTTCCTGTGCCCAGGTGTCGGATGTGGAAGTTCAGGGTGTCCAGGTATTCCGCTTCGTAGTTTTCTGTATCTAGGTGTCGGATGTGGAAGTCCAGGGTGTCCAGGTATTCCGCTCCGTAGTTTATTGTCTCCAGGTATTGGATGTGGAAGTCCAGGGTATGCAGGTATTCCGCTACGTAGTTTGTTGTGTCTAGGTACTGGATGTGGAAGTCCAGGGTGTCCAGGTTTTCCGCTTCGTAGTTTTCTGTATCTAGGTGTCGGATGTGGAAGTCCAGGGTGTCCAGGTATTCCGCTTCGTAGTTTTCTGTATCTAGGTGTCGGATGTGGAAGTCCAGGGTGTCCAGGTATTCCGCTTCGTAGTTTTCTGTATCTAGGTGTCGGATGTGGAAGTCCAGGGTGTCCAGGTATTCCGCTCCGTAGTTTCCTGTGTCCAGGTATTGGATGTGGAAGTCCAGGGTATGCAGGTATTCCGCTACGTAGTTTGTTGTGTCTAGGTACTGGATGTGGAAGTCCAGGGTGTCCAGGTTTTCCGCTTCGTAGTTTTCTGTATCTAGGTGTCGGATGTGGAAGTCCAGGGTGTCCAGGTATTCCGCTTCGTAGTTTTCTGTATCTAGGTGTCGGATGTGGAAGTCCAGGGTGTCCAGGCATTCCGCTCCGTAGTTTCCTGTGCCCAGGTGTCGGATGTGGAAGTTCAGGTTGTCCAGGTATTCCGCTTCGTAGTTTTCTGTATCTAGGTGTCGGATATGGAAGTCCAGGGTGTCCAGGTATTCCGCTTCGTAGTTTTCTGTATCTAGGTGTCGGATGTGGAAGTTCAGGGTGTCCAGGTATTCCGCTTCGTAGTTTTCTGTATCTAGGTGTCGGATGTGGAAGTCCAGGGTGTCCAGATATTCCGCTTCGTAGTTTTCTGTATCTAGGTGTCGGATGTGGAAGTCCAGGGTGTCCAGGTATTCCGCTCCGTAGTTTACTGTGTTCAGGTATTGGATGTGGAAGTCCAGGGTATCCAGGTATTCCGCTACGTAGTTTTCTGTATCTTGGTGTCGGATGTAGAAGTTCAGGGTGTCCAGGTATTCCGCTCCATAGTTTGTTGTATATAGGTACTGGATGTGGAAGTCCAGGGTGTCCAGGTATTCCGCTTCGTAGTTTTCTGTATCTAGGTGTCGGATGTGGAAGTCCAGGGTGTTCAGGTATTCCGCTTCGTAGTTTTCTGTATCTAGGTGTCGGATGTGGAAGTCCAGGGTGTCCAGGCATTCAGCTACGTAGTTTGTTGTATCTAGGTACTGGATGTGGAAGTCCAGGGTGTCCAGGTATTCCGCTTCGTAGTTTTCTGTATCTAGGTGTCGGATGTGGGAGTCCAGGGTGTCCAGGTATTCCGCTTCGTAGTTTTCTGTATCTAGGTGTCGGATGTGGAAGTCCAGGGTGTCCAGGCATTCCGCTCCGTAGTTTCCTGTGCCCAGGTGTCGGATGTGGAAGTTCAGGGTGTCCAGGTATTCCGCTTCGTAGTTTTCTGTATCTAGGTGTCGGATGTGGAAGTCCAGGGTGTCCAGGTATTCCGCTTCGTAGTTCTCTGTATATAGGTGTCGGATGTGGATGTCCAGGGTGTCCAGGTATTCCGCTCCGTAGTTTACTGTGTCCAGGTATTGGATGTGGAAGTCCAGGGTATCCAGGTATTCCGCTACGTAGTTTTCTGTATCTTGGTGTCGGATGTAGAAGTTCAGGGTGTCCAGGTATTCCGCTCCATAGTTTGTTGTATATAGGTACTGGATGTGGAAGTCCAGGGTGTCCAGGTATTCCGCTTCGTAGTTTTCTGTATCTAGGTGTCGGATGTGGAAGTTCAGGGTGTCCAGGTATTCCGCTTCGTAGTTTTCTGTATCTAGGTGTCGGATGTGGAAGTCCAGGATGTCCAGGTATTCCGCTTCGTTGCTTTCTGTATCTAGGTGTCGGATGTGGAAGTCCAGGGTGTCCAGGCATTCCGCTCCGTAGTTTCCTGTGCCCAGGTGTCGGATGTGGAAGTTCAGGTTGTCCAGGTATTCCGCTTCGTAGTTTTCTGTATCTAGGTGTCGGATGTGGAAGTCCAGGGTGTCCAGGTATTCCGCTTCGTAGTTTTCTGTATCTAGGTGTCGGATGTGGAAGTTCAGGGTGTCCAGGTATTCCGCTTCGTAGTTTTCTGTATCTAGGTGTCGGATGTGGAAGTCCAGGGTGTCCAGATATTCCGCTTCGTAGTTTTCTGTATCTAGGTGTCGGATGTGGAAGTCCAGGGTGTCCAGGCATTCCGCTCCGTAGTTTCCTGTGCCCAGGTGTCGGATGTGGAAGTTCAGGGTGTCCAGGTATTCCGCTTCGTAGTTTTCTGTATCTAGGTGTCGGATGTGGAAGTCCAGGGTGTTCAGGTATTCCGCTTCGTAGTTCTCTGTATATAGATGTCGGATGTGGATGTCCAAGGTGTCCAGGTATTCCGCTCCGTAGTTTACTGTGTCCAGGTATTGGATGTGGAAGTCCAGGGTATCCAGGTATTCCGCTACGTAGTTTTCTGTATCTTGGTGTCGGATGTAGAAGTTCAGGGTGTCCAGGTATTCCGCTCCATAGTTTGTTGTATATAGGTACTGGATGTGGAAGTCCAGGGTGTCCAGGTATTCCGCTTCGTAGTTTTCTGTATCTAGGTGTCGGAAGTGGAAGTCCAGGGTGTTCAGGTATTCCGCTTCGTAGTTTTCTGTATTTAGGTGTCGGATGTGGAAGTCCAGGGTGTCCAGGCATTCAGCTACGTAGTTTGTTGTATCTAGGTACTGGATGTGGAAGTCCAGTGTGTCCAGGTATTCCGCTTCGTAGTTTTCTGTATCTAGGTGTCGGATGTGGAAGTCCAGGGTGTCCAGATATTCCGCTTCGTAGTTTTCTGTATCTAGGTGTCGGATGTGGAAGTCCAGGGTGTCCAGGCATTCCGCTCCGTAGTTTCCTGTGCCCAGGTGTCGGATGTGGAAGTTCAGGTTGTCCAGGTATTCCGCTTCGTAGTTTTCTGTATCTAGGTGTCGGATGTGGAAGTCCAGGGTGTCCAGGTATTCCGCTTCGTAGTTTTCTGTATCTAGGTGTCGGATGTGGAAGTTCAGGGTGTCCAGGTATTCCGCTTCGTAGTTTTCTGTATCTAGGTGTCGGATGTGGAAGTCCAGGGTGTCCAGGTATTCCGCTTCGTAGATTTCTGTATCTAGGTGTCGGATGTGGAAGTCCAGGGTGTCCAGGCATTCCGCTCCGTAATTTCCTGTGCCCAGGTGTCGGATGTGGAAGTTCAGGTTGTCCAGGTATTCCGCTTCGTAGTTTTCTGTATCTAGGTGTCGGATGTGGAAGTCCAGGGTATTCAGGTATTCCGCTTCGTAGTTTTCTGTATCTAGGTGTCGGATGTGGAAGTTCAGGTTGTCCAGGTATTCCGCTTCGTAGTTTTCTGTATCTAGGTGTCGGATGTGGAAGTCCAGGGTGTCCAGGTATTCCGCTTCGTAGTTTTCTGTATCTAGGTGTCGGATGTGGAAGTTCAGGGTGTCCAGGTATTCCGCTTCGTAGTTTTCTGTATCTAGGTGTCGGATGTGGAAGTCCAGGGTGTCCAGATATTCCGCTTCGTAGTTTTCTGTATCTAGGTGTCGGATGTGGAAGTCCAGGGTGTCCAGGCATTCCGCTCCGTAGTTTCCTGTGCCCAGGTGTCGGATGTGGAAGTTCAGGGTGTCCAGGTATTCCGCTTCGTAGTTTTCTGTATCTAGGTGTCGGATGTGGAAGTCCAGGGTGTTCAGGTATTCCGCTTCGTAGTTCTCTGTATATAGATGTCGGATGTGGATGTCCAAGGTGTCCAGGTATTCCGCTCCGTAGTTTACTGTGTCCAGGTATTGGATGTGGAAGTCCAGGGTATCCAGGTATTCCGCTACGTAGTTTTCTGTATCTTGGTGTCGGATGTAGAAGTTCAGGGTGTCCAGGTATTCCGCTCCATAGTTTGTTGTATATAGGTACTGGATGTGGAAGTCCAGGGTGTCCAGGTATTCCGCTTCGTAGTTTTCTGTATCTAGGTGTCGGAAGTGGAAGTCCAGGGTGTTCAGGTATTCCGCTTCGTAGTTTTCTGTATTTAGGTGTCGGATGTGGAAGTCCAGGGTGTCCAGGCATTCAGCTACGTAGTTTGTTGTATCTAGGTACTGGATGTGGAAGTCCAGGGTGTCCAGGTATTCCGCTTCGTAGTTTTCTGTATCTAGGTGTCGGATGTGGAAGTCCAGGGTGTCCAGATATTCCGCTTCGTAGTTTTCTGTATCTAGGTGTCGGATGTGGAAGTCCAGGGTGTCCAGGCATTCCGCTCCGTAGTTTCCTGTGCCCAGGTGTCGGATGTGGAAGTTCAGGTTGTCCAGGTATTCCGCTTCGTAGTTTTCTGTATCTAGGTGTCGGATGTGGAAGTCCAGGGTGTCCAGGTATTCCGCTTCGTAGTTTTCTGTATCTAGGTGTCGGATGTGGAAGTTCAGGGTGTCCAGGTATTCCGCTTCGTAGTTTTCTGTATCTAGGTGTCGGATGTGGAAGTCCAGGGTGTCCAGGTATTCCGCTTCGTAGATTTCTGTATCTAGGTGTCGGATGTGGAAGTCCAGGGTGTCCAGGCATTCCGCTCCGTAATTTCCTGTGCCCAGGTGTCGGATGTGGAAGTTCAGGTTGTCCAGGTATTCCGCTTCGTAGTTTTCTGTATCTAGGTGTCGGATGTGGAAGTCCAGGGTATTCAGGTATTCCGCTTCGTAGTTTTCTGTATCTAGGTGTCGGATGTGGAAGTCCAGGGTGTCCAGGTATTCCGCTTCGTAGTTTTCTGTATCTAGGTGTCGGATGTGGAAGTTCAGGGTGTCCAGGTATTCCGCTTCGTAGTTTTCTGTATCTAGGTGTCGGATGTGGAAGTCCAGGGTGTCCAGGTATTCCGCTTCGTAGTTTTCTGTATCTAGGTGTCGGATGTGGAAGTCCAGGGTGTCCAGGCATTCCGCTCCGTAATTTCCTGTGCCCAGGTGTCGGATGTGGAAGTTCAGGTTGTCCAGGTATTCCGCTTCGTAGTTTTCTGTATCTAGGTATTGGATGTGGAAGTCCAGGGTATCCAGGTATTCCGCTACGTAGTTTTCTGTATCTAGGTGTCGGAAGTGGAAGTCCAGGGTGTTCAGGTATTCCGCTTCGTAGTTTTCTGTATTTAGGTGTCGGATGTGGAAGTCCAGGGTGTCCAGGCATTCAGCTACGTAGTTTGTTGTATCTAGGTACTGGATGTGGAAGTCCAGGGTGTCCAGGCATTCCGCTCCGTAATTTCCTGTGCCCAGGTGTCGGATGTGGAAGTTCAGGTTGTCCAGGTATTCCGCTTCGTAGTTTTCTGTATCTAGGTGTCGGATGTGGAAGTCCAGGGTATTCAGGTATTCCGCTTCGTAGTTTTCTGTATCTAGGTGTCGGATGTGGAAGTTCAGGTTGTCCAGGTATTCCGCTTCGTAGTTTTCTGTATCTAGGTGTCGGATGTGGAAGTCCAGGGTGTCCAGGTATTCCGCTTCGTAGTTTTCTGTATCTAGGTGTCGGATGTGGAAGTCCAGGGTGTCCAGGCATTCCGCTCCGTAATTTCCTGTGCCCAGGTGTCGGATGTGGAAGTTCAGGTTGTCCAGGTATTCCGCTTCGTAGTTTTCTGTATCTAGGTATTGGATGTGGAAGTCCAGGGTGTCTAGGTATTCCGCTTCGTAGTTTTCTGTATCTAGGTGTCGGAAGTGGAAGTCCAGGGTGTCCAGGTATTCCGCTTCGTAGTTTTCTGTATCTAGGTGTCGGATGTGGAAGTTCAGGGTGTCCAGGTATTCCGCTTCGTAGTTTTCTGTATCTAGGTGTCGGATGTGGAAGTCCAGGGTGTCCAGGTATTCCGCTTCGTAGTTTTCTGTATCTAGGTGTCGGATGTGGAAGTCCAGGGTGTCCAGGTATTCCGCTTCGTAGATTTCTGTATCTAGGTGTCGGATGTGGAAGTCCAGGGTGTCCAGGCATTCCGCTCCGTAATTTCCTGTGCCCAGGTGTCGGATGTGGAAGTTCAGGTTGTCCAGGTATTCCGCTTCGTAGTTTTCTGTATCTAGGTGTCGGATGTGGAAGTCCAGGGTATTCAGGTATTCCGCTTCGTAGTTTTCTGTATCTAGGTGTCGGATGTGGAAGTCCAGGGTGTCCAGGTATTCCGCTTCGTAGTTTTCTGTATCTAGGTGTCGGATGTGGAAGTTCAGGGTGTCCAGGTATTCCGCTTCGTAGTTTTCTGTATCTAGGTGTCGGATGTGGAAGTCCAGGGTGTCCAGGTATTCCGCTTCGTAGTTTTCTGTATCTAGGTGTCGGATGTGGAAGTCCAGGGTGTCCAGGCATTCCGCTCCGTAATTTCCTGTGCCCAGGTGTCGGATGTGGAAGTTCAGGTTGTCCAGGTATTCCGCTTCGTAGTTTTCTGTATCTAGGTATTGGATGTGGAAGTCCAGGGTATCCAGGTATTCCGCTACGTAGTTTTCTGTATCTAGGTGTCGGAAGTGGAAGTCCAGGGTGTCCAGGCATTCCGTTCCGTAGTTTCCTGTGCCCAGGTGTCGGATGTGGAAGTCCAGGGTATCCAGGTATTCCGCTACGTAGTTTTCTGTATCTAGGTGTCGGAAGTGGAAGTCCAGGGTGTTCAGGTATTCCGCTTCGTAGTTTTCTGTATTTAGGTGTCGGATGTGGAAGTCCAGGGTGTCCAGGCATTCAGCTACGTAGTTTGTTGTATCTAGGTACTGGATGTGGAAGTCCAGGGTGTCCAGGTATTCCGCTTCGTAGTTTTCTGTATCTAGGTGTCGGATGTGGAAGTCCAGGGTGTCCAGGCATTCCGCTCCGTAATTTCCTGTGCCCAGGTGTCGGATGTGGAAGTTCAGGTTGTCCAGGTATTCCGCTTCGTAGTTTTCTGTATCTAGGTATTGGATGTGGAAGTCCAGGGTGTCCAGGTATTCCGCTTCGTAGTTTTCTGTATCTAGGTGTCGGAAGTGGAAGTCCAGGGTGTCCAGGTATTCCGCTTCGTAGTTTTCTGTATCTAGGTGTCGGATGTGGAAGTTCAGGGTGTCCAGGTATTCCGCTTCGTAGTTTTCTGTATCTAGGTGTCGGATGTGGAAGTCCAGGGTGTCCAGGTATTCCGCTCCGTAGTTTCCTGTGTCCAGGTATTGGATGTGGAAGTCCAGGGTATGCAGGTATTCCGCTACGGAGTTTGTTGTGTCTAGGTACTGGATGTGGAAGTCCAGGGTGTCCAGGTTTTCCGCTTCGTAGTTTTCTGTATCTAGGTGTCGGATGTGGAAGTCCAGGGTGTCCAGGTATTCCGCTTCGTAGTTTTCTGTATCTAGGTGTCGGATGTGGAAGTCCAGGGTGTCCAGGCATTCCGCTCCGTAGTTTCCTGTGCCCAGGTGTCGGATGTGGAAGTTCAGGTTGTCCAGGTATTCCGCTTCGTAGTTTTCTGTATCTAGGTGTCGGATGTGGAAGTCCAGGGTATTCAGGTATTCCGCTTCGTAGTTTTCTGTATCTAGGTGTCGGATGTGGAAGTTCAGGTTGTCCAGGTATTCCGCTTCGTAGTTTTCTGTATCTAGGTGTCGGATGTGGAAGTCCAGGGTGTCCAGGTATTCCGCTTCGTAGTTTTCTGTATCTAGGTGTCGGATGTGGAAGTTCAGGGTGTCCAGGTATTCCGCTTCGTAGTTTTCTGTATCTAGGTGTCGGATGTGGAAGTCCAGGGTGTCCAGATATTCCGCTTCGTAGTTTTCTGTATCTAGGTGTCGGATGTGGAAGTCCAGGGTGTCCAGGCATTCCGCTCCGTAGTTTCCTGTGCCCAGGTGTCGGATGTGGAAGTTCAGGGTGTCCAGGTATTCCGCTTCGTAGTTTTCTGTATCTAGGTGTCGGATGTGGAAGTCCAGGGTGTTCAGGTATTCCGCTTCGTAGTTCTCTGTATATAGATGTCGGATGTGGATGTCCAAGGTGTCCAGGTATTCCGCTCCGTAGTTTACTGTGTCCAGGTATTGGATGTGGAAGTCCAGGGTATCCAGGTATTCCGCTACGTAGTTTTCTGTATCTTGGTGTCGGATGTAGAAGTTCAGGGTGTCCAGGTATTCCGCTCCATAGTTTGTTGTATATAGGTACTGGATGTGGAAGTCCAGGGTGTCCAGGTATTCCGCTTCGTAGTTTTCTGTATCTAGGTGTCGGAAGTGGAAGTCCAGGGTGTTCAGGTATTCCGCTTCGTAGTTTTCTGTATTTAGGTGTCGGATGTGGAAGTCCAGGGTGTCCAGGCATTCAGCTACGTAGTTTGTTGTATCTAGGTACTGGATGTGGAAGTCCAGGGTGTCCAGGTATTCCGCTTCGTAGTTTTCTGTATCTAGGTGTCGGATGTGGAAGTCCAGGGTGTCCAGATATTCCGCTTCGTAGTTTTCTGTATCTAGGTGTCGGATGTGGAAGTCCAGGGTGTCCAGGCATTCCGCTCCGTAGTTTCCTGTGCCCAGGTGTCGGATGTGGAAGTTCAGGTTGTCCAGGTATTCCGCTTCGTAGTTTTCTGTATCTAGGTGTCGGATGTGGAAGTCCAGGGTGTCCAGGTATTCCGCTTCGTAGTTTTCTGTATCTAGGTGTCGGATGTGGAAGTTCAGGGTGTCCAGGTATTCCGCTTCGTAGTTTTCTGTATCTAGGTGTCGGATGTGGAAGTCCAGGGTGTCCAGGTATTCCGCTTCGTAGATTTCTGTATCTAGGTGTCGGATGTGGAAGTCCAGGGTGTCCAGGCATTCCGCTCCGTAATTTCCTGTGCCCAGGTGTCGGATGTGGAAGTTCAGGTTGTCCAGGTATTCCGCTTCGTAGTTTTCTGTATCTAGGTGTCGGATGTGGAAGTCCAGGGTATTCAGGTATTCCGCTTCGTAGTTTTCTGTATCTAGGTGTCGGATGTGGAAGTCCAGGGTGTCCAGGTATTCCGCTTCGTAGTTTTCTGTATCTAGGTGTCGGATGTGGAAGTTCAGGGTGTCCAGGTATTCCGCTTCGTAGTTTTCTGTATCTAGGTGTCGGATGTGGAAGTCCAGGGTGTCCAGGTATTCCGCTTCGTAGTTTTCTGTATCTAGGTGTCGGATGTGGAAGTCCAGGGTGTCCAGGCATTCCGCTCCGTAATTTCCTGTGCCCAGGTGTCGGATGTGGAAGTTCAGGTTGTCCAGGTATTCCGCTTCGTAGTTTTCTGTATCTAGGTATTGGATGTGGAAGTCCAGGGTATCCAGGTATTCCGCTACGTAGTTTTCTGTATCTAGGTGTCGGAAGTGGAAGTCCAGGGTGTTCAGGTATTCCGCTTCGTAGTTTTCTGTATTTAGGTGTCGGATGTGGAAGTCCAGGGTGTCCAGGCATTCAGCTACGTAGTTTGTTGTATCTAGGTACTGGATGTGGAAGTCCAGGGTGTCCAGGTATTCCGCTTCGTAGTTTTCTGTATCTAGGTGTCGGATGTGGAAGTCCAGGGTGTCCAGGCATTCCGCTCCGTAATTTCCTGTGCCCAGGTGTCGGATGTGGAAGTTCAGGTTGTCCAGGTATTCCGCTTCGTAGTTTTCTGTATCTAGGTATTGGATGTGGAAGTCCAGGGTGTCCAGGTATTCCGCTTCGTAGTTTTCTGTATCTAGGTGTCGGAAGTGGAAGTCCAGGGTGTCCAGGTATTCCGCTTCGTAGTTTTCTGTATCTAGGTGTCGGATGTGGAAGTTCAGGGTGTCCAGGTATTCCGCTTCGTAGTTTTCTGTATCTAGGTGTCGGATGTGGAAGTTCAGGGTGTCCAGGTATTCCGCTTCGTAGTTTTCTGTATCTAGGTGTCGGATGTGGAAGTCCAGGGTGTCCAGATATTCCGCTTCGTAGTTTTCTGTATCTAGGCGTCGGATGTGGAAGTCCAGGGTGTCCAGGCATTCCGTTCCGTAGTTTCCTGTGCCCAGGTGTCGGATGTGGAAGTCCAGGGTATCCAGGTATTCCGCTACGTAGTTTTCTGTATCTAGGTGTCGGAAGTGGAAGTCCAGGGTGTTCAGGTATTCCGCTTCGTAGTTTTCTGTATTTAGGTGTCGGATGTGGAAGTCCAGGGTGTCCAGGCATTCAGCTACGTAGTTTGTTGTATCTAGGTACTGGATGTGGAAGTCCAGGGTGTCCAGGTATTCCGCTTCGTAGTTTTCTGTATCTAGGTGTCGGATGTGGAAGTCCAGGGTGTCCAGGCATTCCGCTCCGTAATTTCCTGTGCCCAGGTGTCGGATGTGGAAGTTCAGGTTGTCCAGGTATTCCGCTTCGTAGTTTTCTGTATCTAGGTATTGGATGTGGAAGTCCAGGGTGTCCAGGTATTCCGCTTCGTAGTTTTCTGTATCTAGGTGTCGGAAGTGGAAGTCCAGGGTGTCCAGGTATTCCGCTTCGTAGTTTTCTGTATCTAGGTGTCGGATGTGGAAGTTCAGGGTGTCCAGGTATTCCGCTTCGTAGTTTTCTGTATCTAGGTGTCGGATGTGGAAGTCCAGGGTGTCCAGGTATTCCGCTCCGTAGTTTCCTGTGTCCAGGTATTGGATGTGGAAGTCCAGGGTATGCAGGTATTCCGCTACGGAGTTTGTTGTGTCTAGGTACTGGATGTGGAAGTCCAGGGTGTCCAGGTTTTCCGCTTCGTAGTTTTCTGTATCTAGGTGTCGGATGTGGAAGTCCAGGGTGTCCAGGTATTCCGCTTCGTAGTTTTCTGTATCTAGGTGTCGGATGTGGAAGTCCAGGGTGTCCAGGCATTCCGCTCCGTAGTTTCCTGTGCCCAGGTGTCGGATGTGGAAGTTCAGGTTGTCCAGGTATTCCGCTTCGTAGTTTTCTGTATCTAGGTGTCGGATGTGGAAGTCCAGGGTGTCCAGGTATTCCGCTTCGTAGTTTTCTGTATCTAGGTGTCGGATGTGGAAGTTCAGGGTGTCCAGGTATTCCGCTTCGTAGTTTTCTGTATCTAGGTGTCGGATGTGGAAGTCCAGGGTGTCCAGATATTCCGCTTCGTAGTTTTCTGTATCTAGGTGTCGGATGTGGAAGTCCAGGGTGTTCAGGTATTCCGCTTCGTAGTTCTCTGTATATAGGTGTCGGATGTGGATGTCCAGGGTGTCCAGGTATTCCGCTCCGTAGTTTACTGTGTCCAGGTATTGGATGTGAAAGTCCAGGGTATCCAGGTATTCCGCTACGTAGTTTTCTGTATCTTGGTGTCGGATGTGGAAGTCCAGGGTGTCCAGGCATTCAGCTACGTAGTTTGTTGTATCTAGGTACTGGATGTGGAAGTCCAGGGTGTCCAGGTATTCCGCTTCGTAGTTTTCTGTATCTAGGTGTCGGATGTGGAAGTCCAGGGTGTCCAGGCATTCAGCTACGTAGTTTGTTGTATCTAGGTACTGGATGTGGAAGTCCAGGGTGTCCAGGTATTCCGCTTCGTAGTTTTCTGTATCTAGGTGTCGGATGTGGAAGTCCAGGGTGTCCAGGCATTCCGCTCCGTAGTTTCCTGTGCCCAGGTGTCGGATGTGGAAGTTCAGGTTGTCCAGGTATTCCGCTTCGTAGTTTTCTGTATCTAGGTGTCGGATGTGGAAGTCCAGGGTGTCCAGGTATTCCGCTTCGTAGTTTTCTGTATCTAGGTGTCGGATGTGGAAGTTCAGGGTGTCCAGGTATTCCGCTTCGTAGTTTTCTGTATCTAGGTGTCGGATGTGGAAGTCCAGGGTGTCCAGGTATTCCGCTTCGTAGTTTTCTGTATCTAGGTGTCGGATGTGGAAGTCCAGGGTGTCCAGGCATTCCGCTCCGTAATTTCCTGTGCCCAGGTGTCGGATGTGGAAGTTCAGGTTGTCCAGGTATTCCGCTTCGTAGTTTTCTGTATCTAGGTGTCGGATGTGGAAGTCCAGGGTATCCAGGTATTCCGCTTCGTAGTTTTCTGTATCTAGGTGTCGGATGTGGAAGTTCAGGGTGTCCAGGTATTCCGCTTCGTAGTTTTCTGTATCTAGGTGTCGGATGTGGAAGTCCAGGGTGTCCAGATATTCCGCTTCGTAGTTTTCTGTATCTAGGCGTCGGATGTGGAAGTCCAGGGTGTCCAGGCATTCCGTTCCGTAGTTTCCTGTGCCCAGGTGTCGGATGTGGAAGTTCAGGGTGTCCAGGTATTCCGCTTCGTAGTTTTCTGTATCTAGGTGTCGGATGTGGAAGTCCAGGGTGTCCAGGTATTCCGCTCCGTAGTTTCCTGTCTCCAGGTATTGGATGTGGAAGTCCAGGGTATGCAGGTATTCCGCTACGTAGTTTGTTGTGTCTAGGTACTGGATGTGGAAGTCCAGGGTGTCCAGGTTTTCCGCTTCGTAGTTTTCTGTATCTAGGTGTCGGATGTGGAAGTCCAGGGTGTCCAGGTATTCCGCTTTGTAGTTTTCTGTATCTAGGTGTCGGATGTGGAAGTCCAGGGTGTCCAGGTATTCCGCTTCGTAGTTTTCTGTATCTAGGTGTCGGATGTGGAAGTCCAGGGTGTCCAGGTATTCCGCTCCGTAGTTTCCTGTGTCCAGGTATTGGATGTGGAAGTCCAGGGTATGCAGGTATTCCGCTACGTAGTTTGTTGTGTCTAGGTACTGGATGTGGAAGTCCAGGGTGTCCAGGTTTTCCGCTTCGTAGTTTTCTGTATCTAGGTGTCGGATGTGGAAGTCCAGGGTGTCCAGGTATTCCGCTTCGTAGTTTTCTGTATCTAGGTGTCGGATGTGGAAGTCCAGGGTGTCCAGGCATTCCGCTCCGTAGTTTCCTGTGCCCAGGTGTCGGATGTGGAAGTTCAGGTTGTCCAGGTATTCCGCTTCGTAGTTTTCTGTATCTAGGTGTCGGATGTGGAAGTCCAGGGTGTCCAGGTATTCCGCTTCGTAGTTTTCTGTATCTAGGTGTCGGATGTGGAAGTTCAGGGTGTCCAGGTATTCCGCTTCGTAGTTTTCTGTATCTAGGTGTCGGATGTGGAAGTCCAGGGTGTCCAGATATTCCGCTTCGTAGTTTTCTGTATCTAGGTGTCGGATGTGGAAGTCCAGGGTGTTCAGGTATTCCGCTTCGTAGTTCTCTGTATATAGGTGTCGGATGTGGATGTCCAGGGTGTCCAGGTATTCCGCTCCGTAGTTTACTGTGTCCAGGTATTGGATGTGAAAGTCCAGGGTATCCAGGTATTCCGCTACGTAGTTTTCTGTATCTTGGTGTCGGATGTAGAAGTTCAGGGTGTCCAGGTATTCCGCTCCATAGTTTGTTGTATATAGGTACTGGATGTGGAAGTCCAGGGTGTCCAGGTATTCCGCTTCGTAGTTTTCTGTATCTAGGTGTCGGATGTGGAAGTCCAGGGTGTCCAGGCATTCAGCTACGTAGTTTGTTGTATCTAGGTACTGGATGTGGAAGTCCAGGGTGTCCAGGTATTCCGCTTCGTAGTTTTCTGTATCTAGGTGTCGGATGTGGAAGTCCAGGGTGTCCAGGCATTCCGCTCCGTAGTTTCCTGTGCCCAGGTGTCGGATGTGGAAGTTCAGGTTGTCCAGGTATTCCGCTTCGTAGTTTTCTGTATCTAGGTGTCGGATGTGGAAGTCCAGGGTGTCCAGGTATTCCGCTTCGTAGTTTTCTGTATCTAGGTGTCGGATGTGGAAGTTCAGGGTGTCCAGGTATTCCGCTTCGTAGTTTTCTGTATCTAGGTGTCGGATGTGGAAGTCCAGGGTGTCCAGGTATTCCGCTTCGTAGTTTTCTGTATCTAGGTGTCGGATGTGGAAGTCCAGGGTGTCCAGGCATTCCGCTCCGTAATTTCCTGTGCCCAGGTGTCGGATGTGGAAGTTCAGGTTGTCCAGGTATTCCGCTTCGTAGTTTTCTGTATCTAGGTGTCGGATGTGGAAGTCCAGGGTATCCAGGTATTCCGCTTCGTAGTTTTCTGTATCTAGGTGTCGGATGTGGAAGTTCAGGGTGTCCAGGTATTCCGCTTCGTAGTTTTCTGTATCTAGGTGTCGGATGTGGAAGTCCAGGGTGTCCAGATATTCCGCTTCGTAGTTTTCTGTATCTAGGCGTCGGATGTGGAAGTCCAGGGTGTCCAGGCATTCCGTTCCGTAGTTTCCTGTGCCCAGGTGTCGGATGTGGAAGTTCAGGGTGTCCAGGTATTCCGCTTCGTAGTTTTCTGTATCTAGGTGTCGGATGTGGAAGTCCAGGGTGTCCAGGTATTCCGCTCCGTAGTTTCCTGTCTCCAGGTATTGGATGTGGAAGTCCAGGGTATGCAGGTATTCCGCTACGTAGTTTGTTGTGTCTAGGTACTGGATGTGGAAGTCCAGGGTGTCCAGGTTTTCCGCTTCGTAGTTTTCTGTATCTAGGTGTCGGATGTGGAAGTCCAGGGTGTCCAGGTATTCCGCTTCGTAGTTTTCTGTATCTAGGTGTCGGATGTGGAAGTCCAGGGTGTCCAGGTATTCCGCTTCGTAGTTTTCTGTATCTAGGTGTCGGATGTGGAAGTCCAGGGTGTCCAGGTATTCCGCTCCGTAGTTTCCTGTGTCCAGGTATTGGATGTGGAAGTCCAGGGTATGCAGGTATTCCGCTACGTAGTTTGTTGTGTCTAGGTACTGGATGTGGAAGTCCAGGGTGTCCAGGTTTTCCGCTTCGTAGTTTTCTGTATCTAGGTGTCGGATGTGGAAGTCCAGGGTGTCCAGGTATTCCGCTTCGTAGTTTTCTGTATCTAGGTGTCGGATGTGGAAGTCCAGGGTGTCCAGGCATTCCGCTCCGTAGTTTCCTGTGCCCAGGTGTCGGATGTGGAAGTTCAGGTTGTCCAGGTATTCCGCTTCGTAGTTTTCTGTATCTAGGTGTCGGATATGGAAGTCCAGGGTGTCCAGGTATTCCGCTTCGTAGTTTTCTGTATCTAGGTGTCGGATGTGGAAGTTCAGGGTGTCCAGGTATTCCGCTTCGTAGTTTTCTGTATCTAGGTGTCGGATGTGGAAGTCCAGGGTGTCCAGATATTCCGCTTCGTAGTTTTCTGTATCTAGGTGTCGGATGTGGAAGTCCAGGGTGTCCAGGTATTCCGCTCCGTAGTTTACTGTGTTCAGGTATTGGATGTGGAAGTCCAGGGTATCCAGGTATTCCTCTACGTAGTTTTCTGTATCTTGGTGTCGGATGTAGAAGTTCAGGGTGTCCAGGTATTCCGCTCCATAGTTTGTTGTATATAGGTACTGGATGTGGAAGTCCAGGGTGTCCAGGTATTCCGCTTCGTAGTTTTCTGTATCTAGGTGTCGGATGTGGAAGTCCAGGGTGTTCAGGTATTCCGCTTCGTAGTTTTCTGTATCTAGGTGTCGGATGTGGAAGTCCAGGGTGTCCAGGCATTCAGCTACGTAGTTTGTTGTATCTAGGTACTGGATGTGGAAGTCCAGGGTGTCCAGGTATTCCGCTTCGTAGTTTTCTGTATCTAGGTGTCGGATGTGGAAGTCCAGGGTGTTCAGGTATTCCGCTTCGTAGTTTTCTGTATCTAGGTGTCGGATGTGGAAGTCCAGGGTGTCCAGGCATTCCGCTCCGTAGTTTCCTGTGCCCAGGTGTCGGATGTGGAAGTTCAGGTTGTCCAGGTATTCCGCTTCGTAGTTTTCTGTATCTAGGTGTCGGATGTGGAAGTCCAGGGTGTCCAGGTATTCCGCTTCGTAGTTTTCTGTATCTAGGTGTCGGATGTGGAAGTTCAGGGTGTCCAGGTATTCCGCTTCGTAGTTTTCTGTATCTAGGTGTCGGATGTGGAAGTCCAGGGTGTCCAGGTATTCCGCTTCGTAGTTCTCTGTATATAGGTGTCGGATGTGGAAGTCCAGGGTGTCCAGGCATTCAGCTACGTAGTTTGTTGTATCTAGGTACTGGATGTGGAAGTTCAGGGTGTCCAGGTATTCCGCTTCGTAGTTTTCTGTATCTAGGTGTCGGATGTGGAAGTCCAGGGTGTCCAGGCATTCAGCTACGTAGTTTGTTGTATCTAGTGTGACGTGATTCTGCCGAATCTCGCCACAAAAATTACTAAACTGTTTTTTTTCACGCTACCTAAGCTCCGCACGACAATCCACCAGCGAAATTTCGTATGTTGCGCTATTCTTAAGTTTTCCGTTTGTGAACGTCCACTATCGTCCTTGTTGTCAGTTCCGATTACGTTTCTTGCGATTAATTATTATTTTGTTTCTATTACGTATATGCATTCTCTTCTCTCGAGTCTCTCGACAACGAGCTACGGGCGTGAGGACAGGACCGTCGCCGTGGAGATTTTTGAGGATTTCGTGACGTTATGACGTTATGGCTGTTTGATTCCGCTTTTTGGAGAATTATGGACCACCGGACAGGGATGCCATGCCGCCTCCACCGAACCAGAGATGCCCGCCGGTCCCGCCGACCTGGATGTCGCCGGGATCCTGCTGCTGCCACGATGCCGAAAGAAGCCCTGGAGCACCCGGGAGGGGGCTCCGCCGTTTCCGTCGGCCGGCGAGGGCTGCCCTCTGGGCCTATCCGCCGCCGATATGACCGGCAGGGAGACGAGATTTTCCTCCCTGGGCCGCCTAAGGTCGGCCGACCGCCCACGAGAGCGCCTCCGTCCGGCTGAGAAGCCGCCTGCGCCTCCTCAACCCGCAAGGCCCAGCGAGCTTCGAGGACCGTGCCGTCAGGATCGCCGCTCGATTCCGTTCGGCCGCTTCCGTCGCTGTGCGTCGACGCTCGGGAGAGCTCGGCTATCCTCGTCAATGTCCGTCCGATTCCGGTGCCGTCCCGCCTCACCTACGCCCGCTCGCCAACGATCGGGGATCGATAAATCATTGTCGTGCGAAGTTGCGAAGCGAACCCACGTGCTAAAAGTATTACGGACCCGATTGAGAGAAAGAAAGAGAGAGAGAAAGCTAGAATACTGCCTTGAGGGCCTGTGGAATCTTTTGCGCTTGACGCTTTACGCTTTACGCTTTACGTCTAAATTTTTGTGGTGAGATCTTTTGCTTTCCTTTAAAGTCTCTGATTTTTGGTGATATTGAAGATTGTAGACACGTGCACGGCTAAACCGTCCGTTTAGCCGGTGACGAATTTCCTTTGTCGTTATCGGGCGAATGTCTTTCCGCCTAATATAATATAAAGGACGATAGTGCCGTTTTTAGTGATAGTGTTGAGTTTTCCGATTTTGCGCTTTCTTATCTGATTTATGCTTTATACTTTTCTGTAATTAATATCTTTTCTGGAATCTTCGCTAACGGAAACGGGTGAATCCGCCTGTTTGAACGCTTGACCCCGGGTTGACCGGCTTGGTTGTTCTTCAGCCAGATTCTCTCGCTGCCGATTTAGAATATTGTACCTATTGTTCTGAGCTATCGATTACCGTAAATGTATTATTTTTCTGCTTTTGTCTAATTATTGTGAGATTTTCGAACCTTCAGTTCCGTTAAAGTCAGTGGCGAGCCCACGCCGAATTTATTCTGATCTTTTCTATTCACACTGTTTCTATAATTTTCTTTGCGTTAACTGGGCTAAATTAATTGAATCTTTTCACTTGACTAACGCTTTGCTTTGCGACTTATGTTCCGATTTTCATAATTCTGTTTTTGTGTGCGATATTTTCTATTGGACTTTCTGTGAATTATTGCTGGTGTTCTCATATTTAATTGTCGTTGCCAGACCTTAATGTATTTTTGTCTCTTTCACTGAGAACCTTTTGTGAATTTTACGTGTCGCGTACGTCCCTCTGACGTCACGCGCCAGGCGCCCTTCGAGGCGACCTTAGTGTTTACGTTCCTCGACGCCGAGCCTTCAGCCGGTCTCGAAATTGTACTATCTGTTCCGAGAACGTCTTGCCGTGCAACAATAATTAAATATTCGTTATAATATTCTATATTTTTTTTCTGACTGTGATATATTTTTGTGTGTGCCATATTTCGTATTAATTTATTGTGCTATCTCGATCTATTGTGCTATTTCTATTTATTGTACTATCTTTCGTGTTCGCGATTTTTGAACTGGTGTTAACGAACCCGCGTGTAATATCCTTTTTCGGGTTCCTCCGTACCTGTAATTTCGTTTGCGTGACTCTTTCGTATTACGTTTGTCGACCGCGGTTAAAATTCCACGCGTGCGAGAATTGGAACCGCGCAGATCGTTCCGCTGCCGTTCCTCTGCCGTTCCTTGCGTTCCGATTTTCTGTTGTTAGCGTATTCTGTTATTTTAGTTCAAAACGACTTTGTTAGTTTATTTCGAGGAATTCTATGCTTACGACTGTATCATTTTCCGTGGATTTCGTCTTGTAGAAGTACCGAGCCCGCGTGCCCGTGTCCTCCCCGCGTGCGCGCTCACGCGTAGCGCTTTCGATCGTTATTTTCCGTTAAGGATGTTGCGTCTATAGTTTCCGATATTCTATTTGGCGATTCTTATTTCTCTTTTGCATTGTATAGATTCCGATTTTGCCTATCGATTAATGTGAATTAATTTTAAGACTTTTGTAAACTTATGCTTGGCTTTCGCTCGCACCCTCATTAATGCCTGAGTTAATGCTTCTGTAATCTTGCTATTGAATTTATTGATTATTTGGACTTTTGTTTGCCTAATACAGCTCTGGTGCGTTAACTAAGTACTTTTGATTATTTTCTTGTAGTTTGGCGTATTACTTTCCTACAAGTCCTTGGCCGAGTCGTTCCTTCCTTGCCTCTTGAACGCCGCGACGCTTCCGACGAGCTAGCCTCCGAAGCGGCGTACCTTGGGACGGGTAGTGGTCTGATTTAGTATTAGCGTTTGAGTTCCGGGTAACCGTTAGGTTTAGTTACGTTTGATATTCTTTTTCTTGGCCGTGGTGCCCCTATCTGTTTTGAGTGGCCGTGGTGCCTTTAGGTTAGTTACGTTAGTATCTTTTCTTGGCCGTGGTGCCCCTATCTGATTTTGCGTGGCCGTGGTGCCTTTAGTTTTAGTTCGCCTGGTGGCAATTGGTTACCCCGGACCGATAATCTCTCGCGATCTGTCTGGTATAGATAACGAGCCCAGAGCTCGTGGTGCTCCTTAGAGGGTACCTGGCGCCCAACAACAATAGCTTTTGAGTTTGCGGAGACCACTTCCGTTCCCGAATTCCGGTTTTATTGCGTTTGGTTTTGCCGACGAGCGAAATATCGTCGCACTAGGTACTGGATGTGGAAGTCCAGGGTGTCCAGGTATTCCGCTTCGTAGTTCTCTGTATATAGGTGTCGGATGTGGATGTCCAGGGTGTCCAGGTATTCCGCTCCGTAGTTTACTGTGTCCAGGTATTGGATGTGGAAGTCCAGGGTATCCAGGTATTCCGCTACGTAGTTTTCTGTATCTTGGTGTCGGATGTAGAAGTTCAGGGTGTCCAGGTATTCCGCTCCATAGTTTGTTGTATATAGGTACTGGATGTGGAAGTCCAGGGTGTCCAGGTATTCCGCTTCGTAGTTTTCTGTATCTAGGTGTCAGATGTGGAAGTTCAGGGTGTCCAGGTATTCCGCTTCGTAGTTTTCTGTATCTAGGTGTCGGATGTGGAAGTCCAGGGTGTCCAGGCATTCCGCTCCGTAGTTTCCTGTGCCCAGGTGTCGGATGTGGAAGTTCAGGGTGTCCAGGTATTCCGCTTCGTAGGTTTCTGTATCTAGGTGTCGGATGTGGAAGTCCAGGATGTCCAGGTATTCCGCTTCGTAGCTTTCTGTATCTAGGTGTCGGATGTGGAAGTCCAGGGTGTCCAGGCATTCCGCTCCGTAGTTTCCTGTGCCCAGGTGTCGGATGTGGAAGTTCAGGGTGTCCAGGTATTCCGCTTCGTAGTTTTCTGTATCTAGGTATCGGATGTGGAAGTCCAGGGTGTCCAGGTATTCCGCTTCGTAGTTTTCTGTATCTAGGTGTCGGATGTGGAAGTCCAGGGTGTCCAGGCATTCCGCTCCGTAGTTTCCTGTGCCCAGGTGTCGGATGTGGAAGTTCAGGGTGTCCAGGTATTCCGCTTCGTAGTTTTCTGTATCTAGGTGTCGGATGTGGAAGTCCAGGGTGTCCAGGTATTCCGCTTCGTAGTTTTCTGTATCTAGGTGTCGGATGTGGAAGTCCAGGGTGTCCAGGCATTCCGTTCCGTAGTTTCCTGTGCCCAGGTGTCGGATGTGGAAGTTCAGGGTGTCCAGGTATTCCGCTTCGTAGTTCTCTGTATATAGGTGTCGGATGTGGAAGTCCAGGGTGTCCAGGTATTCCGCTTCGTAGTTTTCTGTATCTAAGTGTCGGATGTGGAATTCCAGGGTGTCCAGGTATTCCGCTACGTAGTTTTCTGTATCTTGGTGTCGGATGTAGAAGTTCAGGGTGTCCAGGTATTCCGCTCCATAGTTTGTTGTATATAGGTACTGGATGTGGAAGTCCAGGGTGTCCAGGTATTCCGCTTCGTAGTTTTCTGTATCTAGGTACTGGATGTGGAAGTCCAGGGTGTCCAGGTATTCCGCTTCGTAGTTTTCTGTATCTAAGTGTCGGATGTGGAATTCCAGGGTGTCCAGGTATTCCGCTACGTAGTTTTCTGTATCTTGGTGTCGGATGTAGAAGTTCAGGGTGTCCAGGTATTCCGCTCCATAGTTTGTTGTATATAGGTACTGGATGTGGAAGTCCAGGGTGTCCAGGTATTCCGCTTCGTAGTTTTCTGTATCTAGGTGTCGGATGTGGAAGTCCAGGATGTTCAGGTATTCCGCTTCGTAGTTTTCTGTATCTAGGTGTCGGATGTGGAAGTCCAGGGTGTCCAGGCATTCAGCTACGTAGTTTGTTGTATCTAGGTACTGGATGTGGAAGTCCAGGGTGTCCAGGTATTCCGCTTCGTAGTTTTCTGTATCTAGGTGTCGGATGTGGAAGTCCAGGGTGTCCAGATATTCCGCTTCGTAGTTTTCTGTATCTAGGTGTCGGATGTGGAAGTCCAGAGTGTCCAGGCATTCCGCTCCGTAGTTTCCTGTGCCCAGGTGTCGGATGTGGAAGTTCAGGTTGTCCAGGTATTCCGCTTCGTAGTTTTCTGTATCTAGGTGTCGGATGTGGAAGTCCAGGGTGTCCAGGTATTCCGCTTCGTAGTTTTCTGTATCTAGGTGTCGGATGTGGAAGTTCAGGGTGTCCAGGTATTCCGCTTCGTAGTTTTCTGTATCTAGGTGTCGGATGTGGAAGTCCAGGGTGTCCAGGAATTCCGCTTCGTAGTTTTCTGTATCTAGGTGTCGGATGTGGAAGTCCAGGGTGTCCAGGCATTCCGCTCCGTAGTTTCCTGTGCCCAGGTGTCGGATGTGGAAGTTCAGGGTGTCCAGGTATTCCGCTTCGTAGTTTTCTGTATCTAGGTGTCGGATGTGGAAGTCCAGGGTGTCCAGGCATTCAGCTATGTAGTTTGTTGTATCTAGGTACTGGATGTGGAAGTCCAGGGTGTCCAGGTATTCCGCTTCGTAGTTCTCTGTATATAGGTGTCGGATGTGGATGTCCAGGGTGTCCAGGTATTCCGCTCCGTAGTTTACTGTGTCCAGGTATTGGATGTGGAAGTCCAGGGTATCCAGGTATTCCGCTACGTAGTTTTCTGTATCTAGGTGTCGGATGTGGAAGTTCAGGGTGTCCAGGTATTCCGCTTCGTAGTTTTCTGTATCTAGGTGTCGGATGTGGAAGTTCAGGGTGTCCAGGTATTCCGCTTCGTAGTTTTCTGTATCTAGGTGTCGGATGTGGAAGTCCAGGGTGTCCAGGTATTCCGCTTCGTAGTTCTCTGTATATAGGTGTCGGATGTGGATGTCCAGGGTGTCCAGGTATTCCGCTCCGTAGTTTACTGTGTCCAGGTATTGGATGTGGAAGTCCAGGGTATCCAGGTATTCCGCTACGTAGTTTTCTGTATCTTGGTGTCGGATGTAGAAGTTCAGGGTGTCCAGGTATTCCGCTCCATAGTTTGTTGTATATAGGTACTGGACGTGGAAGTCCAGGGTGTCCAGGTATTCCGCTTCGTAGTTTTCTGTATCTAGGTGTCGGATGTGGAAGTCCAGGGTGTCCAGGCATTCCGTTCCGTAGTTTCCTGTGCCCAGGTGTCGGATGTGGAAGTTCAGGGTGTCCAGGTATTCCGCTTCGTAGTTCTCTGTATATAGGTGTCGGATGTGGAAGTCCAGGGTGTCCAGGTATTCCGCTCCGTAGTTTCCTGTGTCCAGGTATTGGATGTGGAAGTCCAGGGTATCCAGGTATTCCGCTACGTAGTTTGTTGTGTCTAGGTACTGGATGTGGAAGTCCAGGGTGTCCAGGTATTCCGCTTCGTAGTTTTCTGTATCTAAGTGTCGGATGTGGAAGTCCAGGGTGTCCAGGTATTCCGCTTCGTAGTTTTCTGTATCTAGGTGTCGGATGTGGAAGTCCAGGGTGTCCAGGCATTCCGCTCCGTAGTTTCCTGTGCCCAGGTGTCGGATGTGGAAGTTCAGGGTGTCCAGGTATTCCGCTTCGTAGTTTTCTGTATCTAGGTGTCGGATGTGGAAGTCCAGGGTGTCCAGGTATTCCGCTTCGTAGTTTTCTGTATCTAGGTGTCGGATGTGGAAGTCCAGGGTGTCCAGGCATTCCGTTCCGTAGTTTCCTGTGCCCAGGTGTCGGATGTGGAAGTTCAGGGTGTCCAGGTATTCCGCTTCGTAGTTTTCTGTATCTAGGTGTCGGATGTGGAAGTCCAGGGTGTCCAGGTATTCCGCTCCGTAGTTTCCTGTGTCCAGGTATTGGATGTGGAAGTCCAGGGTATGCAGTTATTCCGCTACGTAGTTTGTTGTGTCTAGGTACTGGATGTGGAAGTCCAGGGTGTCCAGGTTTTCCGCTTCGTAGTTTTCTGTATCTAGGTGTCGGATGTGGAAGTCCAGGGTGTCCAGGTATTCCGCTTCGTAGGTTTCTGTATCTAGGTGTCGGATGTGGAAGTCCAGGGTGTCCAGGTATTCCGCTTCGTAGTTTTCTGTATCTAGGTGTCGGATGTGGAAGTCCAGGGTGTCCAGGTATTCCGCTCCGTAGTTTCCTGTGTCTAGGTATTGGATGTGGAAGTCCAGGGTATGCAGGTATTCCGCTACGAAGTTTGTTGTGTCTAGGTACTGGATGTGGAAGTCCAGGATGTCCAGGTTTTCCGCTTCGTAGTTTTCTGTATCTAGGTGTCGGATGTGGAAGTCCAGGGTGTCCAGGTATTCCGCTTCGTAGTTTTCTGTGCCCAGGTGTCGGATGTGGAAGTTCAGGGTGTCCAGGTATTCCGCTTCGTAGTTTTCTGTATCTAGGTGTCGGATGTGGAAGTCCAGGATGTCCAGGTATTCCGCTTCGTAGCTTTCTGTATCTAGGTGTCGGATGTGGAAGTCCAGGGTTTCCAGGCATTCCGCTCCGTAGTTTCCTGTGCCCAGGTGTCGGATGTGGAAGTTCAGGGTGTCCAGGTATTCCGCTTCGTAGTTTTCTGTATCTAGGTATCGGATGTGGAAGTCCAGGGTGTCCAGGTATTCCGCTTCGTAGTTTTCTGTATCTAGGTGTCGGATGTGGAAGTCCAGGGTGTCCAGGCATTCCGCTCCGTAGTTTCCTGTGCCCAGGTGTCGGATGTGGAAGTTCAGGGTGTCCAGGTATTCCGCTTCGTAGTTTTCTGTATCTAGGTGTCGGATGTGGAAGTCCAGGGTGTCCAGGTATTCCGCTTCGTAGTTTTCTGTATCTAGGTGTCGGATGTGGAAGTCCAGGGTGTCCAGGCATTCCGTTCCGTAGTTTCCTGTGCCCAGGTGTCGGATGTGGAAGTTCAGGGTGTCCAGGTATTCCGCTTCGTAGTTCTCTGTATATAGGTGTCGGATGTGGAAGTCCAGGGTGTCCAGGTATTCCGCTCCGTAGTTTCCTGTGTCCAGGTATTGGATGTGGAAGTCCAGGGTATCCAGGTATTCCGCTACGTAGTTTGTTGTGTCTAGGTACTGGATGTGGAAGTCCAGGGTGTCCAGGTATTCCGCTTCGTAGTTTTCTGTATCTAAGTGTCGGATGTGGAAGTCCAGGGTGTCCAGGTATTCCGCTTCGTAGTTTTCTGTATCTAGGTGTCGGATGTGGAAGTCCAGGGTGTCCAGGCATTCCGCTCCGTAGTTTCCTGTGCCCAGGTGTCGGATGTGGAAGTTCAGGGTGTCCAGGTATTCCGCTTCGTAGTTTTCTGTATCTAGGTGTCGGATGTGGAAGTCCAGGGTGTCCAGGTATTCCGCTTCGTAGTTTTCTGTATCTAGGTGTCGGATGTGGAAGTCCAGGGTGTCCAGGCATTCCGTTCCGTAGTTTCCTGTGCCCAGGTGTCGGATGTGGAAGTTCAGGGTGTCCAGGTATTCCGCTTCGTAGTTTTCTGTATCTAGGTGTCGGATGTGGAAGTCCAGGGTGTCCAGGTATTCCGCTCCGTAGTTTCCTGTGTCCAGGTATTGGATGTGGAAGTCCAGGGTATGCAGTTATTCCGCTACGTAGTTTGTTGTGTCTAGGTACTGGATGTGGAAGTCCAGGGTGTCCAGGTTTTCCGCTTCGTAGTTTTCTGTATCTAGGTGTCGGATGTGGAAGTCCAGGGTGTCCAGGTATTCCGCTTCGTAGGTTTCTGTATCTAGGTGTCGGATGTGGAAGTCCAGGGTGTCCAGGTATTCCGCTTCGTAGTTTTCTGTATCTAGGTGTCGGATGTGGAAGTCCAGGGTGTCCAGGTATTCCGCTCCGTAGTTTCCTGTGTCTAGGTATTGGATGTGGAAGTCCAGGGTATGCAGGTATTCCGCTACGAAGTTTGTTGTGTCTAGGTACTGGATGTGGAAGTCCAGGATGTCCAGGTTTTCCGCTTCGTAGTTTTCTGTATCTAGGTGTCGGATGTGGAAGTCCAGGGTGTCCAGGTATTCCGCTTCGTAGTTTTCTGTGCCCAGGTGTCGGATGTGGAAGTTCAGGGTGTCCAGGTATTCCGCTTCGTAGTTTTCTGTATCTAGGTATCGGATGTGGAAGTCCAGGGTGTCCAGGTATTCCGCTTCGTAGTTTTCTGTATCTAGGTGTCGGATGTGGAAGTCCAGGGTGTCCAGGCATTCCGCTCCGTAGTTTCCTGTGCCCAGGTGTCGGATGTGGAAGTTCAGGGTGTCCAGGTATTCCGCTTCGTAGTTTTCTGTATCTAGGTGTCGGATGTGGAAGTCCAGGGTGTCCAGGTATTTCGCTTCGTAGTTTTCTGTATCTAGGTGTCGGATGTGGAAGTCCAGGGTGTCCAGGCATTCCGTTCCGTAGTTTCCTGTGCCCAGGTGTCGGATGTGGAAGTTCAGGGTGTCCAGGTATTCCGCTTCGTAGTTCTCTGTATATAGGTGTCGGATGTGGAAGTCCAGGGTGTCCAGGTATTCCGCTCCGTAGTTTCCTGTGTCCAGGTATTGGATGTGGAAGTCCAGGGTATCCAGGTATTCCGCTACGTAGTTTGTTGTGTCTAGGTACTGGATGTGGAAGTCCAGGGTGTCCAGGTATTCCGCTTCGTAGTTTTCTGTATCTAAGTGTCGGATGTGGAAGTCCAGGGTGTCCAGGTATTCTGCTTCGTAGTTTTCTGTATCTAGGTGTCGGATGTGGAAGTCCAGGGTGTCCAGGCATTCCGCTCCGTAGTTTCCTGTGCCCAGGTGTCGGATGTGGAAGTTCAGGGTGTCCAGGTATTCCGCTTCGTAGTTTTCTGTATCTAGGTGTCGGATGTGGAAGTCCAGGGTGTCCAGGTATTCCGCTTCGTAGTTTTCTGTATCTAGGTGTCGGATGTGGAAGTCCAGGGTGTCCAGGCATTCCGTTCCGTAGTTTCCTGTGCCCAGGTGTCGGATGTGGAAGTTCAGGGTGTCCAGGTATTCCGCTTCGTAGTTTTCTGTATCTAGGTGTCGGATGTGGAAGTCCAGGGTGTCCAGGTATTCCGCTCCGTAGTTTCCTGTGTCCAGGTATTGGATGTGGAAGTCCAGGGTATGCAGTTATTCCGCTACGTAGTTTGTTGTGTCTAGGTACTGGATGTGGAAGTCCAGGGTGTCCAGGTTTTCCGCTTCGTAGTTTTCTGTATCTAGGTGTCGGATGTGGAAGTCCAGGGTGTCCAGGTATTCCGCTTCGTAGGTTTCTGTATCTAGGTGTCGGATGTGGAAGTCCAGGGTGTCCAGGTATTCCGCTTCGTAGTTTTCTGTATCTAGGTGTCGGATGTGGAAGTCCAGGGTGTCCAGGTATTCCGCTCCGTAGTTTCCTGTGTCTAGGTATTGGATGTGGAAGTCCAGGGTATGCAGGTATTCCGCTACGAAGTTTGTTGTGTCTAGGTACTGGATGTGGAAGTCCAGGATGTCCAGGTTTTCCGCTTCGTAGTTTTCTGTATCTAGGTGTCGGATGTGGAAGTCCAGGGTGTCCAGGTATTCCGCTTCGTAGTTTTCTGTGCCCAGGTGTCGGATGTGGAAGTTCAGGGTGTCCAGGTATTCCGCTTCGTAGTTTTCTGTATCTAGGTGTCGGATGTGGAAGTCCAGGATGTCCAGGTATTCCGCTTCGTAGCTTTCTGTATCTAGGTGTCGGATGTGGAAGTCCAGGGTTTCCAGGCATTCCGCTCCGTAGTTTCCTGTGCCCAGGTGTCGGATGTGGAAGTTCAGGGTGTCCAGGTATTCCGCTTCGTAGTTTTCTGTATCTAGGTATCGGATGTGGAAGTCCAGGGTGTCCAGGTATTCCGCTTCGTAGTTTTCTGTATCTAGGTGTCGGATGTGGAATTCCAGGGTGTCCAGGCATTCCGCTCCGTAGTTTCCTGTGCCCAGGTGTCGGATGTGGAAGTTCAGGGTGTCCAGGTATTCCGCTTCGTAGTTTTCTGTATCTAGGTGTCGGATGTGGAAGTCCAGGGTGTCCAGGTATTCCGCTTCGTAGTTTTCTGTATCTAGGTGTCGGATGTGGAAGTCCAGGGTGTCCAGGCATTCCGTTCCGTAGTTTCCTGTGCCCAGGTGTCGGATGTGGAAGTTCAGGGTGTCCAGGTATTCCGCTTCGTAGTTCTCTGTATATAGGTGTCGGATGTGGAAGTCCAGGGTGTCCAGGTATTCCGCTCCGTAGTTTCCTGTGTCCAGGTATTGGATGTGGAAGTCCAGGGTATCCAGGTATTCCGCTACGTAGTTTGTTGTGTCTAGGTACTGGATGTGGAAGTCCAGGGTGTCCAGGTATTCCGCTTCGTAGTTTTCTGTATCTAAGTGTCGGATGTGGAAGTCCAGGGTGTCCAGGTATTCCGCTTCGTAGTTTTCTGTATCTAGGTGTCGGATGTGGAAGTCCAGGGTGTCCAGGCATTCCGCTCCGTAGTTTCCTGTGCCCAGGTGTCGGATGTGGAAGTTCAGGGTGTCCAGGTATTCCGCTTCGTAGTTTTCTGTATCTAGGTGTCGGATGTGGAAGTCCAGGGTGTCCAGGTATTCCGCTTCGTAGTTTTCTGTATCTAGGTGTCGGATGTGGAAGTCCAGGGTGTCCAGGCATTCCGTTCCGTAGTTTCCTGTGCCCAGGTGTCGGATGTGGAAGTTCAGGGTGTCCAGGTATTCCGCTTCGTAGTTTTCTGTATCTAGGTGTCGGATGTGGAAGTCCAGGGTGTCCAGGTATTCCGCTCCGTAGTTTCCTGTGTCCAGGTATTGGATGTGGAAGTCCAGGGTATGCAGTTATTCCGCTACGTAGTTTGTTGTGTCTAGGTACTGGATGTGGAAGTCCAGGGTGTCCAGGTTTTCCGCTTCGTAGTTTTCTGTATCTAGGTGTCGGATGTGGAAGTCCAGGGTGTCCAGGTATTCCGCTTCGTAGGTTTCTGTATCTAGGTGTCGGATGTGGAAGTCCAGGGTGTCCAGGTATTCCGCTTCGTAGTTTTCTGTATCTAGGTGTCGGATGTGGAAGTCCAGGGTGTCCAGGTATTCCGCTCCGTAGTTTCCTGTGTCTAGGTATTGGATGTGGAAGTCCAGGGTATGCAGGTATTCCGCTACGAAGTTTGTTGTGTCTAGGTACTGGATGTGGAAGTCCAGGATGTCCAGGTTTTCCGCTTCGTAGTTTTCTGTATCTAGGTGTCGGATGTGGAAGTCCAGGGTGTCCAGGTATTCCGCTTCGTAGTTTTCTGTGCCCAGGTGTCGGATGTGGAAGTTCAGGGTGTCCAGGTATTCCGCTTCGTAGTTTTCTGTATCTAGGTGTCGGATGTGGAAGTCCAGGATGTCCAGGTATTCCGCTTCGTAGCTTTCTGTATCTAGGTGTCGGATGTGGAAGTCCAGGGTGTCCAGGCATTCCGCTCCGTAGTTTCCTGTGCCCAGGTGTCGGATGTGGAAGTTCAGGGTGTCCAGGTATTCCGCTTCGTAGTTTTCTGTATCTAGGTATCGGATGTGGAAGTCCAGGGTGTCCAGGTATTCCGCTTCGTAGTTTTCTGTATCTAGGTGTCGGATGTGGAAGTCCAGGGTGTCCAGGCATTCCGCTCCGTAGTTTCCTGTGCCCAGGTGTCGGATGTGGAAGTTCAGGGTGTCCAGGTATTCCGCTTCGTAGTTTTCTGTATCTAGGTGTCGGATGTGGAAGTCCAGGGTGTCCAGGTATTCCGCTTCGTAGTTTTCTGTATCTAGGTGTCGGATGTGGAAGTCCAGGGTGTCCAGGCATTCCGTTCCGTAGTTTCCTGTGCCCAGGTGTCGGATGTGGAAGTTCAGGGTGTCCAGGTATTCCGCTTCGTAGTTCTCTGTATATAGGTGTCGGATGTGGAAGTCCAGGGTGTCCAGGTATTCCGCTCCGTAGTTTCCTGTGTCCAGGTATTGGATGTGGAAGTCCAGGGTATCCAGGTATTCCGCTACGTAGTTTGTTGTGTCTAGGTACTGGATGTGGAAGTCCAGGGTGTCCAGGTATTCCGCTTCGTAGTTTTCTGTATCTAAGTGTCGGATGTGGAAGTCCAGGGTGTCCAGGTATTCCGCTTCGTAGTTTTCTGTATCTAGGTGTCGGATGTGGAAGTCCAGGGTGTCCAGGCATTCCGCTCCGTAGTTTCCTGTGCCCAGGTGTCGGATGTGGAAGTTCAGGGTGTCCAGGTATTCCGCTTCGTAGTTTTCTGTATCTAGGTGTCGGATGTGGAAGTCCAGGGTGTCCAGGTATTCCGCTTCGTAGTTTTCTGTATCTAGGTGTCGGATGTGGAAGTCCAGGGTGTCCAGGCATTCCGTTCCGTAGTTTCCTGTGCCCAGGTGCCGGATGTGGAAGTTCAGGGTGTCCAGGTATTCCGCTTCGTAGTTTTCTGTATCTAGGTGTCGGATGTGGAAGTCCAGGGTGTCCAGGTATTCCGCTCCGTAGTTTCCTGTGTCCAGGTATTGGATGTGGAAGTCCAGGGTATGCAGGTATTCCGCTACGTAGTTTGTTGTGTCTAGGTACTGGATGTGGAAGTCCAGGGTGTCCAGGTTTTCCGCTTCGTAGTTTTCTGTATCTAGGTGTCGGATGTGGAAGTCCAGGGTGTCCAGGTATTCCGCTTCGTAATTTTCTGTATCTAGGTGTCGGATGTGGAAGTCCAGGGTGTCCAGGTATTCCGCTTCGTAGTTTTCTGTATCTAGGTGTCGGATGTGGAAGTCCAGGGTGTCCAGGTATTCCGCTCCGTAGTTTCCTGTGTCTAGGTATTGGATGTGGAAGTCCAGGGTATGCAGGTATTCCGCTACGTAGTTTTCTGTATCTAGGTGTCGGATGTGGAAGTTCAGGGTGTCCAGGTATTCCGCTTCGTAGTTTTCTGTATCTAGGTGTCGGATGTGGAAGTTCAGGGTGTCCAGGTATTCCGCTTCGTAGTTTTCTGTATCTAGGTGTCGGATGTGGAAGTCCAGGGTGTCCAGGTATTCCGCTTCGTAGTTCTCTGTATATAGGTGTCGGATGTGGATGTCCAGGGTGTCCAGGTATCCGCTCCGTAGTTTACTGTGTCCAGGTATTGGATGTGGAAGTCCAGGGTATCCAGGTATTCCGCTACGTAGTTTTCTGTATCTTGGTGTCGGATGTAGAAGTTCAGGGTGTCCAGGTATTCCGCTCCATAGTTTGTTGTATATAGGTACTGGACGTGGAAGTCCAGGGTGTCCAGGTATTCCGCTTCGTAGTTTTCTGTATCTAGGTGTCGGATGTGGAAGTCCAGGGTGTCCAGGTATTCCCTTTCGTAGTTCTCTGTATCTAGGTGTCGGATGTGGAAGTCCAGGGTGTCCAGGCATTCCGCTCCGTAGTTTCCTGTGCCCAGGTGTCGGATGTGGAAGTTCAGGGTGTCCAGGTATTCCGCTTCGTAGTTTTCTGTATCTAGGTGTCGGATGTGGAAGTCCAGGGTGTCCAGGTATTCCGCTTCGTAGTTTTCTGTATCTAGGTGTCGGATGTGGAAGTCCAGGGTGTCCAGGCATTCCGTTCCGTAGTTTCCTGTGCCCAGGTGTCGGATGTGGAAGTTCAGGGTGTCCAGGTATTCCGCTTCGTAGTTCTCTGTATATAGGTGTCGGATGTGGAAGTCCAGGGTGTCCAGGTATTCCGCTCCGTAGTTTCCTGTGTCCAGGTATTGGATGTGGAAGTCCAGGGTATCCAGGTATTCCGCTACGTAGTTTGTTGTGTCTAGGTACTGGATGTGGAAGTCCAGGGTGTCCAGGTATTCCGCTTCGTAGTTTTCTGTATCTAAGTGTCGGATGTGGAAGTCCAGGGTGTCCAGGTATTCCGCTTCGTAGTTTTCTGTATCTAGGTGTCGGATGTGGAAGTCCAGGGTGTCCAGGCATTCCGCTCCGTAGTTTCCTGTGCCCAGGTGTCGGATGTGGAAGTTCAGGGTGTCCAGGTATTCCGCTTCGTAGTTTTCTGTATCTAGGTGTCGGATGTGGAAGTCCAGGGTGTCCAGGTATTCCGCTTCGTAGTTTTCTGTATCTAGGTGTCGGATGTGGAAGTCCAGGGTGTCCAGGCATTCCGTTCCGTAGTTTCCTGTGCCCAGGTGTCGGATGTGGAAGTTCAGGGTGTCCAGGTATTCCGCTTCGTAGTTTTCTGTATCTAGGTGTCGGATGTGGAAGTCCAGGGTGTCCAGGTATTCCGCTCCGTAGTTTCCTGTGTCCAGGTATTGGATGTGGAAGTCCAGGGTATGCAGTTATTCCGCTACGTAGTTTGTTGTGTCTAGGTACTGGATGTGGAAGTCCAGGGTGTCCAGGTTTTCCGCTTCGTAGTTTTCTGTATCTAGGTGTCGGATGTGGAAGTCCAGGGTGTCCAGGTATTCCGCTTCGTAGGTTTCTGTATCTAGGTGTCGGATGTGGAAGTCCAGGGTGTCCAGGTATTCCGCTTCGTAGTTTTCTGTATCTAGGTGTCGGATGTGGAAGTCCAGGGTGTCCAGGTATTCCGCTCCGTAGTTTCCTGTGTCTAGGTATTGGATGTGGAAGTCCAGGGTATGCAGGTATTCCGCTACGAAGTTTGTTGTGTCTAGGTACTGGATGTGGAAGTCCAGGATGTCCAGGTTTTCCGCTTCGTAGTTTTCTGTATCTAGGTGTCGGATGTGGAAGTCCAGGGTGTCCAGGTATTCCGCTTCGTAGTTTTCTGTGCCCAGGTGTCGGATGTGGAAGTTCAGGGTGTCCAGGTATTCCGCTTCGTAGTTTTCTGTATCTAGGTGTCGGATGTGGAAGTCCAGGATGTCCAGGTATTCCGCTTCGTAGTTTTCTGTATCTAGGTATCGGATGTGGAAGTCCAGGGTGTCCAGGTATTCCGCTTCGTAGTTTTCTGTATCTAGGTGTCGGATGTGGAAGTCCAGGGTGTCCAGGCATTCCGCTCCGTAGTTTCCTGTGCCCAGGTGTCGGATGTGGAAGTTCAGGGTGTCCAGGTATTCCGCTTCGTAGTTTTCTGTATCTAGGTGTCGGATGTGGAAGTCCAGGGTGTCCAGGTATTCCGCTTCGTAGTTTTCTGTATCTAGGTGTCGGATGTGGAAGTCCAGGGTGTCCAGGCATTCCGTTCCGTAGTTTCCTGTGCCCAGGTGTCGGATGTGGAAGTTCAGGGTGTCCAGGTATTCCGCTTCGTAGTTCTCTGTATATAGGTGTCGGATGTGGAAGTCCAGGGTGTCCAGGTATTCCGCTCCGTAGTTTCCTGTGTCCAGGTATTGGATGTGGAAGTCCAGGGTATCCAGGTATTCCGCTACGTAGTTTGTTGTGTCTAGGTACTGGATGTGGAAGTCCAGGGTGTCCAGGTATTCCGCTTCGTAGTTTTCTGTATCTAAGTGTCGGATGTGGAAGTCCAGGGTGTCCAGGTATTCCGCTTCGTAGTTTTCTGTATCTAGGTGTCGGATGTGGAAGTCCAGGGTGTCCAGGCATTCCGCTCCGTAGTTTCCTGTGCCCAGGTGTCGGATGTGGAAGTTCAGGGTGTCCAGGTATTCCGCTTCGTAGTTTTCTGTATCTAGGTGTCGGATGTGGAAGTCCAGGGTGTCCAGGTATTCCGCTTCGTAGTTTTCTGTATCTAGGTGTCGGATGTGGAAGTCCAGGGTGTCCAGGCATTCCGTTCCGTAGTTTCCTGTGCCCAGGTGCCGGATGTGGAAGTTCAGGGTGTCCAGGTATTCCGCTTCGTAGTTTTCTGTATCTAGGTGTCGGATGTGGAAGTCCAGGGTGTCCAGGTATTCCGCTCCGTAGTTTCCTGTGTCCAGGTATTGGATGTGGAAGTCCAGGGTATGCAGGTATTCCGCTACGTAGTTTGTTGTGTCTAGGTACTGGATGTGGAAGTCCAGGGTGTCCAGGTTTTCCGCTTCGTAGTTTTCTGTATCTAGGTGTCGGATGTGGAAGTCCAGGGTGTCCAGGTATTCCGCTTCGTAATTTTCTGTATCTAGGTGTCGGATGTGGAAGTCCAGGGTGTCCAGGTATTCCGCTTCGTAGTTTTCTGTATCTAGGTGTCGGATGTGGAAGTCCAGGGTGTCCAGGTATTCCGCTCCGTAGTTTCCTGTGTCTAGGTATTGGATGTGGAAGTCCAGGGTATGCAGGTATTCCGCTACGTAGTTTTCTGTATCTAGGTGTCGGATGTGGAAGTTCAGGGTGTCCAGGTATTCCGCTTCGTAGTTTTCTGTATCTAGGTGTCGGATGTGGAAGTTCAGGGTGTCCAGGTATTCCGCTTCGTAGTTTTCTGTATCTAGGTGTCGGATGTGGAAGTCCAGGGTGTCCAGGTATTCCGCTTCGTAGTTCTCTGTATATAGGTGTCGGATGTGGATGTCCAGGGTGTCCAGGTATCCGCTCCGTAGTTTACTGTGTCCAGGTATTGGATGTGGAAGTCCAGGGTATCCAGGTATTCCGCTACGTAGTTTTCTGTATCTTGGTGTCGGATGTAGAAGTTCAGGGTGTCCAGGTATTCCGCTCCATAGTTTGTTGTATATAGGTACTGGACGTGGAAGTCCAGGGTGTCCAGGTATTCCGCTTCGTAGTTTTCTGTATCTAGGTGTCGGATGTGGAAGTCCAGGGTGTCCAGGTATTCCCTTTCGTAGTTCTCTGTATCTAGGTGTCGGATGTGGAAGTCCAGGGTGTCCAGGCATTCCGCTCCGTAGTTTCCTGTGCCCAGGTGTCGGATGTGGAAGTTCAGGGTGTCCAGGTATTCCGCTTCGTAGTTTTCTGTATCTAGGTGTCGGATGTGGAAGTCCAGGGTGTCCAGGTATTCCGCTTCGTAGTTTTCTGTATCTAGGTGTCGGATGTGGAAGTCCAGGGTGTCCAGGCATTCCGTTCCGTAGTTTCCTGTGCCCAGGTGTCGGATGTGGAAGTTCAGGGTGTCCAGGTATTCCGCTTCGTAGTTCTCTGTATATAGGTGTCGGATGTGGAAGTCCAGGGTGTCCAGGTATTCCGCTCCGTAGTTTCCTGTGTCCAGGTATTGGATGTGGAAGTCCAGGGTATCCAGGTATTCCGCTACGTAGTTTGTTGTGTCTAGGTACTGGATGTGGAAGTCCAGGGTGTCCAGGTATTCCGCTTCGTAGTTTTCTGTATCTAAGTGTCGGATGTGGAAGTCCAGGGTGTCCAGGTATTCCGCTTCGTAGTTTTCTGTATCTAGGTGTCGGATGTGGAAGTCCAGGGTGTCCAGGCATTCCGCTCCGTAGTTTCCTGTGCCCAGGTGTCGGATGTGGAAGTTCAGGGTGTCCAGGTATTCCGCTTCGTAGTTTTCTGTATCTAGGTGTCGGATGTGGAAGTCCAGGGTGTCCAGGTATTCCGCTTCGTAGTTTTCTGTATCTAGGTGTCGGATGTGGAAGTCCAGGGTGTCCAGGCATTCCGTTCCGTAGTTTCCTGTGCCCAGGTGTCGGATGTGGAAGTTCAGGGTGTCCAGGTATTCCGCTTCGTAGTTTTCTGTATCTAGGTGTCGGATGTGGAAGTCCAGGGTGTCCAGGTATTCCGCTCCGTAGTTTCCTGTGTCCAGGTATTGGATGTGGAAGTCCAGGGTATGCAGTTATTCCGCTACGTAGTTTGTTGTGTCTAGGTACTGGATGTGGAAGTCCAGGGTGTCCAGGTTTTCCGCTTCGTAGTTTTCTGTATCTAGGTGTCGGATGTGGAAGTCCAGGGTGTCCAGGTATTCCGCTTCGTAGGTTTCTGTATCTAGGTGTCGGATGTGGAAGTCCAGGGTGTCCAGGTATTCCGCTTCGTAGTTTTCTGTATCTAGGTGTCGGATGTGGAAGTCCAGGGTGTCCAGGTATTCCGCTCCGTAGTTTCCTGTGTCTAGGTATTGGATGTGGAAGTCCAGGGTATGCAGGTATTCCGCTACGAAGTTTGTTGTGTCTAGGTACTGGATGTGGAAGTCCAGGATGTCCAGGTTTTCCGCTTCGTAGTTTTCTGTATCTAGGTGTCGGATGTGGAAGTCCAGGGTGTCCAGGTATTCCTCTTCGTAGTTTTCTGTGCCCAGGTGTCGGATGTGGAAGTTCAGGGTGTCCAGGTATTCCGCTTCGTAGTTTTCTGTATCTAGGTGTCGGATGTGGAAGTCCAGGATGTCCAGGTATTCCGCTTCGTAGCTTTCTGTATCTAGGTGTCGGATGTGGAAGTCCAGGGTTTCCAGGCATTCCGCTCCGTAGTTTCCTGTGCCCAGGTGTCGGATGTGGAAGTTCAGGGTGTCCAGGTATTCCGCTTCGTAGTTTTCTGTATCTAGGTATCGGATGTGGAAGTCCAGGGTGTCCAGGTATTCCGCTTCGTAGTTTTCTGTATCTAGGTGTCGGATGTGGAATTCCAGGGTGTCCAGGCATTCCGCTCCGTAGTTTCCTGTGCCCAGGTGTCGGATGTGGAAGTTCAGGGTGTCCAGGTATTCCGCTTCGTAGTTTTCTGTATCTAGGTGTCGGATGTGGAAGTCCAGGGTGTCCAGGTATTCCGCTTCGTAGTTTTCTGTATCTAGGTGTCGGATGTGGAAGTCCAGGGTGTCCAGGCATTCCGTTCCGTAGTTTCCTGTGCCCAGGTGTCGGATGTGGAAGTTCAGGGTGTCCAGGTATTCCGCTTCGTAGTTCTCTGTATATAGGTGTCGGATGTGGAAGTCCAGGGTGTCCAGGTATTCCGCTCCGTAGTTTCCTGTGTCCAGGTATTGGATGTGGAAGTCCAGGGTATCCAGGTATTCCGCTACGTAGTTTGTTGTGTCTAGGTACTGGATGTGGAAGTCCAGGGTGTCCAGGTATTCCGCTTCGTAGTTTTCTGTATCTAAGTGTCGGATGTGGAAGTCCAGGGTGTCCAGGTATTCCGCTTCGTAGTTTTCTGTATCTAGGTGTCGGATGTGGAAGTCCAGGGTGTCCAGGCATTCCGCTCCGTAGTTTCCTGTGCCCAGGTGTCGGATGTGGAAGTTCAGGGTGTCCAGGTATTCCGCTTCGTAGTTTTCTGTATCTAGGTGTCGGATGTGGAAGTCCAGGGTGTCCAGGTATTCCGCTTCGTAGTTTTCTGTATCTAGGTGTCGGATGTGGAAGTCCAGGGTGTCCAGGCATTCCGTTCCGTAGTTTCCTGTGCCCAGGTGTCGGATGTGGAAGTTCAGGGTGTCCAGGTATTCCTCTTCGTAGTTTTCTGTATCTAGGTGTCGGATGTGGAAGTCCAGGGTGTCCAGGTATTCCGCTCCGTAGTTTCCTGTGTCCAGGTATTGGATGTGGAAGTCCAGGGTATGCAGTTATTCCGCTACGTAGTTTGTTGTGTCTAGGTACTGGATGTGGAAGTCCAGGGTGTCCAGGTTTTCCGCTTCGTAGTTTTCTGTATCTAGGTGTCGGATGTGGAAGTCCAGGGTGTCCAGGTATTCCGCTTCGTAGGTTTCTGTATCTAGGTGTCGGATGTGGAAGTCCAGGGTGTCCAGGTATTCCGCTTCGTAGTTTTCTGTATCTAGGTGTCGGATGTGGAAGTCCAGGGTGTCCAGGTATTCCGCTCCGTAGTTTCCTGTGTCTAGGTATTGGATGTGGAAGTCCAGGGTATGCAGGTATTCCGCTACGAAGTTTGTTGTGTCTAGGTACTGGATGTGGAAGTCCAGGATGTCCAGGTTTTCCGCTTCGTAGTTTTCTGTATCTAGGTGTCGGATGTGGAAGTCCAGGGTGTCCAGGTATTCCGCTTCGTAGTTTTCTGTGCCCAGGTGTCGGATGTGGAAGTTCAGGGTGTCCAGGTATTCCGCTTCGTAGTTTTCTGTATCTAGGTGTCGGATGTGGAAGTCCAGGATGTCCAGGTATTCCGCTTCGTAGCTTTCTGTATCTAGGTGTCGGATGTGGAAGTCCAGGGTGTCCAGGCATTCCGCTCCGTAGTTTCCTGTGCCCAGGTGTCGGATGTGGAAGTTCAGGGTGTCCAGGTATTCCGCTTCGTAGTTTTCTGTATCTAGGTATCGGATGTGGAAGTCCAGGGTGTCCAGGTATTCCGCTTCGTAGTTTTCTGTATCTAGGTGTCGGATGTGGAAGTCCAGGGTGTCCAGGCATTCCGCTCCGTAGTTTCCTGTGCCCAGGTGTCGGATGTGGAAGTTCAGGGTGTCCAGGTATTCCGCTTCGTAGTTTTCTGTATCTAGGTGTCGGATGTGGAAGTCCAGGGTGTCCAGGTATTCCGCTTCGTAGTTTTCTGTATCTAGGTGTCGGATGTGGAAGTCCAGGGTGTCCAGGCATTCCGTTCCGTAGTTTCCTGTGCCCAGGTGTCGGATGTGGAAGTTCAGGGTGTCCAGGTATTCCGCTTCGTAGTTCTCTGTATATAGGTGTCGGATGTGGAAGTCCAGGGTGTCCAGGTATTCCGCTCCGTAGTTTCCTGTGTCCAGGTATTGGATGTGGAAGTCCAGGGTATCCAGGTATTCCGCTACGTAGTTTGTTGTGTCTAGGTACTGGATGTGGAAGTCCAGGGTGTCCAGGTATTCCGCTTCGTAGTTTTCTGTATCTAAGTGTCGGATGTGGAAGTCCAGGGTGTCCAGGTATTCCGCTTCGTAGTTTTCTGTATCTAGGTGTCGGATGTGGAAGTCCAGGGTGTCCAGGCATTCCGCTCCGTAGTTTCCTGTGCCCAGGTGTCGGATGTGGAAGTTCAGGGTGTCCAGGTATTCCGCTTCGTAGTTTTCTGTATCTAGGTGTCGGATGTGGAAGTCCAGGGTGTCCAGGTATTCCGCTTCGTAGTTTTCTGTATCTAGGTGTCGGATGTGGAAGTCCAGGGTGTCCAGGCATTCCGTTCCGTAGTTTCCTGTGCCCAGGTGCCGGATGTGGAAGTTCAGGGTGTCCAGGTATTCCGCTTCGTAGTTTTCTGTATCTAGGTGTCGGATGTGGAAGTCCAGGGTGTCCAGGTATTCCGCTCCGTAGTTTCCTGTGTCTAGGTATTGGATGTGGAAGTCCAGGGTATGCAGGTATTCCGCTACGTAGTTTTCTGTATCTAGGTGTCGGATGTGGAAGTTCAGGGTGTCCAGGTATTCCGCTTCGTAGTTTTCTGTATCTAGGTGTCGGATGTGGAAGTTCAGGGTGTCCAGGTATTCCGCTTCGTAGTTTTCTGTATCTAGGTGTCGGATGTGGAAGTCCAGGGTGTCCAGGTATTCCGCTTCGTAGTTCTCTGTATATAGGTGTCGGATGTGGATGTCCAGGGTGTCCAGGTATCCGCTCCGTAGTTTACTGTGTCCAGGTATTGGGTGTGGAAGTCCAGGGTATCCAGGTATTCCGCTACGTAGTTTTCTGTATCTTGGTGTCGGATGTAGAAGTTCAGGGTGTCCAGGTATTCCGCTCCATAGTTTGTTGTATATAGGTACTGGACGTGGAAGTCCAGGGTGTCCAGGTATTCCGCTTCGTAGTTTTCTGTATCTAGGTGTCGGATGTGGAAGTCCAGGGTGTCCAGGTATTCCCTTTCGTAGTTCTCTGTATCTAGGTGTCGGATGTGGAAGTCCAGGGTGTCCAGGCATTCCGCTCCGTAGTTTCCTGTGCCCAGGTGTCGGATGTGGAAGTTCAGGGTGTCCAGGTATTCCGCTTCGTAGTTTTCTGTATCTAGGTGTCGGATGTGGAAGTCCAGGGTGTCCAGGTAATCCGCTTCGTAGTTTTCTGTATCTAGGTGTCGGATGTGGAAGTCCAGGGTGTCCAGGCATTCCGTTCCGTAGTTTCCTGTGCCCAGGTGTCGGATGTGGAAGTTCAGGGTGTCCAGGTATTCCGCTTCGTAGTTCTCTGTATATAGGTGTCGGATGTGGAAGTCCAGGGTGTCCAGGTATTCCGCTCCGTAGTTTCCTGTGTCCAGGTATTGGATGTGGAAGTCCAGGGTATCCAGGTATTCCGCTACGTAGTTTGTTGTGTCTAGGTACTGGATGTGGAAGTCCAGGGTGTCCAGGTATTCCGCTTCGTAGTTTTCTGTATCTAAGTGTCGGATGTGGAAGTCCAGGGTGTCCAGGTATTCCGCTTCGTAGTTTTCTGTATCTAGGTGTCGGATGTGGAAGTCCAGGGTGTCCAGGCATTCCGCTCCGTAGTTTCCTGTGCCCAGGTGTCGGATGTGGAAGTTCAGGGTGTCCAGGTATTCCGCTTCGTAGTTTTCTGTATCTAGGTGTCGGATGTGGAAGTCCAGGGTGTCCAGGTATTCCGCTTCGTAGTTTTCTGTATCTAGGTGTCGGATGTGGAAGTCCAGGGTGTCCAGGCATTCCGTTCCGTAGTTTCCTGTGCCCAGGTGTCGGATGTGGAAGTTCAGGGTGTCCAGGTATTCCGCTTCGTAGTTTTCTGTATCTAGGTGTCGGATGTGGAAGTCCAGGGTGTCCAGGTATTCCGCTCCGTAGTTTCCTGTGTCCAGGTATTGGATGTGGAAGTCCAGGGTATGCAGGTATTCCGCTACGTAGTTTGTTGTGTCTAGGTACTGGATGTGGAAGTCCAGGGTGTCCAGGTTTTCCGCTTCGTAGTTTTCTGTATCTAGGTGTCGGATGTGGAAGTCCAGGGTGTCCAGGTATTCCGCTTCGTAATTTTCTGTATCTAGGTGTCGGATGTGGAAGTCCAGGGTGTCCAGGTATTCCGCTTCGTAGTTTTCTGTATCTAGGTGTCGGATGTGGAAGTCCAGGGTGTCCAGGTATTCCGCTCCGTTGTTTCCTGTGTCTAGGTATTGGATGTGGAAGTCCAGGGTATGCAGGTATTCCGCTACGTAGTTTTCTGTATCTAGGTGTCGGATGTGGAAGTTCAGGGTGTCCAGGTATTCCGCTTCGTAGTTTTCTGTATCTAGGTGTCGGATGTGGAAGTTCAGGGTGTCCAGGTATTCCGCTTCGTAGTTTTCTGTATCTAGGTGTCGGATGTGGAAGTCCAGGGTGTCCAGGTATTCCGCTTCGTAGTTCTCTGTATATAGGTGTCGGATGTGGATGTCCAGGGTGTCCAGGTATTCCGCTCCGTAGTTTACTGTGTCCAGGTATTGGATGTGGAAGTCCAGGGTATCCAGGTATTCCGCTACGTAGTTTTCTGTATCTTGGTGTCGGATGTAGAAGTTCAGGGTGTCCAGGTATTCCGCTCCATAGTTTGTTGTATATAGGTACTGGACGTGGAAGTCCAGGGTGTCCAGGTATTCCGCTTCGTAGTTTTCTGTATCTAGGTGTCGGATGTGGAAGTCCAGGGTGTCCAGGTATTCCCTTTCGTAGTTCTCTGTATCTAGGTGTCGGATGTGGAAGTCCAGGGTGTCCAGGCATTCCGCTCCGTAGTTTCCTGTGCCCAGGTGTCGGATGTGGAAGTTCAGGGTGTCCAGGTATTCCGCTTCGTAGTTTTCTGTATCTAGGTGTCGGATGTGGAAGTCCAGGGTGTCCAGGTATTCCGCTTCGTAGTTTTCTGTATCTAGGTGTCGGATGTGGAAGTCCAGGGTGTCCAGGCATTCCGTTCCGTAGTTTCCTGTGCCCAGGTGTCGGATGTGGAAGTTCAGGGTGTCCAGGTATTCCGCTTCGTAGTTCTCTGTATATAGGTGTCGGATGTGGAAGTCCAGGGTGTCCAGGTATTCCGCTCCGTAGTTTCCTGTGTCCAGGTATTGGATGTGGAAGTCCAGGGTATCCAGGTATTCCGCTACGTAGTTTGTTGTGTCTAGGTACTGGATGTGGAAGTCCAGGGTGTCCAGGTATTCCGCTTCGTAGTTTTCTGTATCTAAGTGTCGGATGTGGAAGTCCAGGGTGTCCAGGTATTCCGCTTCGTAGTTTTCTGTATCTAGGTGTCGGATGTGGAAGTCCAGGGTGTCCAGGCATTCCGCTCCGTAGTTTCCTGTGCCCAGGTGTCGGATGTGGAAGTTCAGGGTGTCCAGGTATTCCGCTTCGTAGTTTTCTGTATCTAGGTGTCGGATGTGGAAGTCCAGGGTGTCCAGGTATTCCGCTTCGTAGTTTTCTGTATCTAGGTGTCGGATGTGGAAGTCCAGGGTGTCCAGGCATTCCGTTCCGTAGTTTCCTGTGCCCAGGTGTCGGATGTGGAAGTTCAGGGTGTCCAGGTATTCCGCTTCGTAGTTTTCTGTATCTAGGTGTCGGATGTGGAAGTCCAGGGTGTCCAGGTATTCCGCTCCGTAGTTTCCTGTGTCCAGGTATTGGATGTGGAAGTCCAGGGTATGCAGGTATTCCGCTACGTAGTTTGTTGTGTCTAGGTACTGGATGTGGAAGTCCAGGGTGTCCAGGTTTTCCGCTTCGTAGTTTTCTGTATCTAGGTGTCGGATGTGGAAGTCCAGGGTGTCCAGGTATTCCGCTTCGTAGGTTTCTGTATCTAGGTGTCGGATGTGGAAGTCCAGGGTGTCCAGGTATTCCGCTTCGTAGTTTTCTGTATCTAGGTGTCGGATGTGGAAGTCCAGGGTGTCCAGGTATTCCGCTCCGTAGTTTCCTGTGTCTAGGTATTGGATGTGGAAGTCCAGGGTATGCAGGTATTCCGCTACGAAGTTTGTTGTGTCTAGGTACTGGATGTGGAAGTCCAGGATGTCCAGGTTTTCCGCTTCGTAGTTTTCTGTATCTAGGTGTCGGATGTGGAAGTCCAGGGTGTCCAGGTATTCCGCTTCGTAGTTTTCTGTGCCCAGGTGTCGGATGTGGAAGTTCAGGGTGTCCAGGTATTCCGCTTCGTAGTTTTCTGTATCTAGGTGTCGGATGTGGAAGTCCAGGATGTCCAGGTATTCCGCTTCGTAGCTTTCTGTATCTAGGTGTCGGATGTGGAAGTCCAGGGTGTCCAGGCATTCCGCTCCGTAGTTTCCTGTGCCCAGGTGTCGGATGTGGAAGTTCAGGGTGTCCAGGTATTCCGCTTCGTAGTTTTCTGTATCTAGGTATCGGATGTGGAAGTCCAGGGTGTCCAGGTATTCCGCTTCGTAGTTTTCTGTATCTAGGTGTCGGATGTGGAAGTCCAGGGTGTCCAGGCATTCCGCTCCGTAGTTTCCTGTGCCCAGGTGTCGGATGTGGAAGTTCAGGGTGTCCAGGTATTCCGCTTCGTAGTTTTCTGTATCTAGGTGTCGGATGTGGAAGTCCAGGGTGTCCAGGTATTCCGCTTCGTAGTTTTCTGTATCTAGGTGTCGGATGTGGAAGTCCAGGGTGTCCAGGCATTCCGTTCCGTAGTTTCCTGTGCCCAGGTGTCGGATGTGGAAGTTCAGGGTGTCCAGGTATTCCGCTTCGTAGTTCTCTGTATATAGGTGTCGGATGTGGAAGTCCAGGGTGTCCAGGTATTCCGCTCCGTAGTTTCCTGTGTCCAGGTATTGGATGTGGAAGTCCAGGGTATCCAGGTATTCCGCTACGTAGTTTGTTGTGTCTAGGTACTGGATGTGGAAGTCCAGGGTGTCCAGGTATTCCGCTTCGTAGTTTTCTGTATCTAAGTGTCGGATGTGGAAGTCCAGGGTGTCCAGGTATTCCGCTTCGTAGTTTTCTGTATCTAGGTGTCGGATGTGGAAGTCCAGGGTGTCCAGGCATTCCGCTCCGTAGTTTCCTGTGCCCAGGTGTCGGATGTGGAAGTTCAGGGTGTCCAGGTATTCCGCTTCGTAGTTTTCTGTATCTAGGTGTCGGATGTGGAATTCCAGGGTGTCCAGGTATTCCGCTTCGTAGTTTTCTGTATCTAGGTGTCGGATGTGGAAGTCCAGGGTGTCCAGGCATTCCGTTCCGTAGTTTCCTGTGCCCAGGTGTCGGATGTGGAAGTTCAGGGTGTCCAGGTATTCCGCTTCGTAGTTTTCTGTATCTAGGTGTCGGATGTGGAAGTCCAGGGTGTCCAGGTATTCCGCTCCGTAGTTTCCTGTGTCCAGGTATTGGATGTGGAAGTCCAGGGTATGCAGGTATTCCGCTACGTAGTTTGTTGTGTCTAGGTACTGGATGTGGAAGTCCAGGGTGTCCAGGTTTTCCGCTTCGTAGTTTTCTGTATCTAGGTGTCGGATGTGGAAGTCCAGGGTGTCCAGGTATTCCGCTTCGTAATTTTCTGTATCTAGGTGTCGGATGTGGAAGTCCAGGGTGTCCAGGTATTCCGCTTCGTAGTTTTCTGTATCTAGTTGTCGGATGTGGAAGTCCAGGGTGTCCAGGTATTCCGCTCCGTAGTTTCCTGTGTCTAGGTATTGGATGTGGAAGTCCAGGGTATGCAGGTATTCCGCTACGAAGTTTGTTGTGTCTAGGTACTGGATGTGGAAGTCCAGGATGTCCAGGTTTTCCGCTTCGTAGTTTTCTGCATCTAGGTGTCGGATGTGGAAGTCCAGGGTGTCCAGGTATTCCGCTTCGTAGTTTTCTGTGCCCAGGTGTCGGATGTGGAAGTTCAGGGTGTCCAGGTATTCCGCTTCGTAGTTTTCTGTATCTAGGTGTCGGATGTGGAAGTCCAGGATGTCCAGGTATTCCGCTTCGTAGCTTTCTGTATCTAGGTGTCGGATGTGGAAGTCCAGGGTGTCCAGGGATTCCGCTCCGTAGTTTCCTGTGCCCAGGTGTCGGATGTGGAAGTTCAGGGTGTCCAGGTATTCCGCTTCGTAGTTTTCTGTATCTAGGTATCGGATGTGGAAGTCCAGGGTGTCCAGGTATTCCGCTTCGTAGTTTTCTGTATCTAGGTGTCGGATGTGGAAGTCCAGGGTGTCCAGGCATTCCGCTCCGTAGTTTCCTGTGCCCAGGTGTCGGATGTGGAAGTTCAGGGTGTCCAGGTATTCCGCTTCGTAGTTTTCTGTATCTAGGTGTCGGATGTGGAAGTCCAGGGTGTCCAGGCATTCCGTTCCGTAGTTTCCTGTGCCCAGGTGTCGGATGTGGAAGTTCAGGGTGTCCAGGTATTCCGCTTCGTAGTTCTCTGTATATAGGTGTCGGATGTGGAAGTCCAGGGTGTCCAGGTATTCCGCTCCGTAGTTTCCTGTGTCCAGGTATTGGATGTGGAAGTCCAGGGTATTCAGGTATTCCGCTACGTAGTTTGTTGTGTCTAGGTACTGGATGTGGAAGTCCAGGGTGTCCAGGTATTCCGCTTCGTAGTTTTCTGTATCTAAGTGTCGGATGTGGAAGTCCAGGGTGTCCAGGTATTCCGCTTCGTAGTTTTCTGTATCTAGGTGTCGGATGTGGAAGTCCAGGGTGTCCAGGCATTCCGCTCCGTAGTTTCCTGTGCCCAGGTGTCGGATGTGGAAGTTCAGGGTGTCCAGGTATTCCGCTTCGTAGTTTTCTGTATCTAGGTGTCGGATGTGGAAGTCCAGGGTGTCCAGGTATTCCGCTTCGTAGTTTTCTGTATCTAGGTGTCGGATGTGGAAGTCCAGGGTGTCCAGGCATTCCGTTCCGTAGTTTCCTGTGCCCAGGTGTCGGATGTGGAAGTTCAGGGTGTCCAGGTATTCCGCTTCGTAGTTTTCTGTATCTAGGTGTCGGATGTGGAAGTCCAGGGTGTCCAGGTATTCCGCTCCGTAGTTTCCTGTGTCCAGGTATTGGATGAGGAAGTCCAGGGTATTCAGGTATTCCGCTACGTAGTTTGTTGTGTCTAGGTACTGGATGTGGAAGTCCAGGGTGTCCAGGTATTCCGCTTCGTAGTTTTCTGTATCTAAGTGTCGGATGTGGAAGTCCAGGGTGTCCAGGTATTCCGCTTCGTAGTTTTCTGTATCTAGGTACTGGATGTGGAAGTCCAGGGTGTCCAGGTATTCCGCTTCGTAGTTTTCTGTATCTAGGTGTCGGATGTGGAAGTCCAGGATGTCCAGGTATTCCGCTTCGTAGCTTTCTGTATCTAGGTGTCGGATGTGGAAGTCCAGGGTGTCCAGGCATTCCGCTCCGTAGTTTCCTGTGCGCAGGTGTCGGATGTGGAAGTTCAGGGTGTCCAGGTATTCCGCTTCGTAGTTTTCTGTATCTAGGTATCGGATGTGGAAGTCCAGGGTGTCCAGGTATTCCGCTTCGTAGTTTTCTGTATCTAGGTGTCGGATGTGGAAGTCCAGGGTGTCCAGGCATTCCGCTCCGTAGTTTCCTGTGCCCAGGTGTCGGATGTGGAAGTTCAGGGTGTCCAGGTATTCCGCTTCGTAGTTTTCTGTATCTAGGTATCGGATATGGAAGTCCAGGGTGTCCAGGCATTCCGCTCCGTAGTTTCCTGTGCCCAGGTGTCGGATGTGGAAGTTCAGGGTGTCCAGGTATTCCGCTTCGTAGTTTTCTGTATCTAGGTGTCGGATGTGGAAGTCCAGGGTGTCCAGGTATTCCGCTTCGTAGTTTTCTGTATCTAGGTGTCGGATGTGGAAGTCCAGGGTGTCCAGGCATTCCGTTCCGTAGTTTCCTGTGCCCAGGTGTCGGATGTGGAAGTTCAGGGTGTCCAGGTATTCCGCTTCGTAGTTTTCTGTATCTAGGTGTCGGATGTGGAAGTCCAGGGTGTCCAGGTATTCCGCTCCGTAGTTTCCTGTGTCCAGGTATTGGATGTGGAAGTCCAGGGTATGCAGGTATTCCGCTACGTAGTTTGTTGTGTCTAGGTACTGGATGTGGAAGTCCAGGGTGTCCAGGTTTTCCGCTTCGTAGTTTTCTGTATCTAGGTGTCGGATGTGGAAGTCCAGGGTGTCCAGGTATTCCGCTTCGTAGTTTTCTGTATCTAGGTGTCGGATGTGGAAGTCCAGGGTGTCCAGGTATTCCGCTTCGTAGTTTTCTGTATCTAGGTGTCGGATGTGGAAGTCCAGGGTGTCCAGGTATTCCGCTCCGTAGTTTCCTGTGTCTAGGTATTGGATGTGGAAGTCCAGGGTATGCAGGTATTCCGCTACGAAGTTTGTTGTGTCTAGGTACTGGATGTGGAAGTCCAGGATGTCCAGGTTTTCCGCTTCGTAGTTTTCTGTATCTAGGTGTCGGATGTGGAAGTCCAGGGTGTCCAGGCATTCCGCTCCGTAGTTTCCTGTGCCCAGGTGTCGGATGTGGAAGTTCAGGTTGTCCAGGTATTCCGCTTCGTAGTTTTCTGTATCTAGGTGTCGGATGTGGAAGTCCAGGGTGTCCAGGTATTCCGCTTCGTAGTTTTCTGTATCTAGGTGTCGGATGTGGAAGTTCAGGGTGTCCAGGTATTCCGCTTCGTAGTTTTCTGTATCTAGGTGTCGGATGTGGAAGTCCAGGGTGTCCAGGTATTCCGCTTCGTAGTTTTCTGTATCTAGGTGTCGGATGTGGAAGTCCAGGGTGTCCAGGCATTCCGCTCCGTAGTTTCCTGCGCCCAGGTGTCGGATGTGGAAGTTCAGGGTGTCCAGGTATTCCGCTTCGTAGTTTTCTGTATCTAGGTGTCGGATGTGGAAGTCCAGGGTGTCCAGGTATTCCGCTTCGTAGTTTTCTGTATCTAGGTGTCGGATGTGGAAGTCCAGGGTGTCCAGGCATTCCGTTCCGTAGTTTCCTGTGCCCAGGTGTCGGATGTGGAAGTTCAGGGTGTCCAGGTATTCCGCTTCGTAGTTTTCTGTATCTAGGTGTCGGATGTGGAAGTCCAGGGTGTCCAGGTATTCCGCTCCGTAGTTTCCTGTGTCCAGGTATTGGATGTGGAAGTCCAGGGTATTCAGGTATTCCGCTACGTAGTTTGTTGTGTCTAGGTACTGGATGTGGAAGTCCAGGGTGTCCAGGTATTCCGCTTCGTAGTTTTCTGTATCTAAGTGTCGGATGTGGAAGTCCAGGGTGTCCAGGTATTCCGCTTCGTAGTTTTCTGTATCTAGGTACTGGATGTGGAAGTCCAGGGTGTCCAGGTATTCCGCTTCGTAGTTTTCTGTATCTAGGTGTCGGATGTGGAAGTCCAGGATGTCCAGGTATTCCGCTTCGTAGCTTTCTGTATCTAGGTGTCGGATGTGGAAGTCCAGGGTGTCCAGGCATTCCGCTCCGTAGTTTCCTGTGCGCAGGTGTCGGATGTGGAAGTTCAGGGTGTCCAGGTATTCCGCTTCGTAGTTTTCTGTATCTAGGTATCGGATGTGGAAGTCCAGGGTGTCCAGGTATTCCGCTTCGTAGTTTTCTGTATCTAGGTGTCGGATGTGGAAGTCCAGGGTGTCCAGGCATTCCGCTCCGTAGTTTCCTGTGCCCAGGTGTCGGATGTGGAAGTTCAGGGTGTCCAGGTATTCCGCTTCGTAGTTTTCTGTATCTAGGTGTCGGATGTGGAAGTCCAGGGTGTCCAGGCATTCCGTTCCGTAGTTTCCTGTGCCCAGGTGTCGGATGTGGAAGTTCAGGGTGTCCAGGTATTCCGCTTCGTAGTTCTCTGTATATAGGTGTCGGATGTGGAAGTCCAGGGTGTCCAGGTATTCCGCTCCGTAGTTTCCTGTGTCCAGGTATTGGATGTGGAAGTCCAGGGTATTCAGGTATTCCGCTACGTAGTTTGTTGTGTCTAGGTACTGGATGTGGAAGTCCAGGGTGTCCAGGTATTCCGCTTCGTAGTTTTCTGTATCTAAGTGTCGGATGTGGAAGTCCAGGGTGTCCAGGTATTCCGCTTCGTAGTTTTCTGTATCTAGGTGTCGGATATGGAAGTCCAGGGTGTCCAGGCATTCCGCTCCGTAGTTTCCTGTGCCCAGGTGTCGGATGTGGAAGTTCAGGGTGTCCAGGTATTCCGCTTCGTAGTTTTCTGTATCTAGGTGTCGGATGTGGAAGTCCAGGGTGTCCAGGTATTCCGCTTCGTAGTTTTCTGTATCTAGGTGTCGGATGTGGAAGTCCAGGGTGTCCAGGCATTCCGTTCCGTAGTTTCCTGTGCCCAGGTGTCGGATGTGGAAGTTCAGGGTGTCCAGGTATTCCGCTTCGTAGTTTTCTGTATCTAGGTGTCGGATGTGGAAGTCCAGGGTGTCCAGGTATTCCGCTCCGTAGTTTCCTGTGTCCAGGTATTGGATGTGGAAGTCCAGGGTATGCAGGTATTCCGCTACGTAGTTTGTTGTGTCTAGGTACTGGATGTGGAAGTCCAGGGTGTCCAGGTTTTCCGCTTCGTAGTTTTCTGTATCTAGGTGTCGGATGTGGAAGTCCAGGGTGTCCAGGTATTCCGCTTCGTAGTTTTCTGTATCTAGGTGTCGGATGTGGAAGTCCAGGGTGTCCAGGTATTCCGCTTCGTAGTTTTCTGTATCTAGGTGTCGGATGTGGAAGTCCAGGGTGTCCAGGTATTCCGCTCCGTAGTTTCCTGTGTCTAGGTATTGGATGTGGAAGTCCAGGGTATGCAGGTATTCCGCTACGAAGTTTGTTGTGTCTAGGTACTGGATGTGGAAGTCCAGGATGTCCAGGTTTTCCGCTTCGTAGTTTTCTGTATCTAGGTGTCGGATGTGGAAGTCCAGGGTGTCCAGGCATTCCGCTCCGTAGTTTCCTGTGCCCAGGTGTCGGATGTGGAAGTTCAGGTTGTCCAGGTATTCCGCTTCGTAGTTTTCTGTATCTAGGTGTCGGATGTGGAAGTCCAGGGTGTCCAGGTATTCCGCTTCGTAGTTTTCTGTATCTAGGTGTCGGATGTGGAAGTTCAGGGTGTCCAGGTATTCCGCTTCGTAGTTTTCTGTATCTAGGTGTCGGATGTGGAAGTCCAGGGTGTCCAGATATTCCGCTTCGTAGTTTTCTGTATCTAGGTGTCGGATGTGGAAGTCCAGGGTGTCCAGGCATTCCGCTCCGTAGTTTCCTGTGCTCAGGTGTCGGATGTGGAAGTTCAGGGTGTCCAGGTATTCCGCTTCGTAGTTTTCTGTATCTAGGTGTCGGATTTGGAAGTCCAGGGTGTCCAGGTATTCCGCTTCGTAGTTCTCTGTATATAGGTGTCGGATGTGGATGTCCAGGGTGTCCAGGTATTCCGCTCCGTAGTTTACTGTGTCCAGGTATTGGATGTGGAAGTCCAGGGTATCCAGGTATTCCGCTACGTAGTTTTCTGTATCTTGGTGTCGGATGTAGAAGTTCAGGGTGTCCAGGTATTCCGCTCCATAGTTTGTTGTATATAGGTACTGGATGTGGAAGTCCAGGGTGTCCAGGTATTCCGCTTCGTAGTTTTCTGTATCTAGGTGTCGGATGTGGAAGTCCAGGGTGTTCAGGTATTCCGCTTCGTAGTTTTCTGTATCTAGGTGTCGCATGTGGAAGTCCAGGGTGTCCAGGCATTCAGCTACGTAGTTTGTTGTATCTAGGTACTGGATGTGGAAGTCCAGGGTGTCCAGGTATTCCGCTTCGTAGTTTTCTGTATCTAGGTGTCGGATGTGGAAGTCCAGGGTGTCCAGATATTCCGCTTCGTAGTTTTCTGTATCTAGGTGTCGGATGTGGAAGTCCAGGGTGTCCAGGCATTCCGCTCCGTAGTTTCCTGTGCCCAGGTGTCGGATGTGGAAGTTCAGGGTGTCCAGGTATTCCGCTTCGTAGTTTTCTGTATCTAGGTGTCGGATGTGGAAGTCCAGGGTGTCCAGGTATTCCGCTTCGTAGTTTTCTGTATCTAGGTGTCGGATGTGGAAGTCCAGGGTGTCCAGGCATTCCGTTCCGTAGTTTCCTGTGCCCAGGTGTCGGATGTGGAAGTTCAGGGTGTCCAGGTATTCCGCTTCGTAGTTTTCTGTATCTAGGTGTCGGATGTGGAAGTCCAGGGTGTCCAGGTATTCCGCTCCGTAGTTTCCTGTGTCCAGGTATTGGATGTGGAAGTCCAGGGTATGCAGGTATTCCGCTACGTAGTTTGTTGTGTCTAGGTACTGGATGTGGAAGTCCAGGGTGTCCAGGTTTTCCGCTTCGTAGTTTTCTGTATCTAGGTGTCGGATGTGGAAGTCCAGGGTGTCCAGGTATTCCGCTTCGTAGTTTTCTGTATCTAGGTGTCGGATGTGGAAGTCCAGGGTGTCCAGGTATTCCGCTTCGTAGTTTTCTGTATCTAGGTGTCGGATGTGGAAGTCCAGGGTGTCCAGGTATTCCGCTCCGTAGTTTCCTGTGTCTAGGTATTGGATGTGGAAGTCCAGGGTATGCAGGTATTCCGCTACGAAGTTTGTTGTGTCTAGGTACTGGATGTGGAAGTCCAGGATGTCCAGGTTTTCCGCTTCGTAGTTTTCTGTATCTAGGTGTCGGATGTGGAAGTCCAGGGTGTCCAGGCATTCCGCTCCGTAGTTTCCTGTGCCCAGGTGTCGGATGTGGAAGTTCAGGTTGTCCAGGTATTCCGCTTCGTAGTTTTCTGTATCTAGGTGTCGGATGTGGAAGTCCAGGGTGTCCAGGTATTCCGCTTCGTAGTTTTCTGTATCTAGGTGTCGGATGTGGAAGTTCAGGGTGTCCAGGTATTCCGCTTCGTAGTTTTCTGTATCTAGGTGTCGGATGTGGAAGTCCAGGGTGTCCAGATATTCCGCTTCGTAGTTTTCTGTATCTAGGTGTCGGATGTGGAAGTCCAGGGTGTCCAGGCATTCCGCTCCGTAGTTTCCTGTGCTCAGGTGTCGGATGTGGAAGTTCAGGGTGTCCAGGTATTCCGCTTCGTAGTTTTCTGTATCTAGGTGTCGGATTTGGAAGTCCAGGGTGTCCAGGTATTCCGCTTCGTAGTTCTCTGTATATAGGTGTCGGATGTGGATGTCCAGGGTGTCCAGGTATTCCGCTCCGTAGTTTACTGTGTCCAGGTATTGGATGTGGAAGTCCAGGGTATCCAGGTATTCCGCTACGTAGTTTTCTGTATCTTGGTGTCGGATGTAGAAGTTCAGGGTGTCCAGGTATTCCGCTCCATAGTTTGTTGTATATAGGTACTGGATGTGGAAGTCCAGGGTGTCCAGGTATTCCGCTTCGTAGTTTTCTGTATCTAGGTGTCGGATGTGGAAGTCCAGGGTGTTCAGGTATTCCGCTTCGTAGTTTTCTGTATCTAGGTGTCGCATGTGGAAGTCCAGGGTGTCCAGGCATTCAGCTACGTAGTTTGTTGTATCTAGGTACTGGATGTGGAAGTCCAGGGTGTCCAGGTATTCCGCTTCGTAGTTTTCTGTATCTAGGTGTCGGATGTGGAAGTCCAGGGTGTCCAGATATTCCGCTTCGTAGTTTTCTGTATCTAGGTGTCGGATGTGGAAGTCCAGGGTGTCCAGGCATTCCGCTCCGTAGTTTCCTGTGCCCAGGTGTCGGATGTGGAAGTTCAGGTTGTCCAGGTATTCCGCTTCGTAGTTTTCTGTATCTAGGTGTCGGATGTGGAAGTCCAGGGTGTCCAGGTATTCCGCTTCGTAGTTTTCTGTATCTAGGTGTCGGATGTGGAAGTCCAGGGTGTCCAGGTATTCCGCTTCGTAGTTCTCTGTATATAGGTGTCGGATGTGGATGTCCAGGGTGTCCAGGTATTCCGCTTCGTAGTTTTCTGTATCTAGGTGTCGGATGTGGAAGTCCAGGGTGTCCAGGCATTCCGCTCCGTAGTTTCCTGTGCCCAGGTGTCGGATGTGGAAGTTCAGGTTGTCCAGGTATTCCGCTTCGTAGTTTTCTGTATCTAGGTGTCGGATGTGGAAGTCCAGGGTGTCCAGGTATTCCGCTTCGTAGTTTTCTGTATCTAGGTGTCGGATGTGGAAGTCCAGGGTGTCCAGGTATTCCGCTTCGTAGTTTTCTGTATCTAGGTGTCGGATGTGGAAGTCCAGGGTGTCCAGGCATTCCGCTCCGTAGTTTCCTGTGCCCAGGTATCGGATGTGGAAGTTCAGGGTGTCCAGGTATTCCGCTTCGTAGTTTTCTGTATCTAGGTGTCGGATGTGGAAGTCCAGGTTGTCCAGGTATTCCGCTTCGTAGTTCTCTGTATATAGGTGTCGGATGTGGATGTCCAGGGTGTCCAGGTATTCCGCTCCGTAGTTTACTGTGTCCAGGTATTGGATGTGGAAGTCCAGGGTGTCCAGATATTCCGCTTCGTAGTTTTCTGTATCTAGGTGTCGGATGTGGAAGTCCAGGGTGTCCAGGCATTCCGCTCCGTAGTTTCCTGTGCCCAGGTGTCGGATGTGGAAGTTCAGGTTGTCCAGGTATTCCGCTTCGTAGTTTTCTGTATCTAGGTGTCGGATGTGGAAGTCCAGGGTGTCCAGGTATTCCGCTTCGTAGTTTTCTGTATCTAGGTGTCGGATGTGGAAGTCCAGGGTGTCCAGGCATTCCGCTCCGTAGTTTCCTGTGACCAGGTGTCGGATGTGGAAGTTCAGGGTGTCCAGGTATTCCGCTTCGTAGTTTTCTGTATCTAGGAGTCGGATGTGGAAGTCCAGGTTGTCCAGGTATTCCGCTTCGTAGTTCTCTGTATATAGGTGTCGGATGTGGATGTCCAGGGTGTCCAGGTATTGCGCTCCGTAGTTTACTGTGTCCAGGTATTGGATGTGGAAGTCCAGGGTATCCAGGTATTCCGCTACGTAGTTTTCTGTATCTTGGTGTCGGATGTGGAAGTCCAGGGTGTCCAGATATTCCGCTTCGTAGTTTTCTGTATCTAGGTGTCGGATGTGGAAGTCCAGGGTGTCCAGGCATTCCGCTCCGTAGTTTCCTGTGCCCAGGTGTCGGATGTGGAAGTTCAGGTTGTCCAGGTATTCCGCTTCGTAGTTTTCTGTATCTAGGTGTCGGATGTGGAAGTCCAGGGTGTCCAGGTATTCCGCTTCGTAGTTTTCTGTATCTAGGTGTCGGATGTGGAAGTTCAGGGTGTCCAGGTATTCCGCTTCGTAGTTTTCTGTATCTAGGTGTCGGATGTGAGAGTCCAGGGTGTCCAGGTATTCCGCTTCGTAGTTTTCTGTATCTAGGTGTCGGATGTGGAAGTCCAGGGTGTCCAGGCATTCCGCTCCGTAGTTTCCTGTGCCCAGGTGTCGGATGTGGAAGTTCAGGGTGTCCAGGTATTCCGCTTCGTAGTTTTCTGTATCTAGGTGTCGGATGTGGAAGTCCAGGGTGTCCAGGTATTCCGCTTCGTAGTTCTCTGTATATAGGTGTCGGATGTGGATGTCCAGGGTGTCCAGGTATTGCGCTCCGTAGTTTACTGTGTCCAGGTATTGGATGTGGAAGTCCAGGGTATCCAGGTATTCCGCTACGTAGTTTTCTGTATCTTGGTGTCGGATGTAGAAGTTCAGGGTGTCCAGGTATTCCGCTCCATAGTTTGTTGTATATAGGTACTGGATGTGGAAGTCCAGGGTGTCCAGGTATTCCGCTTCGTAGTTTTCTGTATCTAGGTGTCGGATGTGGAAGTCCAGGGTGTCCAGGCATTCCGCTCCGTAGTTTCCTGTGCCCAGGTGTCGGATGTGGAAGTCCAGGGTGTCCAGGTATTCCGCTTCGTAGTTTTCTGTATCTAGGTGTCGGATGTGGAAGTCCAGGGTGTCCAGGTATTCCGCTTTGTAGTTTTCTGTATCTAGGTGTCGGATGTGGAAGTCCAGGGTGTCCAGGTATTCCGCTTCGTAGTTTTCTGTATCTAGGTGTCGGATGTGGAAGTTCAGGGTGTCCAGGTATTCCGCTTCGTAGTTTTCTGTATCTAGGTGTCGGATGTGGAAGTCCAGAGTGTCCAGGCATTCCGCTTCGTAGTTCTCTGTATATAGGTGTCGGATGTGGATGTCCAGGGTGTCCAGGTATTCCGCTCCGTAGTTTACTGTGTCCAGGTATTGGATGTGGAAGTCCAGGGTATCCAGGTATTCCGCTACGTAGTTTTCTGTATCTTGGTGTCGGATGTGGAAGTTCAGGGTGTCCAGGTATTCCGCTTCGTAGTTTTCTGTATCTAGGTGTCGGATGTGGAAGTTCAGGGTGTCCAGGTATTCCGCTTCGTAGTTTTCTGTATCTAGGTGTCGGATGTGGAAGTCCAGGGTGTCCAGGTATTCCGCTTCGTAGTTTTCTGTATCTAGGTGTCGGATGTGGAAGTCCAGGGTGTCCAGGCATTCCGTTCCGTAGTTTCCTGTGCCCAGGTGTCGGATGTGGAAGTTCAGGGTGTCCAGGTATTCCGCTTCGTAGTTCTCTGTATATAGGTGTCGGATGTGGAAGTCCAGGGTGTCCAGGTATTCCGCTCCGTAGTTTCCCGTGTCCAGGTATTGGATGTGGATGTCCAGGGTATCCAGGTATTCCGCTACGTAGTTTGTTGTGTCTAGGTACTGGATGTGGAAGTCCAGGGTGTCCAGGTATTCCGCTTCGTAGTTTTCTGTATCTAAGTGTCGGATGTGGAAGTCCAGGGTGTCCAGGTATTCCGCTTCGTAGTTTTCTGTATCTAGGTGTCGGATGTGGAAGTCCAGGGTGTCCAGGCATTCCGCTCCGTAGTTTCCTGTGCCCAGGTGTCGGATGTGGAAGTTCAGGGTGTCCAGGTATTCCGCTTCGTAGTTTTCTGTATCTAGGTGTCGGATGTGGAAGTCCAGGGTGTCCAGGTATTCCGCTTCGTAGTTCTCTGTATATAGGTGTCGGATGTGGATGTCCAGGGTGTCCAGGTATTCCGCTTCGTAGTTTTCTGTATCTAGGTGTCGGATGTGGAAGTCCAGGGTGTCCAGGCATTCCGCTCCGTAGTTTCCTGTGCCCAGGTGTCGGATGTGGAAGTTCAGGTTGTCCAGGTATTCCGCTTCGTAGTTTTCTGTATCTAGGTGTCGGATGTGGAAGTCCAGGGTGTCCAGGTATTCCGCTTCGTAGTTTTCTGTATCTAGGTGTCGGATGTGGAAGTCCAGGGTGTCCAGGTATTCCGCTTCGTAGTTTTCTGTATCTAGGTGTCGGATGTGGAAGTCCAGGGTGTCCAGGCATTCCGCTCCGTAGTTTCCTGTGCCCAGGTGTCGGATGTGGAAGTTCAGGGTGTCCAGGTATTCCGCTTCGTAGTTTTCTGTATCTAGGTGTCGGATGTGGAAGTCCAGGGTGTCCAGGTATTCCGCTTCGTAGTTCTCTGTATATAGGTGTCGGATGTGGATGTCCAGGGTGTCCAGGTATTGCGCTCCGTAGTTTACTGTGTCCAGGTATTGGATGTGGAAGTCCAGGGTATCCAGGTATTCCGCTACGTAGTTTTCTGTATCTTGGTGTCGGATGTAGAAGTTCAGGGTGTCCAGGTATTCCGCTCCATAGTTTGTTGTATATAGGTACTGGATGTGGAAGTCCAGGGTGTCCAGGTATTCCGCTTCGTAGTTTTCTGTATCTAGGTGTCGGATGTGGAAGTCCAGGGTGTCCAGGCATTCCGCTCCGTAGTTTCCTGTGCCCAGGTGTCGGATGTGGAAGTCCAGGGTGTCCAGGTATTCCGCTTCGTAGTTTTCTGTATCTAGGTGTCGGATGTGGAAGTCCAGGGTGTCCAGGTATTCCGCTTTGTAGTTTTCTGTATCTAGGTGTCGGATGTGGAAGTCCAGGGTGTCCAGGTATTCCGCTTCGTAGTTTTCTGTATCTAGGTGTCGGATGTGGAAGTTCAGGGTGTCCAGGTATTCCGCTTCGTAGTTTTCTGTATCTAGGTGTCGGATGTGGAAGTCCAGAGTGTCCAGGCATTCCGCTTCGTAGTTCTCTGTATATAGGTGTCGGATGTGGATGTCCAGGGTGTCCAGGTATTCCGCTCCGTAGTTTACTGTGTCCAGGTATTGGATGTGGAAGTCCAGGGTATCCAGGTATTCCGCTACGTAGTTTTCTGTATCTTGGTGTCGGATGTGGAAGTTCAGGGTGTCCAGGTATTCCGCTTCGTAGTTTTCTGTATCTAGGTGTCGGATGTGGAAGTTCAGGGTGTCCAGGTATTCCGCTTCGTAGTTTTCTGTATCTAGGTGTCGGATGTGGAAGTCCAGGGTGTCCAGGTATTCCGCTTCGTAGTTTTCTGTATCTAGGTGTCGGATGTGGAAGTCCAGGGTGTCCAGGCATTCCGTTCCGTAGTTTCCTGTGCCCAGGTGTCGGATGTGGAAGTTCAGGGTGTCCAGGTATTCCGCTTCGTAGTTCTCTGTATATAGGTGTCGGATGTGGAAGTCCAGGGTGTCCAGGTATTCCGCTCCGTAGTTTCCCGTGTCCAGGTATTGGATGTGGATGTCCAGGGTATCCAGGTATTCCGCTACGTAGTTTGTTGTGTCTAGGTACTGGATGTGGAAGTCCAGGGTGTCCAGGTATTCCGCTTCGTAGTTTTCTGTATCTAAGTGTCGGATGTGGAAGTCCAGGGTGTCCAGGTATTCCGCTTCGTAGTTTTCTGTATCTAGGTGTCGGATGTGGAAGTCCAGGGTGTCCAGGCATTCCGCTCCGTAGTTTCCTGTGCCCAGGTGTCGGATGTGGAAGTTCAGGGTGTCCAGGTATTCCGCTTCGTAGTTTTCTGTATCTAGGTGTCGGATGTGGAAGTCCAGGGTGTCCAGGTATTCCGCTTCGTAGTTCTCTGTATATAGGTGTCGGATGTGGATGTCCAGGGTGTCCAGGTATTCCGCTTCGTAGTTTTCTGTATCTAGGTGTCGGATGTGGAAGTCCAGGGTGTCCAGGCATTCCGCTCCGTAGTTTCCTGTGCCCAGGTGTCGGATGTGGAAGTTCAGGTTGTCCAGGTATTCCGCTTCGTAGTTTTCTGTATCTAGGTGTCGGATGTGGAAGTCCAGGGTGTCCAGGTATTCCGCTTCGTAGTTTTCTGTATCTAGGTGTCGGATGTGGAAGTCCAGGGTGTCCAGGTATTCCGCTTCGTAGTTTTCTGTATCTAGGTGTCGGATGTGGAAGTCCAGGGTGTCCAGGCATTCCGCTCCGTAGTTTCCTGTGCCCAGGTGTCGGATGTGGAAGTTCAGGGTGTCCAGGTATTCCGCTTCGTAGTTTTCTATATCTAGGTGTCGGATGTGGAAGTCCAGGTTGTCCAGGTATTCCGCTTCGTAGTTCTCTGTATATAGGTGTCGGATGTGGATGTCCAGGGTGTCCAGGTATTCCGCTCCGTAGTTTACTGTGTCCAGGTATTGGATGTGGAAGTCCAGGGTGTCCAGATATTCCGCTTCGTAGTTTTCTGTATCTAGGTGTCGGATGTGGAAGTCCAGGGTGTCCAGGCATTCCGCTCCGTAGTTTCCTGTGCCCAGGTGTCGGATGTGGAAGTTCAGGTTGTCCAGGTATTCCGCTTCGTAGTTTTCTGTATCTAGGTGTCGGATGTGGAAGTCCAGGGTGTCCAGGTATTCCGCTTCGTAGTTTTCTGTATCTAGGTGTCGGATGTGGAAGTCCAGGTTGTCCAGGTATTCCGCTTCGTAGTTCTCTGTATATAGGTGTCGGATGTGGATGTCCAGGGTGTCCAGGTATTGCGCTCCGTAGTTTACTGTGTCCAGGTATTGGATGTGGAAGTCCAGGGTATCCAGGTATTCCGCTACGTAGTTTTCTGTATCTTGGTGTCGGATGTGGAAGTCCAGGGTGTCCAGATATTCCGCTTCGTAGTTTTCTGTATCTAGGTGTCGGATGTGGAAGTCCAGGGTGTCCAGGCATTCCTCTCCGTAGTTTCCTGTGCCCAGGTGTCGGATGTGGAAGTTCAGGTTGTCCAGGTATTCCGCTTCGTAGTTTTCTGTATCTAGGTGTCGGATGTGGAAGTCCAGGGTGTCCAGGTATTCCGCTTCGTAGTTTTCTGTATCTAGGTGTCGGATGTGGAAGTTCAGGGTGTCCAGGTATTCCGCTTCGTAGTTTTCTGTATCTAGGTGTCGGATGTGAGAGTCCAGGGTGTCCAGGTATTCCGCTTCGTAGTTTTCTGTATCTAGGTGTCGGATGTGGAAGTCCAGGGTGTCCAGGCATTCCTCTCCGTAGTTTCCTGTGCCCAGGTGTCGGATGTGGAAGTTCAGGTTGTCCAGGTATTCCGCTTCGTAGTTTTCTGTATCTAGGTGTCGGATGTGGAAGTCCAGGGTGTCCAGGTATTCCGCTTCGTAGTTTTCTGTATCTAGGTGTCGGATGTGGAAGTCCAGGGTGTCCAGGCATTCCGCTCCGTAGTTTCCTGTGCCCAGGTGTCGGATGTGGAAGTTCAGGGTGTCCAGGTATTCCGCTTCGTAGTTTTCTGTATCTAGGTGTCGGATGTGGAAGTCCAGGTTGTCCAGGTATTCCGCTTCGTAGTTCTCTGTATATAGGTGTCGGATGTGGATGTCCAGGGTGTCCAGGTATTCCGCTCCGTAGTTTACTGTGTCCAGGTATTGGATGTGGAAGTCCAGGGTGTCCAGATATTCCGCTTCGTAGTTTTCTGTATCTAGGTGTCGGATGTGGAAGTCCAGGGTGTCCAGGCATTCCGCTCCGTAGTTTCCTGTGCCCAGGTGTCGGATGTGGAAGTTCAGGTTGTCCAGGTATTCCGCTTCGTAGTTTTCTGTATCTAGGTGTCGGATGTGGAAGTCCAGGGTGTCCAGGTATTCCGCTTCGTAGTTTTCTGTATCTAGGTGTCGGATGTGGAAGTCCAGGTTGTCCAGGTATTCCGCTTCGTAGTTCTCTGTATATAGGTGTCGGATGTGGATGTCCAGGGTGTCCAGGTATTGCGCTCCGTAGTTTACTGTGTCCAGGTATTGGATGTGGAAGTCCAGGGTATCCAGGTATTCCGCTACGTAGTTTTCTGTATCTTGGTGTCGGATGTGGAAGTCCAGGGTGTCCAGATATTCCGCTTCGTAGTTTTCTGTATCTAGGTGTCGGATGTGGAAGTCCAGGGTGTCCAGGCATTCCTCTCCGTAGTTTCCTGTGCCCAGGTGTCGGATGTGGAAGTTCAGGTTGTCCAGGTATTCCGCTTCGTAGTTTTCTGTATCTAGGTGTCGGATGTGGAAGTCCAGGGTGTCCAGGTATTCCGCTTCGTAGTTTTCTGTATCTAGGTGTCGGATGTGGAAGTTCAGGGTGTCCAGGTATTCCGCTTCGTAGTTTTCTGTATCTAGGTGTCGGATGTGAGAGTCCAGGGTGTCCAGGTATTCCGCTTCGTAGTTTTCTGTATCTAGGTGTCGGATGTGGAAGTCCAGGGTGTCCAGGCATTCCTCTCCGTAGTTTCCTGTGCCCAGGTGTCGGATGTGGAAGTTCAGGTTGTCCAGGTATTCCGCTTCGTAGTTTTCTGTATCTAGGTGTCGGATGTGGAAGTCCAGGGTGTCCAGGTATTCCGCTTCGTAGTTTTCTGTATCTAGGTGTCGGATGTGGAAGTTCAGGGTGTCCAGGTATTCCGCTTCGTAGTTTTCTGTATCTAGGTGTCGGATGTGAGAGTCCAGGGTGTCCAGGTATTCCGCTTCGTAGTTTTCTGTATCTAGGTGTCGGATGTGGAAGTCCAGGGTGTCCAGGCATTCCGCTCCGTAGTTTCCTGTGCCCAGGTGTCGGATGTGGAAGTTCAGGGTGTCCAGGTATTCCGCTTCGTAGTTTTCTGTATCTAGGTGTCGGATGTGGAAGTCCAGGGTGTCCAGGTATTCCGCTTCGTAGTTCTCTGTATATAGGTGTCGGATGTGGATGTCCAGGGTGTCCAGGTATTCCGCTTCGTAGTTTTCTGTATCTAGGTGTCGGATGTGGAAGTCCAGGGTGTCCAGGCATTCCGCTCCGTAGTTTCCTGTGCCCAGGTGTCGGATGTGGAAGTTCAGGTTGTCCAGGTATTCCGCTTCGTAGTTTTCTGTATCTAGGTGTCGGATGTGGAAGTCCAGGGTGTCCAGGTATTCCGCTTCGTAGTTTTCTGTATCTAGGTGTCGGATGTGGAAGTCCAGGGTGTCCAGGTATTCCGCTTCGTAGTTTTCTGTATCTAGGTGTCGGATGTGGAAGTCCAGGGTGTCCAGGCATTCCGCTCCGTAGTTTCCTGTGCCCAGGTGTCGGATGTGGAAGTCCAGGGTGTCCAGGTATTCCGCTTCGTAGTTTTCTGTATCTAGGTGTCGGATGTGGAAGTCCAGGGTGTCCAGGCATTCCGCTCCGTAGTTTCCTGTGCCCAGGTGTCGGATGTGGAAGTTCAGGGTGTCCAGGTATTCCGCTTCGTAGTTTTCTGTATCTAGGTGTCGGATGTGGAAGTCCAGGTTGTCCAGGTATTCCGCTTCGTAGTTCTCTGTATATAGGTGTCGGATGTGGATGTCCAGGGTGTCCAGGTATTCCGCTCCGTAGTTTACTGTGTCCAGGTATTGGATGTGGAAGTCCAGGGTGTCCAGATATTCCGCTTCGTAGTTTTCTGTATCTAGGTGTCGGATGTGGAAGTCCAGGGTGTCCAGGCATTCCGCTCCGTAGTTTCCTGTGCCCAGGTGTCGGATGTGGAAGTTCAGGTTGTCCAGGTATTCCGCTTCGTAGTTTTCTGTATCTAGGTGTCGGATGTGGAAGTCCAGGGTGTCCAGGTATTCCGCTTCGTAGTTTTCTGTATCTAGGTGTCGGATGTGGAAGTCCAGGTTGTCCAGGTATTCCGCTTCGTAGTTCTCTGTATATAGGTGTCGGATGTGGATGTCCAGGGTGTCCAGGTATTGCGCTCCGTAGTTTACTGTGTCCAGGTATTGGATGTGGAAGTCCAGGGTATCCAGGTATTCCGCTACGTAGTTTTCTGTATCTTGGTGTCGGATGTGGAAGTCCAGGGTGTCCAGATATTCCGCTTCGTAGTTTTCTGTATCTAGGTGTCGGATGTGGAAGTCCAGGGTGTCCAGGCATTCCTCTCCGTAGTTTCCTGTGCCCAGGTGTCGGATGTGGAAGTTCAGGTTGTCCAGGTATTCCGCTTCGTAGTTTTCTGTATCTAGGTGTCGGATGTGGAAGTCCAGGGTGTCCAGGTATTCCGCTTCGTAGTTTTCTGTATCTAGGTGTCGGATGTGGAAGTTCAGGGTGTCCAGGTATTCCGCTTCGTAGTTTTCTGTATCTAGGTGTCGGATGTGAGAGTCCAGGGTGTCCAGGTATTCCGCTTCGTAGTTTTCTGTATCTAGGTGTCGGATGTGGAAGTCCAGGGTGTCCAGGCATTCCTCTCCGTAGTTTCCTGTGCCCAGGTGTCGGATGTGGAAGTTCAGGTTGTCCAGGTATTCCGCTTCGTAGTTTTCTGTATCTAGGTGTCGGATGTGGAAGTCCAGGGTGTCCAGGTATTCCGCTTCGTAGTTTTCTGTATCTAGGTGTCGGATGTGGAAGTTCAGGGTGTCCAGGTATTCCGCTTCGTAGTTTTCTGTATCTAGGTGTCGGATGTGAGAGTCCAGGGTGTCCAGGTATTCCGCTTCGTAGTTTTCTGTATCTAGGTGTCGGATGTGGAAGTCCAGGGTGTCCAGGCATTCCGCTCCGTAGTTTCCTGTGCCCAGGTGTCGGATGTGGAAGTTCAGGGTGTCCAGGTATTCCGCTTCGTAGTTTTCTGTATCTAGGTGTCGGATGTGGAAGTCCAGGGTGTCCAGGTATTCCGCTTCGTAGTTCTCTGTATATAGGTGTCGGATGTGGATGTCCAGGGTGTCCAGGTATTCCGCTTCGTAGTTTTCTGTATCTAGGTGTCGGATGTGGAAGTCCAGGGTGTCCAGGCATTCCGCTCCGTAGTTTCCTGTGCCCAGGTGTCGGATGTGGAAGTTCAGGTTGTCCAGGTATTCCGCTTCGTAGTTTTCTGTATCTAGGTGTCGGATGTGGAAGTCCAGGGTGTCCAGGTATTCCGCTTCGTAGTTTTCTGTATCTAGGTGTCGGATGTGGAAGTCCAGGGTGTCCAGGTATTCCGCTTCGTAGTTTTCTGTATCTAGGTGTCGGATGTGGAAGTCCAGGGTGTCCAGGCATTCCGCTCCGTAGTTTCCTGTGCCCAGGTGTCGGATGTGGAAGTCCAGGGTGTCCAGGCATTCCGCTCCGTAGTTTCCTGTGCCCAGGTGTCGGATGTGGAAGTTCAGGTTGTCCAGGTATTCCGCTTCGTAGTTTTCTGTATCTAGGTGTCGGATGTGGAAGTCCAGGGTGTCCAGGTATTCCGCTTCGTAGTTTTCTGTATCTAGGTGTCGGATGTGGAAGTCCAGGGTGTCCAGGTATTCCGCTTCGTAGTTTTCTGTATCTAGGTGTCGGATGTGGAAGTCCAGGGTGTCCAGGTATTCCGCTTCGTAGTTCTCTGTATATAGGTGTCGGATGTGGATGTCCAGGGTGTCCAGGTATTCCGCTTCGTAGTTTTCTGTATCTAGGTGTCGGATGTGGAAGTCCAGGGTGTCCAGGCATTCCGCTCCGTAGTTTCCTGTGCCCAGGTGTCGGATGTGGAAGTTCAGGTTGTCCAGGTATTCCGCTTCGTAGTTTTCTGTATCTAGGTGTCGGATGTGGAAGTCCAGGGTGTCCAGGTATTCCGCTTCGTAGTTTTCTGTATCTAGGTGTCGGATGTGGAAGTCCAGGGTGTCCAGGTATTCCGCTTCGTAGTTTTCTGTATCTAGGTGTCGGATGTGGAAGTCCAGGGTGTCCAGGCATTCCGCTCCGTAGTTTCCTGTGCCCAGGTGTCGGATGTGGAAGTTCAGGGTGTCCAGGTATTCCGCTTCGTAGTTTTCTGTATCTAGGTGTCGGATGTGGTAGTCCAGGTTGTCCAGGTATTCCGCTTCGTAGTTCTCTGTATATAGGTGTCGGATGTGGATGTCCAGGGTGTCCAGGTATTCCGCTCCGTAGTTTACTGTGTCCAGGTATTGGATGTGGAAGTCCAGGGTGTCCAGATATTCCGCTTCGTAGTTTTCTGTATCTAGGTGTCGGATGTGGAAGTCCAGGGTGTCCAGGCATTCCGCTCCGTAGTTTCCTGTGCCCAGGTGTCGGATGTGGAAGTTCAGGTTGTCCAGGTATTCCGCTTCGTAGTTTTCTGTATCTAGGTGTCGGATGTGGAAGTCCAGGGTGTCCAGGTATTCCGCTTCGTAGTTTTCTGTATCTAGGTGTCGGATGTGGAAGTCCAGGTTGTCCAGGTATTCCGCTTCGTAGTTCTCTGTATATAGGTGTCGGATGTGGATGTCCAGGGTGTCCAGGTATTGCGCTCCGTAGTTTACTGTGTCCAGGTATTGGATGTGGAAGTCCAGGGTATCCAGGTATTCCGCTACGTAGTTTTCTGTATCTTGGTGTCGGATGTGGAAGTCCAGGGTGTCCAGATATTCCGCTTCGTAGTTTTCTGTATCTAGGTGTCGGATGTGGAAGTCCAGGGTGTCCAGGCATTCCTCTCCGTAGTTTCCTGTGCCCAGGTGTCGGATGTGGAAGTTCAGGTTGTCCAGGTATTCCGCTTCGTAGTTTTCTGTATCTAGGTGTCGGATGTGGAAGTCCAGGGTGTCCAGGTATTCCGCTTCGTAGTTTTCTGTATCTAGGTGTCGGATGTGGAAGTTCAGGGTGTCCAGGTATTCCGCTTCGTAGTTTTCTGTATCTAGGTGTCGGATGTGAGAGTCCAGGGTGTCCAGGTATTCCGCTTCGTAGTTTTCTGTATCTAGGTGTCGGATGTGGAAGTCCAGGGTGTCCAGGCATTCCTCTCCGTAGTTTCCTGTGCCCAGGTGTCGGATGTGGAAGTTCAGGTTGTCCAGGTATTCCGCTTCGTAGTTTTCTGTATCTAGGTGTCGGATGTGGAAGTCCAGGGTGTCCAGGTATTCCGCTTCGTAGTTTTCTGTATCTAGGTGTCGGATGTGGAAGTTCAGGGTGTCCAGGTATTCCGCTTCGTAGTTTTCTGTATCTAGGTGTCGGATGTGAGAGTCCAGGGTGTCCAGGTATTCCGCTTCGTAGTTTTCTGTATCTAGGTGTCGGATGTGGAAGTCCAGGGTGTCCAGGCATTCCGCTCCGTAGTTTCCTGTGCCCAGGTGTCGGATGTGGAAGTTCAGGGTGTCCAGGTATTCCGCTTCGTAGTTTTCTGTATCTAGGTGTCGGATGTGGAAGTCCAGGGTGTCCAGGTATTCCGCTTCGTAGTTCTCTGTATATAGGTGTCGGATGTGGATGTCCAGGGTGTCCAGGTATTCCGCTTCGTAGTTTTCTGTATCTAGGTGTCGGATGTGGAAGTCCAGGGTGTCCAGGCATTCCGCTCCGTAGTTTCCTGTGCCCAGGTGTCGGATGTGGAAGTTCAGGTTGTCCAGGTATTCCGCTTCGTAGTTTTCTGTATCTAGGTGTCGGATGTGGAAGTCCAGGGTGTCCAGGTATTCCGCTTCGTAGTTTTCTGTATCTAGGTGTCGGATGTGGAAGTCCAGGGTGTCCAGGTATTCCGCTTCGTAGTTTTCTGTATCTAGGTGTCGGATGTGGAAGTCCAGGGTGTCCAGGCATTCCGCTCCGTAGTTTCCTGTGCCCAGGTGTCGGATGTGGAAGTCCAGGGTGTCCAGGCATTCCGCTCCGTAGTTTCCTGTGCCCAGGTGTCGGATGTGGAAGTTCAGGTTGTCCAGGTATTCCGCTTCGTAGTTTTCTGTATCTAGGTGTCGGATGTGGAAGTCCAGGGTGTCCAGGTATTCCGCTTCGTAGTTTTCTGTATCTAGGTGTCGGATGTGGAAGTCCAGGGTGTCCAGGCATTCCGCTCCGTAGTTTCCTGTGCCCAGGTGTCGGATGTGGAAGTTCAGGGTGTCCAGGTATTCCGCTTCGTAGTTTTCTGTATCTAGGTGTCGGATGTGGAAGTCCAGGTTGTCCAGGTATTCCGCTTCGTAGTTCTCTGTATATAGGTGTCGGATGTGGATGTCCAGGGTGTCCAGGTATTGCGCTCCGTAGTTTACTGTGTCCAGGTATTGGATGTGGAAGTCCAGGGTATCCAGGTATTCCGCTACGTAGTTTTCTGTATCTTGGTGTCGGATGTGGAAGTCCAGGGTGTCCAGATATTCCGCTTCGTAGTTTTCTGTATCTAGGTGTCGGATGTGGAAGTCCAGGGTGTCCAGGCATTCCTCTCCGTAGTTTCCTGTGCCCAGGTGTCGGATGTGGAAGTTCAGGTTGTCCAGGTATTCCGCTTCGTAGTTTTCTGTATCTAGGTGTCGGATGTGGAAGTCCAGGGTGTCCAGGTATTCCGCTTCGTAGTTTTCTGTATCTAGGTGTCGGATGTGGAAGTTCAGGGTGTCCAGGTATTCCGCTTCGTAGTTTTCTGTATCTAGGTGTCGGATGTGAGAGTCCAGGGTGTCCAGGTATTCCGCTTCGTAGTTTTCTGTATCTAGGTGTCGGATGTGGAAGTCCAGGGTGTCCAGGCATTCCGCTCCGTAGTTTCCTGTGCCCAGGTGTCGGATGTGGAAGTTCAGGGTGTCCAGGTATTCCGCTTCGTAGTTTTCTGTATCTAGGTGTCGGATGTGGAAGTCCAGGGTGTCCAGGTATTCCGCTTCGTAGTTCTCTGTATATAGGTGTCGGATGTGGATGTCCAGGGTGTCCAGGTATTGCGCTCCGTAGTTTACTGTGTCCAGGTATTGGATGTGGAAGTCCAGGGTATCCAGGTATTCCGCTACGTAGTTTCCTGTGCCCAGGTGTCGGATGTGGAAGTCCAGGGTGTCCAGGTATTCCGCTTCGTAGTTTTCTGTATCTAGGTGTCGGATGTGGAAGTCCAGGGTGTCCAGGTATTCCGCTTTGTAGTTTTCTGTATCTAGGTGTCGGATGTGGAAGTTCAGGGTGTCCAGGTATTCCGCTTCGTAGTTTTCTGTATCTAGGTGTCGGATGTGGAAGTTCAGGGTGTCCAGGTATTCCGCTTCGTAGTTTTCTGTATCTAGGTGTCGGATGTGGAAGTCCAGAGTGTCCAGGCATTCCGCTTCGTAGTTCTCTGTATATAGGTGTCGGATGTGGATGTCCAGGGTGTCCAGGTATTCCTCTCCGTAGTTTACTGTGTCCAGGTATTGGATGTGGAAGTCCAGGGTATCCAGGTATTCCGCTACGTAGTTTTCTGTATCTTGGTGTCGGATGTGGAAGTTCAGGGTGTCCAGGTATTCCGCTTCGTAGTTTTCTGTATCTAGGTGTCGGATGTGGAAGTCCAGGGTGTCCAGGTATTCCGCTTCGTAGTTCTCTGTATATAGGTGTCGGATGTGGATGTCCAGGGTGTCCAGGTATTCCGCTCCGTAGTTTACTGTGTCCAGGTGTCGGATGTGGAAGTTCAGGGTGTCCAGGTATTCCGCTTCGTAGTTTTCTGTATCTAGGTATCGGATGTGGAAGTCCAGGGTGTCCAGGTATTCCGCTTCGTAGTTTTCTGTATCTAGGTGTCGGATGTGGAAGTCCAGGGTGTCCAGGCATTCCGCTCCGTAGTTTCCTGTGCCCAGGTGTCGGATGTGGAAGTTCAGGGTGTCCAGGTATTCCGCTTCGTAGTTTTCTGTATCTAGGTGTCGGATGTGGAAGTCCAGGGTGTCCAGGTATTCCGCTTCGTAGTTTTCTGTATCTAGGTGTCGGATGTGGAAGTCCAGGGTGTCCAGGCATTCCGTTCCGTAGTTTCCTGTGCCCAGGTGTCGGATGTGGAAGTTCAGGGTGTCCAGGTATTCCGCTTCGTAGTTCTCTGTATATAGGTGTCGGATGTGGAAGTCCAGGGTGTCCAGGTATTCCGCTCCGTAGTTTCCTGTGTCCAGGTATTGGATGTGGAAGTCCAGGGTATCCAGGTATTCCGCTACGTAGTTTGTTGTGTCTAGGTACTGGATGTGGAAATCCAGGGTGTCCAGGTATTCCGCTTCGTAGTTTTCTGTATCTAAGTGTCGGATGTGGAAGTCCAGGGTGTCCAGGTATTCCGCTTCGTAGTTTTCTGTATCTAGGTGTCGGATGTGGAAGTCCAGGGTGTCCAGGCATTCCGCTCCGTAGTTTCCTGTGCCCAGGTGTCGGATGTGGAAGTTCAGGGTGTCCAGGTATTCCGCTTCGTAGTTTTCTGTATCTAGGTGTCGGATGTGGAAGTCCAGGGTGTCCAGGTATTCCGCTTCGTAGTTCTCTGTATATAGGTGTCGGATGTGGATGTCCAGGGTGTCCAGGTATTCCGCTTCGTAGTTTTCTGTATCTAGGTGTCGGATGTGGAAGTCCAGGGTGTCCAGGCATTCCGCTCCGTAGTTTCCTGTGCCCAGGTGTCGGATGTGGAAGTTCAGGTTGTCCAGGTATTCCGCTTCGTAGTTTTCTGTATCTAGGTGTCGGATGTGGAAGTCCAGGGTGTCCAGGTATTCCGCTTCGTAGTTTTCTGTATCTAGGTGTCGGATGTGGAAGTCCAGGGTGTCCAGGTATTCCGCTTCGTAGTTTTCTGTATCTAGGTGTCGGATGTGGAAGTCCAGGGTGTCCAGGCATTCCGCTCCGTAGTTTCCTGTGCCCAGGTGTCGGATGTGGAAGTTCAGGGTGTCCAGGTATTCCGCTTCGTAGTTTTCTGTATCTAGGTGTCGGATGTGGAAGTCCAGGTTGTCCAGGTATTCCGCTTCGTAGTTTTCTGTATCTAGGTGTCGGATGTGGAAGTCCAGGGTGTCCAGGTATTCCGCTTCGTAGTTCTCTGTATATAGGTGTCGGATGTGGATGTCCAGGGTGTCCAGGTATTCCGCTCCGTAGTTTACTGTGTCCAGGTGTCGGATGTGGAAGTTCAGGGTGTCCAGGTATTCCGCTTCGTAGTTTTCTGTATCTAGGTATTGGATGTGGAAGTCCAGGGTGTCCAGGTATTCCGCTTCGTAGTTTTCTGTATCTAGGTGTCGGATGTGGAAGTCCAGGGTGTCCAGGCATTCCGCTCCGTAGTTTCCTGTGCCCAGGTGTCGGATGTGGAAGTTCAGGGTGTCCAGGTATTCCGCTTCGTAGTTTTCTGTATCTAGGTGTCGGATGTGGAAGTCCAGGGTGTCCAGGTATTCCGCTTCGTAGTTTTCTGTATCTAGGTGTCGGATGTGGAAGTCCAGGGTGTCCAGGCATTCCGTTCCGTAGTTTCCTGTGCCCAGGTGTCGGATGTGGAAGTTCAGGGTGTCCAGGTATTCCGCTTCGTAGTTCTCTGTATATAGGTGTCGGATGTGGAAGTCCAGGGTGTCCAGGTATTCCGCTCCGTAGTTTCCTGTGTCCAGGTATTGGATGTGGAAGTCCAGGGTATCCAGGTATTCCGCTACGTAGTTTGTTGTGTCTAGGTACTGGATGTGGAAGTCCAGGGTGTCCAGGTATTCCGCTTCGTAGTTTTCTGTATCTAAGTGTCGGATGTGGAAGTCCAGGGTGTCCAGGTATTCCGCTTCGTAGTTTTCTGTATCTAGGTGTCGGATGTGGAAGTCCAGGGTGTCCAGGCATTCCGCTCCGTAGTTTCCTGTGCCCAGGTGTCGGATGTGGAAGTTCAGGGTGTCCAGGTATTCCGCTTCGTAGTTTTCTGTATCTAGGTGTCGGATGTGGAAGTCCAGGGTGTCCAGGTATTCCGCTTCGTAGTTCTCTGTATATAGGTGTCGGATGTGGATGTCCAGGGTGTCCAGGTATTCCGCTTCGTAGTTTTCTGTATCTAGGTGTCGGATGTGGAAGTCCAGGGTGTCCAGGCATTCCGCTCCGTAGTTTCCTGTGCCCAGGTGTCGGATGTGGAAGTTCAGGTTGTCCAGGTATTCCGCTTCGTAGTTTTCTGTATCTAGGTGTCGGATGTGGAAGTCCAGGGTGTCCAGGTATTCCGCTTCGTAGTTTTCTGTATCTAGGTGTCGGATGTGGAAGTCCAGGGTGTCCAGGTATTCCGCTTCGTAGTTTTCTGTATCTAGGTGTCGGATGTGGAAGTCCAGGGTGTCCAGGCATTCCGCTCCGTAGTTTCCTGTGCCCAGGTGTCGGATGTGGAAGTTCAGGGTGTCCAGGTATTCCGCTTCGTAGTTTTCTGTATCTAGGTGTCGGATGTGGAAGTCCAGGTTGTCCAGGTATTCCGCTTCGTAGTTCTCTGTATATAGGTGTCGGATGTGGATGTCCAGGGTGTCCAGGTATTCCGCTCCGTAGTTTACTGTGTCCAGGTATTGGATGTGGAAGTCCAGGGTGTCCAGATATTCCGCTTCGTAGTTTTCTGTATCTAGGTGTCGGATGTGGAAGTCCAGGGTGTCCAGGCAGTCCGCTCCGTAGTTTCCTGTGCCCAGGTGTCGGATGTGGAAGTTCAGGTTGTCCAGGTATTCCGCTTCGTAGTTTTCTGTATCTAGGTGTCGGATGTGGAAGTCCAGGGTGTCCAGGTATTCCGCTTCGTAGTTTTCTGTATCTAGGTGTCGGATGTGGAAGTCCAGGGTGTCCAGGCATTCCGCTCCGTAGTTTCCTGTGCCCAGGTGTCGGATGTGGAAGTTCAGGGTGTCCAGGTATTCCGCTTCGTAGTTTTCTGTATCTAGGTGTCGGATGTGGAAGTCCAGGTTGTCCAGGTATTCCGCTTCGTAGTTCTCTGTATATAGGTGTCGGATGTGGATGTCCAGGGTGTCCAGGTATTGCGCTCCGTAGTTTACTGTGTCCAGGTATTGGATGTGGAAGTCCAGGGTATCCAGGTATTCCGCTACGTAGTTTTCTGTATCTTGGTGTCGGATGTGGAAGTCCAGGGTGTCCAGATATTCCGCTTCGTAGTTTTCTGTATCTAGGTGTCGGATGTGGAAGTCCAGGGTGTCCAGGCATTCCTCTCCGTAGTTTCCTGTGCCCAGGTGTCGGATGTGGAAGTTCAGGTTGTCCAGGTATTCCGCTTCGTAGTTTTCTGTATCTAGGTGTCGGATGTGGAAGTCCAGGGTGTCCAGGTATTCCGCTTCGTAGTTTTCTGTATCTAGGTGTCGATGTGGAAGTTCAGGGTGTCCAGGTATTCCGCTTCGTAGTTTTCTGTATCTAGGTGTCGGATGTGAGAGTCCAGGGTGTCCAGGTATTCCGCTTCGTAGTTTTCTGTATCTAGGTGTCGGATGTGGAAGTCCAGGGTGTCCAGGCATTCCGCTCCGTAGTTTCCTGTGCCCAGGTGTCGGATGTGGAAGTTCAGGGTGTCCAGGTATTCCGCTTCGTAGTTTTCTGTATCTAGGTGTCGGATGTGGAAGTCCAGGGTGTCCAGGTATTCCGCTTCGTAGTTCTCTGTATATAGGTGTCGGATGTGGATGTCCAGGGTGTCCAGGTATTGCGCTCCGTAGTTTACTGTGTCCAGGTATTGGATGTGGAAGTCCAGGGTGTCCAGGTATTCCGCTTCGTAGTTTTCTGTATCTAGGTGTCGGATGTGGAAGTCCAGGGTGTCCAGGCATTCCGCTCCGTAGTTTCCTGTGCCCAGGTGTCGGATGTGGAAGTCCAGGGTGTCCAGGTATTCCGCTTCGTAGTTTTCTGTATCTAGGTGTCGGATGTGGAAGTCCAGGGTGTCCAGGTATTCCGCTTTGTAGTTTTTTGTATCTAGGTGTCGGATGTGGAAGTCCAGGGTGTCCAGGTATTCCGCTTCGTAGTTTTCTGTATCCAGGTGTCGGATGTGGAAGTTCAGGGTGTCCAGGTATTCCGCTTCGTAGTTTTCTGTATCTAGGTGTCGGATGTGGAAGTCCAGAGTGTCCAGGCATTCCGCTTCGTAGTTCTCTGTATATAGGTGTCGGATGTGGATGTCCAGGGTGTCCAGGTATTCCGCTCCGTAGTTTACTGTGTCCAGGTATTGGATGTGGAAGTCCAGGGTATCCAGGTATTCCGCTACGTAGTTTTCTGTATCTTGGTGTCGGATGTGGAAGTTCAGGGTGTCCAGGTATTCCGCTTCGTAGTTTTCTGTATCTAGGTGTCGGATGTGGAAGTCCAGGGTGTCCAGGTATTCCGCTTCGTAGTTCTCTGTATATAGGTGTCGGATGTGGATGTCCAGGGTGTCCAGGTATTCCGCTCCGTAGTTTACTGTGTCCAGGTGTCGGATGTGGAAGTTCAGGGTGTCCAGGTATTCCGCTTCGTAGTTTTCTGTATCTAGGTATCGGATGTGGAAGTCCAGGGTGTCCAGGTATTCCGCTTCGTAGTTTTCTGTATCTAGGTGTCGGATGTGGAAGTCCAGGGTGTCCAGGCATTCCGCTCCGTAGTTTCCTGTGCCCAGGTGTCGGATGTGGAAGTTCAGGGTGTCCAGGTATTCCGCTTCGTAGTTTTCTGTATCTAGGTGTCGGATGTGGAAGTCCAGGGTGTCCAGGTATTCCGCTTCGTAGTTTTCTGTATCTAGGTGTCGGATGTGGAAGTCCAGGGTGTCCAGGCATTCCGTTCCGTAGTTTCCTGTGCCCAGGTGTCGGATGTGGAAGTTCAGGGTGTCCAGGTATTCCGCTTCGTAGTTCTCTGTATATAGGTGTCGGATGTGGAAGTCCAGGGTGTCCAGGTTTTCCGCTCCGTAGTTTCCTGTGTCCAGGTATTGGATGTGGAAGTCCAGGGTATCCAGGTATTCCGCTACGTAGTTTGTTGTGTCTAGGTACTGGATGTGGAAGTCCAGGGTGTCCAGGTATTCCGCTTCGTAGTTTTCTGTATCTAGGTGTCGGATGTGGAAGTCCAGGGTGTCCAGGCATTCCGCTTCGTAGTTTTCTGTATCTAGGTGTCGGATGTGGAAGTTCAGGGTGTCCAGGTATTCCGCTTCGTAGTTTTCTGTATCTAGGTGTCGGATGTGGAAGTCCAGGGTGTCCAGGCATTCCGCTTCGTAGTTTTCTGTATCTAGGTGTCGGATGTGGAAGTTCAGGGTGTCCAGGTATTCCGCTTCGTAGTTTTCTGTATCTAGGTGTCGGATGTGGAAGTCCAGGGTGTCCAGGTATTCCGCTTCGTAGTTTTCTGTATCTAGGTGTCGGATGTGGAAGTCCAGGGTGTCCAGGTATTCCGCTCCGTAGTTTCCTGTGTCCAGGTATTGGATGTGGAAGTCCAGGGTATGCAGGTATTCCGCTACGTAGTTTGTTGTGTCTAGGTACTGGATGTGGAAGTCCAGGGTGTCCAGGTTTTCCGCTTCGTAGTTTTCTGTATCTAGGTGTCGGATGTGGAAGTTCATGTTGTCCAGGTATTCCGCTTCGTAGTTTTCTGTATCTAGGTGTCGGATGTGGAAGTCCAGGGTGTCCAGGTATTCCGCTCCGTAGTTTCCTGTGTCTAGGTATTGGATGTGGAAGTCCAGGGTATGCAGGTATTCCGCTACGTAGTTTGTTGTGTCTAGGTACTGGATGTGGAAGTCCAGGATGTCCAGGTTTTCCGCTTCGTAGTTTTCTGTATCTAGGTGTCGGATGTGGAAGTCCAGGGTGTCCAGGTATTCCGCTTCGTAGTTTTCTGTATCTAGTTGTCGGATGTGGAAGTCCAGGGTGTCCAGGCATTCCGCTCCGTAGTTTCCTGTGACCAGGTGTCGGATGTGGAAGTTCAGGTTGTCCAGGTATTCCGCTTCGTAGTTTTCTGTATCTAGGTGTCGGATGTGGAAGTCCAGGGTGTCCATGTATTCCGCTTCGTAGTTTTCTGTATCTAGGTGTCGGATGTGGAAGTTCAGGGTGTCCAGGTATTCCGCTTCGTAGTTTTCTGTATCTAGGTGTCGGATGTGGAAGTCCAGGGTGTCCAGATATTCCGCTTCGTAGTTTTCTGTATCTAGGTGTCGGATGTGGAAGTCCAGGGTGTCCCGGCATTCCGCTCCGTAGTTTCCTGTGCCCAGGTGTCGGATGGGGAAGTTCAGGGTGTCCAGGTATTCCGCTTCGTAGTTTTCTGTATCTAGGTGTCGGATTTGGAAGTCCAGGGTGTCCAGGTATTCCGCTTCGTAGTTTTCTGTATCTAGGTGTCGGATGTGGAAGTCCAGGGTGTCCAGGCATTCAGCTACGTAGTTTGTTGTATATAGGTACTGGATGTGGAAGTCCAGGGTGTCCAGGTATTCCGTTTCGTAGTTTTCTGTATCTAGGTGTCGGATGTGGAAGTCCAGGGTGTTCAGGTATTCCGCTTCGTAGTTTTCTGTATCTAGGTGTCGGATGTGGAAGTCCAGGGTGTCCAGGCATTCAGCTACGTAGTTTGTTGATCTAGGTACTGGATGTGGAAGTCCAGGGTGTCCAGGTATTCCGCTTCGTAGTTTTCTGTATCTAGGTGTCGGATGTTTAAGTCCAGGGTGTCCAGATATTCCGCTTCGTAGTTTTCTGTATCTAGGTGTCGGATGTGGAAGTCCAGGGTGTCCAGGCATTTCGCTCCGTAGTTTCCTGTGCCCAGGTGTCGGATGTGGAAGTTCAGGTTGTCCAGGTATTCCGCTTCGTAGTTTTCTGTATCTAGGTGTCGGATGTGGAAGTCCAGGGTGTCCAGGTATTCCGCTTCGTAGTTTTCTGTATCTAGGTGTCGGATGTGGAAGTCCAGGGTGTCCAGGTATTCCGCTCCGTAGTTTCCTGTGTCTAGGTATTGGATGTGGAAGTCCAGGGTATGCAGGTATTCCGCTACGTAGTTTGTTGTGTCTAGGTACTGGATGTGGAAGTCCAGGATGTCCAGGTTTTCCGCTTCGTAGTTTTCTGTATCTAGGTGTCGGATGTGGAAGTCCAGGGTGTCCAGGTATTCCGCTTCGTAGTTTTCTGTATCTAGGTGTCGGATGTGGAAGTCCAGGGTGTCCAGGCATTCCGCTCCGTAGTTTCCTGTGCCCAGGTGTCGGATGTGGAAGTTCAGGTTGTCCAGGTATTCCGCTTCGTAGTTTTCTGTATCTAGGTGTCGGATGTGGAAGTCCAGGGTGTCCAGGTATTCCGCTTCGTAGTTTTCTGTATCTAGGTGTCGGATGTGGAAGTTCAGGGTGTCCAGGTATTCCGCTTCGTAGTTTTCTGTATCTAGGTGTCGGATGTGGAAGTCCAGGGTGTCCAGGTATTCCGCTTCGTAGTTCTCTGTATATAGGTGTCGGATGTGGATGTCCAGGGTGTCCAGGTATTCCGCTCCGTAGTTTACTGTGTCCAGGTGTCGGATGTGGAAGTTCAGGGTGTCCAGGTATTCCGCTTCGTAGTTTTCTGTATCTAGGTATCGGATGTGGAAGTCCAGGGTGTCCAGGTATTCCGCTTCGTAGTTTTCTGTATCTAGGTGTCGGATGTGGAAGTCCAGGGTGTCCAGGCATTCCGCTCCGTAGTTTCCTGTGCCCAGGTGTCGGATGTGGAAGTTCAGGGTGTCCAGGTATTCCGCTTCGTAGTTTTCTGTATCTAGGTGTCGGATGTGGAAGTCCAGGGTGTCCAGGTATTCCGCTTCGTAGTTTTCTGTATCTAGGTGTCGGATGTGGAAGTCCAGGGTGTCCAGGCATTCCGTTCCGTAGTTTCCTGTGCCCAGGTGTCGGATGTGGAAGTTCAGGGTGTCCAGGTATTCCGCTTCGTAGTTCTCTGTATATAGGTGTCGGATGTGGAAGTCCAGGGTGTCCAGGTTTTCCGCTCCGTAGTTTCCTGTGTCCAGGTATTGGATGTGGAAGTCCAGGGTATCCAGGTATTCCGCTACGTAGTTTGTTGTGTCTAGGTACTGGATGTGGAAGTCCAGGGTGTCCAGGTATTCCGCTTCGTAGTTTTCTGTATCTAAGTGTCGGATGTGGAAGTCCAGGGTGTCCAGGTATTCCGCTTCGTAGTTTTCTGTATCTAGGTGTCGGATGTGGAAGTCCAGGGTGTCCAGGCATTCCGCTCCGTAGTTTCCTGTGCCCAGGTGTCGGATGTGGAAGTTCAGGGTGTCCAGGTATTCCGCTTCGTAGTTTTCTGTATCTAGGTGTCGGATGTGGAAGTCCAGGGTGTCCAGGTATTCCGCTTCGTAGTTTTCTGTATCTAGGTGTCGGATGTGGAAGTCCAGGGTGTCCAGGCATTCCGCTTCGTAGGTTTCTGTATCTAGGTGTCGGATGTGGAAGTTCAGGGTGTCCAGGTATTCCGCTTCGTAGTTTTCTGTATCTAGGTGTCGGATGTGGAAGTCCAGGGTGTCCAGGTATTCCGCTTCGTAGTTTTCTGTATCTAGGTGTCGGATGTGGAAGTCCAGGGTGTCCAGGTATTCCGCTCCGTAGTTTCCTGTGTCCAGGTATTGGATGTGGAAGTCCAGGGTATGCAGGTATTCCGCTACGTAGTTTGTTGTGTCTAGGTACTGGATGTGGAAGTCCAGGGTGTCCAGGTTTTCCGCTTCGTAGTTTTCTGTATCTAGGTGTCGGATGTGGAAGTTCATGTTGTCCAGGTATTCCGCTTCGTAGTTTTCTGTATCTAGGTGTCGGATGTGGAAGTCCAGGGTGTCCAGGTATTCCGCTCCGTAGTTTCCTGTGTCTAGGTATTGGATGTGGAAGTCCAGGGTATGCAGGTATTCCGCTACGTAGTTTGTTGTGTCTAGGTACTGGATGTGGAAGTCCAGGATGTCCAGGTTTTCCGCTTCGTAGTTTTCTGTATCTAGGTGTCGGATGTGGAAGTCCAGGGTGTCCAGGTATTCCGCTTCGTAGTTTTCTGTATCTAGTTGTCGGATGTGGAAGTCCAGGGTGTCCAGGCATTCCGCTCCGTAGTTTCCTGTGACCAGGTGTCGGATGTGGAAGTTCAGGTTGTCCAGGTATTCCGCTTCGTAGTTTTCTGTATCTAGGTGTCGGATGTGGAAGTCCAGGGTGTCCATGTATTCCGCTTCGTAGTTTTCTGTATCTAGGTGTCGGATGTGGAAGTTCAGGGTGTCCAGGTATTCCGCTTCGTAGTTTTCTGTATCTAGGTGTCGGATGTGGAAGTCCAGGGTGTCCCGGCATTCCGCTCCGTAGTTTCCTGTGCCCAGGTGTCGGATGGGGAAGTTCAGGGTGTCCAGGTATTCCGCTTCGTAGTTTTCTGTATCTAGGTGTCGGATTTGGAAGTCCAGGGTGTCCAGGTATTCCGCTTCGTAGTTTTCTGTATCTAGGTGTCGGATGTGGAAGTCCAGGGTGTCCAGGCATTCAGCTACGTAGTTTGTTGTATATAGGTACTGGATGTGGAAGTCCAGGGTGTCCAGGTATTCCGCTTCGTAGTTTTCTGTATCTAGGTGTCGGATGTGGAAGTCCAGGGTGTTCAGGTATTCCGCTTCGTAGTTTTCTGTATCTAGGTGTCGGATGTGGAAGTCCAGGGTGTCCAGGCATTCAGCTACGTAGTTTGTTGATCTAGGTACTGGATGTGGAAGTCCAGGGTGTCCAGGTATTCCGCTTCGTAGTTTTCTGTATCTAGGTGTCGGATGTGGAAGTCCAGGGTGTCCAGGCATTCAGCTACGTAGTTTGTTGTATATAGGTACTGGATGTGGAAGTCCAGGGTGTCCAGGTATTCCGCTTCGTAGTTTTCTGTATCTAGGTGTCGGATGTGGAAGTCCAGGGTGTTCAGGTATTCCGCTTCGTAGTTTTCTGTATCTAGGTGTCGGATGTGGAAGTCCAGGGTGTCCAGGCATTCAGCTACGTAGTTTGTTGATCTAGGTACTGGATGTGGAAGTCCAGGGTGTCCAGGTATTCCGCTTCGTAGTTTTCTGTATCTAGGTGTCGGATGTGGAAGTCCAGGGTGTCCAGATATTCCGCTTCGTAGTTTTCTGTATCTAGGTGTCGGATGTGGAAGTCCAGGGTGTCCAGGCATTTCGCTCCGTAGTTTCCTGTGCCCAGGTGTCGGATGTGGAAGTTCAGGTTGTCCAGGTATTCCGCTTCGTAGTTTTCTGTATCTAGGTGTCGGATGTGGAAGTCCAGGGTGTCCAGGTATTCCGCTTCGTAGTTTTCTGTATCTAGGTGTCGGATGTGGAAGTCCAGGGTGTCCAGGTATTCCGCTCCGTAGTTTCCTGTGTCTAGGTATTGGATGTGGAAGTCCAGGGTATGCAGGTATTCCGCTACGTAGTTTGTTGTGTCTAGGTACTGGATGTGGAAGTCCAGGATGTCCAGGTTTTCCGCTTCGTAGTTTTCTGTATCTAGGTGTCGGATGTGGAAGTCCAGGGTGTCCAGGTATTCCGCTTCGTAGTTTTCTGTATCTAGGTGTCGGATGTGGAAGTCCAGGGTGTCCAGGCATTCCGCTCCGTAGTTTCCTGTGCCCAGGTGTCGGATGTGGAAGTTCAGGTTGTCCAGGTATTCCGCTTCGTAGTTTTCTGTATCTAGGTGTCGGATGTGGAAGTCCAGGGTGTCCAGGTATTCCGCTTCGTAGTTTTCTGTATCTAGGTGTCGGATGTGGAAGTTCAGGGTGTCCAGGTATTCCGCTTCGTAGTTTTCTGTATCTAGGTGTCGGATGTGGAAGTTCAGGTTGCCCAGGTATTCCGCTTCGTAGTTTTCTGTATCTAGGTGTCGGATGTGGAAGTCCAGGGTGTCCAGGTATTCCGCTTCGTAGTTTTCTGTATCTAGGTGTCGGATGTGGAAGTTCAGGGTGTCCAGGTATTCCGCTTCGTAGTTTTCTGAATCTAGGTGTCGGATGTGGAAGTCCAGGGTGTCCAGGTATTCCGCTTCGTAGTTCTCTGTATATAGGTGTCGGATGTGGATGTCCAGGGTGTCCAGGTATTCCGCTCCGTAGTTTACTGTGTCCAGGTATTGGATGTGGAAGTCCAGGGTATCCAGGTATTCCGCTACGTAGTTTTCTGTATCTTGGTGTCGGATGTAGAAGTTCAGGGTGTCCAGGTATTCCGCTCCATAGTTTGTTGTATATAGGTACTGGATGTGGAAGTCCAGGGTGTCCAGGTATTCCGCTTCGTAGTTTTCTGTATCTAGGTGTCGGATGTGGAAGTCCAGGGTGTCCAGGTATTCCGCTTCGTAGTTTTCTGTATCTAGGTGTCGGTTGTGGAAGTCCAGGGTGTCCAGGCATTCCGCTCCGTAGTTTCCTGTGCCCAGGTGTCGGATGTGGAAGTCCAGGGTGTCCAGGTATTCCGCTTCGTAGTTTTCTGTATCTAGGTGTCGGATGTGGAAGTCCAGGGTGTCCAGGTATTCCGCTTTGTAGTTTTCTGTATCTAGGTGTCGGATGTGGAAGTCCAGGGTGTCCAGGTATTCCGCTTCGTAGTTTTCTGTATCTAGGTGTGGGATGTGGAAGTTCAGGGTGTCCAGGTATATCGCTTCGTAGTTTTCTGTATCTAGGTGTCGGATGTGGAAGTCCAGGGTGTCCAGGCATTCCGCTTCGTAGTTCTCTGTATATAGGTGTCGGATGTGGATGTCCAGGGTGTCCAGGTATTCCGCTCCGTAGTTTACTGTGTCCAGGTATTGGATGTGGAAGTCCAGGGTATCCAGGTATTCCGCTACGTAGTTTTCTGTATCTTGGTGTCGGATGTGGAAGTTCAGGGTGTCCAGGTATTCCGCTTCGTAGTTTTCTGTATCTAGGTGTCGGATGTGGAAGTCCAGGGTGTCCAGGTATTCCGCTTCGTAGTTCTCTGTATATAGGTGTCGGATGTGGATGTCCAGGGTGTCCAGGTATTCCGCTCCGTAGTTTACTGTGTCCAGGTGTCGGATGTGGAAGTTCAGGGTGTCCAGGTATTCCGCTTCGTAGTTTTCTGTATCTAGGTATCGGATGTGGAAGTAGAGGGTGTCCAGGTATTCCGCTTCGTAGTTTTCTGTATCTAGGTGTCGGATGTGGAAGTCCAGGGTGTCCAGGCATTCCGCTCCGTAGTTTCCTGTGCCCAGGTGTCGGATGTGGAAGTTCAGGGTGTCCAGGTATTCCGCTTCGTAGTTTTCTGTATCTAGGTGTCGGATGTGGAAGTCCAGGGTGTCCAGGTATTCCGCTTCGTAGTTTTCTGTATCTAGGTGTCGGATGTGGAAGTCCAGGATGTCCAGGCATTCCGTTCCGTAGTTTCCTGTGCCCAGGTGTCGGATGTGGAAGTTCAGGGTGTGCAGGTATTCCGCTTCGTAGTTTTCTGTATCTAGGTGTCGGATGTGGAAGTCCAGGGTGTCCAGGTATTCCGCTTCGTAGTTTTCTGTATCTAGGTGTCGGATGTGGAAGTTCAGGGTGTCCAGGTATTCCGCTTCGTAGTTTTCTGAATCTAGGTGTCGGATGTGGAAGTCCAGGGTGTCCAGGTATTCCGCTTCGTAGTTCTCTGTATATAGGTGTCGGATGTGGATGTCCAGGGTGTCCAGGTATTCCGCTCCGTAGTTTACTGTGTCCAGGTATTGGATGTGGAAGTCCAGGGTATCCAGGTATTCCGCTACGTATTTTTCTGTATCTTGGTGTCGGATGTAGAAGTTCAGGGTGTCCAGGTATTCCGCTCCATAGTTTGTTGTATATAGGTACTGGATGTGGAAGTCCAGGGTGTCCAGGTATTCCGCTTCGTAGTTTTCTGTATCTAGGTGTCGGATGTGGAAGTCCAGGGTGTCCAGGTATTCCGCTTCGTAGTTTTCTGTATCTAGGTGTCGGTTGTGGAAGTCCAGGGTGTCCAGGCATTCCGCTCCGTAGTTTCCTGTGCCCAGGTGTCGGATGTGGAAGTCCAGGGTGTCCAGGTATTCCGCTTCGTAGTTTTCTGTATCTAGGTGTCGGATGTGGAAGTCCAGGGTGTCCAGGTATTCCGCTTTGTAGTTTTCTGTATCTAGGTGTCGGATTTGGAAGTCCAGGGTGTCCAGGTATTCCGCTTCGTAGTTTTCTGTATCTAGGTGTGGGATGTGGAAGTTCAGGGTGTCCAGGTATATCGCTTCGTAGTTTTCTGTATCTAGGTGTCGGATGTGGAAGTCCAGGGTGTCCAGGCATTCCGCTTCGTAGTTCTCTGTATATAGGTGTCGGATGTGGATGTCCAGGGTGTCCAGGTATTCCGCTCCGTAGTTTACTGTGTCCAGGTATTGGATGTGGAAGTCCAGGGTATCCAGGTATTCCGCTACGTAGTTTTCTGTATCTTGGTGTCGGATGTGGAAGTTCAGGGTGTCCAGGTATTCCGCTTCGTAGTTTTCTGTATCTAGGTGTCGGATGTGGAAGTCCAGGGTGTCCAGGTATTCCGCTTCGTAGTTCTCTGTATATAGGTGTCGGATGTGGATGTCCAGGGTGTCCAGGTATTCCGCTCCGTAGTTTACTGTGTCCAGGTGTCGGATGTGGAAGTCCAGGGTGTCCAGGTATTCCGCTTCGTAGTTTTCTGTATCTAGGTGTCGGTTGTGGAAGTCCAGGGTGTCCAGGCATTCCGCTCCGTAGTTTCCTGTGCCCAGGTGTCGGATGTGGAAGTCCAGGGTGTCCAGGTATTCCGCTTCGTAGTTTTCTGTATCTAGGTGTCGGATGTGGAAGTCCAGGGTGTCCAGGTATTCCGCTTTGTAGTTTTCTGTATCTAGGTGTCGGATGTGGAAGTCCAGGGTGTCCAGGTATTCCGCTTCGTAGTTTTCTGTATCTAGGTGTGGGATGTGGAAGTTCAGGGTGTCCAGGTATATCGCTTCGTAGTTTTCTGTATCTAGGTGTCGGATGTGGAAGTCCAGGGTGTCCAGGCATTCCGCTTCGTAGTTCTCTGTATATAGGTGTCGGATGTGGATGTCCAGGGTGTCCAGGTATTCCGCTCCGTAGTTTACTGTGTCCAGGTATTGGATGTGGAAGTCCAGGGTATCCAGGTATTCCGCTACGTAGTTTTCTGTATCTTGGTGTCGGATGTGGAAGTTCAGGGTGTCCAGGTATTCCGCTTCGTAGTTTTCTGTATCTAGGTGTCGGATGTGGAAGTCCAGGGTGTCCAGGTATTCCGCTCCGTAGTTTACTGTGTCCAGGTATTGGATGTGGAAGTCCAGGGTATCCAGGTATTCCGCTACGTATTTTTCTGTATCTTGGTGTCGGATGTAGAAGTTCAGGGTGTCCAGGTATTCCGCTCCATAGTTTGTTGTATATAGGTACTGGATGTGGAAGTCCAGGGTGTCCAGGTATTCCGCTTCGTAGTTTTCTGTATCTAGGTGTCGGATGTGGAAGTCCAGGGTGTCCAGGTATTCCGCTTCGTAGTTTTCTGTATCTAGGTGTCGGTTGTGGAAGTCCAGGGTGTCCAGGCATTCCGCTCCGTAGTTTCCTGTGCCCAGGTGTCGGATGTGGAAGTCCAGGGTGTCCAGGTATTCCGCTTCGTAGTTTTCTGTATCTAGGTGTCGGATGTGGAAGTCCAGGGTGTCCAGGTATTCCGCTTTGTAGTTTTCTGTATCTAGGTGTCGGATGTGGAAGTCCAGGGTGTCCAGGTATTCCGCTTCGTAGTTTTCTGTATCTAGGTGTGGGATGTGGAAGTTCAGGGTGTCCAGGTATATCGCTTCGTAGTTTTCTGTATCTAGGTGTCGGATGTGGAAGTCCAGGGTGTCCAGGCATTCCGCTTCGTAGTTCTCTGTATATAGGTGTCGGATGTGGATGTCCAGGGTGTCCAGGTATTCCGCTCCGTAGTTTACTGTGTCCAGGTATTGGATGTGGAAGTCCAGGGTATCCAGGTATTCCGCTACGTAGTTTTCTGTATCTTGGTGTCGGATGTGGAAGTTCAGGGTGTCCAGGTATTCCGCTTCGTAGTTTTCTGTATCTAGGTGTCGGATGTGGAAGTCCAGGGTGTCCAGGTATTCCGCTTCGTAGTTCTCTGTATATAGGTGTCGGATGTGGATGTCCAGGGTGTCCAGGTATTCCGCTCCGTAGTTTACTGTGTCCAGGTGTCGGATGTGGAAGTTCAGGGTGTCCAGGTATTCCGCTTCGTAGTTTTCTGTATCTAGGTATCGGATGTGGAAGTAGAGGGTGTCCAGGTATTCCGCTTCGTAGTTTTCTGTATCTAGGTGTCGGATGTGGAAGTCCAGGGTGTCCAGGCATTCCGCTCCGTAGTTTCCTGTGCCCAGGTGTCGGATGTGGAAGTTCAGGGTGTCCAGGTATTCCGCTTCGTAGTTTTCTGTATCTAGGTGTCGGATGTGGAAGTCCAGGGTGTCCAGGTATTCCGCTTCGTAGTTTTCTGTATCTAGGTGTCGGATGTGGAAGTCCAGGATGTCCAGGCATTCCGTTCCGTAGTTTCCTGTGCCCAGGTGTCGGATGTGGAAGTTCAGGGTGTGCAGGTATTCCGCTTCGTAGTTCTCTGTATATAGGTGTCGGATGTGGAAGTCCAGGGTGTCCAGGTATTCCGCTTCGTAGTTTTCTGTATCTAAGTGTCGGATGTGGAAGTCCAGGGTGTCCAGGTATTCCGCTTCGTAGTTTTCTGTATCTAGGTGTCGGATGTGGAAGTCCAGGGTGTCCAGGCATTCCGCTCCGTAGTTTCCTGTGCCCAGGTGTCGGATGTGGAAGTTCAGGGTGTCCAGGTATTCCGCTTCGTAGTTTTCTGTATCTAGGTGTCGGATGTGGAAGTCCAGGGTGTCCAGGTATTCCGCTTCGTAGTTTTCTGTATCTAGGTGTCGGATGTGGAAGTCCAGGGTGTCCAGGCATTCCGCTTCGTAGTTTTCTGTATCTAGGTGTCGGATGTGGAAGTTCAGGGTGTCCAGGTATTCCGCTTCGTAGTTTTCTGTATCTAGGTGTCGGATGTGGAAGTCCAGGGTGTCCAGGTATTCCGCTTCGTAGTTTTCTGTATCTAGGTGTCGGATGTGGAAGTCCAGGGTGTCCAGGTATTCCGCTCCGTAGTTTCCTGTGTCCAGGTATTGGATGTGGAAGTCCAGGGTATGCAGGTATTCCGCTACGTAGTTTGTTGTGTCTAGGTACTGGATGTGGAAGTCCAGGGTGTCCAGGTTTTCCGCTTCGTAGTTTTCTGTATCTAGGTGTCGGATGTGGAAGTCCAGGGTTTCCAGGTATTCCGCTTCGTAGTTTTCTGTATCTAGGTGTCGGATGTGGAAGTCCAGGGTGTCCAGGTATTCCGCTTCGTAGTTTTCTGTATCTAGGTGTCGGATGTGGAAGTCCAGGGTGTCCAGGTATTCCGCTCCGTAGTTTCCTGTGTCTAGGTATTGGATGTGGAAGTCCAGGGTATGCAGGTATTCCGCTACGTAGTTTGTTGTGTCTAGGTACTGGATGTGGAAGTCCAGGATGTCCAGGTTTTCCGCTTCGTAGTTTTCTGTATCTAGGTGTCGGATGTGGAAGTCCAGGGTGTCCAGGTATTCCGCTTCGTAGTTTTCTGTATCTAGGTGTCGGATGTGGAAGTCCAGGGTGTCCAGGCATTCCGCTCCGTAGTTTCCTGTGCCCAGGTGTCGGATGTGGAAGTTCAGGTTGTCCAGGTATTCCGCTTCGTAGTTTTCTGTATCTAGGTGTCGGATGTGGAAGTCCAGGGTGTCCAGGTATTCCGCTTCGTAGTTTTCTGTATCTAGGTGTCGGATGTGGAAGTTCAGGGTGTCCAGGTATTCCGCTTCGTAGTTTTCTGTATCTAGGTGTCTTATGTGGAAGTCCAGGGTGTCCAGATATTCCGCTTCGTAGTTTTCTGTATCTAGGTGTCGGATGTGGAAGTCCAGGGTGTCCAGGTATTCCGCTCCGTAGTTTCCTGTGTCTAGGTATTGGATGTGGAAGTCCAGGGTATGCAGGTATTCCGCTACGTAGTTTGTTGTGTCTAGGTACTGGATGTGGAAGTCCAGGATGTCCAGGTTTTCCGCTTCGTAGTTTTCTGTATCTAGGTGTCGGATGTGGAAGTCCAGGGTGTCCAGGTATTCCGCTTCGTAGTTTTCTGTATCTAGGTGTCGGATGTGGAAGTCCAGGGTGTCCAGGCATTCCGCTCCGTAGTTTCCTGTGCCCAGGTGTCGGATGTGGAAGTTCAGGTTGTCCAGGTATTCCGCTTCGTAGTTTTCTGTATCTAGGTGTCGGATGTGGAAGTCCAGGGTGTCCAGGTATTCCGCTTCGTAGTTTTCTGTATCTAGGTGTCGGATGTGGAAGTTCAGGGTGTCCAGGTATTCCGCTTCGTAGTTTTCTGTATCTAGGTGTCTTATGTGGAAGTCCAGGGTGTCCTGATATTCCGCTTCGTAGTTTTCTGTATCTAGGTGTCGGATGTGGAAGTCCAGGGTGTTCAGGCATTCCGCTCCGTAGTTTCCTGTGCCCAGGTGTCGGATGTGGAAGTTCAGGGTGTCCAGGTATTCCGCTTCGTAGTTTTCTGTATCTAGGTGTCGGATTTGGAAGTCCAGGGTGTCCAGGTATTCCGCTTCGTAGTTCTCTGTATATAGGTGTCGGATGTGGATGTCCAGGGTGTCCAGGTATTCCGCTCCGTAGTTTACTGTGTCCAGGTATTGGATGTGGAAGTCCAGGGTATCCAGGTATTCCGCTACGTAGTTTTCTGTATCTTGGTGTCGGATGTAGAAGTTCAGGGTGTCCAGGTATTCCGCTCCATAGTTTGTTGTATATAGGTACTGGATGTGGAAGTCCAGGGTGTCCAGGTATTCCGCTTCGTAGTTTTCTGTATCTAGGTGTCGGATGTGGAAGTCCAGGGTGTCCAGGTATTCCGCTTCGTAGCTTTCTGTATCTAGGTGTCGGATGTGGAAGTCCAGGGTGTCCAGGCATTCCGCTCCGTAGTTTCCTGTGCCCAGGTGTCGGATGTGGAAGTTCAGGGTGTCCAGGTATTCCGCTTCGTAGTTTCCTGTGTCCAGGTATTGGATGTGGAAGTCCAGGGTGTCCAGGTATTCCGCTTCGTAGTTTTCTGTATCTAGGTGTGGGATGTGGAAGTTCAGGGTGTCCAGGTATATCGCTTCGTAGTTTTCTGTATCTAGGTGTCGGATGTGGAAGTCCAGGGTGTCCAGGCATTCCGCTTCGTAGTTCTCTGTATATAGGTGTCGGATGTGGATGTCCAGGGTGTCCAGGTATTCCGCTCCGTAGTTTACTGTGTCCAGGTATTGGATGTGGAAGTCCAGGGTATCCAGGTATTCCGCTACGTAGTTTTCTGTATCTTGGTGTCGGATGTGGAAGTAGAGGGTGTCCAGGTATTCCGCTTCGTAGTTTTCTGTATCTAGGTGTCGGATGTGGAAGTCCAGGGTGTCCAGGCATTCCGCTCCGTAGTTTCCTGTGCCCAGGTGTCGGATGTGGAAGTTCAGGGTGTCCAGGTATTCCGCTTCGTAGTTTTCTGTATCTAGGTGTCGGATGTGGAAGTCCAGGGTGTCCAGGTATTCCGCTTCGTAGTTTTCTGTATCTAGGTGTCGGATGTGGAAGTCCAGGGTGTCCAGGCATTCCGTTCCGTAGTTTCCTGTGCCCAGGTGTCGGATGTGGAAGTTCAGGGTGTGCAGGTATTCCGCTTCGTAGTTCTCTGTATATAGGTGTCGGATGTGGAAGTCCAGGGTGTCCAGGTATTCCGCTCCGTAGTTCTCTGTATATAGGTGTCGGATGTGGATGTCCAGGGTGTCCAGGTATTCCGCTCCGTAGTTTACTGTGTCCAGGTGTCGGATGTGGAAGTTCAGGGTGTCCAGGTATTCCGCTTCGTAGTTTTCTGTATCTAGGTATCGGATGTGGAAGTAGAGGGTGTCCAGGTATTCCGCTTCGTAGTTTTCTGTATCTAGGTGTCGGATGTGGAAGTCCAGGGTGTCCAGGCATTCCGCTCCGTAGTTTCCTGTGCCCAGGTGTCGGATGTGGAAGTTCAGGGTGTCCAGGTATTCCGCTTCGTAGTTTTCTGTATCTAGGTGTCGGATGTGGAAGTCCAGGGTGTCCAGGTATTCCGCTTCGTAGTTTTCTGTATCTAGGTGTCGGATGTGGAAGTCCAGGGTGTCCAGGCATTCCGTTCCGTAGTTTCCTGTGCCCAGGTGTCGGATGTGGAAGTTCAGGGTGTGCAGGTATTCCGCTTCGTAGTTCTCTGTATATAGGTGTCGGATGTGGAAGTCCAGGGTGTCCAGGTATTCCACTCTGTAGTTTCCTGTGTCCAGGTATTGGATGTGGAAGTCCAGGGTATCCAGGTATTCCGCTACGTAGTTTGTTGTGTCTAGGTACTGGATGTGGAAGTCCAGGGTGTCCAGGTATTCCGCTTCGTAGTTTTCTGTATCTAAGTGTCGGATGTGGAAGTCCAGGGTGTCCAGGTATTCCGCTTCGTAGTTTTCTGTATCTAGGTGTCGGATGTGGAAGTCCAGGGTGTCCAGGCATTCCGCTCCGTAGTTTCCTGTGCCCAGGTGTCGGATGTGGAAGTTCAGGGTGTCCAGGTATTCCGCTTCGTAGTTTTCTGTATCTAGGTGTCGGATGTGGAAGTCCAGGGTGTCCAGGCATTCCGCTTCGTAGTTTTCTGTATCTAGGTGTCGGATGTGGAAGTTCAGGGTGTCCAGGTATTCCGCTTCGTAGTTTTCTGTATCTAGGTGTCGGATGTGGAAGTCCAGGGTGTCCAGGTATTCCGCTTCGTAGTTTTCTGTATCTAGGTGTCGGATGTGGAAGTCCAGGGTGTCCAGGTATTCCGCTCCGTAGTTTCCTGTGTCCAGGTATTGGATGTGGAAGTCCAGGGTATGCAGGTATTCCGCTACGTAGTTTGTTGTGTCTAGGTACTGGATGTGGAAGTCCAGGGTGTCCAGGTATTCCGCTTCGTAGTTTTCTGTATCTAGGTGTCGGATGTGGAAGTCCAGGGTGTCCAGGTATTCCGCTCCGTAGTTTCCTGTGTCTAGGTATTGGATGTGGAAGTCCAGGGTATGCAGGTATTCCGCTACGTAGTTTGTTGTGTCTAGGTACTGGATGTGGAAGTCCAGGATGTCCAGGTTTTCCGCTTCGTAGTTTTCTGTATCTAGGTGTCGGATGTGGAAGTCCAGGGTGTCCAGGTATTCCGCTTCGTAGTTTTCTGTATCTAGGTGTCGGATGTGGAAGTCCAGGGTGTCCAGGCATTCCGCTCCGTAGTTTCCTGTGCCCAGGTGTCGGATGTGGAAGTTCAGGTTGTCCAGGTATTCCGCTTCGTAGTTTTCTGTATCTAGGTGTCGGATGTGGAAGTCCAGGGTGTCCAGGTATTCCGCTTCGTAGTTTTCTGTATCTAGGTGTCGGATGTGGAAGTTCAGGGTGTCCAGGTATTCCGCTTCGTAGTTTTCTGTATCTAGGTGTCTTATGTGGAAGTCCAGGGTGTCCAGATATTCCGCTTCGTAGTTTTCTGTATCTAGGTGTCGGATGTGGAAGTCCAGGGTGTCCAGGTATTCCGCTCCGTAGTTTCCTGTGTCTAGGTATTGGATGTGGAAGTCCAGGGTATGCAGGTATTCCGCTACGTAGTTTGTTGTGTCTAGGTACTGGATGTGGAAGTTCAGGTTGTCCAGGTATTCCGCTTCGTAGTTTTCTGTATCTAGGTGTCGGATGTGGAAGTCCAGGGTGTCCAGGTATTCCGCTTCGTAGTTTTCTGTATCTAGGTGTCGGATGTGGAAGTTCAGGGTGTCCAGGTATTCCGCTTCGTAGTTTTCTGTATCTAGGTGTCTTATGTGGAAGTCCAGGGTGTCCTGATATTCCGCTTCGTAGTTTTCTGTATCTAGGTGTCGGATGTGGAAGTCCAGGGTGTCCAGGCATTCCGCTCCGTAGTTTCCTGTGCCCAGGTGTCGGATGTGGAAGTTCAGGGTGTCCAGGTATTCCGCTTCGTAGTTTTCTGTATCTAGGTGTCGGATTTGGAAGTCCAGGGTGTCCAGGTATTCCGCTTCGTAGTTTTCTGTATCTTGGTGTCGGATGTAGAAGTTCAGGGTGTCCAGGTATTCCGCTTCGTAGTTTTCTGTATCTAGGTGTCGGATGTGGAAGTTCAGGGTGTCCAGGTATTCCGCTTCGTAGTTTTCTGTATCTAGGTGTCTTATGTGGAAGTCCAGGGTGTCCTGATATTCCGCTTCGTAGTTTTCTGTATATAGGTGTCGGATGTGGATGTCCAGGGTGTCCAGGTATTCCGCTCCGTAGTTTACTGTGTCCAGGTATTGGATGTGGAAGTCCAGGGTATCCAGGTATTCCGCTACGTAGTTTTCTGTATCTTGGTGTCGGATGTAGAAGTTCAGGGTGTCCAGGTATTCCGCTCCATAGTTTGTTGTATATAGGTACTGGATGTGGAAGTCCAGGGTGTCCAGGTATTCCGCTTCGTAGTTTTCTGTATCTAGGTGTCGGATGTGGAAGTCCAGGGTGTCCAGGTATTCCGCTTCGTAGCTTTCTGTATCTAGGTGTCGGATGTGGAAGTCCAGGGTGTCCAGGCATTCCGCTCCGTAGTTTCCTGTGCCCAGGTGTCGGATGTGGAAGTTCAGGGTGTCCAGGTATTCCGCTTCGTAGTTTCCTGTGTCCAGGTATTGGATGTGGAAGTCCAGGGTATCCAGGTATTCCGCTACGTAGTTTGTTGTGTCTAGGTACTGGATGTGGAAGTCCAGGGTGTCCAGGTATTCCGCTTTGTAGTTTTCTGTATCTAGGTGTGGGATGTGGAAGTTCAGGGTGTCCAGGTATATCGCTTCGTAGTTTACTGTATCTAGGTGTCGGATGTGGAAGTCCAGGGTGTCCAGGCATTCCGCTTCGTAGTTCTCTGTATATAGGTGTCGGATGTGGATGTCCAGGGTGTCCAGGTATTCCGCTCCGTAGTTTACTGTGTCCAGGTATTGGATGTGGAAGTCCAGGGTATCCAGGTATTCCGCTACGTAGTTTTCTGTATCTTGGTGTCGGATGTGGAAGTAGAGGGTGTCCAGGTATTCCGCTTCGTAGTTTTCTGTATCTAGGTGTCGGATGTGGAAGTCCAGGGTGTCCAGGCATTCCGTTCCGTAGTTTCCTGTGCCCAGGTGTCGGATGTGGAAGTTCAGGGTGTGCAGGTATTCCGCTTCGTAGTTCTCTGTATATAGGTGTCGGATGTGGAAGTCCAGGGTGTCCAGGTATTCCGCTCCGTAGTTCTCTGTATATAGGTGTCGGATGTGGATGTCCAGGGTGTCCAGGTATTCCGCTCCGTAGTTTACTGTGTCCAGGTGTCGGATGTGGAAGTTCAGGGTGTCCAGGTATTCCGCTTCGTAGTTTTCTGTATCTAGGTATCGGATGTGGAAGTAGAGGGTGTCCAGGTATTCCGCTTCGTAGTTTTCTGTATCTAGGTGTCGGATGTGGAAGTCCAGGGTGTCCAGGCATTCCGCTCCGTAGTTTCCTGTGCCCAGGTGTCGGATGTGGAAGTTCAGGGTGTCCAGGTATTCCGCTTCGTAGTTTTCTGTATCTAGGTGTCGGATGTGGAAGTCCAGGGTGTCCAGGTATTCCGCTTCGTAGTTTTCTGTATCTAGGTGTCGGATGTGGAAGTCCAGGGTGTCCAGGCATTCCGTTCCGTAGTTTCCTGTGCCCAGGTGTCGGATGTGGAAGTTCAGGGTGTGCAGGTATTCCGCTTCGTAGTTCTCTGTATATAGGTGTCGGATGTGGAAGTCCAGGGTGTCCAGGTATTCCGCTCTGTAGTTTCCTGTGTCCAGGTATTGGATGTGGAAGTCCAGGGTATCCAGGTATTCCGCTACGTAGTTTGTTGTGTCTAGGTACTGGATGTGGAAGTCCAGGGTGTCCAGGTATTCCGCTTCGTAGTTTTCTGTATCTAAGTGTCGGATGTGGAAGTCCAGGGTGTCCAGGTATTCCGCTTCGTAGTTTTCTGTATCTAGGTGTCGGATGTGGAAGTCCAGGGTGTCCAGGCATTCCGCTCCGTAGTTTCCTGTGCCCAGGTGTCGGATGTGGAAGTTCAGGGTGTCCAGGTATTCCGCTTCGTAGTTTTCTGTATCTAGGTGTCGGATGTGGAAGTCCAGGGTGTCCAGGTATTCCGCTTCGTAGTTTTCTGTATCTAGGTGTCGGATGTGGAAGTCCAGGGTGTCCAGGCATTCCGCTTCGTAGTTTTCTGTATCTAGGTGTCGGATGTGGAAGTTCAGGGTGTCCAGGTATTCCGCTTCGTAGTTTTCTGTATCTAGGTGTCGGATGTGGAAGTCCAGGGTGTCCAGGTATTCCGCTTCGTAGTTTTCTGTATCTAGGTGTCGGATGTGGAAGTCCAGGGTGTCCAGGTATTCCGCTACGTAGTTTGTTGTGTCTAGGTACTGGATGTGGAAGTCCAGGGTGTCCAGGCATTCCGCTTCGTAGTTTTCTGTATCTAGGTGTCGGATGTGGAAGTTCAGGGTGTCCAGGTATTCCGCTTCGTAGTTTTCTGTATCTAGGTGTCGGATGTGGAAGTCCAGGGTGTCCAGGTATTCCGCTTCGTAGTTTTCTGTATCTAGGTGTCGGATGTGGAAGTCCAGGGTGTCCAGGTATTCCGCTCCGTAGTTTCCTGTGTCCAGGTATTGGATGTGGAAGTCCAGGGTATGCAGGTATTCCGCTACGTAGTTTGTTGTGTCTAGGTACTGGATGTGGAAGTCCAGGGTGTCCAGGTTTTCCGCTTCGTAGTTTTCTGTATCTAGGTGTCGGATGTGGAAGTCCAGGGTGTCCAGGTATTCCGCTTCGTAGTTTTCTGTATCTAGGTGTCGGATGTGGAAGTCCAGGGTGTCCAGGTATTCCGCTTCGTAGTTTTCTGTATCTAGGTGTCGGATGTGGAAGTCCAGGGTGTCCAGGTATTCCGCTCCGTAGTTTCCTGTGTCTAGGTATTGGATGTGGAAGTCCAGGGTATGCAGGTATTCCGCTACGTAGTTTGTTGTGTCTAGGTACTGGATGTGGAAGTCCAGGATGTCCAGGTTTTCCGCTTCGTAGTTTTCTGTATCTAGGTGTCGGATGTGGAAGTCCAGGGTGTCCAGGTATTCCGCTTCGTAGTTTTCTGTATCTAGGTGTCGGATGTGGAAGTCCAGGGTGTCCAGGCATTCCGCTCCGTAGTTTCCTGTGCCCAGGTGTCGGATGTGGAAGTTCAGGTTGTCCAGGTATTCCGCTTCGTAGTTTTCTGTATCTAGGTGTCGGATGTGGAAGTCCAGGGTGTCCAGGTATTCCGCTTCGTAGTTTTCTGTATCTAGGTGTCGGATGTGGAAGTTCAGGGTGTCCAGGTATTCCGCTTCGTAGTTTTCTGTATCTAGGTGTCGGATGTGGAAGTTCAGGGTGTCCAGATATTCCGCTTCGTAGTTTTCTGTATCTAGGTGTCGGATGTGGAAGTCCAGGGTGTCCAGGCATTCCGCTCCGTAGTTTCCTGTGCCCAGGTGTCGGATGTGGAAGTTCAGGGTGTCCAGGTATTCCGCTTCGTAGTTTTCTGTATCTAGGTGTCGGATTTGGAAGTCCAGGGTGTCCAGGTATTCCGCTTCGTAGTTCTCTGTATATAGGTGTCGGATGTGGATGTCCAGGGTGTCCAGGTATTCCGCTCCGTAGTTTACTGTGTCCAGGTATTGGATGTGGAAGTCCAGGGTATCCAGGTATTCCGCTACGTAGTTTTCTGTATCTTGGTGTCGGATGTAGAAGTTCAGGGTGTCCAGGTATTCCGCTCCATAGTTTGTTGTATATAGGTACTGGATGTGGAAGTCCAGGGTGTCCAGGTATTCCGCTTCGTAGTTTTCTGTATCTAGGTGTCGGATATGGAAGTCCAGGGTGTTCAGGTATTCCGCTTCGTAGTTTTCTGTATCTAGGTGTCGGATGTGGAATTCCAGGGTGTCCAGGCATTCAGCTACGTAGTTTGTTGTATCTAGGTACTGGATGTGGAAGTCCAGGGTGTCCAGGTATTCCGCTTCGTAGTTTTCTGTATCTAGGTGTCGGATGTGGAAGTCCAGGGTGTCCAGGTATTCCGCTTCGTAGTTTTCTGTATCTAGGTGTCGGATGTGGAAGTCCAGGGTGTCCAGGTATTCCGCTCCGTAGTTTCCTGTGTCTAGGTACTGGATGTGGAAGTCCAGGGTATGCAGGTATTCCGCTACGTAGTCTGTTGTGTCTAGGTACTGGATGTGGAAGTCCAGGATGTCCAGGTTTTCCGCTTCGTAGTTTTCTGTATCTAGGTGTCGGATGTGGAAGTCCAGGGTGTCCAGGTATTCCGCTTCGTAGTTTTCTGTATCTAGGTGTCGGATGTGGAAGTCCAGGGTGTCCAGGCATTCCGCTCCGTAGTTTCCTGTGCCCAGGTGTCGGATGTGGAAGTTCAGGTTGTCCAGGTATTCCGCTTCGTTGTTTTCTGTATCTAGGTGTCGGATGTGGAAGTCCAGGGTGTCCAGGTATTCCGCTTCGTAGTTTTCTGTATCTAGGTGTCGGATGTGGAAGTCCAGGGTGTCCAGGCATTCCGCTCCGTAGTTTCCTGTGCCCAGGTGTCGGATGTGGAAGTTCAGGGTGTCCAGGTATTCCGCTTCGTAGTTTTCTGTATCTAGGTGTCGGATGTGGAAGTCCAGGGTGTCCAGGTATTCCGCTTCGTAGTTTTCTGTATCTAGGTGTCGGATGTGGAAGTCCAGGGTGTCCAGGCATTCCGCTTCGTAGTTTTCTGTATCTAGGTGTCGGATGTGGAAGTTCAGGGTGTCCAGGTATTCCGCTTCGTAGTTTTCTGTATCTAGGTGTCGGATGTGGAAGTCCAGGGTGTCCAGGTATTCCGCTTCGTAGTTTTCTGTATCTAGGTGTCGGATGTGGAAGTCCAGGGTGTCCAGGTATTCCGCTCCGTAGTTTCCTGTGTCCAGGTATTGGATGTGGAAGTCCAGGGTATGCAGGTATTCCGCTACGTAGTTTGTTGTGTCTAGGTACTGGATGTGGAAGTCCAGGGTGTCCAGGTTTTCCGCTTCGTAGTTTTCTGTATCTAGGTGTCGGATGTGGAAGTCCAGGGTGTCCAGGTATTCCGCTTCGTAGTTTTCTGTATCTAGGTGTCGGATGTGGAAGTCCAGGGTGTCCAGGTATTCCGCTTCGTAGTTTTCTGTATCTAGGTGTCGGATGTGGAAGTCCAGGGTGTCCAGGTATTCCGCTCCGTAGTTTCCTGTGTCTAGGTATTGGATGTGGAAGTCCAGGGTATGCAGGTATTCCGCTACGTAGTTTGTTGTGTCTAGGTACTGGATGTGGAAGTCCAGGATGTCCAGGTTTTCCGCTTCGTAGTTTTCTGTATCTAGGTGTCGGATGTGGAAGTCCAGGGTGTCCAGGTATTCCGCTTCGTAGTTTTCTGTATCTAGGTGTCGGATGTGGAAGTCCAGGGTGTCCAGGCATTCCGCTCCGTAGTTTCCTGTGCCCAGGTGTCGGATGTGGAAGTTCAGGTTGTCCAGGTATTCCGCTTCGTAGTTTTCTGTATCTAGGTGTCGGATGTGGAAGTCCAGGGTGTCCAGGTATTCCGCTTCGTAGTTTTCTGTATCTAGGTGTCGGATGTGGAAGTTCAGGGTGTCCAGGTATTCCGCTTCGTAGTTTTCTGTATCTAGGTGTCGGATGTGGAAGTCCAGGGTGTCCAGATATTCCGCTTCGTAGTTTTCTGTATCTAGGTGTCGGATGTGGAAGTCCAGGGTGTCCAGGCATTCCGCTCCGTAGTTTCCTGTGCCCAGGTGTCGGATGTGGAAGTTCAGGGTGTCCAGGTATTCCGCTTCGTAGTTTTCTGTATCTAGGTGTCGGATTTGGAAGTCCAGGGTGTCCAGGTATTCCGCTTCGTAGTTCTCTGTATATAGGTGTCGGATGTGGATGTCCAGGGTGTCCAGGTATTCCGCTCCGTAGTTTACTGTGTCCAGGTATTGGATGTGGAAGTCCAGGGTATCCAGGTATTCCGCTACGTAGTTTTCTGTATCTTGGTGTCGGATGTAGAAGTTCAGGGTGTCCAGGTATTCCGCTCCATAGTTTGTTGTATATAGGTACTGGATGTGGAAGTCCAGGGTGTCCAGGTATTCCGCTTCGTAGTTTTCTGTATCTAGGTGTCGGATATGGAAGTCCAGGGTGTTCAGGTATTCCGCTTCGTAGTTTTCTGTATCTAGGTGTCGGATGTGGAAGTCCAGGGTGTCCAGGCATTCAGCTACGTAGTTTGTTGTATCTAGGTACTGGATGTGGAAGTCCAGGGTGTCCAGGTATTCCGCTTCGTAGTTTTCTGTATCTAGGTGTCGGATGTGGAAGTCCAGGGTGTCCAGGTATTCCGCTTCGTAGTTTTCTGTATCTAGGTGTCGGATGTGGAAGTCCAGGGTGTCCAGGTATTCCGCTCCGTAGTTTCCTGTGTCTAGGTACTGGATGTGGAAGTCCAGGGTATGCAGGTATTCCGCTACGTAGTTTGTTGTGTCTAGGTACTGGATGTGGAAGTCCAGGATGTCCAGGTTTTCCGCTTCGTAGTTTTCTGTATCTAGGTGTCGGATGTGGAAGTCCAGGGTGTCCAGGTATTCCGCTTCGTAGTTTTCTGTATCTAGGTGTCGGATGTGGAAGTCCAGGGTGTCCAGGCATTCCGCTCCGTAGTTTCCTGTGCCCAGGTGTCGGATGTGGAAGTTCAGGTTGTCCAGGTATTCCGCTTCGTAGTTTTCTGTATCTAGGTGTCGGATGTGGAAGTCCAGGGTGTCCAGGTATTCCGCTTCGTAGTTTTCTGTATCTAGGTGTCGGATGTGGAAGTCCAGGGTGTCCAGGTATTCCGCTCCGTAGTTTCCTGTGCCCAGGTGTCGGATATGGAAGTCCAGGGTGTTCAGGTATTCCGCTTCGTAGTTTTCTGTATCTAGGTGTCGGATGTGGAAGTCCAGGGTGTCCAGGTATTCCGCTCCGTAGTTTCCTGTGTCTAGGTACTGGATGTGGAAGTCCAGGGTGTCCAGGCATTCCGCTCCGTAGTTTCCTGTGCCCAGGTGTCGGATGTGGAAGTCCAGGGTGTCCAGGCATTCCGTTCCGTAGTTTCCTGTGCCCAGGTGTCGGATGTGGAAGTTCAGGGTGTCCAGGTATTCCGCTTCGTAGTTTTCTGTATCTAGGTGTCGGATGTGGAAGTCCAGGGTGTCCAGGCATTCCGCTCCGTAGTTTCCTGTGCCCAGGTGTCGGATGTGGAAGTTCAGGGTGTCCAGGTATTCCGCTTCGTAGTTCTCTGTATATAGGTGTCGGATGTGGAAGTCCAGGGTGTCCAGGTATTCCGCTCCGTAGTTTCCTGTGTCCAGGTATTGGATGTGGAAGTCCAGGGTATCCAGGTATTCCGCTACGTAGTTGTCTGTATCTTGGTGTCGGATGTAGAAGTTCAGGGTGTCCAGGTATACCGCTCCATAGTTTGTTGTATATAGGTACTGGATGTGGAAGTCCAGGGTGTCCAGGTATTCCGCTTCGTAGTTTTCTGTATCTAGGTGTCGGATGTGGAAGTTCAGGGTGTCCAGGTATTCCGCTTCGTAGTTTTCTGTATCTAGGTGTCGGATGTGGAAGTCCAGGGTGTCCAGGTATTCCGCTTCGTAGTTTTCTGTATCTAGGTGTCGGATGTGGAAGTTCAGGGTGTCCAGGTATTCCGCTTCGTAGTTTTCTGTATCTAGGTGTCGGATGTGGAAGTCCAGGGTGTCCAGATATTCCGCTTCGTAGTTTTCTGTATCTAGGTGTCGGATGTGGAAGTCCAGGGTGTCCAGGCATTCCGCTCCGTAGTTTCCTGTGCCCAGGTGTCGGATGTGGAAGTTCAGGGTGTCCAGGTATTCCGCTTCGTAGTTTTCTGTATCTAGGTGTCGGATTTGGAAGTCCAGGGTGTCCAGGTATTCCGCTCCGTAGTTTACTGTGTCCAGGTATTGGATGTGGAAGTCCAGGGTATCCAGGTATTCCGCTACGTAGTTTTCTGTATCTTGGTGTCGGATGTAGAAGTTCAGGGTGTCCAGGTATTCCGCTCCATAGTTTGTTGTATATAGGTACTGGATGTGGAAGTCCAGGGTGTCCAGGTATTCCGCTTCGTAGTTTTCTGTATCTAGGTGTCGGATGTGGAAGTCCAGGGTGTCCAGGTATTCCGCTTCGTAGTTTTCTGTATCTAGGTGTCGGATGTGGAAGTTCAGGGTGTCCAGGTATTCCGCTTCGTAGTTTTCTGTATCTAGGTGTCGGATGTGGAAGTCCAGGGTGTCCAGATATTCCGCTTCGTAGTTTTCTGTATCTAGGTGTCGGATGTGGAAGTCCAGGGTGTCCAGGCATTCCGCTCCGTAGTTTCCTGTGCCCAGGTGTCGGATGTGGAAGTTCAGGGTGTCCAGGTATTCCGCTTCGTAGTTTTCTGTATCTAGGTGTCGGATTTGGAAGTCCAGGGTGTCCAGGTATTCCGCTTCGTAGTTCTCTGTATATAGGTGTCGGATGTGGATGTCCAGGGTGTCCAGGTATTCCGCTCCGTAGTTTACTGTGTCCAGGTATTGGATGTGGAAGTCCAGGGTATCCAGGTATTCCGCTACGTAGTTTTCTGTATCTTGGTGTCGGATGTAGAAGTTCAGGGTGTCCAGGTATTCCGCTCCATAGTTTGTTGTATATAGGTACTGGATGTGGAAGTCCAGGGTGTCCAGGTATTCCGCTTCGTAGTTTTCTGTATCTAGGTGTCGGATATGGAAGTCCAGGGTGTTCAGGTATTCCGCTTCGTAGTTTTCTGTATCTAGGTGTCGGATGTGGAAGTCCAGGGTGTCCAGGCATTCAGCTACGTAGTTTGTTGTATCTAGGTACTGGATGTGGAAGTCCAGGGTGTCCAGGTATTCCGCTTCGTAGTTTTCTGTATCTAGGTGTCGGATGTGGAAGTCCAGGGTGTCCAGGTATTCCGCTTCGTAGTTTTCTGTATCTAGGTGTCGGATGTGGAAGTCCAGGGTGTCCAGGTATTCCGCTCCGTAGTTTCCTGTGTCTAGGTACTGGATGTGGAAGTCCAGGGTATGCAGGTATTCCGCTACGTAGTTTGTTGTGTCTAGGTACTGGATGTGGAAGTCCAGGATGTCCAGGTTTTCCGCTTCGTAGTTTTCTGTATCTAGGTGTCGGATGTGGAAGTCCAGGGTGTCCAGGTATTCCGCTTCGTAGTTTTCTGTATCTAGGTGTCGGATGTGGAAGTCCAGGGTGTCCAGGCATTCCGCTCCGTAGTTTCCTGTGCCCAGGTGTCGGATGTGGAAGTTCAGGTTGTCCAGGTATTCCGCTTTGTAGTTTTCTGTATCTAGGTGTCGGATGTGGAAGTCCAGGGTGTCCAGGTATTCCGCTTCGTAGTTTTCTGTATCTAGGTGTCGGATGTGGAAGTCCAGGGTGTCCAGGTATTCCGCTCCGTAGTTTCCTGTGCCCAGGTGTCGGATATGGAAGTCCAGGGTGTTCAGGTATTCCGCTTCGTAGTTTTCTGTATCTAGGTGTCGGATGTGGAAGTCCAGGGTGTCCAGGTATTCCGCTCCGTAGTTTCCTGTGTCTAGGTACTGGATGTGGAAGTCCAGGGTGTCCAGGTATTCCGCTTCGTAGTTTTCTGTATCTAGGTGTCGGATGTGGAAGTCCAGGGTGTCCAGATATTCCGCTTCGTAGTTTTCTGTATCTAGGTGTCGGATGTGGAAGTCCAGGTTGTCCAGGCATTCCGCTCCGTAGTTTCCTGTGCCCAGGTGTCGGATGTGGAAGTTCAGGGTGTCCAGGTATTCCGCTTCGTAGTTTTCTGTATCTAGGTGTCGGATTTGGAAGTCCAGGGTGTCCAGGTATTCCGCTCCGTAGTTTACTGTGTCCAGGTATTGGATGTGGAAGTCCAGGGTATCCAGGTATTCCGCTACGTAGTTTTCTGTATCTTGGTGTCGGATGTAGAAGTTCAGGGTGTCCAGGTATTCCGCTCCATAGTTTGTTGTATATAGGTACTGGATGTGGAAGTCCAGGGTGTCCAGGTATTCCGCTTCGTAGTTTTCTGTATCTAGGTGTCGGATGTGGAAGTCCAGGGTATCCAGGTATTCCGCTACGTAGTTTTCTGTATCTTGGTGTCGGATGTAGAAGTTCAGGGTGTCCAGGTATTCCGCTCCATAGTTTGTTGTATATAGGTACTGGATGTGGAAGTCCAGGGTGTCCAGGTATTCCGCTTCGTAGTTTTCTGTATCTAGGTGTCGGATGTGGAAGTCCAGGGTGTTCAGGTATTCCGCTTCGTAGTTTTCTGTATCTAGGTGTCGAATGTGGAAGTCCAGGGTGTCCAGGTATTCCGCTTCGTAGTTTTCTGTATCTAGGTGTCGGATGTGGAAGTCCAGGGTGTCCAGGCATTCCGCTCCGTAGTTTCCTGTGCCCAGGTGTCGGATGTGGAAGTTCAGGTTGTCCAGGTATTCCGCTTCGTAGTTTTCTGTATCTAGGTGTCGGATGTGGAAGTCCAGGGTGTCCAGGTATTCCGCTTCGTAGTTTTCTGTATCTAGGTGTCGGATGTGGAAGTCCAGGGTGTCCAGGTATTCCGCTTCGTAGTTTTCTGTATCTAGGTGTCGGATGTGGAAGTCCAGGGTGTCCAGGCATTCCGCTCCGTAGTTTCCTGTGCCCAGGTGTCGGATGTGGAAGTTCAGGGTGTCCAGGTATTCCGCTTCGTAGTTTTCTGTATCTAGGTGTCGGATGTGGAAGTCCAGGGTGTCCAGGTATTCCGCTTCGTAGTTCTCTGTATATAGGTGTCGGATGTGGATGTCCAGGGTGTCCAGGTATTACGCTCCGTAGTTTACTGTGTCCAGGTATTGGATGTGGAAGTCCAGGGTATCCAGGTATTCCGCTACGTAGTTTTCTGTATCTTGGTGTCGGATGTGGAAGTCCAGGGTGTCCAGATATTCCGCTTCGTAGTTTTCTGTATCTAGGTGTCGGATGTGGAAGTCCAGGGTGTCCAGACATTCCGCTCCGTAGTTTCCTGTGCCCAGGTGTCGGATGTGGAAGTTCAGGTTGTCCAGGTATTCCGCTTCGTAGTTTTCTGTATCTAGGTGTCGGATGTGGAAGTCCAGGGTGTCCAGGTATTCCGCTTCGTAGTTTTCTGTATCTAGGTGTCGGATGTGGAAGTTCAGGGTGTCCAGGTATTCCGCTTCGTAGTTTTCTGTATCTAGGTGTCGGATGTGAGAGTCCAGGGTGTCCAGGTATTCCGCTTCGTTGTTTTCTGTATCTAGGTGTCGGATGTGGAAGTCCAGGGTGTCCAGGCATTCCGCTCCGTAGTTTCCTGTGCCCAGGTGTCGGATGTGGAAGTTCAGGGTGTCCAGGTATTCCGCTTCGTAGTTTTCTGTATCTAGGTGTCGGATGTGGAAGTCCAGGGTGCCCAGGTATTCCGCTTCGTAGTTCTCTGTATATAGGTGTCGGATGTGGATGTCCAGGGTGTCCAGGTATTCCGCTCCGTAGTTTACTGTGTCCAGGTATTGGATGTGGAAGTCCAGGGTATCCAGGTATTCCGCTACGTAGTTTTCTGTATCTTGGTGTCGGATGTAGAAGTTCAGGGTGTCCAGGTATTCCGCTCCATAGTTTGTTGTATATAGGTACTGGATGTGGAAGTCCAGGGTGTCCAGGTATTCCGCTTCGTAGTTTTCTGTATCTAGGTGTCGGATGTGGAAGTCCAGGTTGTCCAGGTATTCCGCTTCGTAGTTTTCTGTATCTAGGTGTCGGATGTGGAAGTCCAGGGTGTCCAGGTATTCCGCTTCGTAGTTTTCTGTATCTAGGTGTCGGATGTGGAAGTCCAGGGTGTCCAGGCATTCCGCTCCGTAGTTTCCTGTGCCCAGGTGTCGGATGTGGAAGTTCAGGGTGTCCAGGTATTCCGCTTCGTAGTTTTCTGTATCTAGGTGTCGGATGTGGAAGTCCAGGGTGTCCAGGTATTCCGCTTCGTAGTTCTCTGTATATAGGTGTCGGATGTGGATGTCCAGGGTGTCCAGGTATTACGCTCCGTAGTTTACTGTGTCCAGGTATTGGATGTGGAAGTCCAGGGTATCCAGGTATTCCGCTACGTAGTTTTCTGTATCTTGGTGTCGGATGTGGAAGTCCAGGGTGTCCAGATATTCCGCTTCGTAGTTTTCTGTATCTAGGTGTCGGATGTGGAAGTCCAGGGTGTCCAGACATTCCGCTCCGTAGTTTCCTGTGCCCAGGTGTCGGATGTGGAAGTTCAGGTTGTCCAGGTATTCCGCTTCGTAGTTTTCTGTATCTAGGTGTCGGATGTGGAAGTCCAGGGTGTCCAGGTATTCCGCTTCGTAGTTTTCTGTATCTAGGTGTCGGATGTGGAAGTTCAGGGTGTCCAGGTATTCCGCTTCGTAGTTTTCTGTATCTAGGTGTCGGATGTGAGAGTCCAGGGTGTCCAGGTATTCCGCTTCGTTGTTTTCTGTATCTAGGTGTCGGATGTGGAAGTCCAGGGTGTCCAGGCATTCCGCTCCGTAGTTTCCTGTGCCCAGGTGTCGGATGTGGAAGTTCAGGGTGTCCAGGTATTCCGCTTCGTAGTTTTCTGTATCTAGGTGTCGGATGTGGAAGTCCAGGGTGCCCAGGTATTCCGCTTCGTAGTTCTCTGTATATAGGTGTCGGATGTGGATGTCCAGGGTGTCCAGGTATTCCGCTCCGTAGTTTACTGTGTCCAGGTATTGGATGTGGAAGTCCAGGGTATCCAGGTATTCCGCTACGTAGTTTTCTGTATCTTGGTGTCGGATGTAGAAGTTCAGGGTGTCCAGGTATTCCGCTCCATAGTTTGTTGTATATAGGTACTGGATGTGGAAGTCCAGGGTGTCCAGGTATTCCGCTTCGTAGTTTTCTGTATCTAGGTGTCGGATGTGGAAGTCCAGGTTGTCCAGGTATTCCGCTTCGTAGTTTTCTGTATCTAGGTGTCGGATGTGGAAGTCCAGGGTGTCCAGGCATTCCGCTCCGTAGTTTCCGGTGCCCAGGTGTCGGATGTGGAAGTCCAGGGTGTCCAGGTATTCCGCTTTGTAGTTTTCTGTATCTAGGTGTCGGATGTGGAAGTCCAGGGTGTCCAGGTATTCCCCTTCGTAGTTTTCTGTATCTAGGTGTCGGATGTGGAAGTTCAGGGTGTCCAGGTATTCCGCTTCGTAGTTTTCTGTATCTAGGTGTCGGATGTGGAAGTCCAGGGTGTCCAGGCATTCCGCTCCGTAGTTTCCTGTGCCCAGGTGTCGGATGTGGAAGTTCAGGGTGTCCAGGTATTCCGCTTCGTAGTTTTCTGTATCTAGGTGTCGGATGTGGAAGTCCAGGATGTCCAGGTATTCCGCTTCGTAGCTTTCTGTATCTAGGTGTCGGATGTGGAAGTCCAGGGTGTCCAGGCATTCCGCTCCGTAGTTTCCTGTGCCCAGGTGTCGGATGTGGAAGTTCAGGGTGTCCAGGTATTCCGCTTCGTAGTTTTCTGTGTCTCGGTGTCGGATGTGGAAGTCCAGGGTGTCCAGGTATTCCGCTTTGTAGTTTTCTGTATCTAGGTGTCGGATGTGGAAGTCCAGGGTGTCCAGGTATTCCGCTTCGTAGCTTTCTGTATCTAGGTGTCGGATGTGGAAGTCCAGGGTGTCCAGGCATTCCGCTCCGTAGTTTCCTGTGCCCAGGTGTCGGATGTGGAAGTTCAGGGTGTCCAGGTATTCCGCTTCGTAGTTTCCTGTGTCCAGGTATTGGATGTGGAAGTCCAGGGTATCCAGGTATTCCGCTACGTAGTTTGTTGTGTCTAGGTACTGGATGTGGAAGTCCAGGGTGTCCAGGTATTCCGCTTCGTAGTTTTCTGTATCTAGGTGTCTTATGTGGAAGTCCTGGGTGTCCAGGTATTCCGTTTCGTAGTTTTTGTATCTAGGTGTCGGATGTGGAAGTCCAGGGTGGCCAGGTATTCCGCTTCGTAGTTTTCTGTATCTAGGTGTCGGATGTGGAAGTCCAGGGTGTCCAGGCATTCCGCTCCGTAGTTTCCTGTGCCCAGGTGTCGGATGTGGAAGTCCAGGGTGTCCAGGTATTCCGCTTCGTAGTTTTCTGTATCTAGGTGTCGGATGTGGAAGTTCAGGGTTTCCAGGTATTCCGCTTCGTAGTTTTCTGTATCTAGGTGTCGGATGTGGAAGTCCAGGGTGTCCAGGCATTCCGCTCCGTAGTTTCCTGTGCCCAGGTGTCGGATGTGGAAGTTCAGGGTGTCCAGGTATTCCGCTTCGTAGTTTTCTGTATCTAGGTGTCGGATGTGGAAGTCCAGGGTGTCCAGGTATTCCGCTTCGTAGTTTTCTGTATCTAGGTGTCGGATGTGGAAGTCCAGGGTGTCCAGGCATTCCGCTCCGTAGTTTCCTGTGCCCAGGTGTCGGATGTGGAAGTTCAGGGTGTCCAGGTATTCCGCTTCGTAGTTCTCTGTATATAGGTGTCGGATGTGGAAGTCCAGGTTGTCCAGGTATTCCGCTCCGTAGTTTCCTGTGTCCAGGTATTGGATGTGGAAGTCCAGGGTATCCAGGTATTCCGCTACGTAGTTTGTTGTGACTAGGTACTGGATGTGGAAGTCCAGGGTGTCCAGGTATTCCGCTTCGTAGTTTTCTGTATCTAGGTGTCGGATGTGGAAGTCCAGGGTGTCCAGGTATTCCGCTCCGTAGTTTCCTGTGCCCAGGTGTCGGATGTGGAAGTTCAGGGTGTCCAGGTATTCCGCTTCGTAGTTTTCTGTATCTAGGTGTCGGATGTGGAAGTCCAGGATGTCCAGGTATTCCGCTTCGTAGCTTTCTGTATCTAGGTGTCGGATGTGGAAGTCCAGGGTGTCCAGGCATTCCGCTCCGTAGTTTCCTGTGCCCAGGTGTCGGATGTGGAAGTTCAGGGTGTCCAGGTATTCCGCTTCGTAGTTTTCTGTGTCTCGGTGTCGGATGTGGAAGTCCAGGGTGTCCAGGTATTCCGCTTTGTAGTTTTCTGTATCTAGGTGTCGGATGTGGAAGTCCAGGGTGTCCAGGTATTCCGCTTCGTAGCTTTCTGTATCTAGGTGTCGGATGTGGAAGTCCAGGGTGTCCAGGCATTCCGCTCCGTAGTTTCCTGTGCCCAGGTGTCGGATGTGGAAGTTCAGGGTGTCCAGGTATTCCGCTTCGTAGTTTCCTGTGTCCAGGTATTGGATGTGGAAGTCCAGGGTATCCAGGTATTCCGCTACGTAGTTTGTTGTGTCTAGGTACTGGATGTGGAAGTCCAGGGTGTCCAGGTATTCCGCTTCGTAGTTTTCTGTATCTAGGTGTCTTATGTGGAAGTCCTGGGTGTCCAGGTATTCCGTTTCGTAGTTTTTGTATCTAGGTGTCGGATGTGGAAGTCCAGGGTGGCCAGGTATTCCGCTTCGTAGTTTTCTGTATCTAGGTGTCGGATGTGGAAGTCCAGGGTGTCCAGGCATTCCGCTCCGTAGTTTCCTGTGCCCAGGTGTCGGATGTGGAAGTCCAGGGTGTCCAGGTATTCCGCTTCGTAGTTTTCTGTATCTAGGTGTCGGATGTGGAAGTTCAGGGTTTCCAGGTATTCCGCTTCGTAGTTTTCTGTATCTAGGTGTCGGATGTGGAAGTCCAGGGTGTCCAGGCATTCCGCTCCGTAGTTTCCTGTGCCCAGGTGTCGGATGTGGAAGTTCAGGGTGTCCAGGTATTCCGCTTCGTAGTTTTCTGTATCTAGGTGTCGGATGTGGAAGTCCAGGGTGTCCAGGTATTCCGCTTCGTAGTTTTCTGTATCTAGGTGTCGGATGTGGAAGTCCAGGGTGTCCAGGCATTCCGCTCCGTAGTTTCCTGTGCCCAGGTGTCGGATGTGGAAGTTCAGGGTGTCCAGGTATTCCGCTTCGTAGTTCTCTGTATATAGGTGTCGGATGTGGAAGTCCAGGTTGTCCAGGTATTCCGCTCCGTAGTTTCCTGTGTCCAGGTATTGGATGTGGAAGTCCAGGGTATCCAGGTATTCCGCTACGTAGTTTGTTGTGACTAGGTACTGGATGTGGAAGTCCAGGGTGTCCAGGTATTCCGCTTCGTAGTTTTCTGTATCTAGGTGTCGGATGTGGAAGTCCAGGGTGTCCAGGTATTCCGCTTCGTAGTTTTCTGTATCTAGGTGTCGGATGTGGAAGTCCAGGGTGTCCAGGCATTCCGCTCCGTAGTTTCCTGTGCCCAGGTGTCGGATGTGGAAGTTCTGGTTGTCCAGGTATTCCGCTTCGTAGTTTTCTGTATCTAGGTATCGGATGTGGAAGTCCAGGGTGTCCAGGTATTCCGCTTCGTAGTTTTCTGTATCTAGGTTTCGGATGTGGAAGTCCAGGGTGTCCAGGCATTCCGCTCCGTAGTTTCCTGTGCCCAGGTGTCGGATGTGGAAGTTCAGGGTGTCCAGGTATTCCGCTTCGTAGTTTTCTGTATCTAGGTGTCGGATGTGGAAGTCCAGGGTGTCCAGGTATTCCGCTTCGTAGTTTTCTGTATCTAGGTGTCGGATGTGGAAGTCCAGGGTGTCCAGGCATTCCGTTCCGTAGTTTCCTGTGCCCAGGTGTCGGATGTGGAAGTTCAGGGTGTCCAGGTATTCCGCTTCGTAGTTCTCTGTATATAGGTGTCGGATGTGGAAGTCCAGGGTGTCCAGGTATTCCGCTCCGTAGTTTCCTGTGTCCAGGTATTGGATGTGGAAGTCCAGGGTATCCAGGTATTCCGCTACGTAGTTTGTTGTGTCTAGGTACTGGATGTGGAAGTCCAGGGTGTCCAGGTATTCCGCTTCGTAGTTTTCTGTATCTAAGTGTCGGATGTGGAAGTCCAGGGTGTCCAGGTATTCCGCTTCGTAGTTTTCTGTATCTAGGTGTCGGATGTGGAAGTCCAGGGTGTCCAGGCATTCCGCTCCGTAGTTTCCTGTGCCCAGGTGTCGGATGTGGAAGTTCAGGTTGTCCAGGTACTCCGCTTCGTAGTTTTCTGTATCTAGGTGTCGGATGTGGAAGTCCAGGGTGTCCAGGTATTCCGATTCGTAGTTTTCTGTATCTAGGTGTCGGATGTGAAAGTTCAGGGTGTCCAGGTATTCCGCTTCGTAGTTTTCTGTATCTAGGTGTCGGATGTGGAAGTCCAGCGTGTCCAGGTATTCCGCTTCGTAGTTTTCTGTATCTAGGTGTCGGATGTGGAAGTCCAGGGTGTCCAGGTATTCCGCTTCGTAGTTTCCTGTGTCCAGGTATTGGATGTGGAAGTCCAGGGTATGCAGGTATTCCGCTACGTAGTTTGTTGTGTCTAGGTACTGGATGTGGAAGTCCAGGGTGTCCAGGTTTTCCGCTTCGTAGTTTTCTGTATCTAGGTGTCGGATGTGGAAGTCCAGGGTGTCCAGGTATTCCGCTTCGTAGTTTTCTGTATCTAGGTGTCGGATGTGGAAGTCCAGGGTGTCCAGGCATTCCGCTCCGTAGTTTCCTGTGCCCAGGTGTCGGATGTGGAATTTCAGGTTGTCCAGGTATTCCGCTTCGTAGTTTTGTGTATCTAGGTGTCGGATGTGGAAGTCCAGGGTGTCCAGGTATTCCGCTTCGTAGTTTTCTGTATCTAGGTGTCGGATGTGGAAGTTCAGGGTGTCCAGGTATTCCGCTTCGTAGTTTTCTGTATCTAGGTGTCGGATGTGGAAGTCCAGGGTGTCCAGGCATTCCGCTCCGTAGTTTCCTGTGCCCAGGTGTCGGATGTGGAAGTTCTGGTTGTCCAGGTATTCCGCTTCGTAGTTTTCTGTATCTAGGTATCGGATGTGGAAGTCCAGGGTGTCCAGGTATTCCGCTTCGTAGTTTTCTGTATCTAGGTTTCGGATGTGGAAGTCCAGGGTGTCCAGGCATTCCGCTCCGTAGTTTCCTGTGCCCAGGTGTCGGATGTGGAAGTTCAGGGTGTCCAGGTATTCCGCTTCGTAGTTTTCTGTATCTAGGTGTCGGATGTGGAAGTCCAGGGTGTCCAGGTATTCCGCTTCGTAGTTTTCTGTATCTAGGTGTCGGATGTGGAAGTCCAGGGTGTCCAGGCATTCCGTTCCGTAGTTTCCTGTGCCCAGGTGTCGGATGTGGAAGTTCAGGGTGTCCAGGTATTCCGCTTCGTAGTTCTCTGTATATAGGTGTCGGATGTGGAAGTCCAGGGTGTCCAGGTATTCCGCTCCGTAGTTTCCTGTGTCCAGGTATTGGATGTGGAAGTCCAGGGTATCCAGGTATTCCGCTACGTAGTTTGTTGTGTCTAGGTACTGGATGTGGAAGTCCAGGGTGTCCAGGTATTCCGCTTCGTAGTTTTCTGTATCTAAGTGTCGGATGTGGAAGTCCAGGGTGTCCAGGTATTCCGCTTCGTAGTTTTCTGTATCTAGGTGTCGGATGTGGAAGTCCAGGGTGTCCAGGCATTCCGCTCCGTAGTTTCCTGTGCCCAGGTGTCGGATGTGGAAGTTCAGGTTGTCCAGGTACTCCGCTTCGTAGTTTTCTGTATCTAGGTGTCGGATGTGGAAGTCCAGGGTGTCCAGGTATTCCGATTCGTAGTTTTCTGTATCTAGGTGTCGGATGTGAAAGTTCAGGGTGTCCAGGTATTCCGCTTCGTAGTTTTCTGTATCTAGGTGTCGGATGTGGAAGTCCAGCGTGTCCAGGTATTCCGCTTCGTAGTTTTCTGTATCTAGGTGTCGGATGTGGAAGTCCAGGGTGTCCAGGTATTCCGCTTCGTAGTTTCCTGTGTCCAGGTATTGGATGTGGAAGTCCAGGGTATGCAGGTATTCCGCTACGTAGTTTGTTGTGTCTAGGTACTGGATGTGGAAGTCCAGGGTGTCCAGGTTTTCCGCTTCGTAGTTTTCTGTATCTAGGTGTCGGATGTGGAAGTCCAGGGTGTCCAGGTATTCCGCTTCGTAGTTTTCTGTATCTAGGTGTCGGATGTGGAAGTCCAGGGTGTCCAGGCATTCCGCTCCGTAGTTTCCTGTGCCCAGGTGTCGGATGTGGAATTTCAGGTTGTCCAGGTATTCCGCTTCGTAGTTTTGTGTATCTAGGTGTCGGATGTGGAAGTCCAGGGTGTCCAGGTATTCCGCTTCGTAGTTTTCTGTATCTAGGTGTCGGATGTGGAAGTTCAGGGTGTCCAGGTATTCCGCTTCGTAGTTTTCTGTATCTTGGTGTCGGATGTGGAAGTCCAGGGTGTCCAGGTATTCCGCTTCGTAGTTTTCTGTATCTAGGTGTCGTATGTGGAAGTCCAGGGTGTACAGGTATTCCGCTTCGTAGTTTTCTGTATCTAGGTGTCGGATGTGGAAGTCCAGGGTGTCCAGGTATTCCGCTTCGTAGTTTTCTGTATCTAGGTGTCGGATGTGGAAGTTCAGGGTGTCCAGGTATTCCGCTTCGTAGTTTTCTGTATCTAGGTGTCGGATGTGGAAGTCCAGGGTGTCCAGGTATTCCGCTTCGTAGTTTTCTGTATCTAGGTGTCGGATGTGGAAGTTCAGGGTGTCCAGGTATTCCGCTTCGTAGTTTTCTGTATCTAGGTGTCGAATGTGGAAGTCCAGGGTGTCCAGGTATTCCGCTTCGTAGTTTTCTGTATCTAGGTGTCGGATGTGGAAGTCCAGGGTGTCCAGGCATTCCGCTCCGTAGTTTCCTGAGCCCAGGTGTCGGATGTGGTAGTCCAGGGTGTCCAGGTATTCCGCTTCGTAGCTTTCTGTATCTAGGTGTCGGATGTGGAAGTCCAGGGTGTCCAGGCATTCCGCTCCGTAGTTTCCTGTGCCCAGGTGTCGGATGTGGAAGTTCAGGGTGTCCAGGTATTCCGCTTCGTAGTTCTCTGTATATAGGTGTCGGATGTGGAAGTCCAGGTTGTCCAGGTATTCCGCTCCGTAGTTTCCTGTGTCCAGGTATTGGATGTGGAAGTCCAGGGTATCCAGGTATTCCGCTACGTAGTTTGTTGTGACTAGGTACTGGATGTGGAAGTCCAGGGTGTCCAGGTATTCCGCTTCGTAGTTTTCTGTATCTAGGTGTCGGATGTGGAAGTCCAGGGTGTCCAGGTATTCCGCTTCGTAGTTTTCTGTATCTAGGTGTCGGATGTGGAAGTCCAGGGTGTCCAGGCATTCCGCTCCGTAGTTTCCTGTGCCCAGGTGTCGGATGTGGAAGTTCTGGTTGTCCAGGTATTCCGCTTCGTAGTTTTCTGTATCTAGGTATCGGATGTGGAAGTCCAGGGTGTCCAGGTATTCCGCTTCGTAGTTTTCTGTATCTAGGTTTCGGATGTGGAAGTCCAGGGTGTCCAGGCATTCCGCTCCGTAGTTTCCTGTGCCCAGGTGTCGGATGTGGAAGTTCAGGGTGTCCAGGTATTCCGCTTCGTAGTTTTCTGTATCTAGGTGTCGGATGTGGAAGTCCAGGGTGTCCAGGTATTCCGCTTCGTAGTTTTCTGTATCTAGGTGTCGGATGTGGAAGTCCAGGGTGTCCAGGCATTCCGTTCCGTAGTTTCCTGTGCCCAGGTGTCGGATGTGGAAGTTCAGGGTGTCCAGGTATTCCGCGTCGTAGTTCTCTGTATATAGGTGTCGGATGTGGAAGTCCAGGGTGTCCAGGTATTCCGCTCCGTAGTTTCCTGTGTCCAGGTATTGGATGTGGAAGTCCAGGGTATCCAGGTATTCCGCTACGTAGTTTGTTGTGTCTAGGTACTGGATGTGGAAGTCCAGGGTGTCCAGGTATTCCGCTTCGTAGTTTTCTGTATCTAAGTGTCGGATGTGGAAGTCCAGGGTGTCCAGGTATTCCGCTTCGTAGTTTTCTGTATCTAGGTGTCGGATGTGGAAGTCCAGGGTGTCCAGGCATTCCGCTCCGTAGTTTCCTGTGCCCAGGTGTCGGATGTGGAAGTTCAGGTTGTCCAGGTACTCCGCTTCGTAGTTTTCTGTATCTAGGTGTCGGATGTGGAAGTCCAGGGTGTCCAGGTATTCCGATTCGTAGTTTTCTGTATCTAGGTGTCGGATGTGAAAGTTCAGGGTGTCCAGGTATTCCGCTTCGTAGTTTTCTGTATCTAGGTGTCGGATGTGGAAGTCCAGCGTGTCCAGGTATTCCGCTTCGTAGTTTTCTGTATCTAGGTGTCGGATGTGGAAGTCCAGGGTGTCCAGGTATTCCGCTTCGTAGTTTCCTGTGTCCAGGTATTGGATGTGGAAGTCCAGGGTATGCAGGTATTCCGCTACGTAGTTTGTTGTGTCTAGGTACTGGATGTGGAAGTCCAGGGTGTCCAGGTTTTCCGCTTCGTAGTTTTCTGTATCTAGGTGTCGGATGTGGAAGTCCAGGGTGTCCAGGTATTCCGCTTCGTAGTTTTCTGTATCTAGGTGTCGGATGTGGAAGTCCAGGGTGTCCAGGCATTCCGCTCCGTAGTTTCCTGTGCCCAGGTGTCGGATGTGGAATTTCAGGTTGTCCAGGTATTCCGCTTCGTAGTTTTGTGTATCTAGGTGTCGGATGTGGAAGTCCAGGGTGTCCAGGTATTCCGCTTCGTAGTTTTCTGTATCTAGGTGTCGGATGTGGAAGTCCAGGGTGTCCAGGCATTCCGTTCCGTAGTTTCCTGTGCCCAGGTGTCGGATGTGGAAGTTCAGGGTGTCCAGGTATTCCGCGTCGTAGTTCTCTGTATATAGGTGTCGGATGTGGAAGTCCAGGGTGTCCAGGTATTCCGCTCCGTAGTTTCCTGTGTCCAGGTATTGGATGTGGAAGTCCAGGGTATCCAGGTATTCCGCTACGTAGTTTGTTGTGTCTAGGTACTGGATGTGGAAGTCCAGGGTGTCCAGGTATTCCGCTTCGTAGTTTTCTGTATCTAAGTGTCGGATGTGGAAGTCCAGGGTGTCCAGGTATTCCGCTTCGTAGTTTTCTGTATCTAGGTGTCGGATGTGGAAGTCCAGGGTGTCCAGGCATTCCGCTCCGTAGTTTCCTGTGCCCAGGTGTCGGATGTGGAAGTTCAGGTTGTCCAGGTACTCCGCTTCGTAGTTTTCTGTATCTAGGTGTCGGATGTGGAAGTCCAGGGTGTCCAGGTATTCCGATTCGTAGTTTTCTGTATCTAGGTGTCGGATGTGAAAGTTCAGGGTGTCCAGGTATTCCGCTTCGTAGTTTTCTGTATCTAGGTGTCGGATGTGGAAGTCCAGCGTGTCCAGGTATTCCGCTTCGTAGTTTTCTGTATCTAGGTGTCGGATGTGGAAGTCCAGGGTGTCCAGGTATTCCGCTTCGTAGTTTCCTGTGTCCAGGTATTGGATGTGGAAGTCCAGGGTATGCAGGTATTCCGCTACGTAGTTTGTTGTGTCTAGGTACTGGATGTGGAAGTCCAGGGTGTCCAGGTTTTCCGCTTCGTAGTTTTCTGTATCTAGGTGTCGGATGTGGAAGTCCAGGGTGTCCAGGTATTCCGCTTCGTAGTTTTCTGTATCTAGGTGTCGGATGTGGAAGTCCAGGGTGTCCAGGCATTCCGCTCCGTAGTTTCCTGTGCCCAGGTGTCGGATGTGGAATTTCAGGTTGTCCAGGTATTCCGCTTCGTAGTTTTGTGTATCTAGGTGTCGGATGTGGAAGTCCAGGGTGTCCAGGTATTCCGCTTCGTAGTTTTCTGTATCTAGGTGTCGGATGTGGAAGTTCAGGGTGTCCAGGTATTCCGCTTCGTAGTTTTCTGTATCTAGGTGTCGGATGTGGAAGTCCAGGGTGTCCAGGCATTCCGCTCCGTAGTTTCCTGTGCCCAGGTGTCGGATGTGGAAGTTCTGGTTGTCCAGGTATTCCGCTTCGTAGTTTTCTGTATCTAGGTATCGGATGTGGAAGTCCAGGGTGTCCAGGTATTCCGCTTCGTAGTTTTCTGTATCTAGGTTTCGGATGTGGAAGTCCAGGGTGTCCAGGCATTCCGCTCCGTAGTTTCCTGTGCCCAGGTGTCGGATGTGGAAGTTCAGGGTGTCCAGGTATTCCGCTTCGTAGTTTTCTGTATCTAGGTGTCGGATGTGGAAGTCCAGGGTGTCCAGGTATTCCGCTTCGTAGTTTTCTGTATCTAGGTGTCGGATGTGGAAGTCCAGGGTGTCCAGGCATTCCGTTCCGTAGTTTCCTGTGCCCAGGTGTCGGATGTGGAAGTTCAGGGTGTCCAGGTATTCCGCTTCGTAGTTCTCTGTATATAGGTGTCGGATGTGGAAGTCCAGGGTGTCCAGGTATTCCGCTCCGTAGTTTCCTGTGTCCAGGTATTGGATGTGGAAGTCCAGGGTATCCAGGTATTCCGCTACGTAGTTTGTTGTGTCTAGGTACTGGATGTGGAAGTCCAGGGTGTCCAGGTATTCCGCTTCGTAGTTTTCTGTATCTAAGTGTCGGATGTGGAAGTCCAGGGTGTCCAGGTATTCCGCTTCGTAGTTTTCTGTATCTAGGTGTCGGATGTGGAAGTCCAGGGTGTCCAGGCATTCCGCTCCGTAGTTTCCTGTGCCCAGGTGTCGGATGTGGAAGTTCAGGTTGTCCAGGTACTCCGCTTCGTAGTTTTCTGTATCTAGGTGTCGGATGTGGAAGTCCAGGGTGTCCAGGTATTCCGATTCGTAGTTTTCTGTATCTAGGTGTCGGATGTGAAAGTTCAGGGTGTCCAGGTATTCCGCTTCGTAGTTTTCTGTATCTAGGTGTCGGATGTGGAAGTCCAGCGTGTCCAGGTATTCCGCTTCGTAGTTTTCTGTATCTAGGTGTCGGATGTGGAAGTCCAGGGTGTCCAGGTATTCCGCTTCGTAGTTTCCTGTGTCCAGGTATTGGATGTGGAAGTCCAGGGTATGCAGGTATTCCGCTACGTAGTTTGTTGTGTCTAGGTACTGGATGTGGAAGTCCAGGGTGTCCAGGTTTTCCGCTTCGTAGTTTTCTGTATCTAGGTGTCGGATGTGGAAGTCCAGGGTGTCCAGGTATTCCGCTTCGTAGTTTTCTGTATCTAGGTGTCGGATGTGGAAGTCCAGGGTGTCCAGGCATTCCGCTCCGTAGTTTCCTGTGCCCAGGTGTCGGATGTGGAATTTCAGGTTGTCCAGGTATTCCGCTTCGTAGTTTTGTGTATCTAGGTGTCGGATGTGGAAGTCCAGGGTGTCCAGGTATTCCGCTTCGTAGTTTTCTGTATCTAGGTGTCGGATGTGGAAGTTCAGGGTGTCCAGGTATTCCGCTTCGTAGTTTTCTGTATCTTGGTGTCGGATGTGGAAGTCCAGGGTGTCCAGGTATTCCGCTTCGTAGTTTTCTGTATCTAGGTGTCGTATGTGGAAGTCCAGGGTGTACAGGTATTCCGCTTCGTAGTTTTCTGTATCTAGGTGTCGGATGTGGAAGTCCAGGGTGTCCAGGTATTCCGCTTCGTAGTTTTCTGTATCTAGGTGTCGGATGTGGAAGTTCAGGGTGTCCAGGTATTCCGCTTCGTAGTTTTCTGTATCTAGGTGTCGGATGTGGAAGTCCAGGGTGTCCAGGTATTCCGCTTCGTAGTTTTCTGTATCTAGGTGTCGGATGTGGAAGTTCAGGGTGTCCAGGTATTCCGCTTCGTAGTTTTCTGTATCTAGGTGTCGAATGTGGAAGTCCAGGGTGTCCAGGTATTCCGCTTCGTAGTTTTCTGTATCTAGGTGTCGGATGTGGAAGTCCAGGGTGTCCAGGCATTCCGCTCCGTAGTTTCCTGAGCCCAGGTGTCGGATGTGGTAGTCCAGGGTGTCCAGGTATTCCGCTTCGTAGCTTTCTGTATCTAGGTGTCGGATGTGGAAGTCCAGGGTGTCCAGGCATTCCGCTCCGTAGTTTCCTGTGCCCAGGTGTCGGATGTGGAAGTTCAGGGTGTCCAGGTATTCCGCTTCGTAGTTTCCTGTGTCCAGGTATTGGATGTGGAAGTCCAGGGTATCCAGGTATTCCGCTACGTAGTTTGTTGTGTCTAGGTACTGGATGTGGAAGTCCAGGGTGTCCAGGTATTCCGCTTCGTAGTTTTCTGTATCTAGGTGTCTTATGTGGAAGTCCTGGGTGTCCAGGTATTCCGCTTCGTAGTTTTTGTATCTAGGTGTCGGATGTGGAAGTCCAGGGTGGCCAGGTATTCCGCTTCGTAGTTTTCTGTATCTAGGTGTCGGATGTGGAAGTCCAGGGTGTCCAGGCATTCCGCTCCGTAGTTTCCTGTGCCCAGGTGTCGGATGTGGAAGTCCAGGGTGTCCAGGTATTCCGCTTCGTAGTTTTCTGTATCTAGGTGTCGGATGTGGAAGTTCAGGGTTTCCAGGTATTCCGCTTCGTAGTTTTCTGTATCTAGGTGTCGGATGTGGAAGTCCAGGGTGTCCAGGCATTCCGCTCCGTAGTTTCCTGTGCCCAGGTGTCGGATGTGGAAGTTCAGGGTGTCCAGGTATTCCGCTTCGTAGTTTTCTGTATCTAGGTGTCGGATGTGGAAGTCCAGGGTGTCCAGGTATTCCGCTTCGTAGTTTTCTGTATCTAGGTGTCGGATGTGGAAGTCCAGGGTGTCCAGGCATTCCGCTCCGTAGTTTCCTGTGCCCAGGTGTCGGATGTGGAAGTTCAGGGTGTCCAGGTATTCCGCTTCGTAGTTCTCTATATATAGGTTTCGGATGTGGAAGTCCAGGTTGTCCAGGTATTCCGCTCCGTAGTTTCCTGTGTCCAGGTATTGGATGTGGAAGTCCAGGGTATCCAGGTATTCCGCTACGTAGTTTGTTGTGACTAGGTACTGGATGTGGAAGTCCAGGGTGTCCAGGTATTCCGCTTCGTAGTTTTCTGTATCTAGGTGTCGGATGTGGAAGTCCAGGGTGTCCAGGTATTCCGCTTCGTAGTTTTCTGTATCTAGGTGTCGGATGTGGAAGTCCAGGGTGTCCAGGCATTCCGCTCCGTAGTTTCCTGTGCCCAGGTGTCGGATGTGGAAGTTCTGGTTGTCCAGGTATTCCGCTTCGTAGTTTTCTGTATCTAGGTATCGGATGTGGAAGTCCAGGGTGTCCAGGTATTCCGCTTCGTAGTTTTCTGTATCTAGGTTTCGGATGTGGAAGTCCAGGGTGTCCAGGCATTCCGCTCCGTAGTTTCCTGTGCCCAGGTGTCGGATGTGGAAGTTCAGGGTGTCCAGGTATTCCGCTTCGTAGTTTTCTGTATCTAGGTGTCGGATGTGGAAGTCCAGGGTGTCCAGGTATTCCGCTTCGTAGTTTTCTGTATCTAGGTGTCGGATGTGGAAGTCCAGGGTGTCCAGGCATTCCGTTCCGTAGTTTCCTGTGCCCAGGTGTCGGATGTGGAAGTTCAGGGTGTCCAGGTATTCCGCTTCGTAGTTCTCTGTATATAGGTGTCGGATGTGGAAGTCCAGGGTGTCCAGGTATTCCGCTCCGTAGTTTCCTGTGTCCAGGTATTGGATGTGGAAGTCCAGGGTATCCAGGTATTCCGCTACGTAGTTTGTTGTGTCTAGGTACTGGATGTGGAAGTCCAGGGTGTCCAGGTATTCCGCTTCGTAGTTTTCTGTATCTAAGTGTCGGATGTGGAAGTCCAGGGTGTCCAGGTATTCCGCTTCGTAGTTTTCTGTATCTAGGTGTCGGATGTGGAAGTCCAGGGTGTCCAGGCATTCCGCTCCGTAGTTTCCTGTGCCCAGGTGTCGGATGTGGAAGTTCAGGTTGTCCAGGTACTCCGCTTCGTAGTTTTCTGTATCTAGGTGTCGGATGTGGAAGTCCAGGGTGTCCAGGTATTCCGATTCGTAGTTTTCTGTATCTAGGTGTCGGATGTGAAAGTTCAGGGTGTCCAGGTATTCCGCTTCGTAGTTTTCTGTATCTAGGTGTCGGATGTGGAAGTCCAGCGTGTCCAGGTATTCCGCTTCGTAGTTTTCTGTATCTAGGTGTCGGATGTGGAAGTCCAGGGTGTCCAGGTATTCCGCTTCGTAGTTTCCTGTGTCCAGGTATTGGATGTGGAAGTCCAGGGTATGCAGGTATTCCGCTACGTAGTTTGTTGTGTCTAGGTACTGGATGTGGAAGTCCAGGGTGTCCAGGTTTTCCGCTTCGTAGTTTTCTGTATCTAGGTGTCGGATGTGGAAGTCCAGGGTGTCCAGGTATTCCGCTTCGTAGTTTTCTGTATCTAGGTGTCGGATGTGGAAGTCCAGGGTGTCCAGGCATTCCGCTCCGTAGTTTCCTGTGCCCAGGTGTCGGATGTGGAATTTCAGGTTGTCCAGGTATTCCGCTTCGTAGTTTTGTGTATCTAGGTGTCGGATGTGGAAGTCCAGGGTGTCCAGGTATTCCGCTTCGTAGTTTTCTGTATCTAGGTGTCGGATGTGGAAGTTCAGGGTGTCCAGGTATTCCGCTTCGTAGTTTTCTGTATCTTGGTGTCGGATGTGGAAGTCCAGGGTGTCCAGGTATTCCGCTTCGTAGTTTTCTGTATCTAGGTGTCGTATGTGGAAGTCCAGGGTGTACAGGTATTCCGCTTCGTAGTTTTCTGTATCTAGGTGTCGGATGTGGAAGTCCAGGGTGTCCAGGTATTCCGCTTCGTAGTTTTCTGTATCTAGGTGTCGGATGTGGAAGTTCAGGGTGTCCAGGTATTCCGCTTCGTAGTTTTCTGTATCTAGGTGTCGGATGTGGAAGTCCAGGGTGTCCAGGTATTCCGCTTCGTAGTTTTCTGTATCTAGGTGTCGGATGTGGAAGTTCAGGGTGTCCAGGTATTCCGCTTCGTAGTTTTCTGTATCTAGGTGTCGAATGTGGAAGTCCAGGGTGTCCAGGTATTCCGCTTCGTAGTTTTCTGTATCTAGGTGTCGGATGTGGAAGTCCAGGGTGTCCAGGCATTCCGCTCCGTAGTTTCCTGAGCCCAGGTGTCGGATGTGGTAGTCCAGGGTGTCCAGGTATTCCGCTTCGTAGTTTTCTGTATCTAGGTGTCGGATGTGGAAGTCCAGGGTGTCCAGGTATTCCGCTTCGTAGTTTTCTGTATCTAGGTGTCGGATGTGGAAGTTCAGGGTGTCCAGGTATTCCGCTTCGTAGTTTTCTGTATCTTGGTGTCGGATGTGGAAGTCCAGGGTGTCCAGGTATTCCGCTTCGTAGTTTTCTGTATCTAGGTGTCGGATGTGGAAGTCCAGGGTGTCCAGGTATTCCGCTTCGTAGTTTTCTGTATCTAGGTGTCGGATGTGGAAGTCCAGGGTGTCCAGGTATTCCGCTTCGTAGTTTTCTGTATCTAGGTGTCGGATGTGGAAGTGCAGGGTGTCCAGGTATTCCGCTTCGTAGTTTTCTGTATCTAGGTGTCGGATGTGGAAGTCCAGGGTGTCCAGGTATTCCGCTTCGTAGTTTTCTGTATCTAGGTGTCGGATGTGGAAGTGCAGGGTGTCCAGGTATTCCGCTTCGTAGTTTTCTGTATCTAGGTGTCGGATGTGGAAGTCCAGGGTGTCCAGGTATTCCGCTTCGTAGTTTTCTGTATCTAGGTGTCGGATGTGGAAGTCCAGGGTGTCCAGGCATTCCGCTCCGTAGTTTCCTGAGCCCAGGTGTCGGATGTGGAAGTCCAGGGTGTCCAGGTATTCCGCTTCGTAGTTTTCTGTATCTAGGTGTCGTATGTGGAAGTCCAGGGTGTCCAGGTATTCCGCTTCGTAGTTTTCTGTATCTAGGTGTCGGATGTGGAAGTCCAGGGTGTCCAGGTATTCCGCTTCGTAGTTTTCTGTATCTAGGTGTCGGATGTGGAAGTTCAGGGTGTCCAGGTATTCCGCTTCGTAGTTTTCTGTATCTAGGTGTCGGATGTGGAAGTCCAGGGTGTCCAGGTATTCCGCTTCGTAGTTTTCTGTATCTAGGTGTCGGATGTGGAAGTTCAGGGTGTCCAGGTATTCCGCTTCGTAGTTTTCTGTATCTAGGTGTCGAATGTGGAAGTCCAGGGTGTCCAGGTATTCCGCTTCGTAGTTTTCTGTATCTAGGTGTCGGATGTGGAAGTCCAGGGTGTCCAGGCATTCCGCTCCGTAGTTTCCTGAGCCCAGGTGTCGGATGTGGAAGTCCAGGGTGTCCAGGTATTCCGCTTCGTAGTTTTCTGTATCTAGGTGTCGGGTGTGGAAGTCCAGGGTGTCCAGGTATTCCGCTTCGTAGTTTTCTGTATCTAGGTGTCGGATGTGGAAGTTCAGGGTGTCCAGGTATTCCGCTTCGTAGTTTTCTGTATCTTGGTGTCGGATGTGGAAGTCCAGGGTGTCCAGGTATTCCGCTTCGTAGTTTTCTGTATCTAGGTGTCGGATGTGGAAGTCCAGGGTGTCCAGGTATTCCGCTTCGTAGTTTTCTGTATCTAGGTGTCGGGTGTGGAAGTCCAGGGTGTCCAGGTATTCCGCTTCGTAGTTTTCTGTATCTAGGTGTCGGATGTGGAAGTGCAGGGTGTCCAGGTATTCCGCTTCGTAGTTTTCTGTATCTAGGTGTCGGATGTGGAAGTCCAGGGTGTCCAGGTATTCCGCTTCGTAGTTTTCTGTATCTAGGTGTCGGATGTGGAAGTGCAGGGTGTCCAGGTATTCCGCTTCGTAGTTTTCTGTATCTAGGTGTCGGATGTGGAAGTCCAGGGTGTCCAGGTATTCCGCTTCGTAGTTTTCTGTATCTAGGTGTCGGATGTGGAAGTCCAGGGTGTCCAGGCATTCCGCTCCGTAGTTTCCTGAGCCCAGGTGTCGGATGTGGAAGTCCAGGGTGTCCAGGTATTCCGCTTCGTAGTTTTCTGTATCTAGGTGTCGGATGTGGAAGTCCAGGGTGTCCAGGTATTCCGCTTCGTAGTTTTCTGTATCTAGGTGTCGGATGTGGAAGTCTAGGGTGTCCAGGTATTCCGCTTCGTAGTTTTCTGTGCCCAGGTGTCGGATGTGGAAGTCCAGGGTGTCCAGGTATTCCGCTTCGTAGTTTTCTGTATCTAGGTGTCGGATGTGGAAGTCCAGGGTGTCCAGGTATTCCGCTTCGTAGTTTTCTGTATCTAGGTGTCGGATGTGGAAGTCCAGGGTGTCAAGGTATTCCGCTTCGTAGTTTTCTGTATCTAGGTGTCGGATGTGGAAGTTCAGGGTGTCCAGGTATTCCGCTTCGTAGTTTTCTGTATCTAGGTGTCGGATGTGGAAGTTCAGGGTGTCCAGGTATTCCGCTTCGTAGTTTTCTGTATCTAGGTGTCGGATGTGGAAGTCCAGGGTGTCCAGGCATTCCGCTCCGTAGTTTCCTGTGCCCAGGTGTCGGATGTGGAAGTTCAGGGTGTCCAGGTATTCCGCTTCGTAGTTTGTTGTGTCTAGGTACTGGATGTGGAAGTCCAGGGTGTCCAGGTATTCCGCTTCGTAGTTTTCTGTATCTAGGTGTCGGATGTGGAAGTCCTGGGTGTCCAGGTATTCCGCTTCGTAGTTTTCTGTATCTAGGTGTCGGATGTGGAAGTCCAGGGTGGCCAGGTATTCCGCTTCGTAGTTTTCTATATCTAGGTGTCGGATGTGGAAGTCCAGGGTGTCCAGGCATTCCGCTCCGTAGTTTCCTGTGCCCAGGTGTCGGATGTGGAAGTTCAGGTTGTCCAGGTATTCCGCTTCGTAGTTTTCTGTATCTAGGTGTCGGATGTGAAAGTCCAGGGTGTCCAGGTATTCCGCTTCGTAGTTTTCTGTATCTAGGTGTCGGATGTGGAAGTCCAGGGTATCCAGGTATTCCGCTACGTAGTTTGTTGTGACTAGGTACTGGATGTGGAAGTCCAGGGTGTCCAGGTATTCCGCTTCGTAGTTTTCTGTATCTAGGTGTCGGATGTGGAAGTCCAGGGTGTCCAGGTATTCCGCTTCGTAGTTTTCTGTATCTAGGTGTCGGATGTGGAAGTCCAGGGTGTCCAGGCATTCCGCTCCGTAGTTTCCTGTGCCCAGGTGTCGGATGTGGAAGTTCTGGTTGTCCAGGTATTCCGCTTCGTAGTTTTCTGTATCTAGGTATCGGATGTGGAAGTCCAGGGTGTCCAGGTATTCCGCTTCGTAGTTTTCTGTATCTAGGTTTCGGATGTGGAAGTCCAGGGTGTCCAGGCATTCCGCTCCGTAGTTTCCTGTGCCCAGGTGTCGGATGTGGAAGTTCAGGGTGTCCAGGTATTCCGCTTCGTAGTTTTCTGTATCTAGGTGTCGGATGTGGAAGTCCAGGGTGTCCAGGTATTCCGCTTCGTAGTTTTCTGTATCTAGGTGTCGGATGTGGAAGTCCAGGGTGTCCAGGCATTCCGTTCCGTAGTTTCCTGTGCCCAGGTGTCGGATGTGGAAGTTCAGGGTGTCCAGGTATTCCGCTTCGTAGTTCTCTGTATATAGGTGTCGGATGTGGAAGTCCAGGGTGTCCAGGTATTCCGCTCCGTAGTTTCCTGTGTCCAGGTATTGGATGTGGAAGTCCAGGGTATCCAGGTATTCCGCTACGTAGTTTGTTGTGTCTAGGTACTGGATGTGGAAGTCCAGGGTGTCCAGGTATTCCGCTTCGTAGTTTTCTGTATCTAAGTGTCGGATGTGGAAGTCCAGGGTGTCCAGGTATTCCGCTTCGTAGTTTTCTGTATCTAGGTGTCGGATGTGGAAGTCCAGGGTGTCCAGGCATTCCGCTCCGTAGTTTCCTGTGCCCAGGCGTCGGATGTGGAAGTTCAGGTTGTCCAGGTACTCCGCTTCGTAGTTTTCTGTATCTAGGTGTCGGATGTGGAAGTCCAGGGTGTCCAGGTATTCCGCTTCGTAGTTTTCTGTATCTAGGTGTCGGATGTGAAAGTTCAGGGTGTCCAGGTATTCCGCTTCGTAGTTTTCTGTATCTAGGTGTCGGATGTGGAAGTCCAGGGTGTCCAGGTATTCCGCTTCGTAGTTTTCTGTATCTAGGTGTCGGATGTGGAAGTCCAGGGTGTCCAGGTATTCCGCTTCGTAGTTTCCTGTGTCCAGGTATTGGATGTGGAAGTCCAGGGTATGCAGGTATTCCGCTACGTAGTTTGTTGTGTCTAGGTACTGGATGTGGAAGTCCAGGGTGTCCAGGTTTTCCGCTTCGTAGTTTTCTGTATCTAGGTGTCGGATGTGGAAGTCCAGGGTGTCCAGGTATTCCGCTTCGTAGTTTTCTGTATCTAGGTGTCGGATGTGGAAGTCCAGGGTGTCCAGGCATTCCGCTCCGTAGTTTCCTGTGCCCAGGTGTCGGATGTGGAATTTCAGGTTGTCCAGGTATTCCGCTTCGTAGTTTTGTGTATCTAGGTGTCGGATGTGGAAGTCCAGGGTGTCCAGGTATTCCGCTTCGTAGTTTTCTGTATCTAGGTGTCGGATGTGGAAGTTCAGGGTGTCCAGGTATTCCGCTTCGTAGTTTTCTGTATCTTGGTGTCGGATGTGGAAGTCCAGGGTGTCCAGGTATTCCGCTTCGTAGTTTTCTGTATCTAGGTGTCGTATGTGGAAGTCCAGGGTGTCCAGGTATTCCGCTTCGTAGTTTTCTGTATCTAGGTGTCGGATGTGGAAGTCCAGGGTGTCCAGGTATTCCGCTTCGTAGTTTTCTGTATCTAGGTGTCGGATGTGGAAGTTCAGGGTGTCCAGGTATTCCGCTTCGTAGTTTTCTGTATCTAGGTGTCGGATGTGGAAGTCCAGGGTGTCCAGGTATTCCGCTTCGTAGTTTTCTGTATCTAGGTGTCGGATGTGGAAGTTCAGGGTGTCCAGGTATTCCGCTTCGTAGTTTTCTGTATCTAGGTGTCGAATGTGGAAGTCCAGGGTGTCCAGGTATTCCGCTTCGTAGTTTTCTGTATCTAGGTGTCGGATGTGGAAGTCCAGGGTGTCCAGGCATTCCGCTCCGTAGTTTCCTGAGCCCAGGTGTCGGATGTGGTAGTCCAGGGTGTCCAGGTATTCCGCTTCGTAGTTTTCTGTATCTAGGTGTCGGATGTGGAAGTCCAGGGTGTCCAGGTATTCCGCTTCGTAGTTTTCTGTATCTAGGTGTCGGATGTGGAAGTTCAGGGTGTCCAGGTATTCCGCTTCGTAGTTTTCTGTATCTTGGTGTCGGATGTGGAAGTCCAGGGTGTCCAGGTATTCCGCTTCGTAGTTTTCTGTATCTAGGTGTCGGATGTGGAAGTCCAGGGTGTCCAGGTATTCCGCTTCGTAGTTTTCTGTATCTAGGTGTCGGATGTGGAAGTCCAGGGTGTCCAGGTATTCCGCTTCGTAGTTTTCTGTATCTAGGTGTCGGATGTGGAAGTGCAGGGTGTCCAGGTATTCCGCTTCGTAGTTTTCTGTATCTAGGTGTCGGATGTGGAAGTCCAGGGTGTCCAGGTATTCCGCTTCGTAGTTTTCTGTATCTAGGTGTCGGATGTGGAAGTGCAGGGTGTCCAGGTATTCCGCATCGTAGTTTTCTGTATCTAGGTGTCGGATGTGGAAGTCCAGGGTGTCCAGGTATTCCGCTTCGTAGTTTTCTGTATCTAGGTGTCGGATGTGGAAGTCCAGGGTGTCCAGGCATTCCGCTCCGTAGTTTCCTGAGCCCAGGTGTCGGATGTGGAAGTCCAGGGTGTCCAGGTATTCCGCTTCGTAGTTTTCTGTATCTAGGTGTCGTATGTGGAAGTCCAGGGTGTCCAGGTATTCCGCTTCGTAGTTTTCTGTATCTAGGTGTCGGATGTGGAAGTCCAGGGTGTCCAGGTATTCCGCTTCGTAGTTTTCTGTATCTAGGTGTCGGATGTGGAAGTTCAGGGTGTCCAGGTATTCCGCTTCGTAGTTTTCTGTATCTAGGTGTCGGATGTGGAAGTCCAGGGTGTCCAGGTATTCCGCTTCGTAGTTTTCTGTATCTAGGTGTCGGATGTGGAAGTTCAGGGTGTCCAGGTATTCCGCTTCGTAGTTTTCTGTATCTAGGTGTCGGATGTGGAAGTCCAGGGTGTCCAGGTATTCCGCTTCGTAGTTTTCTGTATCTAGGTGTCGGATGTGGAAGTTCAGGGTGTCCAGGTATTCCGCTTCGTAGTTTTCTGTATCTAGGTGTCGAATGTGGAAGTCCAGGGTGTCCAGGTATTCCGCTTCGTAGTTTTCTGTATCTAGGTGTCGGATGTGGAAGTCCAGGGTGTCCAGGCATTCCGCTCCGTAGTTTCCTGAGCCCAGGTGTCGGATGTGGTAGTCCAGGGTGTCCAGGTATTCCGCTTCGTAGTTTTCTGTATCTAGGTGTCGGGTGTGGAAGTCCAGGGTGTCCAGGTATTCCGCTTCGTAGTTTTCTGTATCTAGGTGTCGGATGTGGAAGTTCAGGGTGTCCAGGTATTCCGCTTCGTAGTTTTCTGTATCTTGGTGTCGGATGTGGAAGTCCAGGGTGTCCAGGTATTCCGCTTCGTAGTTTTCTGTATCTAGGTGTCGGATGTGGAAGTCCAGGGTGTCCAGGTATTCCGCTTCGTAGTTTTCTGTATCTAGGTGTCGGATGTGGAAGTCCAGGGTGTCCAGGTATTCCGCTTCGTAGTTTTCTGTATCTAGGTGTCGGATGTGGAAGTGCAGGGTGTCCAGGTATTCCGCTTCGTAGTTTTCTGTATCTAGGTGTCGGATGTGGAAGTCCAGGGTGTCCAGGTATTCCGCTTCGTAGTTTTCTGTATCTAGGTGTCGGATGTGGAAGTGCAGGGTGTCCAGGTATTCCGCATCGTAGTTTTCTGTATCTAGGTGTCGGATGTGGAAGTCCAGGGTGTCCAGGTATTCCGCTTCGTAGTTTTCTGTATCTAGGTGTCGGATGTGGAAGTCCAGGGTGTCCAGGCATTCCGCTCCGTAGTTTCCTGAGCCCAGGTGTCGGATGTGGAAGTCCAGGGTGTCCAGGTATTCCGCTTCGTAGTTTTCTGTATCTAGGTGTCGTATGTGGAAGTCCAGGGTGTCCAGGTATTCCGCTTCGTAGTTTTCTGTATCTAGGTGTCGGATGTGGAAGTCCAGGGTGTCCAGGTATTCCGCTTCGTAGTTTTCTGTATCTAGGTGTCGGATGTGGAAGTTCAGGGTGTCCAGGTATTCCGCTTCGTAGTTTTCTGTATCTAGGTGTCGGATGTGGAAGTCCAGGGTGTCCAGGTATTCCGCTTCGTAGTTTTCTGTATCTAGGTGTCGGATGTGGAAGTTCAGGGTGTCCAGGTATTCCGCTTCGTAGTTTTCTGTATCTAGGTGTCGAATGTGGAAGTCCAGGGTGTCCAGGTATTCCGCTTCGTAGTTTTCTGTATCTAGGTGTCGGATGTGGAAGTCCAGGGTGTCCAGGCATTCCGCTCCGTAGTTTCCTGAGCCCAGGTGTCGGATGTGTAAGTCCAGGGTGTCCAGGTATTCCGCTTCGTAGTTTTCTGTATCTAGGTGTCGGATGTGGAAGTCCAGGGTGTCCAGGTATTCCGCTTCGTAGTTTTCTGTATCTAGGTGTCGGATGTGGAAGTTCACGGTGTCCAGGTATTCCGCTTCGTAGTTTTCGGTATCTTGGTGTCGGATGTGGAAGTCCAGGGTGTCCAGGTATTCCGCTTCGTAGTTTTCTGTATCTAGGTGTCGGATGTGGAAGTCCAGGGTGTCCAGGTATTCCGCTTCGTAGTTTTCTGTATCTAGGTGTCGGGTGTGGAAGTCCAGGGTGTCCAGGTATTCCGCTTCGTAGTTTTCTGTATCTAGGTGTCGGATGTGGAAGTGCAGGGTGTCCAGGTATTCCGCTTCGTAGTTTTCTGTATCTAGGTGTCGGATGTGGAAGTCCAGGGTGTCCAGGTATTCCGCTTCGTAGTTTTCTGTATCTAGGTGTCGGATGTGGAAGTGCAGGGTGTCCAGGTATTCCGCTTCGTAGTTTTCTGTATCTAGGTGTCGGATGTGGAAGTCCAGGGTGTCCAGGTATTCCGCTTCGTAGTTTTCTGTATCTAGGTGTCGGATGTGGAAGTCCAGGGTGTCCAGGCATTCCGCTCCGTAGTTTCCTGAGCCCAGGTGTCGGATGTGGAAGTCCAGGGTGTCCAGGTATTCCGCTTCGTAGTTTTCTGTATCTAGGTGTCGGATGTGGAAGTCCAGGGTGTCCAGGTATTCCGCTTCGTAGTTTTCTGTATCTAGGTGTCGGATGTGGAAGTCCAGGGTGTCCAGGTATTCCGCTTCGTAGTTTTCTGTGCCCAGGTGTCGGATGTGGAAGTCCAGGGTGTCCAGGTATTCCGCTTCGTAGTTTTCTGTATCTAGGTGTCGGATGTGGAAGTCCAGGGTGTCCAGGTATTCCGCTTCGTAGTTTTCTGTATCTAGGTGTCGGATGTGGAAGTCCAGGGTGTCAAGGTATTCCGCTTCGTAGTTTTCTGTATCTAGGTGTCGGATGTGGAAGTTCAGGGTGTCCAGGTATTCCGCTTCGTAGTTTTCTGTATCTAGGTGTCGGATGTGGAAGTTCAGGGTGTCCAGGTATTCCGCTTCGTAGTTTTCTGTATCTAGGTGTCGGATGTGGAAGTCCAGGGTGTCCAGGCATTCCGCTCCGTAGTTTCCTGTGCCCAGGTGTCGGATGTGGAAGTTCAGGGTGTCCAGGTATTCCGCTTCGTAGTTTGTTGTGTCTAGGTACTGGATGTGGAAGTCCAGGGTGTCCAGGTATTCCGCTTCGTAGTTTTCTGTATCTAGGTGTCGGATGTGGAAGTCCTGGGTGTCCAGGTATTCCGCTTCGTAGTTTTCTGTATCTAGGTGTCGGATGTGGAAGTCCAGGGTGGCCAGGTATTCCGCTTCGTAGTTTTCTATATCTAGGTGTCGGATGTGGAAGTCCAGGGTGTCCAGGCATTCCGCTCCGTAGTTTCCTGTGCCCAGGTGTCGGATGTGGAAGTTCAGGTTGTCCAGGTATTCCGCTTCGTAGTTTTCTGTATCTAGGTGTCGGATGTGAAAGTCCAGGGTGTCCAGGTATTCCGCTTCGTAGTTTTCTGTATCTAGGTGTCGGATGTGGAAGTTCAGGGTTTCCAGGTATTCCGCTTCGTAGTTTTCTGTATCTAGGTGTCGGATGTGGAAGTCCAGGGTGTCCAGGCATTCCGCTCCGTAGTTTCCTGTGCCCAGGTGTCGGATGTGGAAGTTCAGGGTGTCCAGGTATTCCGCTTCGTAGTTTTCTGTATCTAGGTGTCGGATGTGGAAGTCCAGGGTGTCCAGGTATTCCGCTTCGTAGTTTTCTGTATCTAGGTGTCGGATGTGGAAGTCCAGGGTGTCCAGGCATTCCGCTCCGTAGTTTCCTGTGCCCAGGTGTCGGATGTGGAAGTTCAGGGTGTCCAGGTATTCCGCTTCGTAGTTCTCTGTATATAGGTGTCGGATGTGGAAGTCCAGGGTGTCCAGGTATTCCGCTCCGTAGTTTCCTGTGTCCAGGTATTGGATGTGGAAGTCCAGGGTATCCAGGTATTCCGCTACGTAGTTTGTTGTGTCTAGGTACTGGATGTGGAAGTCCAGGGTGTCCAGGTATTCCGCTTCGTAGTTTTCTGTATCTAGGTGTCGGATGTGGAAGTCCAAGGTGTCCAGGTATTCCGCTTCGTAGTTTTCTGTATCTAGGTGTCGGATGTGGAAGTCCAGGGTGTCCAGGCATTCCGCTCCGTAGTTTCCTGTGCCCAGGTGTCGGATGTGGAAGTTCTGGTTGTCCAGGTATTCCGCTTCGTAGTTTTCTGTATCTAGGTATCGGATGTGGAAGTCCAGGGTGTCCAGGTATTCCGCTTCGTAGTTTTCTGTATCTAGGTGTCGGATGTGGAAGTCCAGGGTGTCCAGGTATTCCGCTTCGTAGTTTTCTGTATCTAGGTGTCGGATGTGGAAGTTCAGGTTGTCCAGGTATTCCGCTTCGTAGTTTTCTATATCTAGGTGTCGGATGTGAAAGTCCAGGGTGTCCAGGTATTCCGCTTCGTAGTTTTCTGTATCTAGGTGTCGGATGTGGAAGTTCAGGGTTTCCAGGTATTCCGCTTCGTAGTTTTCTGTATCTAGGTGTCGGATGTGGAAGTCCAGGGTGTCCAGGCATTCCGCTCCGTAGTTTCCTGTGCCCAGGTGTCGGATGTGGAAGTTCAGGGTGTCCAGGTATTCCGCTTCGTAGTTTTCTGTATCTAGGTGTCGGATGTGGAAGTCCAGGGTGTCCAGGTATTCCGCTTCGTAGTTTTCTGTATCTAGGTGTCGGATGTGGAAGTCCAGGGTGTCCAGGCATTCCGCTCCGTAGTTTCCTGTGCCCAGGTGTCGGATGTGGAAGTTCAGGGTGTCCAGGTATTCCGCTTCGTAGTTTTCTGTATCTAGGTGTCGGATGTGGAAGTCCAGGGTGTCCAGGTATTCCGCTTCGTAGTTTTCTGTATCTAGGTGTCGGATGTGGAAGTCCAGGGTGGCCAGGTATTCCGCTTCGTAGTTTTCTATATCTAGGTGTCGGATGTGGAAGTCCAGGGTGTCCAGGCATTCCGCTCCGTAGTTTCCTGTGCCCAGGTGTCGGATGTGGAAGTTCAGGTTGTCCAGGTATTCCGCTCCGTAGTTTCCTGTGTCCAGGTATTGGATGTGGAAGTCCAGGGTATCCAGGTATTCCGCTACGTAGTTTGTTGTGTCTAGGTACTGGATGTGGAAGTCCAGGGTGTCCAGGTATTCCGCTTCGTAGTTTTCTGTATCTAGGTGTCGGATGTGGAAGTCCAAGGTGTCCAGGTATTCCGCTTCGTAGTTTTCTGTATCTAGGTGTCGGATGTGGAAGTCCAGGGTGTCCAGGCATTCCGCTCCGTAGTTTCCTGTGCCCAGGTGTCGGATGTGGAAGTCCAGGGTGGCCAGGTATTCCGCTTCGTAGTTTTCTATATCTAGGTGTCGGATGTGGAAGTCCAGGGTGTCCAGGCATTCCGCTCCGTAGTTTCCTGTGCCCAGGTGTCGGATGTGGAAGTTCAGGTTGTCCAGGTATTCCGCTTCGTAGTTTTCTGTATCTAGGTGTCGGATGTGAAAGTCCAGGGTGTCCAGGTATTCCGCTTCGTAGTTTTCTGTATCTAGGTGTCGGATGTGGAAGTTCAGGGTTTCCAGGTATTCCGCTTCGTAGTTTTCTGTATCTAGGTGTCGGATGTGGAAGTCCAGGGTGTCCAGGCATTCCGCTCCGTAGTTTCCTGTGCCCAGGTGTCGGATGTGGAAGTTCAGGGTGTCCAGGTATTCCGCTTCGTAGTTTTCTGTATCTAGGTGTCGGATGTGGAAGTCCAGGGTGTCCAGGTATTCCGCTTCGTAGTTTTCTGTATCTAGGTGTCGGATGTGGAAGTCCAGGGTGTCCAGGCATTCCGCTCCGTAGTTTCCTGTGCCCAGGTGTCGGATGTGGAAGTTCAGGGTGTCCAGGTATTCCGCTTCGTAGTTCTCTGTATATAGGTGTCGGATGTGGAAGTCCAGGGTGTCCAGGTATTCCGCTCCGTAGTTTCCTGTGTCCAGGTATTGGATGTGGAAGTCCAGGGTATCCAGGTATTCCGCTACGTAGTTTGTTGTGTCTAGGTACTGGATGTGGAAGTCCAGGGTGTCCAGGTATTCCGCTTCGTAGTTTTCTGTATCTAGGTGTCGGATGTGGAAGTCCAAGGTGTCCAGGTATTCCGCTTCGTAGTTTTCTGTATCTAGGTGTCGGATGTGGAAGTCCAGGGTGTCCAGGCATTCCGCTCCGTAGTTTCCTGTGCCCAGGTGTCGGATGTGGAAGTTCTGGTTGTCCAGGTATTCCGCTTCGTAGTTTTCTGTATCTAGGTATCGGATGTGGAAGTCCAGGGTGTCCAGGTATTCCGCTTCGTAGTTTTCTGTATCTAGGTGTCGGATGTGGAAGTCCAGGGTGTCCAGGTATTCCGCTTCGTAGTTTTCTGTATCTAGGTGTCGGATGTGGAAGTTCAGGTTGTCCAGGTATTCCGCTTCGTAGTTTTCTATATCTAGGTGTCGGATGTGAAAGTCCAGGGTGTCCAGGTATTCCGCTTCGTAGTTTTCTGTATCTAGGTGTCGGATGTGGAAGTTCAGGGTTTCCAGGTATTCCGCTTCGTAGTTTTCTGTATCTAGGTGTCGGATGTGGAAGTCCAGGGTGTCCAGGCATTCCGCTCCGTAGTTTCCTGTGCCCAGGTGTCGGATGTGGAAGTTCAGGGTGTCCAGGTATTCCGCTTCGTAGTTTTCTGTATCTAGGTGTCGGATGTGGAAGTCCAGGGTGTCCAGGTATTCCGCTTCGTAGTTTTCTGTATCTAGGTGTCGGATGTGGAAGTCCAGGGTGTCCAGGCATTCCGCTCCGTAGTTTCCTGTGCCCAGGTGTCGGATGTGGAAGTTCAGGGTGTCCAGGTATTCCGCTTCGTAGTTTTCTGTATCTAGGTGTCGGATGTGGAAGTCCAGGGTGTCCAGGTATTCCGCTTCGTAGTTTTCTGTATCTAGGTGTCGGATGTGGAAGTCCAGGGTGGCCAGGTATTCCGCTTCGTAGTTTTCTATATCTAGGTGTCGGATGTGGAAGTCCAGGGTGTCCAGGCATTCCGCTCCGTAGTTTCCTGTGCCCAGGTGTCGGATGTGGAAGTTCAGGTTGTCCAGGTATTCCGCTCCGTAGTTTCCTGTGTCCAGGTATTGGATGTGGAAGTCCAGGGTATCCAGGTATTCCGCTACGTAGTTTGTTGTGTCTAGGTACTGGATGTGGAAGTCCAGGGTGTCCAGGTATTCCGCTTCGTAGTTTTCTGTATCTAGGTGTCGGATGTGGAAGTCCAAGGTGTCCAGGTATTCCGCTTCGTAGTTTTCTGTATCTAGGTGTCGGATGTGGATGTCCAGGGTGTCCAGGCATTCCGCTCCGTAGTTTCCTGTGCCCAGGTGTCGGATGTGGAAGTTCTGGTTGTCCAGGTATTCTGCTTCGTAGTTTTCTGTATCTAGGTATCGGATGTGGAAGTCCAGGGTGTCCAGGTATTCCGCTTCGTAGTTTTCTGTATCTAGGTGTCGGATGTGGAAGTCCTGGGTGTCCAGGTATTCCGCTTCGTAGTTTTCTGTATCTAGGTGTCGGATGTGGAAGTTCAGGGTTTCCAGGTATTCCGCTTCGTAGTTTTCTGTATCTAGGTGTCGGATGTGGAAGTCCAGGGTGTCCAGGCATTCCGCTCCGTAGTTTCCTGTGCCCAGGTGTCGGATGTGGAAGTTCAGGGTGTCCAGGTATTCCGCTTCGTAGTTTTCTGTATCTAGGTGTCGGATGTGGAAGTCCAGGGTGTCCAGGCATTCCGCTCCGTAGTTTCCTGTGCCCAGGTGTCGGATGTGGAAGTTCAGGGTGTCCAGGTATTCCGCTTCGTAGTTTTCTGTATCTAGGTGTCGGATGTGGAAGTCCAGGGTGTCCAGGTATTCCGCTTCGTAGTTTTCTGTATCTAGGTGTCGGATGTGGAAGTCCAGGGTGTCCAGGCATTCCGCTCCGTAGTTTCCTGTGCCCAGGTGTCGGATGTGGAAGTTCAGGGTGTCCAGGTATTCCGCTTCGTAGTTTTCTGTATCTAGGTGTCGGATGTGGAAGTCCAGGGTGGCCAGGTATTCCGCTTCGTAGTTTTCTATATCTAGGTGTCGGATGTGGAAGTCCAGGGTGTCCAGGCATTCCGCTCCGTAGTTTCCTGTGCCCAGGTGTCGGATGTGGAAGTTCAGGTTGTCCAGGTATTCCGCTCCGTAGTTTCCTGTGTCCAGGTATTGGATGTGGAAGTCCAGGGTATCCAGGTATTCCGCTACGTAGTTTGTTGTGTCTAGGTACTGGATGTGGAAGTCCAGGGTGTCCAGGTATTCCGCTTCGTAGTTTTCTGTATCCAGGTGTCGGATGTGGAAGTCCAAGGTGTCCAGGTATTCCGCTTCGTAGTTTTCTGTATCTAGGTGTCGGATGTGGAAGTCCAGGGTGTCCAGGCATTCCGCTCCGTAGTTTCCTGTGCCCAGGTGTCGGATGTGGAAGTTCTGGTTGTCCAGGTATTCCGCTTCGTAGTTTTCTGTATCTAGGTATCGGATGTGGAAGTCCAGGGTGTCCAGGTATTCCGCTTCGTAGTTTTCTGTATCTAGGTGTCGGATGTGGAAGTCCAGGGTGTCCAGGTATTCCGCTTCGTAGTTTTCTGTATCTAGGTGTCGGATGTGGAAGTCCAGGGTGTCCAGGCATTCCGCTCCGTAGTTTCCTGTGCCCAGGTGTCGGATGTGGAATTTCTGGTTGTCCAGGTATTCCGCTTCGTAGTTTTCTGTATCTAGGTATCGGATGTGGAAGTCCAGGGTGTCCAGGTATTCCGCTTCGTAGTTTTCTGTATCTAGGTGTCGGATGTGGAAGTCCAAGGTGTCCAGGTATTCCGCTTCGTAGTTTTCTGTATCTAGGTGTCGGATGTGGAAGTCCAGGGTGTCCAGGCATTCCGCTCCGTAGTTTCCTGTGCCCAGGTGTCGGATGTGGAAGTTCTGGTTGTCCAGGTATTCCGCTTCGTAGTTTTCTGTATCTAGGTATCGGATGTGGAAGTCCAGGGTGTCCAGGTATTCCGCTTCGTAGTTTTCTGTATCTAGGTGTCGGATGTGGAAGTCCAGGGTGTCCAGGTATTCCGCTTCGTAGTTTTCTGTATCTAGGTGTCGGATGTGGAAGTCCAGGGTGTCCAGGCATTCCGCTCCGTAGTTTCCTGTGCCCAGGTGTCGGATGTGGAAGTTCAGGGTGTCCAGGTATTCCGCTTCGTAGTTCTCTGTATATAGGTGTCGGATGTGGAAGTCCAGGGTGTCCAGGTATTCCGCTCCGTAGTTTCCTGTGTCCAGGTATTGGATGTGGAAGTCCAGGGTATCCAGGTATTCCGCTACGTAGTTTGTTGTGTCTAGGTACTGGATGTGGAAGTCCAGGGTGTCCAGGCATTCCGCTCCGTAGTTTCCTGTGCCCAGGTGTCGGATGTGGAAGTTCAGGGTGTCCAGGTATTCCGCTTCGTAGTTTTCTGTATCTAGGTGTCGGATGTGGAATTCCAGGGTGTCCAGGTATTCCGCTTCGTAGTTTTCTGTATCTAGGTGTCGGATGTGGAAGTCCAGGGTGTCCAGGCATTCCGCTCCGTAGTTTCCTGTGCCCAGGTGTCGGATGTGGAAGTTCAGGGTGTCCAGGTATTCCGCTTCGTAGTTTTCTGTATCTAGGTGTCGGATGTGGAAGTCCAGGGTGGCCAGGTATTCCGCTTCGTAGTTTTCTATATCTAGGTGTCGGATTTGGAAGTCCAGGGTGTCCAGGCATTCCGCTCCGTAGTTTCCTGTGCCCAGGTGTCGGATGTGGAAGTTCAGGTTGTCCAGGTATTCCGCTCCGTAGTTTCCTGTGTCCAGGTATTGGATGTGGAAGTCCAGGGTATCCAGGTATTCCGCTACGTAGTTTGTTGTGTCTAGGTACTGGATGTGGAAGTCCAGGGTGTCCAGGTATTCCGCTTCGTAGTTTTCTGTATCTAGGTGTCGGATGTGGAAGTCCAAGGTGTCCAGGTATTCCGCTTCGTAGTTTTCTGTATCTAGGTGTCGGATGTGGAAGTCCAGGGTGTCCAGGCATTCCGCTCCGTAGTTTCCTGTGCCCAGGTGTCGGATGTGGAAGTTCTGGTTGTCCAGGTATTCCGCTTCGTAGTTTTCTGTATCTAGGTATCGGATGTGGAAGTCCAGGGTGTCCAGGTATTCCGCTTCGTAGTTTTTTGTATCTAGGTGTCGGATGTGGAAGTCCAGGGTGTCCAGGTATTCCGCTTCGTAGTTTTCTGTATCTAGGTGTCGGATGTGGAAGTCCAGGGTGTCCAGGCATTCCGCTCCGTAGTTTCCTGTGCCCAGGTGTCGGATGTGGAATTTCTGGTTGTCCAGGTATTCCGCTTCGTAGTTTTCTGTATCTAGGTATCGGATGTGGAAGTCCAGGGTGTCCAGGTATTCCGCTTCGTAGTTTTCTGTATCTAGGTGTCGGATGTGGAAGTCCAAGGTGTCCAGGTATTCCGCTTCGTAGTTTTCTGTATCTAGGTGTCGGATGTGGAAGTCCAGGGTGTCCAGGCATTCCGCTCCGTAGTTTCCTGTGCCCAGGTGTCGGATGTGGAAGTTCTGGTTGTCCAGGTATTCCGCTTCGTAGTTTTCTGTATCTAGGTATCGGATGTGGAAGTCCAGGGTGTCCAGGTATTCCGCTTCGTAGTTTTCTGTATCTAGGTGTCGGATGTGGAAGTCCAGGGTGTCCAGGTATTCCGCTTCGTAGTTTTCTGTATCTAGGTGTCGGATGTGGAAGTCCAGGGTGTCCAGGCATTCCGCTCCGTAGTTTCCTGTGCCCAGGTGTCGGATGTGGAAGTTCAGGGTGTCCAGGTATTCCGCTTCGTAGTTCTCTGTATATAGGTGTCGGATGTGGAAGTCCAGGGTGTCCAGGTATTCCGCTCCGTAGTTTCCTGTGTCCAGGTATTGGATGTGGAAGTCCAGGGTATCCAGGTATTCCGCTACGTAGTTTGTTGTGTCTAGGTACTGGATGTGGAAGTCCAGGGTGTCCAGGTATTCCGCTTCGTAGTTTTCTGTATCTAGGTGTCGGATGTGGAAGTCCAGGGTGTCCAGGCATTCCGCTCCGTAGTTTCCTGTGCCCAGGTGTCGGATGTGGAAGTTCAGGGTGTCCAGGTATTCCGCTTCGTAGTTCTCTGTATATAGGTGTCGGATGTGGAAGTCCAGGGTGTCCAGGTATTCCGCTCCGTAGTTTCCTGTGTCCAGGTAATGGATGTGGAAGTCCAGGGTATCCAGGTATTCCGCTACGTAGTTTGTTGTGTCTAGGTACTGGATGTGGAAGTCCAGGGTGTCCAGGTATTCCGCTTCGTAGTTTTCTGTATCTAAGTGTCGGATGTGGAAGTCCAGGGTGTCCAGGTATTCCGCTTCGTAGTTTTCTGTATCTAGGTGTCGGATGTATAAGTCCAGGGTGTCCAGGCATTCCGCTCCGTAGTTTCCTGTGCCCAGGTGTCGGATGTGGAAGTTCAGGTTGTCCAGGTACTCCGCTTCGTAGTTTTCTGTATCTAGGTGTCGGATGTGGAAGTCCAGGGTGTCCAGGTATTCCGCTTCGTAGTTTTCTGTATCTAGGTGTCGGATGTGGAAGTTCAGGGTGTCCAGGTATTCCGCTTCGTAGTTTTCTGTATCTAGGTGTCGGATGTGGAAGTCCAGGGTGTCCAGGTATTCCGCTTCGTAGTTTTCTGTATCTAGGTGTCGGATGTGGAAGTCCAGGGTGTCCAGGTATTCCGCTTCGTAGTTTCCTGTGTCCAGGTATTGGATGTGGAAGTCCAGGGTATGCAGGTATTCCGCTACGTAGTTTGTTGTGTCTAGGTACTGGATGTGGAAGTCCAGGGTGTCCAGGTTTTCCGCTTCGTAGTTTTCTGTATCTAGGTGTCGGATGTGGAAGTCCAGGGTGTCCAGGTATTCCGCTTCGTAGTTTTCTGTATCTACGTGTCGGATGTGGAAGTCCAGGGTGTCCAGGCATTCCGCTCCGTAGTTTCCTGTGCCCAGGTGTCGGATGTGGAAGTTCAGGTTGTCCAGGTATTCCGCTTCGTAGTTTTGTGTATCTAGGTGTCGGATGTGGAAGTCCAGGGTGTCCAGGTATTCCGCTTCGTAGTTTTCTGTATCTAAGTGTCGGATGTGGAAGTTCAGGGTGTCCAGGTATTCCGCTTCGTAGTTTTCAGTATCTTGGTGTCGGATGTGGAAGTCCAGGGTGTCCAGGTATTCCGCTTCGTAGTTTTCTGTATCTAGGTGTCGGATGTGGAAGTCCAGGGTGTCCAGGTATTCCGCTTCGTAGTTTTCTGTATCTAGGTGTCGGATGTGGAAGTTCAGGGTGTCCAGGTATTCCGCTTCGTAGTTTTCTGTATCTAGGTGTCGGATGTGGAAGTCCAGGGTGTCCAGGTATTCCGCTTCGTAGTTTTCTGTATCTAGGTGTCGGATGTGGAAGTCCAGGGTGTCCAGGCATTCCGCTCCGTAGTTTCCTGAGCCCAGGTGTCGGATGTGGAAGTCCAGGGTGTCCAGGTATTCCGCTTCGTAGTTTTCTGTATCTAGGTGTCGGATGTGGAAGTCCAGGGTGTCCAGGTATTCCGCTTCGTAGTTTTCTGTATCTAGGTGTCGGATGTGGAAGTCCAGGGTGTCCAGGTATTCCGCTTCGTAGTTTTCTGTGCCCAAGTGTCGGATGTGGAAGTCCAGGGTGTCCAGGTATTCCGCTTCGTAGTTTTCTGTATCTAGGTGTCGGATGTGGAAGTCCAGGGTGTCCAGGTATTCCGCTTCGTAGTTTTCTGTATCTAGGTGTCGGATGTGGAAGTCCAGGGTGTCCAGGTATTCCGCTTCGTAGTTTTCTGTATCTAGGTGTCGGATGTGGAAGTTCAGGGTGTCCAGGTATTCCGCTTCGTAGTTTTCTGTATCTAGGTGTCGGATGTGGAAGTTCAGGGTGTCCAGGTATTCCGCTTCGTAGTTTTCTGTATCTAGGTGTCGGATGTGGAAGTCCAGGGTGTCCAGGTATTCCGCTTCGTAGTTTTCTGTATCTAGGTGTCGGATGTGGAAGTCCAGGGTGTCCAGGCATTCCGTTCCGTAGTTTCCTGTGCCCAGGTGTCGGATGTGGAAGTCCAGGGTATCCAGGTATTCCGCTACGTAGTTTGTTGTGTCTAGGTACTGGATGTGGAAGTCCAGGGTGTCCAGGTATTCCGCTTCGTAGTTTTCTGTATCTAAGTGTCGGATGTGGAAGTCCAGGGTGTCCAGGTATTCCGCTTCGTACTTTTCTGTATCTAGGTGTCGGATGTATAAGTCCAGGGTGTCCAGGCATTCCGCTCCGTAGTTTCCTGTGCCCAGGTGTCGGATGTGGAAGTTCAGGTTGTCCAGGTACTCCGCTTCGTAGTTTTCTGTATCTAGGTGTCGGATGTGGAAGTCCAGGGTGTCCAAGTATTCCGCTTCGTAGTTTTCTGTATCTAGGTGTCGGATGTGGAAGTTCAGGGTGTCCAGGTATTCCGCTTCGTAGTTTTCTGTATCTAGGTGTCGGATGTGGAAGTCCAGGGTGTCCAGGTATTCCGCTTCGTAGTTTTCTGTATCTAGGTGTCGGATGTGGAAGTCCAGGGTGTCCAGGTATTCCACTTCGTAGTTTCCTGTGTCCAGGTATTGGATGTGGAAGTCCAGGGTATGCAGGTATTCCGCTACGTAGTTTGTTGTGTCTAGGTACTGGATGTGGAAGTCCAGGGTGTCCAGGTTTTCCGCTTCGTAGTTTTCTGTATCTAGGTGTCGGATGTGGAAGTCCAGGGTGTCCAGGTATTCCGCTTCGTAGTTTTCTGTATCTAGGTGTCGGATGTGGAAGTTCAGGGTGTCCAGGTATTCCGCTTCGTAGTTTTCTGTATCCAGGTGTCGGATGTGGAAGTCCAGGGTGTCCAGGTATTCCGCTTCGTAGTTTTCTGTATCTAGGTGTCGGATGTGGAAGTCCAGGGTGTCCGGCATTCCGCTCCGTAGTTTCCTGAGCCCAGGTGTCGGATGTGGAAGTCCAGGGTGTCCAGGTATTCCGCTTCGTAGTTTTCTGTATCTAGGTGTCGGATGTGGAAGTCCAGGGTGTCCAGGTATTCCGCTTCGTAGTTTGCTGTGCCCAAGTGTCGGATGTGGAAGTCCAGGGTGTCCAGGTATTCCGCTTCGTAGTTTCCTGTGCCCAGGTGTCGGATGTGGAAGTTCAGGTTGTCCAGGTACTCCGCTTCGTAGTTTTCTGTATCTAGGTGTCGGATGTGGAAGTCCAGGGTGTCCAGGTATTCCGCTTCGTAGTTTTCTGTATCTAGGTGTCGGATGTGGAAGTTCAGGGTGTCCAGGTATTCCGCTTCGTAGTTTTCTGTATCTAGGTGTCGGATGTGGAAGTCCAGGGTGTCCAGGTATTCCGCTTCGTAGTTTTCTGTATCTAGGTGTCGGATGTGGAAGTCCAGGGTGTCCAGGTATTCCGCTTCGTAGTTTCCTGTGTCCAGGTATTGGATGTGGAAGTCCAGGGTATGCAGGTATTCCGCTACGTAGTTTGTTGTGTCTAGGTACTGGATGTGGAAGTCCAGGGTGTCCAGGTTTTCCGCTTCGTAGTTTTCTGTATCTAGGTGTCGGATGTGGAAGTCCACGGTGTCCAGGTATTCCGCTTCGTAGTTTTCTGTATCTAGGTGTCGGATGTGGAAGTTCAGGGTGTCCAGGTATTCCGCTTCGTAGTTTTCTGTATCCAGGTGTCGGATGTGGAAGTCCAGGGTGTCCAGGTATTCCGCTTCGTAGTTTTCTGTATCTAGGTGTCGGATGTGGAAGTCCAGGGTGTCCGGCATTCCGCTCCGTAATTTCCTGAGCCCAGGTGTCGGATGTGGAAGTCCAGGGTGTCCAGGTATTCCGCTTCGTAGTTTTCTGTATCTAGGTGTCGGATGTGGAAGTCCAGGGTGTCCAGGTATTCCGCTTCGTAGTTTTCTGTGCCCAAGTGTCGGATGTGGAAGTCCAAGGTGTCCAGGTATTCCGCTTCGTAGTTTTCTGTATCTAGGTGTCGGATGTGGAAGTCCAGGGTGTCCAGGTATTCCGCTTCGTAGTTTTCTGTATCTAGGTGTCGGATGTGGAAGTCCAGGGTGTCCAGGTATTCCGCTTCGTAGTTTTCTGTATCTAGGTGTCGGATGTGGAAGTTCAGGGTGTCCAGGTATTCCGCTTCGTAGTTTTCTGTATCTAGGTGTCGGATGTGGAAGTTCAGGGTGTCCAGGTATTCCGCTTCGTAGTTTTCTGTATCTAGGTGTCGGATGTGGAAGTCCAGGGTGTCCAGGTATTCCGCTTCGTAGTTTTCTGTATCTAGGTGTCGGATGTGGAAGTCCAGGGTGTCCAGGTATTCCGCTTCGTAGTTTTCTGTATCTAGGTGTCGGATGTGGAAGTCCAGGGTGGCCAGGTATTCCGCTTCGTAGTTTTCTGTATCTAGGTGTCGGATGTGGAAGTCCAGGGTGTCCAGGCATTCCGCTCCGTAGTTTCCTTTGCCCAGGTGTCGGATGTGGAAGTTCAGGTTGTCCAGGTATTCCGCTTCGTAGTTTTCTGTATCTAGGTGTCGGATGTGGAAGTCCAGGGTGTCCAGGTATTCCGCTTCGTAGTTTTCTGTGTCTAGGTGTCGGATGTGGAAGTTCAGGGTGTCCAGGTATTCCGCTTCGTAGTTTTCTGTATCTAGGTGTCGGATGTGGAAGTCCAGGGTGTCCAGATATTCCGCTTCGTAGTTTTCTGTATCTAGGTGTCGGATGTGGAAGTCCAGGGTGTCCAGGCATTCCGCTCCGTAGTTTCCTGTGCCCAGGTGTCGGATGTGGAAGTTCAGGGTGTCCAGGTATTCCGCTTCGTAGTTTTCTGTATCTAGGTGTCGGATTTGGAAGTCCAGGGTGTCCAGGTATTCCGCTTCGTAGTTCTCTGTATATAGGTGTCGGATGTGGATGTCCAGGGTGTCCAGGTATTCCGCTCCGTAGTTTACTGTGTCCAGGTATTGGATGTGGAAGTCCAGGGTATCCAGGTATTCCGCTACGTAGTTTTCTGTATCTTGGTGTCGGATGTAGAAGTTCAGGGTGTCCAGGTATTCCGCTCCATAGTTTGTTGTATATAGGTACTGGATGTGGAAGTCCAGGGTGTCCAGGTATTCCGCTTCGTAGTTTTCTGTATCTAGGTGTCGGATGTGGAAGTCCAGGGTGTTCAGGTATTCCGCTTCGTAGTTTTCTGTATCTAGGTGTCGGATGTGGAAGTCCAGGGTGTCCAGGCATTCAGCTACGTAGTTTGTTGTATCTAGGTACTGGATGTGGAAGTCCAGGGTGTCCAGGTATTCCGCTTCGTAGTTTTCTGTATCTAGGTGTCGGATGTGGAAGTCCAGGGTGTCCAGATATTCCGCTTCGTAGTTTTCTGTATCTAGGTGTCGGATGTGGAAGTCCAGGGTGTCCAGGCATTCCGCTCCGTAGTTTCCTGTGCCCAGGTGTCGGATGTGGAAGTTCAGGTTGTCCAGGTATTCCGCTTCGTAGTTTTCTGTATCTAGGTGTCGGATGTGGAAGTCCAGGGTGTCCAGGTATTCCGCTTCGTAGTTTTCTGTATCTAGGTGTCGGATGTGGAAGTCCAGGGTGTCCAGGTATTCCGCTTCGTAGTTTTCTGTATCTAGGTGTCGGATGTGGAAGTCCAGGGTGTCCAGGCATTCCGCTCCGTAGTTTCCTGTGCCCAGGTGTCGGATGTGGAAGTTCAGGGTGTCCAGGTATTCCGCTTCGTAGTTTTCTGTATCTAGGTGTCGGATGTGGAAGTCCAGGGTGTCCAGGTATTCCGCTTCGTAGTTCTCTGTATATAGGTGTCGGATGTGGATGTCCAGGGTGTCCAGGTATTCCGCTCCGTAGTTTACTGTGTCCAGGTATTGGATGTGGAAGTCCAGGGTATCCAGGTATTCCGCTACGTAGTTTTCTGTATCTTGGTGTCGGATGTGGAAGTCCAGGGTGTCCAGATATTCCGCTTCGTAGTTTTCTGTATCTAGGTGTCGGATGTGGAAGTCCAGGGTGTCCAGGTATTCCGCTTCGTAGTTTTCTGTATCTAGGTGTCGGATGTGGAAGTTCAGGGTGTCCAGGTATTCCGCTTCGTAGTTTTCTGTATCTAGGTGTCGGATGTGGAAGTCCAGGGTGTCCAGGCATTCCGCTCCGTAGTTTCCTGTGCCCAGGTGTCGGATGTGGAAGTTCAGGGTGTCCAGGTATTCCGCTTCGTAGTTTGTTGTGTCTAGGTACTGGATGTGGAAGTCCAGGGTGTCCAGGTATTCCGCTTCGAAGTTTTCTGTATCTAGGTGCCGGATGTGGAAGTCCTGGGTGTCCAGGTATTCCGCTTCGTAGTTTTCTGTATCTAGGTGTCGGATGTGGAAGTCCAGGGTGGCCAGGTATTCCGCTTCGTAGTTTTCTGTATCTAGGTGTCGGATGTGGAAGTCCAGGGTGTCCAGGCATTCCGCTCCGTAGTTTCCTGTGCCCAGGTGTCGGATGTGGAAGTTCAGGTTGTCCAGGTATTCCGCTTCGTAGTTTTCTGTATCTAGGTGTCGGATGTGAAAGTCCAGGGTGTCCAGGTATTCCGCTTCGTAGTTTTCTGTATCTAGGTGTCGGATGTGGAAGTTCAGGGTTTCCAGGTATTCCGCTTCGTAGTTTTCTGTATCTAGGTGTCGGATGTGAAAGTCCAGGGTGTCCAGGCATTCCGCTCCGTAGTTTGTTGTATATAGGTACTGGATGTGGAAGTCCAGGGTGTCCAGGTATTCCGCTTCGTAGTTTTCTGTATCTAGGTGTCGGATGTGGAAGTCCAGGGTGTTCAGGTATTCCGCTTCGTAGTTTTCTGTATCTAGGTGTCGGATGTGGAAGTCCAGGGTGTCCAGGCATTCAGCTACGTAGTTTGTTGTATCTAGGTACTGGATGTGGAAGTCCAGGGTGTCCAGGTATTCCGCTTCGTAGTTTTCTGTATCTAGGTGTCGGATGTGGAAGTCCAGGGTGTCCAGATATTCCGCTTCGTAGTTTTCTGTATCTAGGTGTCGGATGTGGAAGTCCAGGGTGTCCAGGCATTCCGCTCCGTAGTTTCCTGTGCCCAGGTGTCGGATGTGGAAGTTCAGGTTGTCCAGGTATTCCGCTTCGTAGTTTTCTGTATCTAGGTGTCGGATGTGGAAGTCCAGGGTGTCCAGGTATTCCGCTTCGTAGTTTTCTGTATCTAGGTGTCGGATGTGGAAGTCCAGGGTGTCCAGGTATTCCGCTTCGTAGTTTTCTGTATCTAGGTGTCGGATGTGGAAGTCCAGGGTGTCCAGGCATTCCGCTCCGTAGTTTCCTGTGCCCAGGTGTCGGATGTGGAAGTTCAGGGTGTCCAGGTATTCCGCTTCGTAGTTTTCTGTATCTAGGTGTCGGATGTGGAAGTCCAGGGTGTCCAGGTATTCCGCTTCGTAGTTCTCTGTATATAGGTGTCGGATGTGGATGTCCAGGGTGTCCAGGTATTCCGCTCCGTAGTTTACTGTGTCCAGGTATTGGATGTGGAAGTCCAGGGTATCCAGGTATTCCGCTACGTAGTTTTCTGTATCTTGGTGTCGGATGTGGAAGTCCAGGGTGTCCAGATATTCCGCTTCGTAGTTTTCTGTATCTAGGTGTCGGATGTGGAAGTCCAGGGTGTCCAGGTATTCCGCTTCGTAGTTTTCTGTATCTAGGTGTCGGATGTGGAAGTTCAGGGTGTCCAGGTATTCCGCTTCGTAGTTTTCTGTATCTAGGTGTCGGATGTGGAAGTCCAGGGTGTCCAGGCATTCCGCTCCGTAGTTTCCTGTGCCCAGGTGTCGGATGTGGAAGTTCAGGGTGTCCAGGTATTCCGCTTCGTAGTTTGTTGTGTCTAGGTACTGGATGTGGAAGTCCAGGGTGTCCAGGTATTCCGCTTCGAAGTTTTCTGTATCTAGGTGCCGGATGTGGAAGTCCTGGGTGTCCAGGTATTCCGCTTCGTAGTTTTCTGTATCTAGGTGTCGGATGTGGAAGTCCAGGGTGGCCAGGTATTCCGCTTCGTAGTTTTCTGTATCTAGGTGTCGGATGTGGAAGTCCAGGGTGTCCAGGCATTCCGCTCCGTAGTTTCCTGTGCCCAGGTGTCGGATGTGGAAGTTCAGGTTGTCCAGGTATTCCGCTTCGTAGTTTTCTGTATCTAGGTGTCGGATGTGAAAGTCCAGGGTGTCCAGGTATTCCGCTTCGTAGTTTTCTGTATCTAGGTGTCGGATGTGGAAGTTCAGGGTTTCCAGGTATTCCGCTTCGTAGTTTTCTGTATCTAGGTGTCGGATGTGGAAGTCCAGGGTGTCCAGGCATTCCGCTCCGTAGTTTCCTGTGCCCAGGTGTCGGATGTGGAAGTTCAGGGTGTCCAGGTATTCCGCTTCGTAGTTTTCTGTATCTAGGTGTCGGATGTGGAAGTCCAGGGTGTCCAGGTATTCCGCATCGTAGTTTTCTGTATCTAGGTGTCGGATGTGGAAGTCCAGGGTGTCCAGGCATTCCGCTCCGTAGTTTCCTGTGCCCAGGTGTCGGAAGTGGAAGTTCAGGGTGTCCAGGTATTCCGCTTCGTAGTTTTCTGTATCTAGGTGTCGGATTTGGAAGTCCAGGGTGTCCAGGTATTCCGCTTCGTAGTTCTCTGTATATAGGTGTCGGATGTGGATGTCCAGGGTGTCCAGGTATTCCGCTCCGTAGTTTACTGTGTCCAGGTATTGGATGTGGAAGTCCAGGGTATCCAGGTATTCCGCTACGTAGTTTTCTGTATCTTGGTGTCGGATGTAGAAGTTCAGGGTGTCCAGGTATTCCGCTCCATAGTTTGTTGTATATAGGTACTGGATGTGGAAGTCCAGGGTGTCCAGGTATTCCGCTTCGTAGTTTTCTGTATCTAGGTGTCGGATGTGGAAGTCCAGGGTGTCCAGGCATTCAGCTACGTAGTTTGTTGTATCTAGGTACTGGATGTGGAAGTCCAGGGTGTCCAGGTATTCCGCTTCGTAGTTTTCTGTGTCTAGGTGTCGGATGTGGAAGTCCAGGGTGTCCAGATATTCCGCTTCGTAGTTTTCTGTATCTAGGTGTCGGATGTGGAAGTCCAGGGTGTCCAGGCATTCCGCTCCGTAGTTTCCTGTGCCCAGGTGTCGGATGTGGAAGTTCAGGTTGTCCAGGTATTCCGCTTCGTAGTTTTCTGTATCTAGGTGTCGGATGTGGAAGTCCAGGTTGTCCAGGTATTCCGCTTCGTAGTTTTCTGTATCTAGGTGTCGGATGTGGAAGTCCAGGGTGTCCAGGTATTCCGCTTCGTAGTTTTCTGTATCTAGGTGTCGGATGTGGAAGTCCAGGGTGTCCAGGCATTCCGCTCCGTAGTTTCCTGTGCCCAGGTGTCGGATGTGGAAGTTCAGGGTGTCCAGGTATTCCGCTTCGTAGTTTTCTGTATCTAGGTGTCGGATGTGGAAGTCCAGGGTGTCCAGGTATTCCGCTTCGTAGTTCTCTGTATATAGGTGTCGGATGTGGAAGTTCAGGGTGTCCAGGTATTCCGCTTCGTAGTTTTCTGTATCTAGGTATCGGATGTGGAAGTCCAGGGTGTCCAGGTATTCCGCTTCATAGTTGTCTCTATCTAGGTGTCGGATGTGGCAGTCCAGGGTGTCCAGGCATTCCGCTCCGTAGTTTCCTGTGCCCAGGTGTCGGATGTGGAAGTCCAGGGTGTCCAGGTATTCCGCATCGTAGTTTTCTGTATCTAGGTGTCGGATGTGGAAGTCCAGGGTGTCCAGGCATTCCGCTCCGTAGTTTCCTGTGCCCAGGTGTCGGAAGTGGAAGTTCAGGGTGTCCAGGTATTCCGCTTCGTAGTTTTCTGTATCTAGGTGTCGGATTTGGAAGTCCAGGGTGTCCAGGTATTCCGCTTCGTAGTTCTCTGTATATAGGTGTCGGATGTGGATGTCCAGGGTGTCCAGGTATTCCGCTCCGTAGTTTACTGTGTCCAGGTATTGGATGTGGAAGTCCAGGGTATCCAGGTATTCCGCTACGTAGTTTTCTGTATCTTGGTGTCGGATGTAGAAGTTCAGGGTGTCCAGGTATTCCGCTCCATAGTTTGTTGTATATAGGTACTGGATGTGGAAGTCCAGGGTGTCCAGGTATTCCGCTTCGTAGTTTTCTGTATCTAGGTGTCGGATGTGGAAGTCCAGGGTGTCCAGGCATTCAGCTACGTAGTTTGTTGTATCTAGGTACTGGATGTGGAAGTCCAGGGTGTCCAGGTATTCCGCTTCGTAGTTTTCTGTGTCTAGGTGTCGGATGTGGAAGTCCAGGGTGTCCAGATATTCCGCTTCGTAGTTTTCTGTATCTAGGTGTCGGATGTGGAAGTCCAGGGTGTCCAGGCATTCCGCTCCGTAGTTTCCTGTGCCCAGGTGTCGGATGTGGAAGTTCAGGTTGTCCAGGTATTCCGCTTCGTAGTTTTCTGTATCTAGGTGTCGGATGTGGAAGTCCAGGTTGTCCAGGTATTCCGCTTCGTAGTTTTCTGTATCTAGGTGTCGGATGTGGAAGTCCAGGGTGTCCAGGTATTCCGCTTCGTAGTTTTCTGTATCTAGGTGTCGGATGTGGAAGTCCAGGGTGTCCAGGCATTCCGCTCCGTAGTTTCCTGTGCCCAGGTGTCGGATGTGGAAGTTCAGGGTGTCCAGGTATTCCGCTTCGTAGTTTTCTGTATCTAGGTGTCGGATGTGGAAGTCCAGGGTGTCCAGGTATTCCGCTTCGTAGTTCTCTGTATATAGGTGTCGGATGTGGAAGTTCAGGGTGTCCAGGTATTCCGCTTCGTAGTTTTCTGTATCTAGGTATCGGATGTGGAAGTCCAGGGTGTCCAGGTATTCCGCTTCATAGTTGTCTCTATCTAGGTGTCGGATGTGGCAGTCCAGGGTGTCCAGGCATTCCGCTCCGTAGTTTCCTGTGCCCAGGTGTCGGATGTGGAAGTTCAGGGTGTCCAGGTATTCCGCTTCGTAGTTTTCTGTATCTAGGTGTCGGATGTGGAAGTCCAGGGTGTCCAGGTATTCCGCTTCGTAGTTTTCTGTATCTAGGTGTCGGATGTGGAAGTTCAGGGTGTCCAGGTATTCCGCTTCGTAGTTTTCTGTATCTAGGTGTCGGATGTGGAAGTCCAGGGTGTCCAGATATTCCGCTTCGTAGTTTTCTGTATCTAGGTGTCGGATGTGGAAGTCCAGGGTGTCCAGGCATTCCGCTCCGTAGTTTCCTGTGCCCAGGTGTCGGATGTGGAAGTTCAGGTTGTCCAGGTATTCCGCTTCGTAGTTTTCTGTATCTAGGTGTCGGATGTGAAAGTCCAGGGTGTCCAGGTATTCCGCTTCGTAGTTTTCTGTATCTAGGTGTCGGATGTGGAAGTTCAGGGTTTCCAGGTATTCCGCTTCGTAGTTTTCTGTATCTAGGTGTCGGATGTGAAAGTCCAGGGTGTCCAGGTATTCCGCTTCGTAGTTTTCTGTATCTAGGTGTCGGATGTGGAAGTTCAGGGTTTCCAGGTATTCCGCTTCGTAGTTTTCTGTATCTAGGTGTCGGATGTGGAAGTCCAGGGTGTCCAGGCATTCCGCTCCGTAGTTTTCTGTATCTAGGTGTCGGATGTGGAAGTCCAGGGTGTCCAGGCATTCCGCTCCGTAGTTTACTGTGTCCAGGTATTGGATGTGGAAGTCCAGGGTATCCAGGTATTCCGCTACGTAGTTTTCTGTATATTGGTGTCGGATGTAGAAGTTCAGTGTGTCCAGGTATTCCGCTCCATAGTTTGTTGTATATAGGTACTGGATGTGGAAGTCCAGGGTGTCCAGGTATTCCGCTTCGTAGTTTTCTGTATCTAGGTGTCGGATGTGGAAGTCCAGGGTGTCCAGGCATTCAGCTACGTAGTTTGTTGTATCTAGGTACTGGATGTGGAAGTCCAGGGTGTCCAGGTATTCCGCTTCGTAGTTTTCTGTATTTAGGTGTCGGATGTGGAAGTCCAGGGTGTCCAGATATTCCGCTTCGTAGTTTTCTGTATCTAGGTGTCGGATGTGGAAGTCCAGGGTGTCCAGGCATTCCGCTCCGTAGTTTCCTGTGCCCATGTGTCGGATGTGGAAGTTCAGGTTGTCCAGGTATTCCGCTTCGTAGTTTTCTGTATCTAGGTGTCGGATGTGGAAGTCCAGGTTGTCCAGGTATTCCGCTTCGTAGTTTTCTGTATCTAGGTGTCGGATGTGGAAGTCCAGGGTGTCCAGGTATTCCGCTTCGTAGTTTTCTGTATCTAGGTGTCGGATGTGGAAGTCCAGGGTGTCCAGGCATTCCGCTCCGTAGTTTCCTGTGCCCAGGTGTCGGATGTGGAAGTTCAGGGTGTCCAGGTATTCCGCTTCGTAGTTTTCTGTATCTAGGTGTCGGATGTGGAAGTCCAGGGTGTCCAGGTATTCCGCTTCGTAGTTCTCTGTATATAGGTGTCGGATGTGGAAGTTCAGGGTGTCCAGGTATTCCGCTTCGTAGTTTTCTGTATCTAGGTGTCGGATGTGGAAGTCCAGGGTGTCCAGATATTCCGCTTCGTAGTTTTCTGTATCTAGGTGTCGGATGTGGAAGTCCAGGGTGTCCAGGCATTCCGCTCCGTAGTTTCCTGTGCCCAGGTGTCGGATGTGGAAGTTCAGGTTGTCCAGGTATTCCGCTTCGTAGTTTTCTGTATCTAGGTGTCGGATGTGAAAGTCCAGGGTGTCCAGGTATTCCGCTTCGTAGTTTTCTGTATCTAGGTGTCGGATGTGGAAGTTCAGGGTTTCCAGGTATTCCGCTTCGTAGTTTTCTGTATCTAGGTGTCGGATGTGGAAGTCCAGGGTGTCCAGGCATTCCGCTCCGTAGTTTCCTGTGCCCAGGTGTCGGATGTGGAAGTTCAGGGTGTCCAGGTATTCCGCTTCGTAGTTTTCTGTATCTAGGTGTCGGATGTGGAAGTCCAGGGTGTCCAGATATTCCGCTTCGTAGTTTTCTGTATCTAGGTGTCGGATGTGGAAGTCCAGGGTGTCCAGGCATTCCGCTCCGTAGTTTCCTGTGCCCAGGTGTCGGATGTGGAAGTTCAGGTTGTCCAGGTATTCCGCTTCGTAGTTTTCTGTATCTAGGTGTCGGATGTGAAAGTCCAGGGTGTCCAGGTATTCCGCTTCGTAGTTTTCTGTATCTAGGTGTCGGATGTGGAAGTTCAGGGTTTCCAGGTATTCCGCTTCGTAGTTTTCTGTATCTAGGTGTCGGATGTGGAAGTCCAGGGTGTCCAGGCATTCCGCTCCGTAGTTTCCTGTGCCCAGGTGTCGGATGTGGAAGTTCAGGGTGTCCAGGTATTCCGCTTCGTAGTTTTCTGTATCTAGGTGTCGGATGTGGAAGTCCAGGGTGTCCAGGTATTCCGCATCGTAGTTTTCTGTATCTAGGTGTCGGATGTGGAAGTCCAGGGTGTCCAGGCATTCCGCTCCGTAGTTTCCTGTGCCCAGGTGTCGGAAGTGGAAGTTCAGGGTGTCCAGGTATTCCGCTTCGTAGTTTTCTGTATCTAGGTGTCGGATTTGGAAGTCCAGGGTGTCCAGGTATTCCGCTTCGTAGTTCTCTGTATATAGGTGTCGGATGTGGATGTCCAGGGTGTCCCGGTATTCCGCTCCGTAGTTTACTGTGTCCAGGTATTGGATGTGGAAGTCCAGGGTATCCAGGTATTCCGCTACGTAGTTTTCTGTATCTTGGTGTCGGATGTAGAAGTTCAGGGTGTCCAGGCATTCCGCTCCGTAGTTTCCTGTGCCCAGGTGTCGGATGTGGAAGTTCAGGTTGTCCAGGTATTCCGCTTCGTAGTTTTCTGTATCTAGGTGTCGGATGTGAAAGTCCAGGGTGTCCAGGTATTCCGCTTCGTAGTTTTCTGTATCTAGGTGTCGGATGTGGAAGTTCAGGGTTTCCAGGTATTCCGCTTCGTAGTTTTCTGTATCTAGGTGTCGGATGTGGAAGTCCAGGGTGTCCAGGCATTCCGCTCCGTAGTTTCCTGTGCCCAGGTGTCGGATGTGGAAGTTCAGGGTGTCCAGGTATTCCGCTTCGTAGTTTTCTGTATCTAGGTGTCGGATGTGGAAGTCCAGGGTGTCCAGATATTCCGCTTCGTAGTTTTCTGTATCTAGGTGTCGGATGTGGAAGTCCAGGGTGTCCAGGCATTCCGCTCCGTAGTTTCCTGTGCCCAGGTGTCGGATGTGGAAGTTCAGGTTGTCCAGGTATTCCGCTTCGTAGTTTTCTGTATCTAGGTGTCGGATGTGAAAGTCCAGGGTGTCCAGGTATTCCGCTTCGTAGTTTTCTGTATCTAGGTGTCGGATGTGGAAGTTCAGGGTTTCCAGGTATTCCGCTTCGTAGTTTTCTGTATCTAGGTGTCGGATGTGGAAGTCCAGGGTGTCCAGGCATTCCGCTCCGTAGTTTCCTGTGCCCAGGTGTCGGATGTGGAAGTTCAGGGTGTCCAGGTATTCCGCTTCGTAGTTTTCTGTATCTAGGTGTCGGATGTGGAAGTCCAGGGTGTCCAGGTATTCCGCATCGTAGTTTTCTGTATCTAGGTGTCGGATGTGGAAGTCCAGGGTGTCCAGGCATTCCGCTCCGTAGTTTCCTGTGCCCAGGTGTCGGAAGTGGAAGTTCAGGGTGTCCAGGTATTCCGCTTCGTAGTTTTCTGTATCTAGGTGTCGGATTTGGAAGTCCAGGGTGTCCAGGTATTCCGCTTCGTAGTTCTCTGTATATAGGTGTCGGATGTGGATGTCCAGGGTGTCCCGGTATTCCGCTCCGTAGTTTACTGTGTCCAGGTATTGGATGTGGAAGTCCAGGGTATCCAGGTATTCCGCTACGTAGTTTTCTGTATCTTGGTGTCGGATGTAGAAGTTCAGGGTGTCCAGGTATTCCGCTCCATAGTTTGTTGTATATAGGTACTGGATGTGGAAGTCCAGGGTGTCCAGGTATTCCGCTTCGTAGTTTTCTGTATCTAGGTGTCGGATGTGGAAGTCCAGGGTGTCCAGGCATTCAGCTACGTAGTTTGTTGTATCTAGGTACTGGATGTGGAAGTCCAGGGTGTCCAGGTATTCCGCTTCGTAGTTTTCTGTATCTAGGTGTCGGATGTGGAAGTCCAGGGTGTCCAGATATTCCGCTTCGTAGTTTTCTGTATCTAGGTGTCGGATGTGGAAGTCCAGGGTGTCCAGGCATTCCGCTCCGTAGTTTCCTGTGCCCAGGTGTCGGATGTGGAAGTTCAGGTTGTCCAGGTATTCCGCTTCGTAGTTTTCTGTATCTAGGTGTCGGATGTGGAAGTCCAGGTTGTCCAGGTATTCCGCTTCGTAGTTTTCTGTATCTAGGTGTCGGATGTGGAAGTCCAGGGTGTCCAGGTATTCCGCTTCGTAGTTTTCTGTATCTAGGTGTCGGATGTGGAAGTCCAGGGTGTCCAGGCATTCCGCTCCGTAGTTTCCTGTGCCCAGGTGTCGGATGTGGAAGTTCAGGGTGTCCAGGTATTCCGCTTCGTAGTTTTCTGTATCTAGGTGTCGGATGTGGAAGTCCAGGGTGTCCAGGTATTCCGCTTCGTAGTTCTCTGTATATAGGTGTCGGATGTGGAAGTTCAGGGTGTCCAGGTATTCCGCTTCGTAGTTTTCTGTATCTAGGTATCGGATGTGGAAGTCCAGGGTGTCCAGGTATTCCGCTTCATAGTTGTCTCTATCTAGGTGTCGGATGTGGCAGTCCAGGGTGTCCAGGCATTCCGCTCCGTAGTTTCCTGTGCCCAGGTGTCGGATGTGGAAGTTCAGGGTGTCCAGGTATTCCGCTTCGTAGTTTTCTGTATCTAGGTGTCGGATGTGGAAGTCCAGGGTGTCCAGGTATTCCGCTTCGTAGTTTTCTGTATCTAGGTGTCGGATGTGGAAGTTCAGGGTGTCCAGGTATTCCGCTTCGTAGTTTTCTGTATCTAGGTGTCGGATGTGGAAGTCCAGGGTGTCCAGGCATTCCGCTCCGTAGTTTCCTGTGCCCAGGTGTCGGATGTGGAAGTTCAGGGTGTCCAGGTATTCCGCTTCGTAGTTTTCTGTATCTAGGTGTCGGATTTGGAAGTCCAGGGTGTCCAGGTATTCCGCTTCGTAGTTCTCTGTATATAGGTGTCGGATGTGGATGTCCAGGGTGTCCAGGTATTCCGCTCCGTAGTTTACTGTGTCCAGGTATTGGATGTGGAAGTCCAGGGTATCCAGGTATTCCGCTACGTAGTTTTCTGTATCTTGGTGTCGGATGTAGAAGTTCAGGGTGTCCAGGTATTCCGCTCCATAGTTTGTTGTATATAGGTACTGGATGTGGAAGTCCAGGGTGTCCAGGTATTCCGCTTCGTAGTTTTCTGTATCTAGGTGTCGGATGTGGAAGTCCAGGGTGTCCAGGTATTCCTCTTCGTAGCTCTCTGTATTTATGTACTGGATGTGGAAGTCCAGGTTGTCCAGGTATTCCGCTCCGTAGTTTCTTGTATCTAGGTACTGGATGTGGAAGTCCAGGGTATCCAGGTATTCCGCTTCGTAGTTTTCTGTATCTAGGTGTCGGATGTGGAAGTCCAGGGTGTCCAGGCATTCAGCTACGTAGTTTGTTGTATCTAGGTACTGGATGTGGAAGTCCAGGGTGTCCAGGTATTCCGCTTCGTAGTTTTCTGTATCTAGGTGTCGGATGTGGAAGTCCAGGGTGTCCAGATATTCCGCTTCGTAGTTTTCTGTATCTAGGTGTCGGATGTGGAAGTCCAGGGTGTCCAGGCATTCCGCTCCGTAGTTTCCTGTGCCCAGGTGTCGGATGTGGAAGTTCAGGTTGTCCAGGTATTCCGCTTCGTAGTTTTCTGTATCTAGGTGTCGGATGTGGAAGTCCAGGGTGTCCAGGTATTCCGCTTCGTAGTTTTCTGTATCTAGGTGTCGGATGTGGAAGTCCAGGGTGTCCAGGTATTCCGCTTCGTAGTTTTCTGTATCTAGGTGTCGGATGTGGAAGTCCAGGGTGTCCAGGCATTCCGCTCCGTAGTTTCCTGTGCCCAGGTGTCGGATGTGGAAGTTCAGGGTGTCCAGGTATTCCGCTTCGTAGTTTTCTGTATCTAGGTGTCGGATGTGGAAGTCCAGGGTGTCCAGGTATTCCGCTTCGTTGTTCTCTGTATATAGGTGTCGGATGTGGATGTCCAGGGTGTCCAGGTATTCCGCTCCGTAGTTTACTGTGTCCAGGTATTGGATGTGGAAGTCCAGGGTATCCAGGTATTCCGCTACGTAGTTTTCTGTATCTTGGTGTCGGATGTGGAAGTCCAGGGTGTCCAGATATTCCGCTTCGTAGTTTTCTGTATCTAGGTGTCGGATGTGGAAGTCCAGGGTGTCCAGGTATTCCGCTTCGTAGTTTTCTGTATCTAGGTGTCGGATGTGGAAGTCCAGGGTGTCCAGGCATTCCGCTCCGTAGTTTCCTGTGCCCAGGTGTCGGATGTGGAAGTTCAGGGTGTCCAGGTATTCCGCTTCGTAGTTTTCTGTATCTAGGTGTCGGATGTGGAAGTCCAGGGTGTCCAGGTATTCCGCTTCGTAGTTCTCTGTATATAGGTGTCGGATGTGGAAGTTCAGGGTGTCCAGGTATTCCGCTTCGTAGTTTTCTGTATCTAGGTATCGGATGTGGAAGTCCAGGGTGTCCAGGTATTCCGCTTCATAGTTGTCTCTATCTAGGTGTCGGATGTGGCAGTCCAGGGTGTCCAGGCATTCCGCTCCGTAGTTTCCTGTGCCCAGGTGTCGGATGTGGAAGTTCAGGGTGTCCAGGTATTCCGCTTCGTAGTTTTCTGTATCTAGGTGTCGGATGTGGAAGTCCAGGGTGTCCAGGTATTCCGCTTCGTAGTTTTCTGTATCTAGGTGTCGGATGTGGAAGTTCAGGGTGTCCAGGTATTCCGCTTCGTAGTTTTCTGTATCTAGGTGTCGGATGTGGAAGTCCAGGGTGTCCAGATATTCCGCTTCGTAGTTTTCTGTATCTAGGTGTCGGATGTGGAAGTCCAGGGTGTCCAGGCATTCCGCTCCGTAGTTTCCTGTGCCCAGGTGTCGGATGTGGAAGTTCAGGGTGTCCAGGTATTCCGCTTCGTAGTTTTCTGTATCTAGGTGTCGGATTTGGAAGTCCAGGGTGTCCAGGTATTCCGCTTCGTAGTTCTCTGTATATAGGTGTCGGATGTGGATGTCCAGGGTGTCCAGGTATTCCGCTCCGTAGTTTACTGTGTCCAGGTATTGGATGTGGAAGTCCAGGGTATCCAGGTATTCCGCTACGTAGTTTTCTGTATCTTGGTGTCGGATGTAGAAGTTCAGGGTGTCCAGGTATTCCGCTCCATAGTTTGTTGTATATAGGTACTGGATGTGGAAGTCCAGGGTGTCCAGGTATTCCTCTTCGTAGCTCTCTGTATTTATGTACTGGATGTGGAAGTCCAGGTTGTCCAGGTATTCCGCTCCGTAGTTTCTTGTATCTAGGTACTGGATGTGGAAGTCCAGGGTATCCAGGTATTCCGCTTCGTAGTTTTCTGTATCTAGGTGTCGGATGTGGAAGTCCAGGGTGTCCAGGCATTCAGCTACGTAGTTTGTTGTATCTAGGTACTGGATGTGGAAGTCCAGGGTGTCCAGGTATTCCGCTTCGTAGTTTTCTGTATCTAGGTGTCGGATGTGGAAGTCCAGGGTGTCCAGATATTCCGCTTCGTAGTTTTCTGTATCTAGGTGTCGGATGTGGAAGTCCAGGGTGTCCAGGCATTCCGCTCCGTAGTTTCCTGTGCCCAGGTGTCGGATGTGGAAGTTCAGGTTGTCCAGGTATTCCGCTTCGTAGTTTTCTGTATCTAGGTGTCGGATGTGGAAGTCCAGGGTGTCCAGGTATTCCGCTTCGTAGTTTTCTGTATCTAGGTGTCGGATGTGGAAGTCCAGGGTGTCCAGGTATTCCGCTTCGTAGTTTTCTGTATCTAGGTGTCGGATGTGGAAGTCCAGGGTGTCCAGGTATTCCGCTTCGTAGTTTTCTGTATCTAGGTGTCGGATGTGGAAGTCCAGGGTGTCCAGGCATTCCGCTCCGTAGTTTCCTGTGCCCAGGTGTCGGATGTGGAAGTTCAGGGTGTCCAGGTATTCCGCTTCGTAGTTCTCTGTATATAGGTGTCGGATGTGGATGTCCAGGGTGTCCAGGTATTCCGCTCCGTAGTTTACTGTGTCCAGGTATTGGATGTGGAAGTCCAGGGTATCCAGGTATTCCGCTACGTAGTTTTCTGTATCTTGGTGTCGGATGTGGAAGTCCAGGGTGTCCAGATATTCCGCTTCGTAGTTTTCTGTATCTAGGTGTCGGATGTGGAAGTCCAGGGTGTCCAGGTATTCCGCTCCGTAGTTTACTGTGTCCAGGTATTGGATGTGGAAGTCCAGGGTATCCAGGTATTCCGCTACGTAGTTTTCTGTATCTTGGTGTCGGATGTAGAAGTTCAGGGTGTCCAGGTATTCCGCTCCATAGTTTGTTGTATATAGGTACTGGATGTGGAAGTCCAGGGTGTCCAGGTATTCCGCTTCGTAGTTTTCTGTATCTAGGTGTCGGATGTGGAAGTCCAGGGTGTCCAGGTATTCCTCTTCGTAGCTCTCTGTATTTATGTACTGGATGTGGAAGTCCAGGTTGTCCAGGTATTCCGCTCCGTAGTTTCTTGTATCTAGGTACTGGATGTGGAAGTCCAGGGTATCCAGGTATTCCGCTTCGTAGTTTTCTGTATCTAGGTGTCGGATGTGGAAGTCCAGGGTGTCCAGGCATTCAGCTACGTAGTTTGTTGTATCTAGGTACTGGATGTGGAAGTCCAGGGTGTCCAGGTATTCCGCTTCGTAGTTTTCTGTATCTAGGTGTCGGATGTGGAAGTCCAGGGTGTCCAGATATTCCGCTTCGTAGTTTTCTGTATCTAGGTGTCGGATGTGGAAGTCCAGGGTGTCCAGGCATTCCGCTCCGTAGTTTCCTGTGCCCAGGTGTCGGATGTGGAAGTTCAGGTTGTCCAGGTATTCCGCTTCGTAGTTTTCTGTATCTAGGTGTCGGATGTGGAAGTCCAGGGTGTCCAGGTATTCCGCTTCGTAGTTTTCTGTATCTAGGTGTCGGATGTGGAAGTCCAGGGTGTCCAGGTATTCCGCTTCGTAGTTTTCTGTATCTAGGTGTCGGATGTGGAAGTCCAGGGTGTCCAGGTATTCCGCTTCGTAGTTTTCTGTATCTAGGTGTCGGATGTGGAAGTCCAGGGTGTCCAGGCATTCCGCTCCGTAGTTTCCTGTGCCCAGGTGTCGGATGTGGAAGTTCAGGGTGTCCAGGTATTCCGCTTCGTAGTTCTCTGTATATAGGTGTCGGATGTGGATGTCCAGGGTGTCCAGGTATTCCGCTCCGTAGTTTACTGTGTCCAGGTATTGGATGTGGAAGTCCAGGGTATCCAGGTATTCCGCTACGTAGTTTTCTGTATCTTGGTGTCGGATGTGGAAGTCCAGGGTGTCCAGATATTCCGCTTCGTAGTTTTCTGTATCTAGGTGTCGGATGTGGAAGTCCAGGGTGTCCAGGTATTCCGCTTCGTAGTTTTCTGTATCTATGTGTCGGATGTGGAAGTTCAGGGTGTCCAGGTATTCCGCTTCGTAGTTTTCTGTATCTAGGTGTCGGATGTGGAAGTCCAGGGTGTCCAGGCATTCCGCTCCGTAGTTTCCTGTGCCCAGGTGTCGGATGTGGAAGTTCAGGGTGTCCAGGTATTCCGCTTCGTAGTTTGTTGTGTCTAGGTACTGGATGTGGAAGTCCAGGGTGTCCAGGTATTCCGCTTCGAAGTTTTCTGTATCTAGGTGCCGGATGTGGAAGTCCAGGGTGGCCAGGTATTCCGCTTCGTAGTTTTCTGTATCTAGGTGTCGGATGTGGAAGTCCAGGGTGTCCAGGCATTCCGCTCCGTAGTTTCCTGTGCCCAGGTGTCGGATGTGGAAGTTCAGGGTGTCCAGGTATTCCGCTTCGTAGTTTGTTGTGTCTAGGTACTGGATGTGGAAGTCCAGGGTGTCCAGGTATTCCGCTTCGAAGTTTTCTGTATCTAGGTGCCGGATGTGGAAGTCCTGGGTGTCCAGGTATTCCGCTTCGTAGTTTTCTGTATCTAGGTGTCGGATGTGGAAGTCCAGGGTGGCCAGGTATTCCGCTTCGTAGTTTTCTGTATCTAGGTGTCGGATGTGGAAGTCCAGGGTGTCCAGGCATTCCGCTCCGTAGTATCCTGTGCCCAGGTGTCGGATGTGGAAGTTCAGGTTGTCCAGGTATTCCGCTTCGTAGTTTTCTGTATCTAGGTGTCGGATGTGAAAGTCCAGGGTGTCCAGGTATTCCGCTTCGTAGTTTTCTGTATCTAGGTGTCGGATGTGGAAGTTCAGGGTTTCCAGGTATTCCGCTTCGTAGTTTTCTGTATCTAGGTGTCGGATGTGGAAGTCCAGGGTGTCCAGGCATTCCGCTCCGTAGTTTCCTGTGCCCAGGTGTCGGATGTGGAAGTTCAGGGTGTCCAGGTATTCCGCTTCGTAGTTTTCTGTATCTAGGTGTAGGATGTGGAAGTCCAGGGTGTCCAGGTATTCCGCATCGTAGTTTTCTGTATCTAGGTGTCGGATGTGGAAGTCCAGGGTGTCCAGGCATTCCGCTCCGTAGTTTCCTGTGCCCAGGTGTCGGAAGTGGAAGTTCAGGGTGTCCAGGTATTCCGCTTCGTAGTTTTCTGTATCTAGGTGTCGGATTTGGAAGTCCAGGGTGTCCAGGTATTCCGCTTCGTAGTTCTCTGTATATAGGTGTCGGATGTGGATGTCCAGGGTGTCCAGGTATTCCGCTCCGTAGTTTACTGTGTCCAGGTATTGGATGTGGAAGTCCAGGGTATCCAGGTATTCCGCTACGTAGTTTTCTGTATCTTGGTGTCGGATGTAGAAGTTCAGGGTGTCCAGGTATTCCGCTCCATAGTTTGTTGTATATAGGTACTGGATGTGGAAGTCCAGGGTGTCCAGGTATTCCGCTTCGTAGTTTTCTGTATCTAGGTGTCGGATGTGGAAGTCCAGGGTGTTCAGGTATTCCGCTTCGTAGTTTTCTGTATCTAGGTGTCGGATGTGGAAGTCCAGGGTGTCCAGGCATTCAGCTACGTAGTTTGTTGTATCTAGGTACTGGATGTGGAAGTCCAGGGTGTCCAGGTATTCCGCTTCGTAGTTTTCTGTATCTAGGTGTCGGATGTGGAAGTCCAGGGTGTCCAGATATTCCGCTTCGTAGTTTTCTGTATCTAGGTGTCGGATGTGGAAGTCCAGGGTGTCCAGGCATTCCGCTCCGTAGTTTCCTGTGCCCAGGTGTCGGATGTGGAAGTTCAGGTTGTCCAGGTATTCCGCTTCGTAGTTTTCTGTATCTAGGTGTCGGATGTGGAAGTCCAGGTTGTCCAGGTATTCCGCTTCGTAGTTTTCTGTATCTAGGTGTCGGATGTGGAAGTCCAGGGTGTCCAGGTATTCCGCTTCGTAGTTTTATGTATCTAGGTGTCGGATGTGGAAGTCCAGGGTGTCCAGGCATTCCGCTCCGTAGTTTCCTGTGCCCAGGTGTCAGATGTAGAAGTTCAGGGTGTCCAGGTATTCCGCTTCGTAGTTTTCTGTATCTAGGTGTCGGATGTGGAAGTCCAGGGTGTCCAGGTATTCCGCTTCGTAGTTCTCTGTATATAGGTGTCGGATGTGGATGTCCAGGGTGTCCAGGTATTCCGCTCCGTAGTTTACTGTGTCCAGGTATTGGATGTGGAAGTCCAGGGTATCCAGGTATTCCGCTACGTAGTTTTCTGTATCTTGGTGTCGGATGTGGAAGTCCAGGGTGTCCAGATATTCCGCTTCGTAGTTTTCTGTATCTAGGTGTCGGATGTGGAAGTCCAGGGTGTCCAGGTATTCCGCTTCGTAGTTTTCTGTATCTATGTGTCGGATGTGGAAGTTCAGGGTGTCCAGGTATTCCGCTTCGTAGTTTTCTGTATCTAGGTGTCGGATGTGGAAGTCCAGGGTGTCCAGGCATTCCGCTCCGTAGTTTCCTGTGCCCAGGTGTCGGATGTGGAAGTTCAGGGTGTCCAGGTATTCCGCTTCGTAGTTTGTTGTGTCTAGGTACTGGATGTGGAAGTCCAGGGTGTCCAGGTATTCCGCTTCGAAGTTTTCTGTATCTAGGTGCCGGATGTGGAAGTCCTGGGTGTCCAGGTATTCCGCTTCGTAGTTTTCTGTATCTAGGTGTCGGATGTGGAAGTCCAGGGTGGCCAGGTATTCCGCTTCGTAGTTTTCTGTATCTAGGTGTCGGATGTGGAAGTCCAGGGTGTCCAGGCATTCCGCTCCGTAGTTTCCTGTGCCCAGGTGTCGGATGTGGAAGTTCAGGTTGTCCAGGTATTCCGCTTCGTAGTTTTCTGTATCTAGGTGTCGGATGTGAAAGTCCAGGGTGTCCAGGTATTCCGCTTCGTAGTTTTCTGTATCTAGGTGTCGGATGTGGAAGTTCAGGGTTTCCAGGTATTCCGCTTCGTAGTTTTCTGTATCTAGGTGTCGGATGTGGAAGTCCAGGGTGTCCAGGCATTCCGCTCCGTAGTTTCCTGTGCCCAGGTGTCGGATGTGGAAGTTCAGGTTGTCCAGGTATTCCGCTTCGTAGTTTTCTGTATCTAGGTGTCGGATGAGAAAGTCCAGGGTGTCCAGGTATTCCGCTTCGTAGTTCTCTGTATATAGGTGTCGGATGTGGAAGTCCAGGGTGTCCAGGTATTCCGCTCCGTAGTTTCCTGTGTCCAGGTATTGGATGTGGAAGTCCAGGGTATCCAGGTATTCCGCTCCGTAGTTTCCTGTGCCCAGGTGTCGGATGTGGAAGTTCTGGTTGTCCAGGTATTCCGCTTCGTAGTTTTCTGTATCTAGGTATCGGATGTGGAAGTCCAGGGTGTCCAGGTATTCCGTTTCGTAGTTTTCTGTATCTAGGTGTCGGATGTGGAAGTCCAGGGTGTCCAGGCATTCCGCTCCGTAGTTTCCTGTGCCCAGGTGTCGGATGTGGAAGTCCAGGGTGTCCAGGCATTCCGCTCCGTAGTTTCCTGTGCCCAGGTATTGGATGTGGAAGTCCAGGGTATCCAGGTATTCCGCTACGTAGTTTTCTGTATCTTGGTGTCGGATGTGGAAGTCCAGGGTGTCCAGATATTCCGCTTCGTAGTTTTCTGTATCTAGGTGTCGGATGTGGAAGTCCAGGGTGTCCAGGTATTCCGCTTCGTAGTTTTCTGTATCTATGTGTCGGATGTGGAAGTCCAGGGTGTCCAGGCATTCCGCTCCGTAGTTTCCTGTGCCCAGGTGTCGGATGTGGAAGTTCAGGGTGTCCAGGTATTCCGCTTCGTAGTTTGTTGTGTCTAGGTACTGGATGTGGAAGTCCAGGGTGTCCAGGTATTCCGCTTCGAAGTTTTCTGTATCTAGGTGCCGGATGTGGAAGTCCTGGGTGTCCAGGTATTCCGCTTCGTAGTTTTCTGTATCTAGGTGTCGGATGTGGAAGTCCAGGGTGGCCAGGTATTCCGCTTCGTAGTTTTCTGTATCTAGGTGTCGGATGTGGAAGTCCAGGGTGTCCAGGCATTCCGCTCCGTAGTTTCCTGTGCCCAGGTGTCGGATGTGGAAGTTCAGGTTGTCCAGGTATTCCGCTTCGTAGTTTTCTGTATCTAGGTGTCGGATGTGAAAGTCCAGGGTGTCCAGGTATTCCGCTTCGTAGTTTTCTGTATCTAGGTGTCGGATGTGGAAGTTCAGGGTTTCCAGGTATTCCGCTTCGTAGTTTTCTGTATCTAGGTGTCGGATGTGGAAGTCCAGGGTGTCCAGGCATTCCGCTCCGTAGTTTCCTGTGCCCAGGTGTCGGATGTGGAAGTTCAGGTTGTCCAGGTATTCCGCTTCGTAGTTTTCTGTATCTAGGTGTCGGATGAGAAAGTCCAGGGTGTCCAGGTATTCCGCTTCGTAGTTCTCTGTATATAGGTGTCGGATGTGGAAGTCCAGGGTGTCCAGGTATTCCGCTCCGTAGTTTCCTGTGTCCAGGTATTGGATGTGGAAGTCCAGGGTATCCAGGTATTCCGCTCCGTAGTTTCCTGTGCCCAGGTGTCGGATGTGGAAGTTCTGGTTGTCCAGGTATTCCGCTTCGTAGTTTTCTGTATCTAGGTATCGGATGTGGAAGTCCAGGGTGTCCAGGTATTCCGTTTCGTAGTTTTCTGTATCTAGGTGTCGGATGTGGAAGTCCAGGGTGTCCAGGCATTCCGCTCCGTAGTTTCCTGTGCCCAGGTGTCGGATGTGGAAGTTCAGGGTGTCCAGGTATTCCGCTTCGTAGTTTTCTGTATCTAGGTGTCGGATGTGGAAGTCCAGGGTGTCCAGGTATTCCGCTTCGTAGTTTTCTGTATCTAGGTGTCGGATGTGGAAGTCCAGGGTGTCCAGGCATTCCGTTCCGTAGTTTCCTGTGCCCAGGTGTCGGATGTGGAAGTTCAGGGTGTCCAGGTATTCCGCTTCGTAGTTCTCTGTATATAGGTGTCGGATGTGGAAGTCCAGGGTGTCCAGGTATTCCGCTCCGTAGTTTCCTGTGTCCAGGTATTGGATGTGGAAGTCCAGGGTATCCAGGTATTCCGCTACGTAGTTTGTTGTGTCTAGGTACTGGATGTGGAAGTCCAGGGTGTCCAGGTATTCCGCTTCGAAGTTTTCTGTATCTAGGTGCCGGATGTGGAAGTCCTGGGTGTCCAGGTATTCCGCTTCGTAGTTTTCTGTATCTAGGTGTCGGATGTGGAAGTCCAGGGTGGCCAGGTATTCCGCTTCGTAGTTTTCTGTATCTAGGTGTCGGATGTGGAAGTCCAGGGTGTCCAGGCATTCCGCTCCGTAGTTTCCTGTGCCCAGGTGTCGGATGTGGAAGTTCAGGTTGTCCAGGTATTCCGCTTCGTAGTTTTCTGTATCTAGGTGTCGGATGTGAAAGTCCAGGGTGTCCAGGTATTCCGCTTCGTAGTTTTCTGTATCTAGGTGTCGGATGTGGAAGTTCAGGGTTTCCAGGTATTCCGCTTCGTAGTTTTCTGTATCTAGGTGTCGGATGTGGAAGTCCAGGGTGTCCAGGCATTCCGCTCCGTAGTTTCCTGTGCCCAGGTGTCGGATGTGGAAGTTCAGGTTGTCCAGGTATTCCGCTTCGTAGTTTTCTGTATCTAGGTGTCGGATGAGAAAGTCCAGGGTGTCCAGGTATTCCGCTTCGTAGTTCTCTGTATATAGGTGTCGGATGTGGAAGTCCAGGGTGTCCAGGTATTCCGCTCCGTAGTTTCCTGTGTCCAGGTATTGGATGTGGAAGTCCAGGGTATCCAGGTATTCCGCTCCGTAGTTTCCTGTGCCCAGGTGTCGGATGTGGAAGTTCTGGTTGTCCAGGTATTCCGCTTCGTAGTTTTCTGTATCTAGGTATCGGATGTGGAAGTCCAGGGTGTCCAGGTATTCCGTTTCGTAGTTTTCTGTATCTAGGTGTCGGATGTGGAAGTCCAGGGTGTCCAGGCATTCCGCTCCGTAGTTTCCTGTGCCCAGGTGTCGGATGTGGAAGTTCAGGGTGTCCAGGTATTCCGCTTCGTAGTTTTCTGTATCTAGGTGTCGGATGTGGAAGTCCAGGGTGTCCAGGTATTCCGCTTCGTAGTTTTCTGTATCTAGGTGTCGGATGTGGAAGTCCAGGGTGTCCAGGCATTCCGTTCCGTAGTTTCCTGTGCCCAGGTGTCGGATGTGGAAGTTCAGGGTGTCCAGGTATTCCGCTTCGTAGTTCTCTGTATATAGGTGTCGGATGTGGAAGTCCAGGGTGTCCAGGTATTCCGCTCCGTAGTTTCCTGTGTCCAGGTATTGGATGTGGAAGTCCAGGGTATCCAGGTATTCCGCTACGTAGTTTGTTGTGTCTAGGTACTGGATGTGGAAGTCCAGGGTGTCCAGGTATTCCGCTTCGTAGTTTTCTGTATCTAAGTGTCGGATGTGGAAGTCCAGGGTGTCCAGGTATTCCGCTTCGTAGTTTTCTGTATCTAGGTGTCGGATGTGGAAGTCCAGGGTGTCCAGGCATTCCGCTCCGTAGTTTCCTGTGCCCAGGTGTCGGATGTGGAAGTTCAGGTTGTCCAGGTATTCCGCTTCGTAGTTTTCTGTATCTAGGTGTCGGATGTGGAAGTCCAGGGTGTCCAAGTATTCCGCTTCGTAGTTTTCTGTATCTAGGTGTCGGATGTGGAAGTCCAGGGTGTCCAGGTATTCCGCTTCGTAGTTTTCTGTATCTAGGTGTCGGATGTGGAAGTCCAGGGTGTCCAGGCATTCCGCTCCGTAGTTTCCTGTGCCCAGGTGTCGGATGTGGAAGTTCAGGGTGTCCAGGTATTCCGCTTCGTAGTTTTCTGTATCTAGGTGTCGGATGTGGAAGTCCAGGGTGTCCAGGTATTCCGCTTCGTAGTTCTCTGTATATAGGTGTCGGATGTGGATGTCCAGGGTGTCCAGGTATTCCGCTCCGTAGTTTACTGTGTCCAGGTATTGGATGTGGAAGTCCAGGGTATCCAGGTATTCCGCTACGTAGTTTTCTGTATCTTGGTGTCGGATGTGGAAGTCCAGGGTGTCCAGATATTCCGCTTCGTAGTTTTCTGTATCTAGGTGTCGGATGTGGAAGTCCAGGGTGTCCAGGTATTCCGCTTCGTAGTTTTCTGTATCTAGGTGTCGGATGTGGAAGTTCAGGGTGTCCAGGTATTCCGCTTCGTAGTTTTCTGTATCTAGGTGTCGGATGTGGAAGTCCAGGGTGTCCAGGCATTCCGCTCCGTAGTTTCCTGTGCCCAGGTGTCGGATGTGGAAGTTCAGGGTGTCCAGGTATTCCGCTTCGTAGTTTGTTGTGTCTAGGTACTGGATGTGGAAGTCCAGGGTGTCCAGGTATTCCGCTTCGAAGTTTTCTGTATCTAGGTGCCGGATGTGGAAGTCCTGGGTGTCCAGGTATTCCGCTTCGTAGTTTTCTGTATCTAGGTGTCGGATGTGGAAGTCCAGGGTGGCCAGGTATTCCGCTTCGTAGTTTTCTGTATCTAGGTGTCGGATGTGGAAGTCCAGGGTGTCCAGGCATTCCGCTCCGTAGTTTCCTGTGCCCAGGTGTCGGATGTGGAAGTTCAGGTTGTCCAGGTATTCCGCTTCGTAGTTTTCTGTATCTAGGTGTCGGATGTGAAAGTCCAGGGTGTCCAGGTATTCCGCTTCGTAGTTTTCTGTATCTAGGTGTCGGATGTGGAAGTTCAGGGTTTCCAGGTATTCCGCTTCGTAGTTTTCTGTATCTAGGTGTCGGATGTGGAAGTCCAGGGTGTCCAGGCATTCCGCTCCGTAGTTTCCTGTGCCCAGGTGTCGGATGTGGAAGTTCAGGGTGTCCAGGTATTCCGCTTCGTAGTTTTCTGTATCTAGGTGTCGGATGTGGAAGTCCAGGGTGTCCAGGTATTCCGCATCGTAGTTTTCTGTATCTAGGTGTCGGATGTGGAAGTCCAGGGTGTCCAGGCATTCCGCTCCGTAGTTTCCTGTGCCCAGGTGTCGGAAGTGGAAGTTCAGGGTGTCCAGGTATTCCGCTTCGTAGTTTTCTGTATCTAGGTGTCGGATTTGGAAGTCCAGGGTGTCCAGGTATTCCGCTTCGTAGTTCTCTGTATATAGGTGTCGGATGTGGATGTCCAGGGTGTCCAGGTATTCCGCTCCGTAGTTTACTGTGTCCAGGTATTGGATGTGGAAGTCCAGGGTATCCAGGTATTCCGCTACGTAGTTTTCTGTATCTTGGTGTCGGATGTAGAAGTTCAGGGTGTCCAGGTATTCCGCTCCATAGTTTGTTGTATATAGGTACTGGATGTGGAAGTCCAGGGTGTCCAGGTATTCCGCTTCGTAGTTTTCTGTATCTAGGTGTCGGATGTGGAAGTCCAGGGTGTTCAGGTATTCCGCTTCGTAGTTTTCTGTATCTAGGTGTCGGATGTGGAAGTCCAGGGTGTCCAGGCATTCAGCTACGTAGTTTGTTGTATCTAGGTACTGGATGTGGAAGTCCAGGGTGTCCAGGTATTCCGCTTCGTAGTTTTCTGTATCTAGGTGTCGGATGTGGAAGTCCAGGGTGTCCAGATATTCCGCTTCGTAGTTTTCTGTATCTAGGTGTCGGATGTGGAAGTCCAGGGTGTCCAGGCATTTCGCTCCGTAGTTTCCTGTGCCCAGGTGTCGGATGTGGAAGTTCAGGTTGTCCAGGTATTCCGTTCCGTAGTTTACTGTGTCCAGGTATTGGATGTGGAAGTCCAGGGTATCCAGGTATTCCGCTATGTAGTTTTCTGTATCTTGGTGTCGGATGTGGAAGTCCAGGGTGTCCAGATATTCCGCTTCGTAGTTTTCTGTATCTAGGTGTCGGATGTGGAAGTCCAGGGTGTCCAGGTATTCCGCTTCGTAGTTTTCTGTATCTATGTGTCGGATGTGGAAGTTCAGGGTGTCCAGGTATTCCGCTTCGTAGTTTTCTGTATCTAGGTGTCGGATGTGGAAGTCCAGGGTGTCCAGGCATTCCGCTCCGTAGTTTCCTGTGCCCAGGTGTCGGATGTGGAAGTTCAGGGTGTCCAGGTATTCCGCTTCCTAGTTTGTTGTGTCTAGGTACTGGATGTGGAAGTCCAGGGTGTCCAGGTATTCCGCTTCGAAGTTTTCTGTATCTAGGTGCCGGATGTGGAAGTCCTGGGTGTCCAGGTATTCCGCTTCGTAGTTTTCTGTATCTAGGTGTCGGATGTGGAAGTCCAGGGTGGCCAGGTATTCCGCTTCGTAGTTTTCTGTATCTAGGTGTCGGATGTGGAAGTCCAGGGTGTCCAGGCATTCCGCTCCGTAGTTTCCTGTGCCCAGGTGTCGGATGTGGAAGTTCAGGTTGTCCAGGTATTCCGCTTCGTAGTTTTCTGTATCTAGGTGTCGGATGTGAAAGTCCAGGGTGTCCAGGTATTCCGCTTCGTAGTTTTCTGTATCTAGGTGTCGGATGTGGAAGTTCAGGGTTTCCAGGTATTCCGCTTCGTAGTTTTCTGTATCTAGGTGTCGGATGTGGAAGTTCAGGTTGTCCAGGTATTCCGCTTCGTAGTTTTCTGTATCTAGGTGTCGGATGTGAAAGTCCAGGGTGTCCAGGTATTCCGCTTCGTAGTTTTCTGTATCTAGGTGTCGGATGTGGAAGTTCAGGGTTTCCAGGTATTCCGCTTCGTAGTTTTCTGTATCTAGGTGTCGGATGTGGAAGTCCAGGGTGTCCAGGCATTCAGCTCCGTAGTTTCCTGTGCCCAGGTGTCGGATGTGGAAGTTCAGGGTGTCCAGGTATTCCGCTTCGTAGTTTTCTGTATCTAGGTGTCGGATGTGGAAGTCCAGGGTGTCCAGGTATTCCGCTTCGTAGTTTTCTGTATCTAGGTGTCGGATGTGGAAGTCCAGGGTGTCCAGGCATTCCGCTCCGTAGTTTCCTGTGCCCAGGTGTCGGAAGTGGAAGTTCAGGGTGTCCAGGTATTCCGCTTCGTAGTTCTCTGTATATAGGTGTCGGATGTGGAAGTCCAGGGTGTCTAGGTATTCCGCTCCGTAGTTTCCTGTGTCCAGGTATTTGATGTGGAAGTCCAGGGTATCCAGGTATTCCGCTACGTAGTTTGTTGTGTCTAGGTACTGGATGTGGAAGTCCAGGGTGTCCAGGTATTCCGCTTCGTAGTTTTCTGTATCTAGGTGTCGGATGTGGAAGTCCAGGGTGTCCAGGTATTCCGCTTCGTAGTTTTCTGTATCTAGGTGTCGGATGTGGAAGTCTAGGGTGTCCAGGCATTCCGCTCCGTAGTTTCCTGTGCCCAGGTGTCGGATGTGGAAGTTCTGGTTGTCCAGGTATTCCGCTTCGTAGTTTTCTGTATCTAGGTATCGGATGTGGAAGTCCAGGGTGTCCAGGTATTCCGCTTCGTAGTTTTCTGTATCTAGGTGTCGGATGTGGAAGTCCAGGGTGTCCAGGCATTCCGTTCCGTAGTTTCCTGTGCCCAGGTGTCGGATGTGGAAGTTCAGGGTGTCCAGGTATTCCGCTTCGTAGTTCTCTGTATATAGGTGTCGGATGTGGAAGTCCAGGGTGTCCAGGTATTGCGCTCCGTAGTTTCCTGTGTCCAGGTATTGGATGTGGAAGTCCAGGGTATCCAGGTATTCCGCTACGTAGTTTGTTGTGTCTAGGTACTGGATGTGGAAGTCCAGGGTGTCCAGGTATTCCGCTTCGTAGTTTTCTGTATCTAAGTGTCGGATGTGGAAGTCCAGGGTGTCCAGGTATTCCGCTTCGTAGTTTTCTGTATCTAGGTGACGGATGTGGAAGTCCAGGGTGTCCAGGCATTCCGCTCCGTAGTTTCCTGTGCCCAGGTGTCGGATGTGGAAGTTCAGGTTGTCCAGGTACTCCGCTTCGTAGTTTTCTGTATCTAGGTGTCGGATGTGGAAGTCCAGGGTGTCCAGGTATTCCGCTTCGTAGTTTTCTGTATCTAGGTGTCGGATGTGGAAGTTCAGGGTGTCCAGGTATTCCGCTTCGTAGTTTTCTGTATCTAGGTGTCGGATGTGGAAGTCCAGGCTGTCCAGGTATTCCGCTTCGTAGTTTTCTGTATCTAGGTGTCGGATGTGGAAGTCCAGGGTGTCCAGGTATTCCGCTTCGTAGTTTCCTGTGTCCAGGTATTGGATGTGGAAGTCCAGGGTATGCAGGTATTCCGCTACGTAGTTTGTTGTGTCTAGGTACTGGATGTGGAAGTCCAGGGTGTCCAGGTTTTCCGCTTCGTAGTTTTCTGTATCTAGGTGTCGGATGTGGAAGTCCAGGGTGTCCAGGTATTCCGCTTCGTAGTTTTCTGTATCTAGGTGTCGGATGTGGAAGTCCAGGGTGTCCAGGCATTCCGCTCCGTAGTTTCCTGTGCCCAGGTGTCGGATGTGGAAGTTCAGGTTGTCCAGGTATTCCGCTTCGTAGTTTTGTGTATCTAGGTGTCGGATGTGGAAGTCCAGGGTGTCCAGGTATTCCGCTTCGTAGTTTTCTGTATCTAGGTGTCGGATGTGGAAGTCCAGGGTGTCCAGGTATTCCGCTTCGTAGTTTTCTGTATCTAGGTGTCGGATGTGGAAGTCCAGGGTGTCCAGGTATTCCGCTTCGTAGTTTTCTGTATCTAGGTGTCGGATGTGGAAGTTCAGGGTGTCCAGGTATTCCGCTTCGTAGTTTTCTGTATCTAGGTGTCGGATGTGGAAGTCCAGGGTGTCCAGGTATTCCGCTTCGTAGTTTTCCATATCTAGGTGTCGGATGTGGAAGTCCAGGGTGTCCAGGTATTCCGCTTCGTAGTTTTCTGTGCCCAGGTGTCGGATGTGGAAGTCCAGGGTGTCCAGGTATTCCGCTTCGTAGTTTTCTGTATCTAGGTGTCGGATGTGGAAGTCCAGGGTGTCCAGGTATTCCGCTTCGTAGTTTTCTGTATCTAGGTGTCGGATGTGGAAGTCCAGGATGTCCAGGTATTCCGCTTCGTAGTATTCTGTATCTAGGTATCGGATGTGGAAGTCCAGGGTGTCCAGGCATTCCGCTCCGTAGTTTCCTGTGCCCAGGTGTCGGATGTGGAAGTTCAGGGTGTCCAGGTATTCCGCTTCGTAGTTCTCTGTATATAGGTGTCGGATGTGGAAGTCCAGGGTGTCCAGGTATTCCGCTCCGTAGTTTCCTGTGTCCAGGTATTGGATGTGGAAGTCCAGGGTATCCAGGTATTCCGCTACGTAGTTTGTTGTGTCTAGGTACTGGATGTGGAAGTCCAGGGTGTCCAGGTATTCCGCTTCGTAGTTTTCTGTATCTAGGTGTCGGATGTGGAAGTCCAGGGTGTCCACGTATTCCGCTTCGTAGTTTTCTGTATCTAGGTGTCGGATGTGAAAGTCCAGGGTGTCCAGGTATTCCGCTTCGTAGTTTTCTGTATCTAGGTGTCGGATGTGGAAGTTCAGGGTGTCCAGGTATTCCGCTTCGTAGTTTTCTGTATCTAGGTATCGGATGTGGAAGTACAGGGTGTCCAGGTATTCCGCTTCGTAGTTTTCTGTATCTAGGTGTCGGATGTGGAAGTCCAGGGTGTCCAGGCATTCCGCTCCGTAGTTACCTGTGCCCAGGTGTCGGATGTGGAAGTTCAGGGTGTCCAGGTATTCCGCTTCGTAGTTTTCTGTATCTAGGTGTCTGATGTGGAAGTCCAGGGTGTCCAGGTATTCCGCTTCGTAGTTTTCTGTATCTAGGTGTCGGATGTGGAAGTCCAGGGTGTCCAGGCATTCCGCTCCGTAGTTTCCTGTGCCCAGGTGTCGGATGTGGAAGTTCAGGGTGTCCAGGTATTCCGCTTCGTAGTTCTCTGTATATAGGTGTCGGATGTGGAAGTCCAGGGTGTCCAGGTATTCCGCTCCGTAGTTTCCTGTGTCCAGGTATTGGATGTGGAAGTCCAGCGTGTCCAGGTATTCCGCTTCGTAGTTTTCTGTATCTAGGTGTCGGATGTGGAAGTCCAGGGTGTCCAGGCATTCCGCTCCGTAGTTTCCTGTGCCTAGGTGTCGGATGTGGAAGTTCTGGTTGTCCAGGTATTCCGCTTCGTAGTTTTCTGTATCTAGGTGTCGGATGTGAAAGTCCAGGGTGTCCAGGTATTCCGCTTCGTAGTTTTCTGTATCTAGTGTAACGCCTGTTCCCGGATTTCCTAATATTGAGTCACGATAACTAGACTCGGGAACAGGGAGTACCTTCGCTCGATCGGTCCAGTATCTTTGAATTCAACAGCGACACGAAATCTGTGAGATATGCCGGTGGGCGCCAGGCATCCAGTGATGCCACAAGGGAACGATAATGAAAAGCACCAAGGTAGCGATAAGAAACGAAAATCTAACGACACTAGGACCGATGCGTCGCGGAAGTCTGACTAGCTCAGCCCCGTTAGGTATAGGAGAGGGGCGGGGTAATTGGGAAGTAAGAGCCGTAAGCCAGGATCACGTAACCAAAAACTTAACAATTTATTGCACCTGGCAACCAAAATATAACAAACATCAAAACCCGACAGAGATACGAAAGGGCTACCAGAGGTAGTCGCGGTAAGGTTCGGCGATTACAGAGTTCGGAAAACAGATAGCGAAGAGCGTAGATGCAACGCGCGCACCAATTCCGGCCGATCTGCCGATTACAATATTACTCTTTTACAAGGACCTTTCGCATTCCAGGGAACACAAATAATACGGATAACGCAAGCGGTACAATCAAACAATAAGTAAAGTCAGCGAAGTCAATAGATCATCCGAAGATAAAATTACACAGTCATAAGTAACGAGAGAACATCACATAAAAATTCGAATCCAGACCGCGTGGTCGACACTCAGATTAACTCCTATAACAGAGAGCTCGGGTTGTCCCAGGTAGCATATAACATTGTGCCGACGAACTCCTATTCTCGCGAATTCCGGGAGTCTCGAGGACTCAGGTAGCCGCGGCGGGATTTACACTATCCCAGGTAGCTGTGCGTATTCACACCCGTACGAGGAAATCTTACACGCGCGGTCCGATCAACTAAAAGGAAAAATCACGTCCTACTCACGGAAATATCCGATGAAGTAAGCTAGCACAAGGTAGCCGCGACGTAAAAGAAACTATAACGAAATTACACAAAACAGACGAAACACGACAGGCTCTTCGCCGTGGCCGTAATCGGGGAACCACTATTTATATAAAATACACTACACCCGCGAACTAGCATATATCACTTATAATTCCGGCGACGAAGCTCTTCAATGGACGCTGGTTTAAGTCCTTAGGCCGGAGGTAGTTAACAGGTAGCATACAATTATATGGCTACCGTAGATAGCGTGAAGAGATTCGTACCCGGTTACAGAAAAGATTGCTTACCAAAAAGATATCGAAAAATATATTCCACACAAAGGAAGCTTCGCAGGTATTTCCGAAGCAGTGTAGTAAAACGTCCACCAGGTAGGGAGGTCCACGACGAAAGAGAACGATTACAATTTCTTTCCCGACACCCGGGGTACTATCCTCCCACCCGACCCTTAATTTTGCTGATTATAATTGGTTACTTATTCACCGCGATTACTTCCGCCAATCCTAGGTGCGTATTGACAATAGATCGTCAGGATCTAGGATTCGCAATCCTATCAGGTAGCTTTAACGTTGGAGCGGTTGCGCGCGCATCGTTCGCGCAGCCCTCTGGGCAATAGTAGTTCGCCCGCGCTCCGAGGTGAGGCGGTGCTAGCGTCTTCCGCGTTGCCATGCCGCGGTCCGAATGTTATTGTCGCGGTGTTTTGAAGTGCTCCCGTACTCTCCGGCTTTTCCCACTTGTGCATCGAAATGGTGTTGTGACCACTCCAGGCAGCTGTTGGCCGATGCAGGTAATCCAGAATATTGGCAGCGACAGGTAGCGTATACAACTCCCCCGCAGGTAAGTGAGCTTTTCCTTCTACTCTGTCGTTTAGACATTGATGTTACTCCGAGTGACAGCTTCCCGCGCCTTACAGGTTGCTGACCGGGGCCTCGCTCCACGTCTTTGGGGAAAGCCTTATCGTGCCCACAGGGCACAAGGATCCCCTAGGACGGGAGACGAGGTGGCCCTTCACCCGTCTCTGTCGAGGATTCGTCCTGGGCGTAGTGGATTGGCATGCGGTGACTCCGAACTCGCCTCCCGATGTCAGATAGCCGGAAAGTCTTGATGCAGGTAGCAGCAGTCTCGTGGCGTGTCAGCAGGTAAGGCAATAACTCCTTTACAGGAAATTCTGATGGTGAGCCGGTTGAATTTGGCGGGCTCCAGCAGTGATGATCGGGTCGAGCAGTCGGTATAGCCGTCCCGTCGGGGTCGGTAATGTCGTCCCACGTAGATCTCCAGCTTCCAATCCTCCGTGTTGGTGAGTGTGCGCTCGTTCATAGGTATCAGTTAAAATTAGATAGCATTAATTTACAGATCTTATGTTTTCTAGGTGGCTCCCCGACCCCCGCCAGTGGACGTTTATGCAAATAGCGGGCTGTAAATCCAGCCCGCACTCCAACTTCCCATGACAACAACCCTGTGACGCGCATTTTGAAAATGCAACGTCACACTAGGTATCGGATGTGGAAGTCCAGGGTGTCCAGGTATTCCGCTTCGTAGTTTTCTGTATCTAGGTGTCGGATGTGGAAGTCCAGGGTGTCCAGGCATTCCGCTCCGTAGTTTCCTGTGCCCAGGTGTCGGATGTGGAAGTTCAGAGTGTCCAGGTATTCCGCTTCGTAGTTTTCTGTATCTAGGTGTCGGATGTGGAAGTCCAGGGTGTCCAGGTATTCCGCTTCGTAGTTTTCTGTATCTAGGTGTCGGATGTGGAAGTCCAGGGTGTCCAGGCATTCCGTTCCGTAGTTTCCTGTGCCCAGGTGTCGGATGTGGAAGTTCAGGGTGTCCAGGTATTCCGCTTCGTAGTTCTCTGTATATAGGTGTCGGATGTGGAAGTCCAGGGTGTCCAGGTATTCCGCTCCGTAGTTTCCTGTGTCCAGGTATTGGATGTGGAAGTCCAGGGTATCCAGGTATTCCGCTACGTAGTTTGTTGTGTCTAGGTACTGGATGTGGAAGTCCAGGGTGTCCAGGTATTCCGCTTCGTAGTTTTCTGTATCTAGGTGTCGAATGTGGAAGTCCAGGATGTCCAGGTATTCCGCTTCGTAGGTTTCTGTATCTAGGTGTCGGATGTGGAAGTCCAGGGTGTCCAGGCATTCCGCTCCGTAGTTTCCTGTGCCCAGGTGTCGGATGTGGAAGTTCAGGTTGTCCAGGTACTCCGCTTCGTAGTTTTCTGTATCTAGGTGTCGGATGTGGAAGTCCAGGGTGTCCAGGTATTCCGCTTCGTAGTTTTCTGTATCTAGGTGTCGGATGTGGAAGTTCAGGGTGTCCAGGTATTCCGCTTCGTAGTTTTCTGTATCTAGGTGTCGGATGTGGAAGTCCAGGGAGTCCAGGTATTCCGCTTCGTAGTTTTCTGTATCTAGGTGTCGGATGTGGAAGTCCAGGGTGTCCAGGTATTCCGCTTCGTAGTTTTCTGTATCTAGGTGTCGGATGTGGAAGTCCAGGGTGTCCAGGTATTCCGCTCCGTAGTTTCCTGTGTCCAGGTATTGGATGTGGAAGTCCAGGGTATGCAGGTATTCCGCTACGTAGTTTGTTGTGTCTAGGTACTGGATGTGGAAGTCCAGGGTGTCCAGGTTTTCCGCTTCGTAGTTTTCTGTATCTAGGTGTCGGATGTGGAAGTCCAGGGTGTCCAGGGATTCCGCTTCGTAGTTTTCTGTATCTAGGTGTCGGATGTGGAAGTCCAGGGTGTCCAGGCATTCCGCTCCGTAGTTTCCTGTGCCCAGGTGTCGGATGTGGAAGTTCAGGTTGTCCAGGTATTCCGCTTCGTAGTTTTCTGTATCTAGGTGTCGGATGTGGCAGTCCAGGGTGTCCAGGCATTCCGCTCCGTAGTTTCCTGTGCCCAGGTGTCGGATGTGGAAGTTCAGGGTGTCCAGGTATTCCGCTTCGTAGTTTTCTGTATCTAGGTATCGGATGTGGAAGTCCAGGGTGTCCAGGTATTCCGCTTCGTAGTTTTCTGTATCTAGGTGTCGGATGTGGAAGTCCAGGGTGTCCAGGCATTCCGCTCCGTAGTTTCCTGTGCCCAGGTGTCGGATGTGGAAGTTCAGGGTGTCCAGGTATTCCGCTTCGTAGTTCTCTGTATATAGGTGTCGGATGTGGAAGTCCAGGGTGTCCAGGTATTCCGCTCCGTAGTTTCCTGTGTCCAGGTATTGGATGTGGAAGTCCAGGGTATCCAGGTATTCCGCTACGTAGTTTGTTGTGTCTAGGTACTGGATGTGGAAGTCCAGGGTGTCCAGGTATTCCGCTTCGTAGTTTTCTGTATCTAGGTGTCGGATGTGGAATTCCAGGGTGTCCACGTATTCCGCTTCGTAGTTTTCTGTATCTAGGTGTCGGATGTGAAAGTCCAGGGTGTCCAGGTATTCCGCTTCGTAGTTTTCTGTATCTAGGTGTCGGATGTGGAAGTTCAGGGTGTCCAGGTATTCCGCTTCGTAGTTTTCTGTATCTAGGTATCGGATGTGGAAGTCCAGGGTGTCCAGGTATTCCGCTTCGTAGTTTTCTGTATCTAGGTGTCGGATGTGGAAGTCCAGGGTGTCCAGGCATTCCGCTCCGTAGTTACCTGTGCCCAGGTGTCGGATGTGGACGTTCAGGGTGTCCAGGTATTCCGCTTCGTAGTTTTCTGTATCTAGGTGTCTGATGTGGAAGTCCAGGGTGTCCAGGTATTCCGCTTCGTAGTTTTCTGTATCTAGGTGTCGGATGTGGAAGTCCAGGGTGTCCAGGTATTCCGCTCCGTAGTTTCCTGTGTCCAGGTATTGGATGTGGAAGTCCAGGGTATGCAGGTATTCCGCTACGTAGTTTGTTGTGTCTAGGTACTGGATGTGGAAGTCCAGGGTGTCCAGGTTTTCCGCTTCGTAGTTTTCTGTATCTAGGTGTCGGATGTGGAAGTCCAGGGTGTCCAGGGATTCCGCTTCGTAGTTTTCTGTATCTAGGTGTCGGATGTGGAAGTCCAGGGTGTCCAGGTATTCCGCTTCGTAGTTTTCTGTATCTAGGTGTCGGATGTGGAAGTTCAGGGTGTCCAGGTATTCCGCTTCGTAGTTTTCTGTATCTAGGTGTCGGATGTGGAAGTCCAGGGAGTCCAGGTATTCCGCTTCGTAGTTTTCTGTATCTAGGTGTCGGATGTGGAAGTCCAGGGTGTCCAGGTATTCCGCTTCGTAGTTTTCTGTATCTAGGTGTCGGATGTGGAAGTCCAGGGTGTCCAGGTATTCCGCTCCGTAGTTTCCTGTGTCCAGGTATTGGATGTGGAAGTCCAGGGTATGCAGGTATTCCGCTACGTAGTTTGTTGTGTCTAGGTACTGGATGTGGAAGTCCAGGGTGTCCAGGTTTTCCGCTTCGTAGTTTTCTGTATCTAGGTGTCGGATGTGGAAGTCCAGGGTGTCCAGGGATTCCGCTTCGTAGTTTTCTGTATCTAGGTGTCGGATGTGGAAGTCCAGGGTGTCCAGGCATTCCGCTCCGTAGTTTCCTGTGCCCAGGTGTCGGATGTGGAAGTTCAGGTTGTCCAGGTATTCCGCTTCGTAGTTTTCTGTATCTAGGTGTCGGATGTGGCAGTCCAGGGTGTCCAGGCATTCCGCTCCGTAGTTTCCTGTGCCCAGGTGTCGGATGTGGAAGTTCAGGGTGTCCAGGTATTCCGCTTCGTAGTTTTCTGTATCTAGGTATCGGATGTGGAAGTCCAGGGTGTCCAGGTATTCCGCTTCGTAGTTTTCTGTATCTAGGTGTCGGATGTGGAAGTCCAGGGTGTCCAGGCATTCCGCTCCGTAGTTTCCTGTGCCCAGGTGTCGGATGTGGAAGTTCAGGGTGTCCAGGTATTCCGCTTCGTAGTTCTCTGTATATAGGTGTCGGATGTGGAAGTCCAGGGTGTCCAGGTATTCCGCTCCGTAGTTTCCTGTGTCCAGGTATTGGATGTGGAAGTCCAGGGTATCCAGGTATTCCGCTACGTAGTTTGTTGTGTCTAGGTACTGGATGTGGAAGTCCAGGGTGTCCAGGTATTCCGCTTCGTAGTTTTCTGTATCTAGGTGTCGGATGTGGAATTCCAGGGTGTCCACGTATTCCGCTTCGTAGTTTTCTGTATCTAGGTGTCGGATGTGAAAGTCCAGGGTGTCCAGGTATTCCGCTTCGTAGTTTTCTGTATCTAGGTGTCGGATGTGGAAGTTCAGGGTGTCCAGGTATTCCGCTTCGTAGTTTTCTGTATCTAGGTATCGGATGTGGAAGTCCAGGGTGTCCAGGTATTCCGCTTCGTAGTTTTCTGTATCTAGGTGTCGGATGTGGAAGTCCAGGGTGTCCAGGCATTCCGCTCCGTAGTTACCTGTGCCCAGGTGTCGGATGTGGACGTTCAGGGTGTCCAGGTATTCCGCTTCGTAGTTTTCTGTATCTAGGTGTCTGATGTGGAAGTCCAGGGTGTCCAGGTATTCCGCTTCGTAGTTTTCTGTATCTAGGTGTCGGATGTGGAAGTCCAGGGTGTCCAGGCATTCCGCTCCGTAGTTTCCTGTGTCCAGGTATTGGATGTGGAAGTCCAGCGTGTCCAGGTATTCCGCTTCGTAGTTTTCTGTATCTAGGTGTCGGATGTGGAAGTCCAGGGTGTCCACGTATTCCGCTTCGTAGTTTTCTGTATCTAGGTGTCGGATGTGGAAGTCCAGGGTGTCCAGGCATTCCGCTCCGTAGTTTCCTGTGCCCAGGTGTCGGATGTGGAAGTTCTGGTTGTCCAGGTATTCCGCTTCGTAGTTTTCTGTATCTAGGTGTCGGATGTGAAAGTCCAGGGTGTCCAGGTATTCCGCTTCGTAGTTTTCTGTATCTAGGTATCGGATGTGGAAGTCCAGGGTGTCCAGGTATTCCGCTTCGTAGTTTTCTGTATCTAGGTGTCGGATGTGGAAGTCCAGGGTGTCCAGGTATTCCGCTTCGTAGTTTTCTGTATCTAGGTGTCGGATGTGGAAGTCCAGGGTGTCCAGGCATTCCGTTCCGTAGTTTCCTGTGCCCAGGTGTCGGATGTGGAAGTTCAGGGTGTCCAGGTATTCCGCTTCGTAGTTCTCTGTATATAGGTGTCGGATGTGGAAGTCCAGAGTGTCCAGATATTCCGATCCGTAGTTTCCTGTGTCCAGGTATTGGATGTGGAAGTCCAGGGTATCCAGGTATTCCGCTACGTAGTTTGTTGTGTCTAGGTACTGGATGTGGAAGTCCAGGGTGTTCAGGTATTCCGCTTCGTAGTTTTCTGTATCTCGGTGTCGGATGTGGAAGTCCAGGGTGTCCAGGCATTCCGCTCCGTAGTTTCCTGTGCCCAGGTGTCGGATGTGGAAGTTCAGGTTGTCCAGGTACTCCGCTTCGTAGTTTTCTGTATCTAGGTGTCGGATGTGGAAGTCCAGGGTGTCCAGGTATTCCGCTTCGTAGTTTTCTGTATCTAGGTGTCGGATGTGGAAGTTCAGGGTGTCCAGGTATTCCGCTTCGTAGTTTTCTGTATCTAGGTGTCGGATGTGGAAGTCCAGGGAGTCCAGGTATTCCGCTTCGTAGTTTTCTGTATCTAGGTGTCGGATGTGGAAGTCCAGGGAGTCCAGGTATTCCGCTTCGTAGTTTTCTGTATCTAGGTGTCGGATGTGGAAGTGCAGGGTGTCCAGGTATTCCGCTTCGTAGTTTTCTGTATCTAGGTGTCGGATGTGGAAGTCCAGGGTGTCCAGGTATTCCGCTCCGTAGTTTCCTGTGTCCAGGTATTGGATGTGGAAGTCCAGGGTATGCAGGTATTCCGCTACGTAGTTTGTTGTGTCTAGGTACTGGATGTGGAAGTCCAGGGTGTCCAGGTTTTCCGCTTCGTAGTTTTCTGTATCTAGGTGTCGGATGTGGAAGTCCAGGGTGTCCAGGGATTCCGCTTCGTAGTTTTCTGTATCTAGGTGTCGGATGTGGAAGTCCAGGGTGTCCAGGCATTCCGCTCCGTAGTTTCCTGTGCCCAGGTCTCGGATGTGGAAGTTCAGGTTGTCCAGGTATTCCGCTTCGTAGTTTTCTGTATCTAGGTGTCGGATGTGGCAGTCCAGGGTGTCCAGGCATTCCGCTCCGTAGTTTCCTGTGCCCAGGTGTCGGATGTGGAAGTTCAGGGTGTCCAGGTATTCCGCTTCGTAGTTTTCTGTATCTAGGTGTCGGATGTGGAAGTCCAGGGTGTCCAGGTATTCCGCTTCGTAGTTTTCTGTATCTAGGTATCGGATGTGGAAGTCCAGGGTGTCCAGGCATTCCGCTCCGTAGTTTCCTGTGCCCAGGTGTCGGATGTGGAAGTTCAGGGTGTCCAGGTATTCCGCTTCGTAGTTCTCTGTATATAGGTGTCGGATGTGGAAGTCCAGGGTGTCCAGGTATTCCGCTCCGTAGTTTCCTGTGTCCAGGTATTGGATGTGAAAGTCCAGGGTATCCAGGTATTCCGCTACGTAGTTTGTTGTGTCTAGGTACTGGATGTGGAAGTCCAGGGTGTCCAGGTATTCCGCTTCGTAGTTTTCTGTATCTAGGTGTCGGATGTGGAAGTCCAGGCTGTCCACGTATTCCGCTTCGTAGTTTTCTGTATCTAGGTGTCGGATGTGAAAGTCCAGGGTGTCCAGGTATTCCGCTTCGTAGTTTTCTGTATCTAGGTGTCGGATGTGGAAGTTCAGGGTGTCCAGGTATTCCGCTTCGTAGTTTTCTGTATCTAGGTATCGGATGTGGAAGTCCAGGGTGTCCAGGTATTCCGCTTCGTAGTTTTCTGTATCTAGGTGTCGGATGTGGAAGTCCAGGGTGTCCAGGCATTCCGCTCCGTAGTTACCTGTGCCCAGGTGTCGGATGTGGAAGTTCAGGGTGTCCAGGTATTCCGCTTCGTAGTTTTCTGTATCTAGGTGTCTGATGTGGAAGTCCAGGGTGTCCAGGTATTCCGCTTCGTAGTTTTCTGTATCTAGGTGTCGGATGTGGGAGTCCAGGGTGTCCAGGCATTCCGCTCCGTAGTTTCCTGTGCCCAGGTGTCGGATGTGGAAGTTCAGGGTGTCCAGGTATTCCGCTTCGTAGTTCTCTGTATATAGGTGTCGGATGTGGAAGTCCAGGGTGTCCAGGTATTCCGCTCCGTAGTTTCCTGTGTCCAGGTATTAGATGTGGAAGTCCAGCGTGTCCAGGTATTCCGCTTCGTAGTTTTCTGTATCTAGGTGTCGGATGTGGAAGTCCAGGGTGTCCACGTATTCCGCTTCGTAGTTTTCTGTATCTAGGTGTCGGATGTGGAAGTCCAGAGTGTCCAGGCATTCCGCTCCGTAGTTTCCTGTGCCCAGGTGTCGGATGTGGAAGTTCTGGTTGTCCAGGTATTCCGCTTCGTAGTTTTCTGTATCTAGGTGTCGGATGTGAAAGTCCAGGGTGTCCAGGTATTCCGCTTCGTAGTTTTCTGTATCTAGGTATCAGATGTGGAAGTCCAGGGTGTCCAGGTATTCCGCTTCGTAGTTTTCTGTATCTAGGTGTCGGATGTGGAAGTCCAGGGTGTCCAGGCATTCCGCTCCGTAGTTTCCTGTGCCCAGGTATCGGATGTGGAAGTCCAGGGTGTCCAGGTATTCCGCTTCGTAGTTTTCTGTATCTAGGTGTCGGATGTGGAAGTCCAGGGTGTCCAGGCATTCCGCTCCGTAGTTACCTGTGCCCAGGTGTCGGATGTGGAAGTTCAGGGTGTCCAGGTATTCCGCTTCGTAGTTTTCTGTATCTAGGTGTCTGATGTGGAAGTCCAGGGTGTCCAGGTATTCCGCTTCGTAGTTTTCTGTATCTAGGTGTCGGATGTGGAAGTCCAGGGTGTCCAGGTATTCCGCTTCGTAGTTTTCTGTATCTAGGTGTCGGATGTGGAAGTCCAGGGTGTCCAGGTATTCCGCTTCGTAGTTTTCTGTATCTAGGTGTCGGATGTGGAAGTCCAGGGTGTCCAGGTATTCCGCTTCGTAGTTTTCTGTGCCCAGGTGTCGGATGTGGAAGTCCAGGGTGTCCAGGTATTCCGCTTCGTAGTTTTCTGTATCTAGGTGTCGGATGTGGAAGTTCAGGGTGTCCAGGTATTCCGCTTCGTAGTTTTCTGTATCTAGGTGTCGGATGTGGAAGTTCAGGGTGTCCAGGTATTCCGCTTCGTAGTTTTCTGTATCTAGGTGTCGGATGTGGAAGTCCAGGGTGTCCAGGCATTCCGCTCCGTAGTTTCCTGTGCCCAGGTGTCGGATGTGGAAGTTCAGGGTGTCCAGGTATTCCGCTTCGTAGTTTGTTGTGTCTAGGTACTGGATGTGGAAGTCCAGGGTGTCCAGGTATTCCGCTTCGTAGTTTTCTGTATCTAGGTGTCGGATGTGGAAGTCCTGGGTGTCCAGGTATTCCGCTTCGTAGTTTTCTGTATCTAGGTGTCGGATGTGGAAGTCCAGGGTGTCCAGGCATTCCGCTCCGTAGTTTCCTGTGCCCAGGTGTCGGATGTGGAAGTTCAGGTTGTCCAGGTATTCCCCTTCGTAGTTTTCTGTATCTAGGTGTCGGATGTGAAAGTCCAGGGTGTCCAGGTATTCCGCTTCGTAGTTTTCTGTATCTAGGTGTCGGATGTGGAAGTTCAGGGTTTCCAGGTATTCCGCTTCGTAGTTTTCTGTATCTAGGTGTCGGATGTGGAAGTCCAGGGTGTCCAGGCATTCCTCTCCGTAGTTTCCTGTGCCCAGGTGTCGGATGTGGAAGTTCAGGGTGTCCAGGTATTCCGCTTCGTAGTTTTCTGTATCTAGGTGTCGGATGTGGAAGTCCAGGGTGTCCAGGTATTCCGCTTCGTAGTTTTCTGTATCTAGGTGTCGGATGTGGAAGTCCAGGGTGTCCAGGCATTCCGCTCCGTAGTTTCCTGTGCCCAGGTGTCGGATGTGGAAGTTCAGGGTGTCCAGGTATTCCGCTTCGTAGTTCTCTGTATATAGGTGTCGGATATGGAAGTCCAGTGTGTCCAGGTATTCCGCTCCGTAGTTTCCTGTGTCCAGGTATTGGATGTGGAAGTCCAGGGTATCCAGGTATTCCGCTACGTAGTTTGTTGTGTCTAGGTACTGGATGTGGAAGTCCAGGGTGTCCAGGTATTCCGCTTCGTAGTTTTCTGTATCTAGGTGTCGGATGTGGAAGTCCAGGGTGTCCAGGTATTCCGCTTCGTAGTTTTCTGTATCTAGGTGTCGGATGTGGAAGTCCAGGGTGTCCAGGCATTCCGCTCCGTAGTTTCCTGTGCCCAGGTGTCGGATGTGGAAGTTCTGGTTGTCCAGGTATTCCGCTTCGTAGTTTTCTGTATCTAGGTATCGGATGTGGAAGTCCAGGGTGTCCAGGTATTCCGCTTCGTAGTTTTCTGTATCTAGGTGTCGGATGTGGAAGTTCAGGGTGTCCAGGTATTCCGCTTCGTAGTTTTCTGTATCTAGGTGTCGGATGTGGAAGTCCAGGGTGTCCAGGTATTCCGCTTCGTAGTTTTCTGTATCTAGGTGTCGGATGTGGAAGTCCAGGGTGTCCAGGTATTCCGCTTCGTAGTTTCCTGTGTCCAGGTATTGGATGTGGAAGTCCAGGGTATGCAGGTATTCCGCTACGTAGTTTCTTGTGTCTAGGTACTGGATGTGGAAGTCCAGAGTGTCCAGGTTTTCCGCTTCGTAGTTTTCTGTATCTAGGTGTCGGATGTGGAAGTCCAGGGTGTCCAGGTATTCCGCTTCGTAGTTTTCTGTATCTAGGTGTCGGATGTGGAAGTTCAGGGTGTCCAGGTATTCCGCTTCGTAGTTTTCTGTATCTAGGTGTCGGATGTGGAAGTTCAGGGTGTCCAGGTATTCCGCTTCGTAGTTTTCTGTATCTAGGTGTCGGATGTGGAAGTCCAGGGTGTCCAGGCATTCCGCTCCGTAGTTTCCTGTGCCCAGGTGTCGGATGTGGAAGTTCAGGGTGTCCAGGTATTCCGCTTCGTAGTTTGTTGTGTCTAGGTACTGGATGTGGAAGTCCAGGGTGTCCAGGTATTCCGCTTCGTAGTTTTCTGTATCTAGGTGTCGGATGTGGAAGTCCTGGGTGTCCAGGTATTCCGCTTCGTAGTTTTCTGTATCTAGGTGTCGGATGTGGAAGTCCAGGGTGTCCAGGCATTCCGCTGCGTAGTTTCCTGTGCCCAGGTGTCGGATGTGGAAGTTCAGGGTGTCCAGGTATTCCGCTTCGTAGTTCTCTGTATATAGGTGTCGGATGTGGAAGTCCAGGGTGTCCAGGTATTCCGCTCCGTAGTTTCCTGTGTCCAGGTATTGGATGTGGAAGTCCAGGGTATCCAGGTATTCCGCTACGTAGTTTGTTGTGTCTAGGTACTGGATGTGGAAGTCCAGGGTGTCCAGGTATTCCGCTTCGTAGTTTTCTGTATCTAGGTGTCGGATGTGGAAGTCCAGGGTGTCCAGGTATTCCGCTTCGTAGTTTTCTGTATCTAGGTGTCGGATGTGGAAGTCCAGGGTGTCCAGGTATTCCGCTTCGTAGTTTTCTGTGCCCAGGTGTCGGATGTGGAAGTCCCGGGTGTCCAGGTATTCCGCTTCGTAGTTTTCTGTATCTAGGTGTCGGATGTGGAAGTCCAGGGTGTCCAGGTATTCCGCTTCGTAGTTTTCTGTATCTAGGTGTCGGATGTGGAAGTCCAGGGTGTCAAGGTATTCCGCTTCGTAGTTTTCTGTATCTAGGTGTCGGATGTGGAAGTTCAGGGTGTCCAGGTATTCCGCTTCGTAGTTTTCTGTATCTAGGTGTCGGATGTGGAAGTTCAGGGTGTCCAGGTATTCCGCTTCGTAGTTTTCTGTATCTAGGTGTCGGATGTGGAAGTCCAGGGTGTCCAGGCATTCCGCTCCGTAGTTTCCTGTGCCCAGGTGTCGGATGTGGAAGTTCAGGGTGTCCAGGTATTCCGCTTCGTAGTTTGTTGTGTCTAGGTACTGGATGTGGAAGTCCAGGGTGTCCAGGTATTCCGCTTCGTAGTTTTCTGTATCTAGGTGTCGGATGTGGAAGTCCTGGGTGTCCAGGTATTCCGCTTCGTAGTTTTCTGTATCTAGGTGTCGGATGTGGAAGTCCAGGGTGGCCAGGTATTCCGCTTCGTAGTTTTCTGTATCTAGGTGTCGGATGTGAAAGTCCAGGGTGTCCAGGTATTCCGCTTCGTAGTTTTCTGTATCTAGGTGTCGGATGTGGAAGTTCAGGGTTTCCAGGTATTCCGCTTCGTAGTTTTCTGTATCTAGGTGTCGGATGTGGAAGTCCAGGGTATCCAGGCATTCCGCTCCGTAGTTTCCTGTGCCCAGGTGTCGGATGTGGAAGTTCAGGGTGTCCAGGTATTCCGCTTCGTAGTTTTCTGTATCTAGGTGTCGGATGTGGAAGTCCAGGGTGTCCAGGCATTCCGCTCCGTAGTTTCATGTGCCCAGGTGTCGGATGTGGAAGTTCTGGTTGTCCAGGTATTCCGCTTCGTAGTTTTCTGTATCTAGGTATCGGATGTGGAAGTCCAGGGTGTCCAGGTATTCCGCTTCGTAGTTTCCTGTGTCCAGGTATTGGATGTGGAAGTCCAGGGTATGCAGGTATTCCGCTACGTAGTTTGTTGTGTCTAGGTACTGGATGTGGAAGTCCAGGGTGTACAGGTTTTCCGCTTCGTATTTTCTGTATCTAGGTGTCGGATGTGGAAGTCCAGGGAGTCCAGGCATTCCGCTCCGTAGTTTCCTGAGCCCAGGTGTCGGATGTGGAAGTCCAGGGTGTCCAGGTATTCCGCTTCGTAGTTTTCTGTATCTAGGTGTCGGATGTGGAAGTCCAGGGTGTCCAGGTATTCCGCTTCGTAGTTTTCTGTATCTAGGTGTCGGATGTGGAAGTCCAGGGTGTCCAGGTATTCCGCTTCGTAGTTTTCTGTGCCCAGGTGTCGGATGTGGAAGTCCAGGGTGTCCAGGTATTCCGCTTCGTAGTTTTCTGTATCTAGGTGTCGGATGTGGAAGTTCAGGGTGTCCAGGTATTCCGCTTCGTAGTTTTCTGTATCTAGGTGTCGGATGTGGAAGTTCAGGGTGTCCAGGTATTCCGCTTCGTAGTTTTCTGTATCTAGGTGTCGGATGTGGAAGTCCAGGGTGTCCAGGTATTCCGCTTCGTAGTTTTCTGTGCCCAGGTGTCGGATGTGGAAGTCCAGGGTGTCCAGGTATTCCGCTTCGTAGTTTTCTGTATCTAGGTGTCGGATGTGGAAGTCCAGGGTGTCCAGGCATTCCGCTCCGTAGTTTCATGTCCCCAGGTGTCGGATGTGGAAGTTCTGGTTGTCCAGGTATTCCGCTTCGTAGTTTTCTGTATCTAGGTATCGGATGTGGAAGTCCAGGGTGTCCAGGTATTCCGCTTCGTAGTTTCCTGTGTCCAGGTATTGGATGTGGAAGTCCAGGGTATGCAGGTATTCCGCTACGTAGTTTGTTGTGTCTAGGTACTGGATGTGGAAGTCCAGGGTGTACAGGTTTTCCGCTTCGTATTTTCTGTATCTAGGTGTCGGATGTGGAAGTCCAGGGAGTCCAGGCATTCCGCTCCGTAGTTTCCTGAGCCCAGGTGTCGGATGTGGAAGTCCAGGGTGTCCAGGTATTCCGCTTCGTAGTTTTCTGTATCTAGGTGTCGGATGTGGAAGTCCAGGGTGTCCAGGTATTCCGCTTCGTAGTTTTCTGTATCTAGGTGTCGGATGTGGAAGTCCAGGGTGTCCAGGTATTCCGCTTCGTAGTTTTCTGTGCCCAGGTGTCGGATGTGGAAGTCCAGGGTGTCCAGGTATTCCGCTTCGTAGTTTTCTGTATCTAGGTGTCGGATGTGGAAGTTCAGGGTGTCCAGGTATTCCGCTTCGTAGTTTTCTGTATCTAGGTGTCGGATGTGGAAGTTCAGGGTGTCCAGGTATTCCGCTTCGTAGTTTTCTGTATCTAGGTGTCGGATGTGGAAGTCCAGGGTGTCCAGGCATTCCGCTCCGTAGTTTCCTGTGCCCAGGTGTCGGATGTGGAAGTTCAGGGTGTCCAGGTATTCCGCTTCGTAGTTTTCTGTATCTAGGTGTCGGATGTGGAAGTCCAGGGTGTCCAGGTATTCCGCTTCGTAGTTTTCTGTATCTAGGTGTCGGATGTGGAAGTCCAGGGTGTCCAGGCATTCCGCTCCGTAGTTTCCTGTGCCCAGGTGTCGGATGTGGAAGTTCAGGGTGTCCAGGTATTCCGCTTCGTAGTTCTCTGTATATAGGTGTCGGATATGGAAGTCCAGTGTGTCCAGGTATTCCGCTCCGTAGTTTCCTGTGTCCAGGTATTGGATGTGGAAGTCCAGGGTATCCAGGTATTCCGCTACGTAGTTTGTTGTGTCTAGGTACTGGATGTGGAAGTCCAGGGTGTCCAGGTATTCCGCTTCGTAGTTTTCTGTATCTAGGTGTCGGATGTGGAAGTCCAGGGTGTCCAGGCATTCCGCTCCGTAGTTTCCTGTGCCCAGGTGTCGGATGTGGAAGTTCTGGTTGTCCAGGTATTCCGCTTCGTAGTTTTCTGTATCTAGGTATCGGATGTGGAAGTCCAGGGTGTCCAGGTATTCCGCTTCGTAGTTTTCTGTATCTAGGTGTCGGATGTGGAAGTTCAGGGTGTCCAGGTATTCCGCTTCGTAGTTTTCTGTATCTAGGTGTCGGATGTGGAAGTCCAGGGTGTCCAGGTATTCCGCTTCGTAGTTTTCTGTATCTAGGTGTCGGATGTGGAAGTCCAGGGTGTCCAGGTATTCCGCTTCGTAGTTTCCTGTGTCCAGGTATTGGATGTGGAAGTCCAGGGTATGCAGGTATTCCGCTACGTAGTTTCTTGTGTCTAGGTACTGGATGTGGAAGTCCAGAGTGTCCAGGTTTTCCGCTTCGTAGTTTTCTGTATCTAGGTGTCGGATGTGGAAGTCCAGGGTGTCCAGGTATTCCGCTTCGTAGTTTTCTGTATCTAGGTGTCGGATGTGGAAGTTCAGGGTGTCCAGGTATTCCGCTTCGTAGTTTTCTGTATCTAGGTGTCGGATGTGGAAGTTCAGGGTGTCCAGGTATTCCGCTTCGTAGTTTTCTGTATCTAGGTGTCGGATGTGGAAGTCCAGGGTGTCCAGGCATTCCGCTCCGTAGTTTCCTGTGCCCAGGTGTCGGATGTGGAAGTTCAGGGTGTCCAGGTATTCCGCTTCGTAGTTTGTTGTGTCTAGGTACTGGATGTGGAAGTCCAGGGTGTCCAGGTATTCCGCTTCGTAGTTTTCTGTATCTAGGTGTCGGATGTGGAAGTCCTGGGTGTCCAGGTATTCCGCTTCGTAGTTTTCTGTATCTAGGTGTCGGATGTGGAAGTCCAGGGTGTCCAGGCATTCCGCTGCGTAGTTTCCTGTGCCCAGGTGTCGGATGTGGAAGTTCAGGGTGTCCAGGTATTCCGCTTCGTAGTTCTCTGTATATAGGTGTCGGATGTGGAAGTCCAGGGTGTCCAGGTATTCCGCTCCGTAGTTTCCTGTGTCCAGGTATTGGATGTGGAAGTCCAGGGTATCCAGGTATTCCGCTACGTAGTTTGTTGTGTCTAGGTACTGGATGTGGAAGTCCAGGGTGTCCAGGTATTCCGCTTCGTAGTTTTCTGTATCTAGGTGTCGGATGTGGAAGTCCAGGGTGTCCAGGTATTCCGCTTCGTAGTTTTCTGTATCTAGGTGTCGGATGTGGAAGTCCAGGGTGTCCAGGTATTCCGCTTCGTAGTTTTCTGTGCCCAGGTGTCGGATGTGGAAGTCCCGGGTGTCCAGGTATTCCGCTTCGTAGTTTTCTGTATCTAGGTGTCGGATGTGGAAGTCCAGGGTGTCCAGGTATTCCGCTTCGTAGTTTTCTGTATCTAGGTGTCGGATGTGGAAGTCCAGGGTGTCAAGGTATTCCGCTTCGTAGTTTTCTGTATCTAGGTGTCGGATGTGGAAGTTCAGGGTGTCCAGGTATTCCGCTTCGTAGTTTTCTGTATCTAGGTGTCGGATGTGGAAGTTCAGGGTGTCCAGGTATTCCGCTTCGTAGTTTTCTGTATCTAGGTGTCGGATGTGGAAGTCCAGGGTGTCCAGGCATTCCGCTCCGTAGTTTCCTGTGCCCAGGTGTCGGATGTGGAAGTTCAGGGTGTCCAGGTATTCCGCTTCGTAGTTTGTTGTGTCTAGGTACTGGATGTGGAAGTCCAGGGTGTCCAGGTATTCCGCTTCGTAGTTTTCTGTATCTAGGTGTCGGATGTGGAAGTCCTGGGTGTCCAGGTATTCCGCTTCGTAGTTTTCTGTATCTAGGTGTCGGATGTGGAAGTCCAGGGTGGCCAGGTATTCCGCTTCGTAGTTTTCTGTATCTAGGTGTCGGATGTGAAAGTCCAGGGTGTCCAGGTATTCCGCTTCGTAGTTTTCTGTATCTAGGTGTCGGATGTGGAAGTTCAGGGTTTCCAGGTATTCCGCTTCGTAGTTTTCTGTATCTAGGTGTCGGATGTGGAAGTCCAGGGTATCCAGGCATTCCGCTCCGTAGTTTCCTGTGCCCAGGTGTCGGATGTGGAAGTTCAGGGTGTCCAGGTATTCCGCTTCGTAGTTTTCTGTATCTACGTGTCGGATGTGGAAGTCCAGGGTGTCCAGGCATTCCGCTGCGTAGTTTCCTGTGCCCAGGTGTCGGATGTGGAAGTTCAGGGTGTCCAGGTATTCCGCTTCGTATTTCTCTGTATATAGGTGTCGGATGTGGAAGTCCAGGGTGTCCAGGTATTCCGCTCCGTAGTTTCCTGTGTCCAGGTATTGGATGTGGAAGTCCAGGGTATCCAGGTATTCCGCTACGTAGTTTGTTGTGTCTAGGTACTGGATGTGGAAGTCCAGGGTGTCCAGGTATTCCGCTTCGTAGTTTTCTGTATCTAGGTGTCGGATGTGGAAGTCCAGGGTGTCCAGGTATTCCGCTTCGTAGTTTTCTGTATCTAGGTGTCGGATGTGGAAGTCCAGGGTGTCCAGGCATTCCGCTCCGTAGTTTCATGTGCCCAGGTGTCGGATGTGGAAGTTCTGGTTGTCCAGGTATTCCGCTTCGTAGTTTTCTGTATCTAGGTATCGGATGTGGAAGTCCAGGGTGTCCAGGTATTCCGCTTCGTAGTTTCCTGTGTCCAGGTATTGGATGTGGAAGTCCAGGGTATGCAGGTATTCCGCTACGTAGTTTGTTGTGTCTAGGTACTGGATGTGGAAGTCCAGGGTGTACAGGTTTTCCGCTTCGTATTTTCTGTATCTAGGTGTCGGATGTGGAAGTCCAGGGAGTCCAGGCATTCCGCTCCGTAGTTTCCTGAGCCCAGGTGTCGGATGTGGAAGTCCAGGGTGTCCAGGTATTCCGCTTCGTAGTTTTCTGTATCTAGGTGTCGGATGTGGAAGTCCAGGGTGTCCAGGTATTCCGCTTCGTAGTTTTCTGTATCTAGGTGTCGGATGTGGAAGTCCAGGGTGTCCAGGTATTCCGCTTCGTAGTTTTCTGTGCCCAGGTGTCGGATGTGGAAGTCCAGGGTGTCCAGGTATTCCGCTTCGTAGTTTTCTGTATCTAGGTGTCGGATGTGGAAGTTCAGGGTGTCCAGGTATTCCGCTTCGTAGTTTTCTGTATCTAGGTGTCGGATGTGGAAGTTCAGGGTGTCCAGGTATTCCGCTTCGTAGTTTTCTGTATCTAGGTGTCGGATGTGGAAGTCCAGGGTGTCCAGGCATTCCGCTCCGTAGTTTCCTGTGCCCAGGTGTCGGATGTGGAAGTTCAGGGTGTCCAGGTATTCCGCTTCGTAGTTTGTTGTGTCTAGGTACTGGATGTGGAAGTCCAGGGTGTCCAGGTATTCCGCTTCGTAGTTTTCTGTATCTAGGTGTCGGATGTGGAAGTCCTGGGTGTCCAGGTATTCCGCTTCGTAGTTTTCTGTATCTAGGTGTCGGATGTGGAAGTCCAGGGTGTCCAGGCATTCCGCTCCGTAGTTTCCTGTGCCCAGGTGTCGGATGTGGAAGTTCAGGTTGTCCAGGTATTCCCCTTCGTAGTTTTCTGTATCTAGGTGTCGGATGTGAAAGTCCAGGGTGTCCAGGTATTCCGCTTCGTAGTTGTCTGTATCTAGGTGTCGGATGTGGAAGTTCAGGGTTTCCAGGTATTCCGCTTCGTAGTTTTCTGTATCTAGGTGTCGGATGTGGAAGTCCAGGGTGTCCAGGCATTCCTCTCCGTAGTTTCCTGTGCCCAGGTGTCGGATGTGGAAGTTCAGGGTGTCCAGGTATTCCGCTTCGTAGTTTTCTGTATCTAGGTGTCGGATGTGGAAGTCCAGGGTGTCCAGGTATTCCGCTTCGTAGTTTTCTGTATCTAGGTGTCGGATGTGGAAGTCCAGGGTGTCCAGGCATTCCGCTGCGTAGTTTCCTGTGCCCAGGTGTCGGATGTGGAAGTTCAGGGTGTCCAGGTATTCCGCTTCGTAGTTCTCTGTATATAGGTGTCGGATGTGGAAGTCCAGGGTGTCCAGGTATTCCGCTCCGTAGTTTCCTGTGTCCAGGTATTGGATGTGGAAGTCCAGGGTATCCAGGTATTCCGCTACGTAGTTTGTTGTGTCTAGGTACTGGATGTGGAAGTCCAGGGTGTCCAGGTATTCCGCTTCGTAGTTTTCTGTATCTAGGTGTCGGATGTGGAAGTCCAGGGTGTCCAGGTATTCCGCTTCGTAGTTTTCTGTATCTAGGTGTCGGATGTGGAAGTCCAGGGTGTCCAGGTATTCCGCTTCGTAGTTTTCTGTGCCCAGGTGTCGGATGTGGAAGTCCCGGGTGTCCAGGTATTCCGCTTCGTAGTTTTCTGTATCTAGGTGTCGGATGTGGAAGTCCAGGGTGTCCAGGTATTCCGCTTCGTAGTTTTCTGTATCTAGGTGTCGGATGTGGAAGTCCAGGGTGTCAAGGTATTCCGCTTCGTAGTTTTCTGTATCTAGGTGTCGGATGTGGAAGTTCAGGGTGTCCAGGTATTCCGCTTCGTAGTTTTCTGTATCTAGGTGTCGGATGTGGAAGTTCAGGGTGTCCAGGTATTCCGCTTCGTAGTTTTCTGTATCTAGGTGTCGGATGTGGAAGTCCAGGGTGTCCAGGCATTCCGCTCCGTAGTTTCCTGTGCCCAGGTGTCGGATGTGGAAGTTCAGGGTGTCCAGGTATTCCGCTTCGTAGTTTGTTGTGTCTAGGTACTGGATGTGGAAGTCCAGGGTGTCCAGGTATTCCGCTTCGTAGTTTTCTGTATCTAGGTGTCGGATGTGGAAGTCCTGGGTGTCCAGGTATTCCGCTTCGTAGTTTTCTGTATCTAGGTGTCGGATGTGGAAGTCCAGGGTGGCCAGGTATTCCGCTTCGTAGTTTTCTGTATCTAGGTGTCGGATGTGAAAGTCCAGGGTGTCCAGGTATTCCGCTTCGTAGTTTTCTGTATCTAGGTGTCGGATGTGGAAGTTCAGGGTTTCCAGGTATTCCGCTTCGTAGTTTTCTGTATCTAGGTGTCGGATGTGGAAGTCCAGGGTATCCAGGCATTCCGCTCCGTAGTTTCCTGTGCCCAGGTGTCGGATGTGGAAGTTCAGGGTGTCCAGGTATTCCGCTTCGTAGTTTTCTGTATCTACGTGTCGGATGTGGAAGTCCAGGGTGTCCAGGCATTCCGCTGCGTAGTTTCCTGTGCCCAGGTGTCGGATGTGGAAGTTCAGGGTGTCCAGGTATTCCGCTTCGTATTTCTCTGTATATAGGTGTCGGATGTGGAAGTCCAGGGTGTCCAGGTATTCCGCTCCGTAGTTTCCTGTGTCCAGGTATTGGATGTGGAAGTCCAGGGTATCCAGGTATTCCGCTACGTAGTTTGTTGTGTCTAGGTACTGGATGTGGAAGTCCAGGGTGTCCAGGTATTCCGCTTCGTAGTTTTCTGTATCTAGGTGTCGGATGTGGAAGTCCAGGGTGTCCAGGTATTCCGCTTCGTAGTTTTCTGTATCTAGGTGTCGGATGTGGAAGTCCAGGGTGTCCAGGCATTCCGCTCCGTAGTTTCATGTGCCCAGGTGTCGGATGTGGAAGTTCTGGTTGTCCAGGTATTCCGCTTCGTAGTTTTCTGTATCTAGGTATCGGATGTGGAAGTCCAGGGTGTCCAGGTATTCCGCTTCGTAGTTTCCTGTGTCCAGGTATTGGATGTGGAAGTCCAGGGTATGCAGGTATTCCGCTACGTAGTTTGTTGTGTCTAGGTACTGGATGTGGAAGTCCAGGGTGTACAGGTTTTCCGCTTCGTATTTTCTGTATCTAGGTGTCGGATGTGGAAGTCCAGGGAGTCCAGGCATTCCGCTCCGTAGTTTCCTGAGCCCAGGTGTCGGATGTGGAAGTCCAGGGTGTCCAGGTATTCCGCTTCGTAGTTTTCTGTATCTAGGTGTCGGATGTGGAAGTCCAGGGTGTCCAGGTATTCCGCTTCGTAGTTTTCTGTATCTAGGTGTCGGATGTGGAAGTCCAGGGTGTCCAGGTATTCCGCTTCGTAGTTTTCTGTGCCCAGGTGTCGGATGTGGAAGTCCAGGGTGTCCAGGTATTCCGCTTCGTAGTTTTCTGTATCTAGGTGTCGGATGTGGAAGTTCAGGGTGTCCAGGTATTCCGCTTCGTAGTTTTCTGTATCTAGGTGTCGGATGTGGAAGTTCAGGGTGTCCAGGTATTCCGCTTCGTAGTTTTCTGTATCTAGGTGTCGGATGTGGAAGTCCAGGGTGTCCAGGCATTCCGCTCCGTAGTTTCCTGTGCCCAGGTGTCGGATGTGGAAGTTCAGGGTGTCCAGGTATTCCGCTTCGTAGTTTGTTGTGTCTAGGTACTGGATGTGGAAGTCCAGGGTGTCCAGGTATTCCGCTTCGTAGTTTTCTGTATCTAGGTGTCGGATGTGGAAGTCCTGGGTGTCCAGGTATTCCGCTTCGTAGTTTTCTGTATCTAGGTGTCGGATGTGGAAGTCCAGGGTGTCCAGGCATTCCGCTCCGTAGTTTCCTGTGCCCAGGTGTCGGATGTGGAAGTTCAGGTTGTCCAGGTATTCCCCTTCGTAGTTTTCTGTATCTAGGTGTCGGATGTGAAAGTCCAGGGTGTCCAGGTATTCCGCTTCGTAGTTGTCTGTATCTAGGTGTCGGATGTGGAAGTTCAGGGTTTCCAGGTATTCCGCTTCGTAGTTTTCTGTATCTAGGTGTCGGATGTGGAAGTCCAGGGTGTCCAGGCATTCCTCTCCGTAGTTTCCTGTGCCCAGGTGTCGGATGTGGAAGTTCAGGGTGTCCAGGTATTCCGCTTCGTAGTTTTCTGTATCTAGGTGTCGGATGTGGAAGTCCAGGGTGTCCAGGTATTCCGCTTCGTAGTTTTCTGTATCTAGGTGTCGGATGTGGAAGTCCAGGGTGTCCAGGCATTCCGCTCCGTAGTTTCCTGTGCCCAGGTGTCGGATGTGGAAGTTCAGGGTGTCCAGGTATTCCGCTTCGTAGTTCTCTGTATATAGGTGTCGGATATGGAAGTCCAGTGTGTCCAGGTATTCCGCTCCGTAGTTTCCTGTGTCCAGGTATTGGATGTGGAAGTCCAGGGTATCCAGGTATTCCGCTACGTAGTTTGTTGTGTCTAGGTACTGGATGTGGAAGTCCAGGGTGTCCAGGTATTCCGCTTCGTAGTTTTCTGTATCTAGGTGTCGGATGTGGAAGTCCAGGGTGTCCAGGTATTCCGCTTCGTAGTTTTCTGTATCTAGGTGTCGGATGTGGAAGTCCAGGGTGTCCAGGCATTCCGCTCCGTAGTTTCCTGTGCCCAGGTGTCGGATGTGGAAGTTCTGGTTGTCCAGGTATTCCGCTTCGTAGTTTTCTGTATCTAGGTATCGGATGTGGAAGTCCAGGGTGTCCAGGTATTCCGCTTCGTAGTTTTCTGTATCTAGGTGTCGGATGTGGAAGTTCAGGGTGTCCAGGTATTCCGCTTCGTAGTTTTCTGTATCTAGGTGTCGGATGTGGAAGTCCAGGGTGTCCAGGTATTCCGCTTCGTAGTTTTCTGTATCTAGGTGTCGGATGTGGAAGTCCAGGGTGTCCAGGTATTCCGCTTCGTAGTTTGTTGTGTCTAGGTACTGGATGTGGAAGTCCAGGGTGTCCAGGTATTCCGCTTCGTAGTTTTCTGTATCTAGGTGTCGGATGTGGAAGTCCTGGGTGTCCAGGTATTCCGCTTCGTAGTTTTCTGTATCTAGGTGTCGGATGTGGAAGTCCAGGGTGTCCAGGCATTCCGCTGCGTAGTTTCCTGTGCCCAGGTGTCGGATGTGGAAGTTCAGGGTGTCCAGGTATTCCGCTTCGTAGTTCTCTGTATATAGGTGTCGGATGTGGAAGTCCAGGGTGTCCAGGTATTCCGCTCCGTAGTTTCCTGTGTCCAGGTATTGGATGTGGAAGTCCAGGGTATCCAGGTATTCCGCTACGTAGTTTGTTGTGTCTAGGTACTGGATGTGGAAGTCCAGGGTGTCCAGGTATTCCGCTTCGTAGTTTTCTGTATCTAGGTGTCGGATGTGGAAGTCCAGGGTGTCCAGGTATTCCGCTTCGTAGTTTTCTGTATCTAGGTGTCGGATGTGGAAGTCCAGGGTGTCCAGGCATTCCGCTCCGTAGTTTCATGTGCCCAGGTGTCGGATGTGGAAGTTCTGGTTGTCCAGGTATTCCGCTTCGTAGTTTTCTGTATCTAGGTATCGGATGTGGAAGTCCAGGGTGTCCAGGTATTCCGCTTCGTAGTTTCCTGTGTCCAGGTATTGGATGTGGAAGTCCAGGGTATGCAGGTATTCCGCTACGTAGTTTGTTGTGTCTAGGTACTGGATGTGGAAGTCCAGGGTGTACAGGTTTTCCGCTTCGTATTTTCTGTATCTAGGTGTCGGATGTGGAAGTCCAGGGAGTCCAGGCATTCCGCTCCGTAGTTTCCTGAGCCCAGGTGTCGGATGTGGAAGTCCAGGGTGTCCAGGTATTCCGCTTCGTAGTTTTCTGTATCTAGGTGTCGGATGTGGAAGTCCAGGGTGTCCAGGTATTCCGCTTCGTAGTTTTCTGTATCTAGGTGTCGGATGTGGAAGTCCAGGGTGTCCAGGTATTCCGCTTCGTAGTTTTCTGTGCCCAGGTGTCGGATGTGGAAGTCCAGGGTGTCCAGGTATTCCGCTTCGTAGTTTTCTGTATCTAGGTGTCGGATGTGGAAGTTCAGGGTGTCCAGGTATTCCGCTTCGTAGTTTTCTGTATCTAGGTGTCGGATGTGGAAGTTCAGGGTGTCCAGGTATTCCGCTTCGTAGTTTTCTGTATCTAGGTGTCGGATGTGGAAGTCCAGGGTGTCCAGGCGTTCCGCTCCGTAGTTTCCTGTGCCCAGGTGTCGGATGTGGAAGTTCAGGGTGTCCAGGTATTCCGCTTCGTAGTTTGTTGTGTCTAGGTACTGGATGTGGAAGTCCAGGGTGTCCAGGTATTCCGCTTCGTAGTTTTCTGTATCTAGGTGTCGGATGTGGAAGTCCTGGGTGTCCAGGTATTCCGCTTCGTAGTTTTCTGTATCTAGGTGTCGGATGTGGAAGTCCAGGGTGTCCAGGCATTCCGCTCCGTAGTTTCCTGTGCCCAGGTGTCGGATGTGGAAGTTCAGGTTGTCCAGGTATTCCCCTTCGTAGTTTTCTGTATCTAGGTGTCGGATGTGAAAGTCCAGGGTGTCCAGGTATTCCGCTTCGTAGTTGTCTGTATCTAGGTGTCGGATGTGGAAGTTCAGGGTTTCCAGGTATTCCGCTTCGTAGTTTTCTGTATCTAGGTGTCGGATGTGGAAGTCCAGGGTGTCCAGGCATTCCTCTCCGTAGTTTCCTGTGCCCAGGTGTCGGATGTGGAAGTTCAGGGTGTCCAGGTATTCCGCTTCGTAGTTTTCTGTATCTAGGTGTCGGATGTGGAAGTCCAGGGTGTCCAGGTATTCCGCTTCGCAGTTTTCTGTATCTAGGTGTCGGATGTGGAAGTCCAGGGTGTCCAGGCATTCCGCTCCGTAGTTTCCTGTGCCCAGGTGTCGGATGTGGAAGTGCAGGGTGTCCAGGTATTCCGCTTCGTAGTTCTCTGTATATAGGTGTCGGATATGGAAGTCCAGTGTGTCCAGGTATTCCGCTCCGTAGTTTCCTGTGTCCAGGTATTGGATGTGGAAGTCCAGGGTATCCAGGTATTCCGCTACGTAGTTTGTTGTGTCTAGGTACTGGATGTGGAAGTCCAGGGTGTCCAGGTATTCCGCTTCGTAGTTTTCTGTATCTAGGTGTCGGATGTGGAAGTCCAGGGTGTCCAGGTATTCCGCTTCGTAGTTTTCTGTATCTAGGTGTCGGATGTGGAAGTCCAGGGTGTCCAGGCATTCCGCTCCGTAGTTTCCTGTGCCCAGGTGTCGGATGTGGAAGTTCTGGTTGTGCAGGTATTCCGCTTCGTAGTTTTCTGTATCTAGGTATCGGATGTGGAAGTCCAGGGTGTCCAGGTATTCCGCTTCGTAGTTTTCTGTATCTAGGTGTCGGATGTGGAAGTTCAGGGTGTCCAGGTATTCCGCTTCGTAGTTTTCTGTATCTAGGTGTCGGATGTGGAAGTCCAGGGTGTCCAGGTATTCCGCTTCGTAGTTTTCTGTATCTAGGTGTCGGATGTGGAAGTCCAGGGTGTCCAGGTATTCCGCTTCGTAGTTTCCTGTGTCCAGGTATTGGATGTGGAAGTCCAGGGTATGCAGGTATTCCGCTACGTAGTTTCTTGTGTCTAGGTACTGGATGTGGAAGTCCAGAGTGTCCAGGTTTTCCGCTTCGTAGTTTTCTGTATCTAGGTGTCGGATGTGGAAGTCCAGGGTGTCCAGGTATTCCGCTTCGTAGTTTTCTGTATCTAGGTGTCGGATGTGGAAGTTCAGGGTGTCCAGGTATTCCGCTTCGTAGTTTTCTGTATCTAGGTGTCGGATGTGGAAGTTCAGGGTGTCCAGGTATTCCGCTTCGTAGTTTTCTGTATCTAGGTGTCGGATGTGGAAGTCCAGGGTGTCCAGGCATTCCGCTCCGTAGTTTCCTGTGCCCAGGAGTCGGATGTGGAAGTTCAGGGTGTCCAGGTATTCCGCTTCGTAGTTTGTTGTGTCTAGGTACTGGATGTGGAAGTCCAGGGTGTCCAGGTATTCCGCTTCGTAGTTTTCTGTATCTAGGTGTCGGATGTGGAAGTCCTGGGTGTCCAGGTATTCCGCTTCGTAGTTTTCTGTATCTAGGTGTCGGATGTGGAAGTCCAGGGTATCCAGGCATTCCGCTGCGTAGTTTCCTGTGCCCAGGTGTCGGATGTGGAAGTTCAGGGTGTCCAGGTATTCCGCTTCGTAGTTCTCTGTATATAGGTGTCGGATGTGGAAGTCCAGGGTGTCCAGGTATTCCGCTCCGTAGTTTCCTGTGTCCAGGTATTGGATGTGGAAGTCCAGGGTATCCAGGTATTCCGCTACGTAGTTTGTTGTGTCTAGGTACTGGATGTGGAAGTCCAGGGTGTCCAGGTATTCCGCTTCGTAGTTTTCTGTATCTAGGTGTCGGATGTGGAAGTCCAGGGTGTCCAGGTATTCCGCTTCGTAGTTTTCTGTATCTAGGTGTCGGATGTGGAAGTCCAGGGTGTCCAGGCATTCCGCTCCGTAGTTTCATGTGCCCAGGTGTCGGATGTGGAAGTTCTGGTTGTCCAGGTATTCCGCTTCGTAGTTTTCTGTATCTAGGTATCGGATGTGGAAGTCCAGGGTGTCCAGGTATTCCGCTTCGTAGTTTCCTGTGTCCAGGTATTGGATGTGGAAGTCCAGGGTATGCAGGTATTCCGCTACGTAGTTTGTTGTGTCTAGGTACTGGATGTGGAAGTCCAGGGTGTACAGGTTTTCCGCTTCGTATTTTCTGTATCTAGGTGTCGGATGTGGAAGTCCAGGGAGTCCAGGCATTCCGCTCCGTAGTTTCCTGAGCCCAGGTGTCGGATGTGGAAGTCCAGGGTGTCCAGGTATTCCGCTTCGTAGTTTTCTGTATCTAGGTGTCGGATGTGGAAGTCCAGGGTGTCCAGGTATTCCGCTTCGTAGTTTTCTGTATCTAGGTGTCGGATGTGGAAGTCCAGGGTGTCCAGGTATTCCGCTTCGTAGTTTTCTGTGCCCAGGTGTCGGATGTGGAAGTCCAGGGTGTCCAGGTATTCCGCTTCGTAGTTTTCTGTATCTAGGTGTCGGATGTGGAAGTTCAGGGTGTCCAGGTATTCCGCTTCGTAGTTTTCTGTATCTAGGTGTCGGATGTGGAAGTTCAGGGTGTCCAGGTATTCCGCTTCGTAGTTTTCTGTATCTAGGTGTCGGATGTGGAAGTCCAGGGTGTCCAGGCATTCCGCTCCGTAGTTTCCTGTGCCCAGGTGTCGGATGTGGAAGTTCAGGGTGTCCAGGTATTCCGCTTCGTAGTTTGTTGTGTCTAGGTACTGGATGTGGAAGTCCAGGGTGTCCAGGTATTCCGCTTCGTAGTTTTCTGTATCTAGGTGTCGGATGTGGAAGTCCTGGGTGTCCAGGTATTCCGCTTCGTAGTTTTCTGTATCTAGGTGTCGGATGTGGAAGTCCAGGGTGGCCAGGTATTCCGCTTCGTAGTTTTCTGTATCTAGGTGTCGGATGTGGAAGTCCAGGGTGTCCAGGCATTCCGCTCCGTAGTTTCCTGTGCCCAGGTGTCGGATGTGGAAGTTCAGGTTGTCCAGGTATTCCGCTTCGTAGTTTTCTGTATCTAGGTGTCGGATGTGAAAGTCCAGGGTGTCCAGGTATTCCGCTTCGTAGTTTTCTGTATCTAGGTGTCGGATGTGGAAGTTCAGGGTTTCCAGGTATTCCGCTTCGTAGTTTTCTGTATCTAGGTGTCGGATGTGGAAGTCCAGGGTGTCCAGGCATTCCTCTCCGTAGTTTCCTGTGCCCAGGTGTCGGATGTGGAAGTTCAGGGTGTCCAGGTATTCCGCTTCGTAGTTTTCTGTATCTAGGTGTCGGATGTGGAAGTCCAGGGTGTCCAGGTATTCCGCTTCGTAGTTTTCTGTATCTAGGTGTCGGATGTGGAAGTCCAGGGTGTCCAGGCATTCCGCTCCGTAGTTTCCTGTGCCCAGGTGTCGGATGTGGAAGTTCAGGGTGTCCAGGTATTCCGCTTCGTAGTTCTCTGTATATAGGTGTCGGATATGGAAGTCCAGGGTGTCCAGGTATTCCGCTCCGTAGTTTCCTGTGTCCAGGTATTGGATGTGGAAGTCCAGGGTATCCAGGTATTCCGCTACGTAGTTTGTTGTGTCTAGGTACTGGATGTGGAAGTCCAGGGTGTCCAGGTATTCCGCTTCGTAGTTTTCTGTAGCTAGGTGTCGGATGTGGAAGTCCAGGGTGTCCAGGTATTCCGCTTCGTAGTTTTCTGTATCTAGGTGTCGGATGTGGAAGTCCAGGGTGTCCAGGCATTCCGCTCCGTAGTTTCCTGTGCCCAGGTGTCGGATGTGGAAGTTCTGGTTGTCCAGGTATTCCGCTTCGTAGTTTTCTGTATCTAGGTATCGGATGTGGAAGTCCAGGGTGTCCAGGTATTCCGCTTCGTAGTTTTCTGTATCTAGGTGTCGGATGTGGAAGTTCAGGGTGTCCAGGTATTCCGCTTCGTAGTTTTCTGTATCTAGGTGTCGGATGTGGAAGTCCAGGGTGTCCAGGTATTCCGCTTCGTAGTTTTCTGTATCTAGGTGTCGGATGTGGAAGTCCAGGGTGTCCAGGTATTCCGCTTCGTAGTTTCCTGTGTCCAGGTATTGGATGTGGAAGTCCAGGGTATCCAGGTATTCCGCTACGTAGTTTGTTGTGTCTAGGTACTGGATGTGGAAGTTCAGGGTGTCCAGGTATTCCGCTTCGTAGTTCTCTGTATATAGGTGTCGGATGTGGAAGTCCAGGGTGTCCAGGTATTCCGCTCCGTAGTTTCCTGTGTCCAGGTATTGGATGTGGAAGTCCAGGGTATCCAGGTATTCCGCTACGTAGTTTGTTGTGTCTAGGTACTGGATGTGGAAGTCCAGGGTGTCCAGGTATTCCGCTTCGTAGTTTTCTGTATCTAGGTGTCGGATGTGGAAGTCCAGGGTGTCCAGGTATTCCGCTTCGTAGTTTTCTGTATCTAGGTGTCGGATGTGGAAGTCCAGGGTGTCCAGGCATTCCGCTCCGTAGTTTCATGTGCCCAGGTGTCGGATGTGGAAGTTCTGGTTGTCCAGGTATTCCGCTTCGTAGTTTTCTGTATCTAGGTATCGGATGTGGAAGTCCAGGGTGTCCAGGTATTCCGCTTCGTAGTTTCCTGTGTCCAGGTATTGGATGTGGAAGTCCAGGGTATGCAGGTATTCCGCTACGTAGTTTGTTGTGTCTAGGTACTGGATGTGGAAGTCCAGGGTGTACAGGTTTTCCGCTTCGTATTTTCTGTATCTAGGTGTCGGATGTGGAAGTCCAGGGAGTCCAGGCATTCCGCTCCGTAGTTTCCTGAGCCCAGGTGTCGGATGTGGAAGTCCAGGGTGTCCAGGTATTCCGCTTCGTAGTTTTCTGTATCTAGGTGTCGGATGTGGAAGTCCAGGGTGTCCAGGTATTCCGCTTCGTAGTTTTCTGTATCTAGGTGTCGGATGTGGAAGTCCAGGGTGTCCAGGTATTCCGCTTCGTAGTTTTCTGTGCCCAGGTGTCGGATGTGGAAGTCCAGGGTGTCCAGGTATTCCGCTTCGTAGTTTTCTGTATCTAGGTGTCGGATGTGGAAGTTCAGGGTGTCCAGGTATTCCGCTTCGTAGTTTTCTGTATCTAGGTGTCGGATGTGGAAGTTCAGGGTGTCCAGGTATTCCGCTTCGTAGTTTTCTGTATCTAGGTGTCGGATGTGGAAGTCCAGGGTGTCCAGGCATTCCGCTCCGTAGTTTCCTGTGCCCAGGTGTCGGATGTGGAAGTTCAGGGTGTCCAGGTATTCCGCTTCGTAGTTTGTTGTGTCTAGGTACTGGATGTGGAAGTCCAGGGTGTCCAGGTATTCCGCTTCGTAGTTTTCTGTATCTAGGTGTCGGATGTGGAAGTCCTGGGTGTCCAGGTATTCCGCTTCGTAGTTTTCTGTATCTAGGTGTCGGATGTGGAAGTCCAGGGTGGCCAGGTATTCCGCTTCGTAGTTTTCTGTATCTAGGTGTCGGATGTGGAAGTCCAGGGTGTCCAGGCATTCCGCTCCGTAGTTTCCTGTGCCCAGGTGTCGGATGTGGAAGTTCAGGTTGTCCAGGTATTCCGCTTCGTAGTTTTCTGTATCTAGGTGTCGGATGTGAAAGTCCAGGGTGTCCAGGTATTCCGCTTCGTAGTTTTCTGTATCTAGGTGTCGGATGTGGAAGTTCAGGGTTTCCAGGTATTCCGCTTCGTAGTTTTCTGTATCTAGGTGTCGGATGTGGAAGTCCAGGGTGTCCAGGCATTCCTCTCCGTAGTTTCCTGTGCCCAGGTGTCGGATGTGGAAGTTCAGGGTGTCCAGGTATTCCGCTTCGTAGTTTTCTGTATCTAGGTGTCGGATGTGGAAGTCCAGGGTGTCCAGGTATTCCGCTTCGTAGTTTTCTGTATCTAGGTGTCGGATGTGGAAGTCCAGGGTGTCCAGGCATTCCGCTCCGTAGTTTCCTGTGCCCAGGTGTCGGATGTGGAAGTTCAGGGTGTCCAGGTATTCCGCTTCGTAGTTCTCTGTATATAGGTGTCGGATATGGAAGTCCAGGGTGTCCAGGTATTCCGCTCCGTAGTTTCCTGTGTCCAGGTATTGGATGTGGAAGTCCAGGGTATCCAGGTATTCCGCTACGTAGTTTGTTGTGTCTAGGTACTGGATGTGGAAGTCCAGGGTGTCCAGGTATTCCGCTTCGTAGTTTTCTGTAGCTAGGTGTCGGATGTGGAAGTCCAGGGTGTCCAGGTATTCCGCTTCGTAGTTTTCTGTATCTAGGTGTCGGATGTGGAAGTCCAGGGTGTCCAGGCATTCCGCTCCGTAGTTTCCTGTGCCCAGGTGTCGGATGTGGAAGTTCTGGTTGTCCAGGTATTCCGCTTCGTAGTTTTCTGTATCTAGGTATCGGATGTGGAAGTCCAGGGTGTCCAGGTATTCCGCTTCGTAGTTTTCTGTATCTAGGTGTCGGATGTGGAAGTTCAGGGTGTCCAGGTATTCCGCTTCGTAGTTTTCTGTATCTAGGTGTCGGATGTGGAAGTCCAGGGTGTCCAGGTATTCCGCTTCGTAGTTTTCTGTATCTAGGTGTCGGATGTGGAAGTCCAGGGTGTCCAGGTATTCCGCTTCGTAGTTTCCTGTGTCCAGGTATTGGATGTGGAAGTCCAGGGTATGCAGGTATTCCGCTACGTAGTTTCTTGTGTCTAGGTACTGTATGTGGAAGTCCAGAGTGTCCAGGTTTTCCGCTTCGTAGTTTTCTGTATCTAGGTGTCGGATGTGGAAGTCCAGGGTGTCCAGGTATTCCGCTTCGTAGTTTTCTGTATCTAGGTGTCGGATGTGGAAGTCCAGAGTGTCCAGGCATTCCGCTCCGTAGTTTCCTGTGCCCAGGTGTCGGATGTGGAAGTTCAGGTTGTCCAGGTATTCCGCTTCGTAGTTTTGTGTATCTAGGTGTCGGATGTGGAAGTCCAGGGTGTCCAGGCATTCCGCTCCGTAGTTTCCTGTGCCCAGGTGTCGGATGTGGAAGTTCTGGTTGTCCAGGTATTCCGCTTCGTAGTTTTCTGTATCTAGGTATCGGATGTGGAAGTCCAGGGTGTCCAGGTATTCCGCTTCGTAGTTTTCTGTATCTAGGTGTCGGATGTGGAAGTTCAGGGTGTCCAGGTATTCCGCTTCGTAGTTTTCTGTATCTAGGTGTCGGATGTGGAAGTCCAGGGTGTCCAGGTATTCCGCTTCGTAGTTTTCTGTATCTAGGTGTCGGATGTGGAAGTCCAGGGTGTCCAGGTATTCCGCTTCGTAGTTTCCTGTGTCCAGGTATTGGATGTGGAAGTCCAGGGTATGCAGGTATTCCGCTACGTAGTTTCTTGTGTCTAGGTACTGGATGTGGAAGTCCAGGGTGTCCAGGCATTCCGCTCCGTAGTTTCCTGTGCCCAGGTGTCGGATGTGGAAGTTCAGGGTGTCCAGGTATTCCGCTTCGTAGTTTGTTGTGTCTAGGTACTGGATGTGGAAGTCCAGGGTGTTCAGGTATTCCGCTTCGTAGTTTTCTGTATCTAGGTGTCGGATGTGGAAGTCCTGGGTGTCCAGGTATTCCGCTTCGTAGTTTTCTGTATCTAGGTGTCGGATGTGGAAGTCCAGGGTGGCCAGGTATTCCGCTTCGTAGTTTTCTGTATCTAGGTGTCGGATGTGGAAGTCCAGAGTGTCCAGGTTTTCCGCTTCGTAGTTTTCTGTATCTAGGTGTCGGATGTGGAAGTCCAGGGTGTCCAGGTATTCCGCTTCGTAGTTTTCTGTATCTAGGCGTCGGATGTGGAAGTCCAGAGTGTCCAGGCATTCCGCTCCGTAGTTTCCTGTGCCCAGGTGTCGGATGTGGAAGTTCAGGTTGTCCAGGTATTCCGCTTCGTAGTTTTGTGTATCTAGGTGTCGGATGTGGAAGTCCAGGGTGTCCAGGCATTCCGCTCCGTAGTTTCCTGTGCCCAGGTGTCGGATGTGGAAGTTCTGGTTGTCCAGGTATTCCGCTTCGTAGTTTTCTGTATCTAGGTATCGGATGTGGAAGTCCAGGGTGTCCAGGTATTCCGCTTCGTAGTTTTCTGTATCTAGGTGTCGGATGTGGAAGTTCAGGGTGTCCAGGTATTCCGCTTCGTAGTTTTCTGTATCTAGGTGTCGGATGTGGAAGTCCAGGGTGTCCAGGTATTCCGCTTCGTAGTTTTCTGTATCTAGGTGTCGGATGTGGAAGTCCAGGGTGTCCAGGTATTCCGCTTCGTAGTTTCCTGTGTCCAGGTATTGGATGTGGAAGTCCAGGGTATGCAGGTATTCCGCTACGTAGTTTCTTGTGTCTAGGTACTGGATGTGGAAGTCCAGAGTGTCCAGGTTTTCCGCTTCGTAGTTTTCTGTATCTAGGTGTCGGATGTGGAAGTCCAGGGTGTCCAGGTATTCCGCTTCGTAGTTTTCTGTATCTAGGTGTCGGATGTGGAAGTTCAGGGTGTCCAGGTATTCCGCTTCGTAGTTTTCAGTATCTAGGTGTCGGATGTGGAAGTTCAGGGTGTCCAGGTATTCCGCTTCGTAGTTTTCTGTATCTAGGTGTCGGATGTGGAAGTCCAGGGTGTCCAGGCATTCCGCTCCGTAGTTTCCTGTGCCCAGGTGTCGGATGTGGAAGTTCAGGGTGTCCAGGTATTCCGCTTCGTAGTTTGTTGTGTCTAGGTACTGGATGTGGAAGTCCAGGGTGTCCAGGTATTCCGCTTCGTAGTTTTCTGTATCTAGGTGTCGGATGTGGAAGTCCAGGGTGTCCAGGTATTCCGCTTCGTAGTTTTCTGTGCCCAGGTGTCGGATGTGGAAGTCCAGGGTGTCCAGGTATTCCGCTTCGTAGTTTTCTGTATCTAGGTGTCGGATGTGGAAGTTCAGGGTGTCCAGGTATTCCGCTTCGTAGTTTTCTGTATCTAGGTGTCGGATGTGGAAGTTCAGGGTGTCCAGGTATTCCGCTTCGTAGTTTTCTGTATCTAGGTGTCGGATGTGGAAGTCCAGGGTGTCCAGGCATTCCGCTCCGTAGTTTCCTGTGCCCAGGTGTCGGATGTGGAAGTTCAGGGTGTCCAGGTATTCCGCTTCGTAGTTTGTTGTGTCTAGGTACTGGATGTGGAAGTCCAGGGTGTTCAGGTATTCCGCTTCGTAGTTTTCTGTATCTAGGTGTCGGATGTGGAAGTCCTGGGTGTCCAGGTATTCCGCTTCGTAGTTTTCTGTATCTAGGTGTCGGATGTGGAAGTCCAGGGTGGCCAGGTATTCCGCTTCGTAGTTTTCAGTATCTAGGTGTCGGATGTGGAAGTCCAGGGTGTCCAGGCATTCCGCTCCGTAGTTTCCTGTGCCCAGGTGTCGGATGTGGAAGTTCAGGTTGTCCAGGTATTCCGCTTCGTAGTTTTCTGTATCTAGGTGTCGGATGTGAAAGTCCAGGGTGTCCAGGTATTCCGCTTCGTAGTTTTCTGTATCTAGGTGTCGGATGTGGAAGTTCAGGGTTTCCAGGTATTCCGCTTCGTAGTTTTCTGTATCTAGGTGTCGGATGTGGAAGTCCAGGGTGTCCAGGCATTCCTCTCCGTAGTTTCCTGTGCCCAGGTGTCGGATGTGGAAGTTCAGGGTGTCCAGGTATTCCGCTTCGTAGTTTTCTGTATCTAGGTGTCGGATGTGGAAGTCCAGGGTGTCCAGGTATTCCGCTTCGTAGTTTTCTGTATCTAGGTGTCGGATGTGGAAGTCCAGGGTGTCCAGGCATTCCGCTCCGTAGTTTCCTGTGCCCAGGTGTCGGATGTGGAAGTTCAGGGTGTCCAGGTATTCCGCTTCGTAGTTCTCTGTATATAGGTGTCGGATATGGAAGTCCAGGGTGTCCAGGTATTCCGCTCCGTAGTTTCCTGTGCCCAGGTATTGGATGTGGAAGTCCAGGGTGTCCAGGCATTCCGCTCCGTAGTTTCCTGTGCCCAGGTGTCGGATGTGGAAGTTCTGGTTGTCCAGGTATTCCGCTTCGTAGTTTTCTGTATCTAGGTATCGGATGTGGAAGTCCAGGGTGTCCAGGTATTCCGCTTCGTAGTTTTCTGTATCTAGGTGTCGGATGTGGAAGTTCAGGGTGTCCAGGTATTCCGCTTCGTAGTTTTCTGTATCTAGGTGTCGGATGTGGAAGTCCAGGGTGTCCAGGTATTCCGCTTCGTAGTTTTCTGTATCTAGGTGTCGGATGTGGAAGTCCAGGGTGTCCAGGTATTCCGCTTCGTAGTTTCCTGTGTCCAGGTATTGGATGTGGAAGTCCAGGGTATGCAGGTATTCCGCTACGTAGTTTCTTGTGTCTAGGTACTGTATGTGGAAGTACAGAGTGTCCAGGTTTTCCGCTTCGTAGATTTCTGTATCTAGATGTCGGATGTGGAAGTCCAGGGTGTCCAGGTATTCCGCTTCGTAGTTTTCTGTATCTAGGTGTCGGATGTGGAAGTCCAGAGTGTCCAGGCATTCCGCTCCGTAGTTTCCTGTGCCCAGGTGTCGGATGTGGAAGTTCAGGTTGTCCAGGTATTCCGCTTCGTAGTTTTGTGTATCTAGGTGTCGGATGTGGAAGTCCAGGGTGTCCAGGCATTCCGCTCCGTAGTTTCCTGTGCCCAGGTGTCGGATGTGGAAGTTCTGGTTGTCCAGGTATTCCGCTTCGTAGTTTTCTGTATCTAGGTATCGGATGTGGAAGTCCAGGGTGTCCAGGTATTCCGCTTCGTAGTTTTCTGTATCTAGGTGTCGGATGTGGAAGTTCAGGGTGTCCAGGTATTCCGCTTCGTAGTTTTCTGTATCTAGGTGTCGGATGTGAAAGTCCAGGGTGTCCAGGTATTCCGCTTCGTAGTTTTCTGTATCTAGGTGTCGGATGTGGAAGTCCAGGGTGTCCAGGTATTCCGCTTCGTAGTTTCCTGTGTCCAGGTATTGGATGTCGAAGTCCAGGGTATGCAGGTATTCCGCTACGTAGTTTCTTGTGTCTAGGTACTGGATGTGGAAGTCCAGAGTGTCCAGGTTTTCCGCTTCGTAGTTTTCTGTATCTAGGTGTCGGATGTGGAAGTCCAGGGTGTCCAGGTATTCCGCTTCGTAGTTTTCTGTATCTAGGTGTCGGATGTGGAAGTTCAGGGTGTCCAGGTATTCCGCTTCGTAGTTTTCTGTATCTAGGTGTCGGATGTGGAAGTTCAGGGTGTCCAGGTATTCCGCTTCGTAGTTTTCTGTATCTAGGTGTCGGATGTGGAAGTCCAGGGTGTCCAGGCATTCCGCTCCGTAGTTTCCTGTGCCCAGGTGTCGGATGTGGAAGTTCAGGGTGTCCAGGTATTCCGCTTCGTAGTTTGTTGTGTCTAGGTACTGGATGTGGAAGTCCAGGGTGTCCAGGTATTCCGCTTCGTAGTTTTCTGTATCTAGGTGTCGGATGTGGAAGTCCTGGGTGTCCAGGTATTCCGCTTCGTAGTTTTCTGTATCTAGGTGTCGGATGTGGAAGTCCAGGGTGGCCAGGTATTCCGCTTCGTAGTTTTCTGTATCTAGGTGTCGGATGTGAAAGTCCAGGGTGTCCAGGTATTCCGCTTCGTAGTTTTCTGTATCTAGGTGTCGGATGTGGAAGTCCAGGGTGTCCAGGCATTCCGCTCCGTAGTTTCCTGTGCCCAGGTGTCGGATGTGGAAGTTCAGGGTGTCCAGGTATTCCGCTTCGTAGTTTTCTGTATCTACGTGTCGGATGTGGAAGTCCAGGGTGTCCAGGTATTCCGCTTCGTAGTTTTCTGTATCTAGGTGTCGGATGTGGAAGTCCAGGGTGTCCAGGCATTCCGCTCCGTAGTTTCCTGTGCCCAGGTGTCGGATGTGGAAGTTCAGGGTGTCCAGGTATTCCGCTTCGTAGTTCTCTGTATATAGGTGTCGGGTGTGGAAGTCCAGGGTGTCCAGGTATTCCGCTCCGTAGTTTCCTGTGTCCAGGTATTGGATGTGGAAGTCCAGGGTATCCAGGTATTCCGCTACGTAGTTTGTTGTGTCTAGGTACTGGATGTGGAAGTCCAGGGTGTCCAGGTATTCCGCTTCGTAGTTTTCTGTATCTAGGTGTCGGATGTGGAAGTCCAGGGTGTCCAGGTATTCCGCTTCGTAGTTTTCTGTATCTAGGTGTCGGATGTGGAAGTCCAGGGTGTCCAGGCATTCCGCTCCGTAGTTTCATGTGCCCAGGTGTCGGATGTGGAAGTTCTGGTTGTCCAGGTATTCCGCTTCGTAGTTTTCTGTATCTAGGTATCGGATGTGGAAGTCCAGGGTGTCCAGGTATTCCGCTTCGTAGTTTCCTGTGTCCAGGTATTGGATGTGGAAGTCCAGGGTATGCAGGTATTCCGCTACGTAGTTTGTTGTGTCTAGGTACTGGATGTGGAAGTCCAGGGTGTACAGGTTTTCCGCTTCGTATTTTCTGTATCTAGGTGTCGGATGTGGAAGTCCAAGGAGTCCAGGCATTCCGCTCCGTAGTTTCCTGAGCCCAGGTGTCGGATGTGGAAGTCCAGGGTGTCCAGGTATTCCGCTTCGTAGTTTTCTGTATCTAGGTGTCGGATGTGGAAGTCCAGTGTGTCCAGGTATTCCGCTTCGTAGTTTTCTGTATCTAGGTGTCGGATGTGGAAGTCCAGGGTGTCCAGGTATTCCGCTTCGTAGTTTTCTGTGCCCAGGTGTCGGATGTGGAAGTCCAGGGTGTCCAGGTATTCCGCTTCGTAGTTTTCTGTATCTAGGTGTCGGATGTGGAAGTTCAGGGTGTCCAGGTATTCCGCTTCGTAGTTTTCTGTATCTAGGTGTCGGATGTGGAAGTTCAGGGTGTCCAGGTATTCCGCTTCGTAGTTTTCTGTATCTAGGTGTCGGATGTGGAAGTCCAGGGTGTCCAGGCATTCCGCTCCGTAGTTTCCTGTGCCCAGGTGTCGGATGTGGAAGTTCAGGGTGTCCAGGTATTCCGCTTCGTAGTTTGTTGTGTCTAGGTACTGGATGTGGAAGTCCAGGGTGTCCAGGTATTCCGCTTCGTAGTTTTCTGTATCTAGGTGTCGGATGTGGAAGTCCTGGGTGTCCAGGTATTCCGCTTCGTAGTTTTCTGTATCTAGGTGTCGGATGTGGAAGTCCAGGGTGGCCAGGTATTCCGCTTCGTAGTTTTCTGTATCTAGGTGTCGGATGTGGAAGTCCAGGGTGTCCAGACATTCCGCTCCGTAGTTTCCTGTGCCCAGGTGTCGGATGTGGAAGTTCAGGTTGTCCAGGTATTCTGCTTCGTAGTTTTCTGTATCTAGGTGTCGGATGTGAAAGTCCAGGGTGTCCAGGTATTCCGCTTCGTAGTTTTCTGTATCTAGGTGTCGGATGTGGAAGTTCAGGGTTTCCAGGTATTCCGCTTCGTAGTTTTCTGTATCTAGGTGTCGGATGTGGAAGTCCAGGGTGTCCAGGCATTCCTCTCCGTAGTTTCCTGTGCCCAGGTGTCGGATGTGGAAGTTCAGGGTGTCCAGGTATTCCGCTTCGTAGTTTTCTGTATCTAGGTGTCGGATGTGGAAGTCCAGGGTGTCCAGGTATTCCGCTTCGTAGTTTTCTGTATCTAGGTGTCGGATGTGGAAGTCCAGGGTGTCCAGGCATTCCGCTCCGTAGTTTCCTGTGCCCAGGTGTCGGATGTGGAAGTTCAGGGTGTCCAGGTATTCCGCTTCGTAGTTCTCTGTATATAGGTGTCGGATATGGAAGTCCAGGGTGTCCAGGTATTCCGCTTCGTAGTTTTCTGTATCTAGGTGTCGGATGTGGAAGTCCAGGGTGTCCAGGCATTCCGCTCCGTAGTTTCCTGTGCCCAGGTGTCGGATGTGGAAGTTCAGGGTGTCCAGGTATTCCGCTTCGTAGTTTGTTGTGTCTAGGTACTGGATGTGGAAGTCCAGGGTGTCCAGGTATTCCGCTTCGTAGTTTTCTGTATCTAGGTGTCGGATGTGGAAGTCCTGGGTGTCCAGGTATTCCGCTTCGTAGTTTTCTGTATCTAGGTGTCGGATGTGGAAGTCCAGGGTGGCCAGGTATTCCGCTTCGTAGTTTTCTGTATCTAGGTGTCGGATGTGGAAGTCCAGGGTGTCCAGACATTCCGCTCCGTAGTTTCCTGTGCCCAGGTGTCGGATGTGGAAGTTCAGGTTGTCCAGGTATTCCGCTTCGTAGTTTTCTGTATCTAGGTGTCGGATGTGAAAGTCCAGGGTGTCCAGGTATTCCGCTTCGTAGTTTTCTGTATCTAGGTGTCGGATGTGGAAGTTCAGGGTTTCCAGGTATTCCGCTTCGTAGTTTTCTGTATCTAGGTGTCGGATGTGGAAGTCCAGGGTGTCCAGGCATTCCTCTCCGTAGTTTCCTGTGCCCAGGTGTCGGATGTGGAAGTTCAGGGTGTCCAGGTATTCCGCTTCGTAGTTTTCTGTATCTAGGTGTCGGATGTGGAAGTCCAGGGTGTCCAGGTATTCCGCTTCGTAGTTTTCTGTATCTAGGTGTCGGATGTGGAAGTCCAGGGTGTCCAGGCATTCCGCTCCGTAGTTTCCTGTGCCCAGGTGTCGGATGTGGAAGTTCAGGGTGTCCAGGTATTCCGCTTCGTAGTTCTCTGTATACAGGGTGTCCCAGAATTACTTTTGGACCGGAAAGTGGGCGATACCTGGAGGTGCCCTGAGTACTCTCCCGCAAACCGTTTGCCAAAATTCGCAATAGTTTTTAAATGAGAAGCATTTAAGTGCGACCAATCAGAACGAAGGATTTCCGCGGATTCATTCGCGGATGCCAAAGATCGCTGCTTTGCAATAGCTTCCTACAAATTCTGCGCCTAGCAATTGTTTCATAGCCCAAGCGAGCGTCGTAGGATTCGTTGACAAACTCCCAATATGGGCATGGGCGTGACTTAGGCTGGCGCAGCAGCTACACGTGCAACGCGCGATCGGCAACTGTTTCGGGATACGCATTCAGCTAGACGAAAACCGGTACACGGTGTCCAAAACGTCATGCACTGAATTTTATAGCAGTCCGGAAGAAAACAGATTATTAAAGTGAGAGGGAGTCGGGAGGGTGGGTGGTGGGACTGATAAATTTAACATGAATTGATAACTAAGCATAGAAGTATTATTTCTTCGTCCTGTGAATAGCCATATCGAATTTCCAAGACATCGCGATTGCTGATTTTAAAGTTACAGAGTACTCATCGATTTTGGAGACTGTAAAAAATACGTAAAACAGGAAAATAGATTAGGAGAGAATCGCAAAGACACGTATCCTTTTTTTTAGTTCCTAGAATGTCCACACCAAATTACAGCCCTTTGCGACTTCCGGTGGCAAAGTTACGCAACACTTGTCGACCCCGGATCTTGTGAAAAATACGTCAAATTGAAAAAATGGACTAGGAGAGAAATGCAAAAAAACGTATCCCCTTTTTTCGTCACTCGAATGAGTATGCAAATTTTCAGACCTTTGCCAGTTACGATGTCAAAGTTACAGAGAGATAGACGATTTTTTAGTCGACAAGTGTTGCGTAACTTTGCCACCGGAAGTCGCAAAGGACTGTAATTTGGTGTGGACATTCTAGGAACGAAAAAAAGGGATACGTGTTTTTGCATTTCTCTCCTAGTCCATTTTTTCAATTTGACGTATTTTTCACAAGATCCGGGGTCGACAAGTGTTGCGTAACTTTGCCACCGGAAGTCGCAAAGGGCTGTAATTTGATGTGGACATTCTAGGAACGAAAAAAAGGGATACGTGTTTTTGCATTTCTCTCCTAGTCCATTTTTTCAATTTGACGTATTTTTTTGAAAATTCAAAGTCGACAAGTGTTGCGTAACTTTGCCACCGGAAGTCGCAAAGGACTGTAATTTGGTGTGGACATTCTAGGAACGAAAAAAAGGGATACGTGTTTTTGCATTTCTCTCCTAGTCCATTTTTTCAATTTGACGTATTTTTCACAAGATCCGGGGTCGACAAGTGTTGCGTAACTTTGCCACCGGAAGTCGCAAAGGGCTGTAATTTGGTGTGGACATTCTAGGAACGAAAAAAAGGGATACGTGTTTTTGCATTTCTCTCCTAGTCCATTTTTTCAATTTGACGTATTTTTTTGAAAATTCAAAGTCGACAAGTGTTGCGTAACTTTGCCACCGGAAGTCGCAAAGGACTGTAATTTGGTGTGGACATTCTAGGAACGAAAAAAAGGGATACGTGTTTTTGCATTTCTCTCCTAGTCCATTTTTTCAATTTGACGTATTTTTCACAAGATCCGGGGTCGACAAGTGTTGCGTAACTTTGCCACCGGAAGTCGCAAAGGGCTGTAATTTGGTGTGGACATTCTAGGAACGAAAAAAAGGGATACGTGTTTTTGCATTTCTCTCCTAGTCCATTTTTTCAATTTGACGTATTTTTCACAAGATCCGGGGTCGACAAGTGTTGCGTAACTTTGCCACCGGAAGTCGCAAAGGGCTGTAATTTGGTGTGGACATTCTAGGAACGAAAAAAAGGGATACGTGTTTTTGCATTTCTCTCCTAGTCCATTTTTTCAATTTGACGTATTTTTCACAAGATCCGGGTCGACAAGTGTTGCGTAACTTTGCCACCGGAAGTTGCAAAAGGCTGCAATTTGGTATATCGATTCTTGGGACGAAAAAAAGGGATACGTGTTTTTGCATTTCTCTCCTAGTCCATTTTTTCAATTTGACGTATTTTTTTGAAAATTCAAAGTCGACAAGTGTTGCGTAACTTTGCCACCGGAAGTCGCAAAGGACTGTAATTTGGTGTGGACATTCTAGGAACGAAAAAAAGGGATACGTGTTTTTGCATTTCTCTCCTAGTCCATTTTTTCAATTTGACGTATTTTTCACAAGATCCGGGGTCGACAAGTGTTGCGTAACTTTGCCACCGGAAGTCGCAAAGGGCTGTAATTTGGTGTGGACATTCTAGGAACGAAAAAAAGGGATACGTGTTTTTGCATTTCTCTCCTAGTCCATTTTTTCAATTTGACGTATTTTTCACAAGATCCGGGGTCGACAAGTGTTGCGTAACTTTGCCACCGGAAGTCGCAAAGGGCTGTAATTTGGTGTGGACATTCTAGGAACGAAAAAAAGGGATACGTGTTTTTGCATTTCTCTCCTAGTCCATTTTTTCAATTTGACGTATTTTTTTGAAAATTCAAAGTCGACAAGTGTTGCGTAACTTTGCCACCGGAAGTCGCAAAGGACTGTAATTTGGTGTGGACATTCTAGGAACGAAAAAAAGGGATACGTGTTTTTGCATTTCTCTCCTAGTCCATTTTTTCAATTTGACGTATTTTTCACAAGATCCGGGGTCGACAAGTGTTGCGTAACTTTGCCACCGGAAGTCGCAAAAGGCTGAAAATTGGTATACCGATTCTTGGGACGAAAAAAAGGGATACGTGTTTTTGCATTTCTCTCCTAGTCCATTTTTTCAATTTGACGTATTTTTTTGAAAATTCAAAGTCGACAAGTGTTGCGTAACTTTGCCACCGGAAGTCGCAAAGGACTGTAATTTGGTGTGGACATTCTAGGAACGAAAAAAAGGGATACGTGTTTTTGCATTTCTCTCCTAGTCCATTTTTTCAATTTGACGTATTTTTCACAAGATCCGGGGTCGACAAGTGTTGCGTAACTTTGCCACCGGAAGTCGCAAAGGGCTGTAATTTGGTGTGGACATTCTAGGAACTAAAAAAAAGGATACGTGTCTTTGCGATTCTCTCCTAATCTATTTTCCTGTTTTACGTATTTTTTACAGTCTCCAAAATCGATGAGTACTCTGTAACTTTAAAATCAGCAATCGCGATGTCTTGGAAATTCGATATGGCTATTCACAGGACGAAGAAATAATACTTCTATGCTTAGTTATCAATTCATGTTAAATTTATCAGTCCCACCACCCACCCTCCCGACTCCCTCTCACTTTAATAATCTGTTTTCTTCCGGACTGCTATAAAATTCAGTGCATGACGTTTTGGACACCGTGTACCGGTTTTCGTCTAGCTGAATGCGTATCCCGAAACAGTTGCCGATCGCGCGTTGCACGTGTAGCTGCTGCGCCAGCCTAAGTCACGCCCATGCCCATATTGGGAGTTTGTCAACGAATCCTACGACGCTCGCTTGGGCTATGAAACAATTGCTAGGCGCAGAATTTGTAGGAAGCTATTGCAAAGCAGCGATCTTTGGCATCCGCGAATGAATCCGCAGAAATCCTTCGTTCTGATTGGTCGCACTTAAATGCTTCTCATTTAAAAACTATTGCGAATTTTGGCAAACGGTTTGCGGGAGAGTACTCAGGGCACCTCCAGGTATCGCCCACTTTCCGGTCCAAAAGTAATTCTGGGACACCCTGTATAGGTGTCGGATATGGAAGTCCAGGGTGTCCAGGTATTCCGCTCCGTAGTTTCCTGTGTCCAGGTATTGGATGTGGAAGTCCAGGGTATCCAGGTATTCCGCTACGTAGTTTGTTGTGTCTAGGTACTGGATGTGGAAGTCCAGGGTGTCCAGGTATTCCGCTTCGTAGTTTTCTGTATCTAGGTGTCGGATGTGGAAGTCCAGGGTGTCCAGGTATTCCGCTTCGTAGTTTTCTGTATCTAAGTGTCGGATGTGGAAGTCCAGGGTGTCCAGGCATTCCGCTCCGTAGTTTCCTGTGCCCAGGTGTCGGATGTGGAAGTTCTGGTTGTCCAGGTATTCCGCTTCGTAGTTTTCTGTATCTAGGTATCGGATGTGGAAGTCCAGGGTGTCCAGGTATTCCGCTTCGTAGTTTTCTGTATCTAGGTGTCGGATGTGGAAGTTCAGGGTGTCCAGGTATTCCGCTTCATAGTTTTCTGTATCTAGGTGTCGGATGTGGAAGTCCAGGGTGTCCAGGTATTCCGCTTCGTAGTTTTCTGTATCTAGGTGTCGGATGTGGAAGTCCAGGGTGTCCAGGCATTCCGCTCCGTAGTTTCCTGTGCCCAGGTGTCGGATGTGGAAGTTCATGTTGTCCAGGTATTCCGCTTCGTAGTTTTCTGTATCTAGGTGTCGGATGTGGAAGTCCAGGGTGTCCAGGTATTCCGCTTCGTAGTTTTCTGTATCTAGGTGTCGGATGTGGAAGTTCAGGGTGTCCAGGTATTCCGCTTCGTAGTTTTCTGTATCTAGGTGTCGGATGTGGAAGTCCAGGGTGTCCAGGTATTCCGCTTCGTAGTTTTCTGTATCTAGGTGTCGGATGTGGAAGTCCAGGGTGTCCAGGCATTGCGCTATGTAGTTTCCTGTGCCCAGGTGTCGGATGTGGAAGTTCAGGTTGTCCAGGTATTCCGCTTCGTAGTTTTCTGTATCTAGGTGTCGGATGTGGAAGTCCAGGGTGTCCAGGCATTCCGCTCCGTAGTTTCCTGTGCCCAGGTGTCGGATGTGGAAGTTCAGGGTGTCCAGGTATTCCGCTTCGTAGTTTTCTGTATATAGGTGTCGGATGTGGAAGTCCAGGGTGTCCAGGTATTCCGCTCCGTAGTTTCCTGTGTCCAGGTATTGGATGTGGAAGTCCAGGGTATCCAGATATTCCGCTACGTAGTTTGTTGTGTCTAGGTACTGGATGTGTAATTCCAGGGTGTCCAGGTATTCCGCTTCGTAGTTTTCCGTATCTAGGTGTCGGATGTGGAAGTCCAGGGTGTCCAGGCATTCCGCTCCGTAGTTTCCTGTGCCCAGGTGTCGGATGTGGAAGTTCATGTTGTCCAGGTATTCCGCTTTGTAGTTTTCTGTATCTAGGTGTCGGATGTGGAAGTCCAGGGTGTCCAGGTATTCCGCTTCGTAGTTTTCTGTATCTAGGTGTCGGATGTGGAAGTTCAGGGTGTCCAGGTATTCCGCTTCGTAGTTTTCTGTATCTAGGTGTCGGATGTGGAAGTCCAGGGTGTCCAGGTATTCCGCTTCGTAGTTTTCTGTATCTAGGTGTCGGATGTGGAAGTTCAGGGTGTCCAGGTATTCCGCTTCGTAGTTTTCTGTATCTAGGTGTCGGATGTGGAAGTCCAGGGTGTCCAGGTATTCCGCTTCGTAGTTTTCTGTATCTAGGTGTCGGATGTGGAAGTCCAGGGTGTCCAGGCATTCCGCTCCGTAGTTTCCTGTGCCCAGGTGTCGGATGTGGAAGTTCATGTTGTCCAGGTATTCCGCTTTGTAGTTTTCTGTATCTAGGTGTCGGATGTGGAAGTCCAGGGTGTCCAGGTATTCCGCTTCGTAGTTTTCTGTATCTAGGTGTCGGATGTGGAAGTTCAGGGTGTCCAGGTATTCCGCTTCGTAGTTTTCTGTATCTAGGTGTCGGATGTGGAAGTCCAGGGTGTCCAGGTATTCCGCTTCGTAGTTTTCTGTATCTAGGTGTCGGATGTGGAAGTTCAGGGTGTCCAGGTATTCCGCTTCGTAGTTTTCTGTATCTAGGTGTCGGATGTGGAAGTCCAGGGTGTCCAGGTATTCCGCTTCGTAGTTTTCTGTATCTAGGTGTCGGATGTGGAAGTCCAGGGTGTCCAGGCATTGCGCTATGTAGTTTCCTGTGCCCAGGTGTCGGATGTGGAAGTTCAGGTTGTCCAGGTATTCCGCTTCGTAGTTTTCTGTATCTAGGTGTCGGATGTGGAAGTCCAGGGTGTCCAGGTATTCCGCTTCGTAGTTTTCTGTATCTAGGTGTCGGATGTGGAAGTTCAGGGTGTCCAGGTATTCCGCTTCGTTGTTTTCTGTGTCTAGGTGTCGGATGTGGAAGTCCAGGGTGTCCAGGTATTCCGCTTCGTAGTTTTCTGTATCTAGGTGTCGGATGTGGAAGTCCAGGGTGTCCAGGTATTCCGCTTCGTAGTTTTCTGTATCTAGGTGTCGGATGTGGAAGTCCAGGGTGTCCAGGTATTCCGCTCCGTAGTTTCCTGTGTCTAGGTATTGGATGTGGAAGTCCAGGGTATCCAGGTATTCCGCTACGTAGTTTGTTGTGTCTAGGTACTGGATGTGGAAGTCCAGGGTGTCCAGGTATTCCGCTTCGTAGTTTTCTGTATCTAGGTGTCGGATGTGGAAGTCCAGGGTGTCCAGGTATTCCGCTTCGTAGTTTTCTGTATCTAGGTGTCGGATGTGGAAGTTCAGGGTGTCCAGGTATTCCGCTTCGTAGTTTTCTGTATCTAGGTGTCGGATGTGGAAGTCCAGGGTGTCCAGGCATTCCGCTCCGTAGTTTCCTGTGCCCAGGTGTCGGATGTGGAAGTTCATGTTGTCCAGGTATTCCGCTTCGTAGTTTTCTGTATCTAGGTGTCGGATGTGGAAGTCCAGGGTGTCCAGGTATTCCGCTTCGTAGTTTTCTGTATCTAGGTGTCGGATGTGGAAGTTCAGGGTGTCCAGGTATTCCGCTTCGTAGTTTTCTGTATCTAGGTGTCGGATGTGGAAGTCCAGGGTGTCCAGGTATTCCGCTTCGTAGTTTTCTGTATCTAGGTGTCGGATGTGGAAGTCCAGGGTGTCCAGGTATTCCGCTTCGTAGTTTTCTGTATCTAGGTGTCGGATGTGGAAGTCCAGGGTGTCCAGGCATTCCGCTCCGTAGTTTCCTGTGCCCAGGTGTCGGATGTGGAAGTTCAGGGTGTCCAGGTATTCCGCTTCGTAGTTCTCTGTATATAGGTGTCGGATGTGGAAGTCCAGGGTGTCCAGGCATTCCGCTCCGTAGTTTCCTGTGCCCAGGTGTCGGATGTGGAAGTTCATGTTGTCCAGGTATTCCGCTTTGTAGTTTTCTGTATCTAGGTGTCGGATGTGGAAGTTCATGTTGTCCAGGTATTCCGCTTCGTAGTTTTCTGTATCTAGGTGTCGGATGTGGAAGTCCAGGGTGTCCAGGTATTCCGCTTCGTAGTTTTCTGTATCTAGGTGTCGGATGTGGAAGTTCAGGGTGTCCAGGTATTCCGCTTCGTAGTTTTCTGTATCTAGGTGTCGGATGTGGAAGTCCAGGGTGTCCAGGTATTCCGCTTCGTAGTTTTCTGTATCTAGGTGTCGGATGTGGAAGTCCAGGGTGTCCAGGTATTCCGCTTCGTAGTTTTCTGTATCTAGGTGTCGGATGTGGAAGTCCAGGGTGTCCAGGCATTCCGCTCCGTAGTTTCCTGTGCCCAGGTGTCGGATGTGGAAGTTCAGGGTGTCCAGGTATTCCGCTTCGTAGTTCTCTGTATATAGGTGTCGGATGTGGAAGTCCAGGGTGTCCAGGCATTCCGCTCCGTAGTTTCCTGTGCCCAGGTGTCGGATGTGGAAGTTCATGTTGTCCAGGTATTCCGCTTTGTAGTTTTCTGTATCTAGGTGTCGGATGTGGAAGTCCAGGGTGTCCAGGTATTCCGCTTCGTAGTTTTCTGTATCTAGGTGTCGGATGTGGAAGTCCAGGGTGTCCAGGTATTCCGCTCCGTAGTTTCCTGTGTCTAGGTATTGGATGTGGAAGTCCAGGGTATCCAGGTATTCCGCTACGTAGTTTGTTGTGTCTAGGTACTGGATGTGGAAGTCCAGGGTGTCCAGGTATTCCGCTTCGTAGTTTTCTGTATCTAGGTGTCGGATGTGGAAGTCCAGGGTGTCCAGGTATTCCGCTTCGTAGTTTTCTGTATCTAGGTGTCGGATGTGGAAGTTCAGGGTGTCCAGGTATTCCGCTTCGTAGTTTTCTGTATCTAGGTGTCGGATGTGGAAGTCCAGGGTGTCCAGGCATTCCGCTCCCTAGTTTCCTGTGCCCAGGTGTCGGATGTGGAAGTTCATGTTGTCCAGGTATTCCGCTTCGTAGTTTTCTGTATCTAGGTGTCGGATGTGGAAGTCCAGGGTGTCCAGGTATTCCGCTTCGTAGTTTTCTGTATCTAGGTGTCGGATGTGGAAGTTCAGGGTGTCCAGGTATTCCGCTTCGTAGTTTTCTGTATCTAGGTGTCGGATGTGGAAGTCCAGGGTGTCCAGGTATTCCGCTTCGTAGTTTTCTGTATCTAGGTGTCGGATGTGGAAGTCCAGGGTGTCCAGGTATTCCGCTTCGTAGTTTTCTGTATCTAGGTGTCGGATGTGGAAGTCCAGGGTGTCCAGGCATTCCGCTCCGTAGTTTCCTGTGCCCAGGTGTCGGATGTGGAAGTTCAGGGTGTCCAGGTATTCCGCTTCGTAGTTCTCTGTATATAGGTGTCGGATGTGGAAGTCCAGGGTGTCCAGGTATTCCGCTCCGTAGTTTCCTGTGTCCAGGTATTGGATGTGGAAGTCCAGGGTATCCAGATATTCCGCTACGTAGTTTGGTGTGTCTAGGTACTGGATGTGGAAGTCCAGGGTGTCCAGGTATTCCGCTCCGTAGTTTCCTGTGTCTAGGTATTGGATGTGGAAGTCCAGGGTATCCAGGTATTCCGCTACGTAGTTTGTTGTGTCTAGGTACTGGATGTGGAAGTCCAGGGTGTCCAGGTATTCCGCTTCGTAGTTTTCTGTATCTAGGTGTCGGATGTGGAAGTCCAGGGTGTCCAGGTATTCCGCTTCGTAGTTTTCTGTATCTAGGTGTCGGATGTGGAAGTTCAGGGTGTCCAGGTATTCCGCTTCGTAGTTTTCTGTATCTAGGTGTCGGATGTGGAAGTCCAGGGTGTCCAGGCATTCCGCTCCGTAGTTTCCTGTGCCCAGGTGTCGGATGTGGAAGTTCATGTTGTCCAGGTATTCCGCTTCGTAGTTTTCTGTATCTAGGTGTCGGATGTGGAAGTCCAGGGTGTCCAGGTATTCCGCTTCGTAGTTTTCTGTATCTAGGTGTCGGATGTGGAAGTTCAGGGTGTCCAGGTATTCCGCTTCGTAGTTTTCTGTATCTAGGTGTCGGATGTGGAAGTCCAGGGTGTCCAGGTATTCCGCTTCGTAGTTTTCTGTATCTAGGTGTCGGATGTGGAAGTCCAGGGTGTCCAGGTATTCCGCTTCGTAGTTTTCTGTATCTAGGTGTCGGATGTGGAAGTCCAGGGTGTCCAGGCATTCCGCTCCGTAGTTTCCTGTGCCCAGGTGTCGGATGTGGAAGTTCAGGGTGTCCAGGTATTCCGCTTCGTAGTTCTCTGTATATAGGTGTCGGATGTGGAAGTCCAGGGTGTCCAGGCATTCCGCTCCGTAGTTTCCTGTGCCCAGGTGTCGGATGTGGAAGTTCATGTTGTCCAGGTATTCCGCTTTGTAGTTTTCTGTATCTAGGTGTCGGATGTGGAAGTCCAGGGTGTCCAGGTATTCCGCTTCGTAGTTTTCTGTATCTAGGTGTCGGATGTGGAAGTCCAGGGTGTCCAGGTATTCCGCTCCGTAGTTTCCTGTGTCTAGGTATTGGATGTGGAAGTCCAGGGTATCCAGGTATTCCGCTACGTAGTTTGTTGTGTCTAGGTACTGGATGTGGAAGTCCAGGGTGTCCAGGTATTCCGCTTCGTAGTTTTCTGTATCTAGGTGTCGGATGTGGAAGTCCAGGGTGTCCAGGTATTCCGCTTCGTAGTTTTCTGTATCTAGGTGTCGGATGTGGAAGTTCAGGGTGTCCAGGTATTCCGCTTCGTAGTTTTCTGTATCTAGGTGTCGGATGTGGAAGTCCAGGGTGTCCAGGCATTCCGCTCCCTAGTTTCCTGTGCCCAGGTGTCGGATGTGGAAGTTCATGTTGTCCAGGTATTCCGCTTCGTAGTTTTCTGTATCTAGGTGTCGGATGTGGAAGTCCAGGGTGTCCAGGTATTCCGCTTCGTAGTTTTCTGTATCTAGGTGTCGGATGTGGAAGTTCAGGGTGTCCAGGTATTCCGCTTCGTAGTTTTCTGTATCTAGGTGTCGGATGTGGAAGTCCAGGGTGTCCAGGTATTCCGCTTCGTAGTTTTCTGTATCTAGGTGTCGGATGTGGAAGTCCAGGGTGTCCAGGTATTCCGCTTCGTAGTTTTCTGTATCTAGGTGTCGGATGTGGAAGTCCAGGGTGTCCAGGCATTCCGCTCCGTAGTTTCCTGTGCCCAGGTGTCGGATGTGGAAGTTCAGGGTGTCCAGGTATTCCGCTTCGTAGTTCTCTGTATATAGGTGTCGGATGTGGAAGTCCAGGGTGTCCAGGTATTCCGCTCCGTAGTTTCCTGTGTCCAGGTATTGGATGTGGAAGTCCAGGGTATCCAGATATTCCGCTACGTAGTTTGGTGTGTCTAGGTACTGGATGTGGAAGTCCAGGGTGTCCAGGTATTCCGCTTCGTAGTTTTCTGTATCTAGGTGTCGGATGTGGAAGTCCAGGGTGTCCAGGTATTCCGCTTCGTAGTTTTCTGTATCTAGGTGTCGGATGTGGAAGTCCAGGGTGTCCAGGCATTCCGCTCCGTAGTTTCCTGTGCCCAGGTGTCGGATGTGGAAGTTCATGTTGTCCAGGTATTCCGCTTCGTAGTTTTCTGTATCTAGGTGTCGGATGTGGAAGTCCAGGGTGTCCAGGTATTCCGCTTCGTAGTTTTCTGTATCTAGGTGTCGGATGTGGAAGTTCAGGGTGTCCAGGTATTCCGCTTCGTAGTTTTCTGTATCTAGGTGTCGGATGTGGAAGTCCAGGGTGTCCAGGTATTCCGCTTCGTAGTTTTCTGTATCTAGGTGTCGGATGTGGAAGTTCAGGGTGTCCAGGTATTCCGCTTCGTAGTTTTCTGTATCTAGGTGTCGGATGTGGAAGTCCAGGGTGTCCAGGTATTCCGCTTCGTAGTTTTCTGTATCTAGGTGTCGGATGTGGAAGTCCAGGGTGTCCAGGCATTGCGCTATGTAGTTTCCTGTGCCCAGGTGTCGGATGTGGAAGTTCAGGTTGTCCAGGTATTCCGCTTCGTAGTTTTCTGTATCTAGGTGTCGGATGTGGAAGTCCAGGGTGTCCAGGCATTCCGCTCCGTAGTTTCCTGTGCCCAGGTGTCGGATGTGGAAGTTCAGGGTGTCCAGGTATTCCGCTTCGTAGTTCTCTGTATATAGGTGTCGGATGTGGAAGTCCAGGGTGTCCAGGTATTCCGCTCCGTAGTTTCCTGTGTCCAGGTATTGGATGTGGAAGTCCAGGGTATCCAGATATTCCGCTACGTAGTTTGGTGTGTCTAGGTACTGGATGTGGAAGTCCAGGGTGTCCAGGTATTCCGCTTCGTAGTTTTCTGTATCTAGGTGTCGGATGTGGAAGTCCAGGGTGTCCAGGTATTCCGCTTCGTAGTTTTCTGTATCTAGGTGTCGGATGTGGAAGTCCAGGGTGTCCAGGCATTCCGCTCCGTAGTTTCCTGTGCCCAGGTGTCGGATGTGGAAGTTCATGTTGTCCAGGTATTCCGCTTCGTAGTTTTCTGTATCTAGGTGTCGGATGTGGAAGTCCAGGGTGTCCAGGTATTCCGCTTCGTAGTTTTCTGTATCTAGGTGTCGGATGTGGAAGTTCAGGGTGTCCAGGTATTCCGCTTCGTAGTTTTCTGTATCTAGGTGTCGGATGTGGAAGTCCAGGGTGTCCAGGTATTCCGCTTCGTAGTTTTCTGTATCTAGGTGTCGGATGTGGAAGTCCAGGGTGTCCAGGTATTCCGCTTCGTAGTTTTCTGTATCTAGGTGTCGGATGTGGAAGTTCAGGGTGTCCAGGTATTCCGCTTCGTAGTTTTCTGTATCTAGGTGTCGGATGTGGAAGTCCAGGGTGTCCAGGTATTCCGCTTCGTAGTTTTCTGTATCTAGGTGTCGGATGTGGAAGTCCAGGGTGTCCAGGTATTCCGCTTCGTAGTTTTCTGTATCTAGGTGTCGGATGTGGAAGTCCAGGGTGTCCAGGCATTCCGCTCCGTAGTTTCCTGTGCCCAGGTGTCGGATGTGGAAGTTCAGGGTGTCCAGGTATTCCGCTTCGTAGTTCTCTGTATATAGGTGTCGGATGTGGAAGTCCAGGGTGTCCAGGTATTCCGCTCCGTAGTTTCCTGTGTCCAGGTATTGGATGTGGAAGTCCAGGGTATCCAGATATTCCGCTACGTAGTTTGGTGTGTCTAGGTACTGGATGTGGAAGTCCAGGGTGTCCAGGTATTCCGCTTCGTAGTTTTCTGTATCTAGGTGTCGGATGTGGAAGTCCAGGGTGTCCAGGTATTCCGCTTCGTAGTTTTCTGTATCTAGGTGTCGGATGTGGAAGTCCAGGGTGTCCAGGCATTCCGCTCCGTAGTTTCCTGTGCCCAGGTGTCGGATGTGGAAGTTCATGTTGTCCAGGTATTCCGCTTCGTAGTTTTCTGTATCTAGGTGTCGGATGTGGAAGTCCAGGGTGTCCAGGTATTCCGCTTCGTAGTTTTCTGTATCTAGGTGTCGGATGTGGAAGTTCAGGGTGTCCAGGTATTCCGCTTCGTAGTTTTCTGTATCTAGGTGTCGGATGTGGAAGTCCAGGGTGTCCAGGTATTCCGCTTCGTAGTTTTCTGTATCTAGGTGTCGGATGTGGAAGTTCAGGGTGTCCAGGTATTCCGCTTCGTAGTTTTCTGTATCTAGGTGTCGGATGTGGAAGTCCAGGGTGTCCAGGTATTCCGCTTCGTAGTTTTCTGTATCTAGGTGTCGGATGTGGAAGTCCAGGGTGTCCAGGCATTGCGCTATGTAGTTTCCTGTGCCCAGGTGTCGGATGTGGAAGTTCAGGTTGTCCAGGTATTCCGCTTCGTAGTTTTCTGTATCTAGGTGTCGGATGTGGAAGTCCAGGGTGTCCAGGCATTCCGCTCCGTAGTTTCCTGTGCCCAGGTGTCGGATGTGGAAGTTCAGGGTGTCCAGGTATTCCGCTTCGTAGTTCTCTGTATATAGGTGTCGGATGTGGAAGTCCAGGGTGTCCAGGTATTCCGCTCCGTAGTTTCCTGTGTCCAGGTATTGGATGTGGAAGTCCAGGGTATCCAGATATTCCGCTACGTAGTTTGGTGTGTCTAGGTACTGGATGTGGAAGTCCAGGGTGTCCAGGTATTCCGCTTCGTAGTTTTCTGTATCTAGGTGTCGGATGTGGAAGTCCAGGGTGTCCAGGTATTCCGCTTCGTAGTTTTCTGTATCTAGGTGTCGGATGTGGAAGTCCAGGGTGTCCAGGCATTCCGCTCCGTAGTTTCCTGTGCCCAGGTGTCGGATGTGGAAGTTCATGTTGTCCAGGTATTCCGCTTCGTAGTTTTCTGTATCTAGGTGTCGGATGTGGAAGTCCAGGGTGTCCAGGTATTCCGCTTCGTAGTTTTCTGTATCTAGGTGTCGGATGTGGAAGTTCAGGGTGTCCAGGTATTCCGCTTCGTAGTTTTCTGTATCTAGGTGTCGGATATGGAAGTCCAGGGTGTCCAGGTATTCCGCTTCGTAGTTTTCTGTATCTAGGTGTCGGATGTGGAAGTTCAGGGTGTCCAGGTATTCCGCTTCGTAGTTTTCTGTATCTAGGTGTCGGATGTGGAAGTCCAGGGTGTCCAGGTATTCCGCTTCGTAGTTTTCTGTATCTAGGTGTCGGATGTGGAAGTCCAGGGTGTCCAGGTATTCCGCTTCGTAGTTTTCTGTATCTAGGTGTCGGATGTGGAAGTCCAGGGTGTCCAGGCATTCCGCTCCGTAGTTTCCTGTGCCCAGGTGTCGGATGTGGAAGTTCAGGGTGTCCAGGTATTCCGCTTCGTAGTTCTCTGTATATAGGTGTCGGATGTGGAAGTCCAGGGTGTCCAGGCATTCCGCTCCGTAGTTTCCTGTGCCCAGGTGTCGGATGTGGAAGTTCATGTTGTCCAGGTATTCCGCTTTGTAGTTTTCTGTATCTAGGTGTCGGATGTGGAAGTCCAGGGTGTCCAGGTATTCCGCTTCGTAGTTTTCTGTATCTAGGTGTCGGATGTGGAAGTCCAGGGTGTCCAGGTATTCCGCTCCGTAGTTTCCTGTGTCTAGGTATTGGATGTGGAAGTCCAGGGTATCCAGGTATTCCGCTACGTAGTTTGTTGTGTCTAGGTACTGGATGTGGAAGTCCAGGGTGTCCAGGTATTCCGCTTCGTAGTTTTCTGTATCTAGGTGTCGGATGTGGAAGTCCAGGGTGTCCAGGTATTCCGCTTCGTAGTTTTCTGTATCTAGGTGTCGGATGTGGAAGTTCAGGGTGTCCAGGTATTCCGCTTCGTAGTTTTCTGTATCTAGGTGTCGGATGTGGAAGTCCAGGGTGTCCAGGCATTCCGCTCCCTAGTTTCCTGTGCCCAGGTGTCGGATGTGGAAGTTCATGTTGTCCAGGTATTCCGCTTCGTAGTTTTCTGTATCTAGGTGTCGGATGTGGAAGTCCAGGGTGTCCAGGTATTCCGCTTCGTAGTTTTCTGTATCTAGGTGTCGGATGTGGAAGTTCAGGGTGTCCAGGTATTCCGCTTCGTAGTTTTCTGTATCTAGGTGTCGGATGTGGAAGTCCAGGGTGTCCAGGTATTCCGCTTCGTAGTTTTCTGTATCTAGGTGTCGGATGTGGAAGTCCAGGGTGTCCAGGCGTTCCGCTCCGTAGTTTCCTGTGCCCAGGTGTCGGATGTGGAAGTTCAGGGTGTCCAGGTATTCCGCTTCGTAGTTCTCTGTATATAGGTGTCGGATGTGGAAGTCCAGGGTGTCCAGGTATTCCGCTCCGTAGTTTCCTGTGTCCAGGTATTGGATGTGGAAGTCCAGGGTATCCAGATATTCCGCTACGTAGTTTGGTGTGTCTAGGTACTGGATGTGGAAGTCCAGGGTGTCCAGGTATTCCGCTTCGTAGTTTTCTGTATCTAGGTGTCGGATGTGGAAGTCCAGGGTGTCCAGGTATTCCGCTTCGTAGTTTTCTGTATCTAGGTGTCGGATGTGGAAGTCCAGGGTGTCCAGGCATTCCGCTCCGTAGTTTCCTGTGCCCAGGTGTCGGATGTGGAAGTTCATGTTGTCCAGGTATTCCGCTTCGTAGTTTTCTGTATCTAGGTGTCGGATGTGGAAGTCCAGGGTGTCCAGGTATTCCGCTTCGTAGTTTTCTGTATCTAGGTGTCGGATGTGGAAGTCCAGGGTGTCCAGGTATTCCGCTTCGTAGTTTTCTGTATCTAGGTGTCGGATGTGGAAGTTCAGGGTGTCCAGGTATTCCGCTTCGTAGTTTTCTGTATCTAGGTGTCGGATGTGGAAGTCCAGAGTGTCCAGGTATTCCGCTTCGTAGTTTTCTGTATCTAGGTGTCGGATGTGGAAGTCCAGGGTGTCCAGGCATTGCGCTATGTAGTTTCCTGTGCCCAGGTGTCGGATGTGGAAGTTCAGGTTGTCCAGGTATTCCGCTTCGTAGTTTTCTGTATCTAGGTGTCGGATGTGGAAGTCCAGGGTGTCCAGGTATTCCGCTTCGTAGTTTTCTGTATCTAGGTGTCGGATGTGGAAGTTCAGGGTGTCCAGGTATTCCGCTTCGTAGTTTTCTGTATCTAGGTGTCGGATGTGGAAGTCCAGGGTGTCCAGGTATTCCGCTTCGTAGTTTTCTGTATCTAGGTGTCGGATGTGGAAGTCCAGGGTGTCCAGGTATTCCGCTTCGTAGTTTTCTGTATCTAGGTGTCGGATGTGGAAGTCCAGGGTGTCCAGGTATTCCGCTTCGTAGTTTTCTGTATCTAGGTGTCGGATGTGGAAGTCCAGGGTGTCCAGGTATTCCGCTCCGTAGTTTCCTGTGTCCAGGTATTGGATGTGGAAGTCCAGGGTATCCAGGTATTCCGCTACGTAGTTTGTTGTGTCTAGGTACTGGATGTGGAAGTCCAGGGTGTCCAGGTATTCCGCTTCGTAGTTTTCTGTATCTAGGTGTCGGATGTGGAAGTCCAGGGTGTCCAGGTATTCCGCTTCGTAGTTTTCTGTATCTAGGTGTCGGATGTGGAAGTCCAGGGTGTCCAGGCATTCCGCTCCGTAGTTTCCTGTGCCCAGGTGTCGGATGTGGAAGTTCAGGTTGTCCAGGTATTCCGCTTCGTAGTTTTCTGTATCTAGGTGTCGGATGTGGAAGTCCAGGGTGTCCAGGTATTCCGCTTCGTAGTTTTCTGTATCTAGGTGTCGGATGTGGAAGTTCAGGGTGTCCAGGTATTCCGCTTCGTAGTTTTCTGTATCTAGGTGTCGGATGTGGAAGTCCAGGGTGTCCAGGTATTCCGCTTCGTAGTTTTCTGTATCTAGGTGTCGGATGTGGAAGTCCAGGGTGTCCAGGTATTCCGCTTCGTAGTTTTCTGTATCTAGGTGTCGGATGTGGAAGTCCAGGGTGTCCAGGTATTCCGCTCCGTAGTTTCCTGTGTCCACGTATTGGATGTGGAAGTCCAGGGTATCCAGGTATTCCGCTACGTAGTTTGTTGTGTGTAGGTACTGGATGTGGAAGTCCAGGGTGTCCAGGTATTCCGCTTCGTAGTTTTCTGTATCTAGGTGTCGGATGTGGAAGTCCAGGGTGTCCAGGTATTCCGCTTCGTAGTTTTCTGTATCTAGGTGTCGGATGTGGAAGTCCAGGGTGTCCAGGCATTCCGCTCCGTAGTTTCCTGTGCCCAGGTGTCGGATGTGGAAGTTCAGGGTGTCCAGGTATTCCGCTTCGTAGTTCTCTGTATATAGGTGTCGGATGTGGAAGTCCAGGGTGTCCAGGTATTCCGCTCCGTAGTTTCCTGTGTCCAGGTATTGGATGTGGAAGTCCAGGGTATCCAGGTATTCCGCTACGTAGTTTGTTGTGTCTAGGTACTGGATGTGTAATTCCAGGGTGTCCAGGTATTCCGCTTCGTAGTTTTCTGTATCTAGGTGTCGGATGTGGAAGTCCAGGGTGTCCAGGTATTCCGCTTCGTAGTTTTCTGTATCTAGGTGTCGGATGTGGAAGTCCAGGGTGTCCAGGTATTCCGCTTCGTAGTTTTCTGTATCTAGGTGTCGGATGTGGAAGTTCAGGGTGTCCAGGTATTCCGCTTCGTAGTTTTCTGTATCTAGGTGTCGGATGTGGAAGTCCAGAGTGTCCAGGTATTCCGCTTCGTAGTTTTCTGTATCTAGGTGTCGGATGTGGAAGTCCAGGGTGTCCAGGCATTGCGCTATGTAGTTTCCTGTGCCCAGGTGTCGGATGTGGAAGTTCAGGTTGTCCAGGTATTCCGCTTCGTAGTTTTCTGTATCTAGGTGTCGGATGTGGAAGTCCAGGGTGTCCAGGTATTCCGCTTCGTAGTTTTCTGTATCTAGGTGTCGGATGTGGAAGTTCAGGGTGTCCAGGTATTCCGCTTCGTAGTTTTCTGTATCTAGGTGTCGGATGTGGAAGTCCAGGGTGTCCAGGTATTCCGCTTCGTAGTTTTCTGTATCTAGGTGTCGGATGTGGAAGTCCAGGGTGTCCAGGTATTCCGCTTCGTAGTTTTCTGTATCTAGGTGTCGGATGTGGAAGTCCAGGGTGTCCAGGTATTCCGCTTCGTAGTTTTCTGTATCTAGGTGTCGGATGTGGAAGTCCAGGGTGTCCAGGTATTCCGCTCCGTAGTTTCCTGTGTCCAGGTATTGGATGTGGAAGTCCAGGGTATCCAGGTATTCCGCTACGTAGTTTGTTGTGTCTAGGTACTGGATGTGGAAGTCCAGGGTGTCCAGGTATTCCGCTTCGTAGTTTTCTGTATCTAGGTGTCGGATGTGGAAGTCCAGGGTGTCCAGGTATTCCGCTTCGTAGTTTTCTGTATCTAGGTGTCGGATGTGGAAGTCCAGGGTGTCCAGGCATTCCGCTCCGTAGTTTCCTGTGCCCAGGTGTCGGATGTGGAAGTCCAGGGTGTCCAGGTATTCCGCTTCGTAGTTTTCTGTATCTAGGTGTCGGATGTGGAAGTTCAGGGTGTCCAGGTATTCCGCTTCGTAGTTTTCTGTATCTAGGTGTCGGATGTGGAAGTCCAGGGTGTCCAGGTATTCCGCTTCGTAGTTTTCTGTATCTAGGTGTCGGATGTGGAAGTCCAGGGTGTCCAGGTATTCCGCTTCGTAGTTTTCTGTATCTAGGTGTCGGATGTGGAAGTCCAGGGTGTCCAGGTATTCCGCTTCGTAGTTTTCTGTATCTAGGTGTCGGATGTGGAAGTCCAGGGTATCCAGGTATTCCGCTACGTAGTTTGTTGTGTCTAGGTACTGGATGTGGAAGTCCAGGGTGTCCAGGTATTCCGCTTCGTAGTTTTCTGTATCTAGGTGTCGGATGTGGAAGTCCAGGGTGTCCAGGTATTCCGCTTCGTAGTTTTCTGTATCTAGGTGTCGGATGTGGAAGTCCAGGGTGTCCAGGCATTCCGCTCCGTAGTTTCCTGTGCCCAGGTGTCGGTTGTGGAAGTTCAGGTTGTCCAGGTATTCCGCTTCGTAGTTTTCTGTATCTAGGTGTCGGATGTGGAAGTCCAGGGTGTCCAGGTATTCCGCTTCGTAGTTTTCTGTATCTAGGTGTCGGATGTGGAAGTTCAGGGTGTCCAGGTATTCCGCTTCGTAGTTTTCTGTATCTAGGTGTCGGATGTGGAAGTCCAGGGTGTCCAGGTATTCCGCTTCGTAGTTTTCTGTATCTAGGTGTCGGATGTGGAAGTCCAGGGTGTCCAGGTATTCCGCTTCGTAGTTTTCTGTATCTAGGTGTCGGATGTGGAAGTCCAGGGTGTCCAGGTATTCCGCTTCGTAGTTTTCTGTATCTAGGTGTCGGATGTGGAAGTCCAGGGTGTCCAGGTATTCCGCTCCGTAGTTTCCTGTGTCCACGTATTGGATGTGGAAGTCCAGGGTATCCAGGTATTCCGCTACGTAGTTTGTTGTGTGTAGGTACTGGATGTGGAAGTCCAGGGTGTCCAGGTATTCCGCTTCGTCGTTTTCTGTATCTAGGTGTCGGATGTGGAAGTCCAGGGTGTCCAGGTATTCCGCTTCGTAGTTTTCTGTATCTAGGTGTCGGATGTGGAAGTCCAGGGTGTCCAGGCATTCCGCTCCGTAGTTTCCTGTGCCCAGGTGTCGGATGTGGAAGTTCAGGGTGTCCAGGTATTCCGCTTCGTAGTTCTCTGTATATAGGTGTCGGATGTGGAAGTCCAGGGTGTCCAGGTATTCCGCTCCGTAGTTTCCTGTGTCCAGGTATTGGATGTGGAAGTCCAGGGTATCCAGGTATTCCGCTACGTAGTTTGTTGTGTCTAGGTACTGGATGTGGAATTCCAGGGTGTCCAGGTATTCCGCTTCGTAGTTTTCTGTATCTAGATGTCGGATGTGGAAGTCCAGGGTGTCCAGGTATTCCGCTTCGTAGTTTTCTGTATCTAGGTGTCGGATGTGGAAGTCCAGGGTGTCCAGGTATTCCGCTTCGTAGTTTTCTGTATCTAGGTGTCGGATGTGGAAGTTCAGGGTGTCCAGGTATTCCGCTTCGTAGTTTTCTGTATCTAGGTGTCGGATGTGGAAGTCCAGGGTGTCCAGGTATTCCGCTTCGTAGTTTTCTGTATCTAGGTGTCGGATGTGGAAGTCCAGGGTGTCCAGGCATTGCGCTATGTAGTTTCCTGTGCCCAGGTGTCGGATGTGGAAGTTCAGGTTGTCCAGGTATTCCGCTTCGTAGTTTTCTGTATCTAGGTGTCGGATGTGGAAGTCCAGGGTGTCCAGGTATTCCGCTTCGTAGTTTTCTGTATCTAGGTGTCGGATGTGGAAGTCCAGGGTGTCCAGGTATTCCGCTTCGTAGTTTTCTGTATCTAGGTGTCGGATGTGGAAGTCCAGGGTGTCCAGGCATTCCGCTCCGTAGTTTCCTGTGCCCAGGTGTCGGATGTGGAAGTTCAGGTTGTCCAGGTATTCCGCTTCGTAGTTTTCTGTATCTAGGTGTCGGATGTGGAAGTCCAGGGTGTCCAGGTATTCCGCTTCGTAGTTTTCTGTATCTAGGTGTCGGATGTGGAAGTTCAGGGTGTCCAGGTATTCCGCTTCGTAGTTTTCTGTATCTAGGTGTCGGATGTGGAAGTCCAGGGTGTCCAGGTATTCCGCTTCGTAGTTTTCTGTATCTAGGTGTCGGATGTGGAAGTCCAGGGTGTCCAGGTATTCCGCTTCGTAGTTTTCTGTATCTAGGTGTCGGATGTGGAAGTCCAGGGTGTCCAGGTATTCCGCTTCGTAGTTTTCTGTATCTAGGTGTCGGATGTGGAAGTCCAGGGTGTCCAGGTATTCCGCTCCGTAGTTTCCTGTGTCCACGTATTGGATGTGGAAGTCCAGGGTATCCAGGTATTCCGCTACGTAGTTTGTTGTGTGTAGGTACTGGATGTGGAAGTCCAGGGTGTCCAGGTATTCCGCTTCGTCGTTTTCTGTATCTAGGTGTCGGATGTGGAAGTCCAGGGTGTCCAGGTATTCCGCTTCGTAGTTTTCTGTATCTAGGTGTCGGATGTGGAAGTCCAGGGTGTCCAGGCATTCCGCTCCGTAGTTTCCTGTGCCCAGGTGTCGGATGTGGAAGTTCAGGGTGTCCAGGTATTCCGCTTCGTAGTTCTCTGTATATAGGTGTCGGATGTGGAAGTCCAGGGTGTCCAGGTATTCCGCTCCGTAGTTTCCTGTGTCCAGGTATTGGATGTGGAAGTCCAGGGTATCCAGGTATTCCGCTACGTAGTTTGTTGTGTCTAGGTACTGGATGTGGAATTCCAGGGTGTCCAGGTATTCCGCTTCGTAGTTTTCTGTATCTAGATGTCGGATGTGGAAGTCCAGGGTGTCCAGGTATTCCGCTTCGTAGTTTTCTGTATCTAGGTGTCGGATGTGGAAGTCCAGGGTGTCCAGGTATTCCGCTTCGTAGTTTTCTGTATCTAGGTGTCGGATGTGGAAGTTCAGGGTGTCCAGGTATTCCGCTTCGTAGTTTTCTGTATCTAGGTGTCGGATGTGGAAGTCCAGGGTGTCCAGGTATTCCGCTTCGTAGTTTTCTGTATCTAGGTGTCGGATGTGGAAGTCCAGGGTGTCCAGGCATTGCGCTATGTAGTTTCCTGTGCCCAGGTGTCGGATGTGGAAGTTCAGGTTGTCCAGGTATTCCGCTTCGTAGTTTTCTGTATCTAGGTGTCGGATGTGGAAGTCCAGGGTGTCCAGGTATTCCGCTTCGTAGTTTTCTGTATCTAGGTGTCGGATGTGGAAGTTCAGGGTGTCCAGGTATTCCGCTTCGTAGTTTTCTGTATCTAGGTGTCGGATGTGGAAGTCCAGGGTGTCCAGGTATTCCGCTTCGTAGTTTTCTGTATCTAGGTGTCGGATGTGGAAGTCCAGGGTGTCCAGGTATTCCGCTTCGTAGTTTTCTGTATCTAGGTGTCGGATGTGGAAGTCCAGGGTGTCCAGGTATTCCGCTCCGTAGTTTCCTGTGTCCACGTATTGGATGTGGAAGTCCAGGGTATCCAGGTATTCCGCTACGTAGTTTGTTGTGTGTAGGTACTGGATGTGGAAGTCCAGGGTGTCCAGGTATTCCGCTTCGTCGTTTTCTGTATCTAGGTGTCGGATGTGGAAGTCCAGGGTGTCCAGGTATTCCGCTTCGTAGTTTTCTGTATCTAGGTGTCGGATGTGGAAGTCCAGGGTGTCCAGGCATTCCGCTCCGTAGTTTCCTGTGCCCAGGTGTCGGATGTGGAAGTTCAGGGTGTCCAGGTATTCCGCTTCGTAGTTCTCTGTATATAGGTGTCGGATGTGGAAGTCCAGGGTGTCCAGGTATTCCGCTCCGTAGTTTCCTGTGTCCAGGTATTGGATGTGGAAGTCCAGGGTATCCAGGTATTCCGCTACGTAGTTTGTTGTGTCTAGGTACTGGATGTGGAATTCCAGGGTGTCCAGGTATTCCGCTTCGTAGTTTTCTGTATCTAGATGTCGGATGTGGAAGTCCAGGGTGTCCAGGTATTCCGCTTCGTAGTTTTCTGTATCTAGGTGTCGGATGTGGAAGTCCAGGGTGTCCAGGTATTCCGCTTCGTAGTTTTCTGTATCTAGGTGTCGGATGTGGAAGTTCAGGGTGTCCAGGTATTCCGCTTCGTAGTTTTCAGTATCTAGGTGTCGGATGTGGAAGTCCAGGGTGTCCAGGTATTCCGCTTCGTAGTTTTCTGTATCTAGGTGTCGGATGTGGAAGTCCAGGGTGTCCAGGCATTGCGCTATGTAGTTTCCTGTGCCCAGGTGTCGGATGTGGAAGTTCAGGTTGTCCAGGTATTCCGCTTCGTAGTTTTCTGTATCTAGGTGTCGGATGTGGAAGTCCAGGGTGTCCAGGTATTCCGCTTCGTAGTTTTCTGTATCTAGGTGTCGGATGTGGAAGTTCAGGGTGTCCAGGTATTCCGCTTCGTAGTTTTCTGTATCTAGGTGTCGGATGTGGAAGTCCAGGGTGTCCAGGTATTCCGCTTCGTAGTTTTCTGTATCTAGGTGTCGGATGTGGAAGTCCAGGGTGTCCAGGTATTCCGCTTCGTAGTTTTCTGTATCTAGGTGTCGGATGTGGAAGTCCAGGGTGTCCAGGTATTCCGCTTCGTAGTTTTCTGTATCTAGGTGTCGGATGTGGAAGTCCAGGGTGTCCAGGTATTCCGCTCCGTAGTTTCCTGTGTCCAGGTATTGGATGTGGAAGTCCAGGGTATCCAGGTATTCCGCTACGTAGTTTGTTGTGTCTAGGTACTGGATGTGGAAGTCCAGGGTGTCCAGGTATTCCGCTTCGTAGTTTTCTGTATCTAGGTGTCGGATGTGGAAGTCCAGGGTGTCCAGGTATTCCGCTTCGTAGTTTTCTGTATCTAGGTGTCGGATGTGGAAGTCCAGGGTGTCCAGGCATTCCGCTCCGTAGTTTCCTGTGCCCAGGTGTCGGATGTGGAAGTTCAGGGTGTCCAGGTATTCCGCTTCGTAGTTCTCTGTATATAGGTGTCGGATGTGGAAGTCCAGGGTGTCCAGGTATTCCGCTCCGTAGTTTCCTGTGTCCAGGTATTGGATGTGGAAGTCCAGGGTATCCAGGTATTCCGCTACGTAGTTTGTTGTGTCTAGGTACTGGATGTGGAATTCCAGGGTGTCCAGGTATTCCGCTTCGTAGTTTTCTGTATCTAGGTGTCGGATGTGGAAGTCCAGGGTGTCCAGGTATTCCGCTTCGTAGTTTTCTGTATCTAGGTGTCGGATGTGGAAGTCCAGGGTGTCCAGGTATTCCGCTTCGTAGTTTTCTGTATCTAGGTGTCGGATGTGGAAGTCCAGGGTGTCCAGGTATTCCGCTTCGTAGTTTTCTATATCTAGGTGTCGGATGTGGAAGTTCAGGGTGTCCAGGTATTCCGCTTCCTAGTTTTCTGTATCTAGGTGTCGGATGTGGAAGTCCAGGGTGTCCAGGCATTCCGCTCCGTAGTTTCCTGTGCCCAGGTGTCGGATGTGGAAGTTCATGTTGTCCAGGTATTCCGCTTCGTAGTTTTCTGTATCTAGGTGTCGGATGTGGAAGTCCAGGGTGTCCAGGTATTCCGCTTCGTAGTTTTCTGTATCTAGGTGTCGGATGTGGAAGTTCAGGGTTTCCAGGTATTCCGCTTCGTAGTTTTCTGTATCTAGGTGTCGGATGTGGAAGTCCAGGGTGTCCAGGTATTCCGCTTCGTAGTTTTCTGTATCTAGGTGTCGGATGTGGAAGTCCAGGGTGTCCAGGCATTGCGCTATGTAGTTTCCTGTGCCCAGGTGTCGGATGTGGAAGTTCAGGTTGTCCAGGTATTCCGCTTCGTAGTTTTCTGTATCTAGGTGTCAGATGTGGAAGTCCAGGGTGTCCAGGTATTCCGCTTCGTAGTTTTCTGTATCTAGGTGTCGGATGTGGAAGTTCAGGGTGTCCAGGTATTCCGCTTCGTAGTTTTCTGTATCTAGGTGTCGGATGTGGAAGTCCAGGGTGTCCAGGTATTCCGCTTCGTAGTTTTCTGTATCTAGGTGTCGGATGTGGAAGTCCAGGGTGTCCAGGTATTCCGCTTCGTAGTTTTCTGTATCTAGGTGTCGGATGTGGAAGTCCAGGGTGTCCAGGTATTCCGCTTCGTAGTTTTCTGTATCTAGGTGTCGGATGTGGAAGTCCGGGGTGTCCAGGTATTCCGCTCCGTAGTTTCCTGTGTCCAGGTATTGGATGTGGAAGTCCAGGGTATCCAGGTATTCCGCTACGTAGTTTGTTGTGTCTAGGTACTGGATGTGGAAGTCCAGGGTGTCCAGGTATTCCGCTTCGTAGTTTTCTGTATCTAGGTGTCGGATGTGGAAGTCCAGGGTGTCCAGGTATTCCGCTTCGTAGTTTTCTGTATCTAGGTGTCGGATGTGGAAGTCCAGGGTGTCCAGGCATTCCGCTCCGTAGTTTCCTGTGCCCAGGTGTCGGATGTGGAAGTTCAGGTTGTCCAGGTATTCCGCTTCGTAGTTTTCTGTATCTAGGTGTCGGATGTGGAAGTCCAGGGTGTCCAGGTATTCCGCTTCGTAGTTTTCTGTATCTAGGTGTCGGATGTGGAAGTTCAGGGTGTCCAGGTATTCCGCTTCGTAGTTTTCTGTATCTAGGTGTCGGATGTGGAAGTCCAGGGTGTCCAGGTATTCCGCTTCGTAGTTTTCTGTATCTAGGTGTCGGATGTGGAAGTCCAGGGTGTCCAGGTATTCCGCTTCGTAGTTTTCTGTATCTAGGTGTCGGATGTGGAAGTCCAGGGTGTCCAGGTATTCCGCTCCGTAGTTTCCTGTGTCCACGTATTGGATGTGGAAGTCCAGGGTATCCAGGTATTCCGCTACGTAGTTTGTTGTGTGTAGGTACTGGATGTGGAAGTCCAGGGTGTCCAGGTATTCCGCTTCGTAGTTTTCTGTATCTAGGTGTCGGATGTGGAAGTCCAGGGTGTCCAGGCATTCCGCTCCGTAGTTTCCTGTGCCCAGGTGTAGGATGTGGAAGTTCAGGGTGTCCAGGTATTCCGCTTCGTAGTTCTCTGTATATAGGTGTCGGATGTGGAAGTCCAGGGTGTCCAGGCATTCCGCTCCGTAGTTTCCTGTGCCCAGGTGTCGGATGTGGAAGTTCAGGTTGTCCAGGTATTCCGCTTCGTAGTTTTCTGTATCTAGGTGTCGGATGTGGAAGTCCAGGGTGTCCAGGTATTCCGCTTCGTAGTTTTCTGTATCTAGGTGTCGGATGTGGAAGTTCAGGGTGTCCAGGTATTCCGCTTCGTAGTTTTCTGTATCTAGGTGTCGGATGTGGAAGTCCAGGGTGTCCAGGTATTCCGCTTCGTAGTTTTCTGTATCTAGGTGTCGGATGTGGAAGTCCAGGGTGTCCAGGTATTCCGCTTCGTAGTTTTCTGTATCTAGGTGTCGGATGTGGAAGTCCAGGGTGTCCAGGTATTCCGCTTCGTAGTTTTCTGTATCTAGGTGTCGGATGTGGAAGTCCAGGGTGTCCAGGTATTCCGCTCCGTAGTTTCCTGTGTCCAGGTATTGGATGTGGAAGTCCAGGGTATCCAGGTATTCCGCTACGTAGTTTGTTGTGTCTAGGTACTGGATGTGGAAGTCCAGGGTGTCCAGGTATTCCGCTTCGTAGTTTTCTGTATCTAGGTGTCGGATGTGGAAGTCCAGGGTGTCCAGGTATTCCGCTTCGTAGTTTTCTGTATCTAGGTGTCGGATGTGGAAGTCCAGGGTGTCCAGGCATTCCGCTCCGTAGTTTCCTGTGCCCAGGTGTCGGATGTGGAAGTTCAGGTTGTCCAGGTATTCCGCTTCGTTGTTTTCTGTATCTAGGTGTCGGATGTGGAAGTCCAGGGTGTCCAGGTATTCCGCTTCGTAGTTTTCTGTATCTAGGTGTCGGATGTGGAAGTTCAGGGTGTCCAGGTATTCCGCTTCGTAGTTTTCTGTATCTAGGTGTCGGATGTGGAAGTCCAGGGTGTCCAGGTATTCCGCTTCGTAGTTTTCTGTATCTAGGTGTCGGATGTGGAAGTCCAGGGTGTCCAGGTATTCCGCTTCGTAGTTTTCTGTATCTAGGTGTCGGATGTGGAAGTCCAGGGTGTCCAGGTATTCCGCTTCGTAGTTTTCTGTATCTAGGTGTCGGATGTGGAAGTCCAGGGTGTCCAGGTATTCCGCTCCGTAGTTTCCTGTGTCCACGTATTGGATGTGGAAGTCCAGGGTATCCAGGTATTCCGCTACGTAGTTTGTTTTGTGTAGGTACTGGATGTGGAAGTCCAGGGTGTCCAGGTATTCCGCTTCATCGTTTTCTGTATCTAGGTGTCGGATGTGGAAGTCCAGGGTGTCCAGGTATTCCGCTTCGTAGTTTTCTGTATCTAGGTGTCGGATGTGGAAGTCCAGGGTGTCCAGGCATTCCGCTCCGTAGTTTCCTGTGCCCAGGTGTCGGATGTGGAAGTTCAGGGTGTCCAGGTATTCCGCTTCGTAGTTCTCTGTATATAGGTGTCGGATGTGGAAGTCCAGGGTGTCCAGGTATTCCGCTCCGTAGTTTCCTGTGTCCAGGTATTGGATGTGGAAGTCCAGGGTATCCAGGTATTCCGCTACGTAGTTTGTTGTGTCTAGGTACTGGATGTGGAATTCCAGGGTGTCCAGGTATTCCGCTTCGTAGTTTTCTGTATCTAGGTGTCGGATGTGGAAGTCCAGGGTGTCCAGGTATTCCGCTTCGTAGTTTTCTGTATCTAGGTGTCGGATGTGGAAGTCCAGGGTGTCCAGGTATTCCGCTTCGTAGTTTTCTGTATCTAGGTGTCGGATGTGGAAGTTCAGGGTGTCCAGGTATTCCGCTTCGTAGTTTTCTGTATCTAGGTGTCGGATGTGGAAGTCCAGGGTGTCCAGGTATTCCGCTTCGTAGTTTTCTGTATCTAGGTGTCGGATGTGGAAGTCCAGGGTGTCCAGGCATTCCGCTCCGTAGTTTCCTGTGCCCAGGTGTCGGATGTGGAAGTTCATGTTGTCCAGGTATTCCGCTTCGTAGTTTTCTGTATCTAGGTGTCGGATGTGGAAGTCCAGGGTGTCCAGGTATTCCGCTTCGTAGTTTTCTGTATCTAGGTGTCGGATGTGGAAGTTCAGGGTTTCCAGGTATTCCGCTTCGTAGTTTTCTGTATCTAGGTGTCGGATGTGGAAGTCCAGGGTGTCCAGGTATTCCGCTTCGTAGTTTTCTGTATCTAGGTGTCGGATGTGGAAGTCCAGGGTGTCCAGGCATTGCGCTATGTAGTTTCCTGTGCCCAGGTGTCGGATGTGGAAGTTCAGGTTGTCCAGGTATTCCGCTTCGTAGTTTTCTGTATCTAGGTGTCAGATGTGGAAGTCCAGGGTGTCCAGGTATTCCGCTTCGTAGTTTTCTGTATCTAGGTGTCGGATGTGGAAGTTCAGGGTGTCCAGGTATTCCGCTTCGTAGTTTTCTGTATCTAGGTGTCGGATGTGGAAGTCCAGGGTGTCCAGGTATTCCGCTTCGTAGTTTTCTGTATCTAGGTGTCGGATGTGGAAGTCCAGGGTGTCCAGGTATTCCGCTTCGTAGTTTTCTGTATCTAGGTGTCGGATGTGGAAGTCCAGGGTGTCCAGGTATTCCGCTTCGTAGTTTTCTGTATCTAGGTGTCGGATGTGGAAGTCCGGGGTGTCCAGGTATTCCGCTCCGTAGTTTCCTGTGTCCAGGTATTGGATGTGGAAGTCCAGGGTATCCAGGTATTCCGCTACGTAGTTTGTTGTGTCTAGGTACTGGATGTGGAAGTCCAGGGTGTCCAGGTATTCCGCTTCGTAGTTTTCTGTATCTAGGTGTCGGATGTGGAAGTCCAGGGTGTCCAGGTATTCCGCTTCGTAGTTTTCTGTATCTAGGTGTCGGATGTGGAAGTCCAGGGTGTCCAGGCATTCCGCTCCGTAGTTTCCTGTGCCCAGGTGTCGGATGTGGAAGTTCAGGTTGTCCAGGTATTCCGCTTCGTAGTTTTCTGTATCTAGGTGTCGGATGTGGAAGTCCAGGGTGTCCAGGTATTCCGCTTCGTAGTTTTCTGTATCTAGGTGTCGGATGTGGAAGTTCAGGGTGTCCAGGTATTCCGCTTCGTAGTTTTCTGTATCTAGGTGTCGGATGTGGAAGTCCAGGGTGTCCAGGTATTCCGCTTCGTAGTTTTCTGTATCTAGGTGTCGGATGTGGAAGTCCAGGGTGTCCAGGTATTCCGCTTCGTAGTTTTCTGTATCTAGGTGTCGGATGTGGAAGTCCAGGGTGTCCAGGTATTCCGCTCCGTAGTTTCCTGTGTCCACGTATTGGATGTGGAAGTCCAGGGTATCCAGGTATTCCGCTACGTAGTTTGTTGTGTGTAGGTACTGGATGTGGAAGTCCAGGGTGTCCAGGTATTCCGCTTCGTAGTTTTCTGTATCTAGGTGTCGGATGTGGAAGTCCAGGGTGTCCAGGCATTCCGCTCCGTAGTTTCCTGTGCCCAGGTGTAGGATGTGGAAGTTCAGGGTGTCCAGGTATTCCGCTTCGTAGTTCTCTGTATATAGGTGTCGGATGTGGAAGTCCAGGGTGTCCAGGCATTCCGCTCCGTAGTTTCCTGTGCCCAGGTGTCGGATGTGGAAGTTCAGGTTGTCCAGGTATTCCGCTTCGTAGTTTTCTGTATCTAGGTGTCGGATGTGGAAGTCCAGGGTGTCCAGGTATTCCGCTTCGTAGTTTTCTGTATCTAGGTGTCGGATGTGGAAGTTCAGGGTGTCCAGGTATTCCGCTTCGTAGTTTTCTGTATCTAGGTGTCGGATGTGGAAGTCCAGGGTGTCCAGGTATTCCGCTTCGTAGTTTTCTGTATCTAGGTGTCGGATGTGGAAGTCCAGGGTGTCCAGGTATTCCGCTTCGTAGTTTTCTGTATCTAGGTGTCGGATGTGGAAGTCCAGGGTGTCCAGGTATTCCGCTTCGTAGTTTTCTGTATCTAGGTGTCGGATGTGGAAGTCCAGGGTGTCCAGGTATTCCGCTCCGTAGTTTCCTGTGTCCAGGTATTGGATGTGGAAGTCCAGGGTATCCAGGTATTCCGCTACGTAGTTTGTTGTGTCTAGGTACTGGATGTGGAAGTCCAGGGTGTCCAGGTATTCCGCTTCGTAGTTTTCTGTATCTAGGTGTCGGATGTGGAAGTCCAGGGTGTCCAGGTATTCCGCTTCGTAGTTTTCTGTATCTAGGTGTCGGATGTGGAAGTCCAGGGTGTCCAGGCATTCCGCTCCGTAGTTTCCTGTGCCCAGGTGTCGGATGTGGAAGTTCAGGTTGTCCAGGTATTCCGCTTCGTTGTTTTCTGTATCTAGGTGTCGGATGTGGAAGTCCAGGGTGTCCAGGTATTCCGCTTCGTAGTTTTCTGTATCTAGGTGTCGGATGTGGAAGTTCAGGGTGTCCAGGTATTCCGCTTCGTAGTTTTCTGTATCTAGGTGTCGGATGTGGAAGTCCAGGGTGTCCAGGTATTCCGCTTCGTAGTTTTCTGTATCTAGGTGTCGGATGTGGAAGTCCAGGGTGTCCAGGTATTCCGCTTCGTAGTTTTCTGTATCTAGGTGTCGGATGTGGAAGTCCAGGGTGTCCAGGTATTCCGCTTCGTAGTTTTCTGTATCTAGGTGTCGGATGTGGAAGTCCAGGGTGTCCAGGTATTCCGCTCCGTAGTTTCCTGTGTCCACGTATTGGATGTGGAAGTCCAGGGTATCCAGGTATTCCGCTACGTAGTTTGTTTTGTGTAGGTACTGGATGTGGAAGTCCAGGGTGTCCAGGTATTCCGCTTCATCGTTTTCTGTATCTAGGTGTCGGATGTGGAAGTCCAGGGTGTCCAGGTATTCCGCTTCGTAGTTTTCTGTATCTAGGTGTCGGATGTGGAAGTCCAGGGTGTCCAGGCATTCCGCTCCGTAGTTTCCTGTGCCCAGGTGTCGGATGTGGAAGTTCAGGGTGTCCAGGTATTCCGCTTCGTAGTTCTCTGTATATAGGTGTCGGATGTGGAAGTCCAGGGTGTCCAGGTATTCCGCTCCGTAGTTTCCTGTGTCCAGGTATTGGATGTGGAAGTCCAGGGTATCCAGGTATTCCGCTACGTAGTTTGTTGTGTCTAGGTACTGGATGTGGAATTCCAGGGTGTCCAGGTATTCCGCTTCGTAGTTTTCTGTATCTAGGTGTCGGATGTGGAAGTCCAGGGTGTCCAGGTATTCCGCTTCGTAGTTTTCTGTATCTAGGTGTCGGATGTGGAAGTCCAGGGTGTCCAGGTATTCCGCTTCGTAGTTTTCTGTATCTAGGTGTCGGATGTGGAAGTTCAGGGTGTCCAGGTATTCCGCTTCGTAGTTTTCTGTATCTAGGTGTCGGATGTGGAAGTCCAGGGTGTCCAGGTATTCCGCTTCGTAGTTTTCTGTATCTAGGTGTCGGATGTGGAAGTCCAGGGTGTCCAGGCATTGCGCTATGTAGTTTCCTGTGCCCAGGTGTCGGATGTGGAAGTTCAGGTTGTCCAGGTATTCCGCTTCGTAGTTTTCTGTATCTAGGTGTCGGATGTGGAAGTCCAGGGTGTCCAGGTATTCCGCTTCGTAGTTTTCTGTATCTAGGTGTCGGATGTGGAAGTTCAGGGTGTCCAGGTATTCCGCTTCGTAGTTTTCTGTATCTAGGTGTCGGATGTGGAAGTCCAGGGTGTCCAGGTATTCCGCTTCGTAGTTTTCTGTATCTAGGTGTCGGATGTGGAAGTCCAGGGTGTCCAGGTATTCCGCTTCGTAGTTTTCTGTATCTAGGTGTCGGATGTGGAAGTCCAGGGTGTCCAGGTATTCCGCTTCGTAGTTTTCTGTATCTAGGTGTCGGATGTGGAAGTCCAGGGTGTCCAGGTATTCCGCTTCGTAGTTTTCTGTATCTAGGTGTCGGATGTGGAAGTCCAGGGTGTCCAGGTATTCCGCTTCGTAGTTTTCTGTATCTAGGTGTCGGATGTGGAAGTCCAGGGTGTCCAGGTATTCCGCTCCGTAGTTTCCTGTGTCCAGGTATTGGATGTGGAAGTCCAGGGTATCCAGGTATTCCGCTACGTAGTTTGTTGTGTCTAGGTACTGGATGTGGAAGTCCAGGGTGTCCAGGTATTCCGCTTCGTAGTTTTCTGTATCTAGGTGTCGGATGTGGAAGTCCAGGGTGTCCAGGTATTCCGCTCCGTAGTTTCCTGTGTCCACGTATTGGATGTGGAAGTCCAGGGTATCCAGGTATTCCGCTACGTAGTTTGTTGTGTGTAGGTACTGGATGTGGAAGTCCAGGGTGTCCAGGTATTCCGCTTCGTAGTTTTCTGTATCTAGGTGTCGGATGTGGAAGTCCAGGGTGTCCAGGTATTCCGCTTCGTAGTTTTCTGTATCTAGGTGTCGGATGTGGAAGTCCAGGGTGTCCAGGCATTCCGCTCCGTAGTTTCCTGTGCCCAGGTGTCGGATGTGGAAGTTCAGGGTGTCCAGGTATTCCGCTTCGTAGTTCTCTGTATATAGGTGTCGGATGTGGAAGTCCAGGGTGTCCAGGTATTCCGCTCCGTAGTTTCCTGTGTCCAGGTATTGGATGTGGAAGTCCAGGGTATCCAGGTATTCCGCTACGTAGTTTGTTGTGTCTAGGTACTGGATGTGGAATTCCAGGGTGTCCAGGTATTCCGCTTCGTAGTTTTCTGTATCTAGGTGTCGGATGTGGAAGTCCAGGGTGTCCAGGTATTCCGCTTCGTAGTTTTCTGTATCTAGGTGTCGGATGTGGAAGTCCAGGGTGTCCAGGTATTCCGCTTCGTAGTTTTCTGTATCTAGGTGTCGGATGTGGAAGTCCAGGGTGTCCAGGTATTCCGCTTCGTAGTTTTCTATATCTAGGTGTCGGATGTGGAAGTTCAGGGTGTCCAGGTATTCCGCTTCCTAGTTTTCTGTATCTAGGTGTCGGATGTGGAAGTCCAGGGTGTCCAGGCATTCCGCTCCGTAGTTTCCTGTGCCCAGGTGTCGGATGTGGAAGTTCATGTTGTCCAGGTATTCCGCTTCGTAGTTTTCTGTATCTAGGTGTCGGATGTGGAAGTCCAGGGTGTCCAGATATTCCGCTTCGTAGTTTTCTGTATCTAGGTGTCGGATGTGGAAGTTCAGGGTTTCCAGGTATTCCGCTTCGTAGTTTTCTGTATCTAGGTGTCGGATGTGGAAGTCCAGGGTGTCCAGGTATTCCGCTTCGTAGTTTTCTGTATCTAGGTGTCGGATGTGGAAGTCCAGGGTGTCTAGGCATTGCGCTATGTAGTTTCCTGTGCCCAGGTGTCGGATGTGGAAGTCCAGGGTGTCCAGGTATTCCGCTTCGTAGTTTTCTGTATCTAGGTGTCGGATGTGGAAGTCCAGGGTGTCCAGGTATTCCGCTCCGTAGTTTCCTGTGTCCAGGTATTGGATGTGGAAGTCCAGGGTATCCAGGTATTCCGCTACGTAGTTTGTTGTGTCTAGGTACTGGATGTGGAAGTCCAGGGTGTCCAGGTATTCCGCTTCGTAGTTTTCTGTATCTAGGTGTCGGATGTGGAAGTCCAGGGTGTCCAGGTATTCCGCTTCGTAGTTTTCTGTATCTAGGTGTCGGATGTGGAAGTCCAGGGTGTCCAGGTATTCCGCTTCGTAGTTTTCTGTATCTAGGTGTCGGATGTGGAAGTCCAGGGTGTCCAGTTATTCCGCTTCGTAGTTTTCTGTATCTAGGTGTCGGATGTGGAAGTCCAGGGTGTCCAGGTATTCCGCTCCGTAGTTTCCTGTGTCCACGTATTGGATGTGGAAGTCCAGGGTATCCAGGTATTCCGCTACGTAGTTTGTTGTGTGTAGGTACTGGATGTGGAAGTCCAGGGTGTCCAGGTATTCCGCTTCGTAGTTTTCTGTATCTAGGTGTCGGATGTGGAAGTCCAGGGTGTCCAGGTATTCCGCTTCGTAGTTTTCTGTATCTAGGTGTCGGATGTGGAAGTCCAGGGTGTCCAGGCATTCCGCTCCGTAGTTTCCTGTGCCCAGGTGTCGGATGTGGAAGTTCAGGTTGTCCAGGTATTCCGCTTCGTAGTTTTCTGTATCTAGGTGTCGGATGTGGAAGTCCAGGGTGTCCAGGTATTCCGCTTCGTAGTTTTCTGTATCTAGGTGTCGGATGTGGAAGTTCAGGGTGTCCAGGTATTCCGCTTCGTAGTTTTCTGTATCTAGGTGTCGGATGTGGAAGTCCAGGGTGTCCAGGTATTCCGCTTCGTAGTTTTCTGTATCTAGGTGTCGGATGTGGAAGTCCAGGGTGTCCAGGTATTCCGCTTCGTAGTTTTCTGTATCTAGGTGTCGGATGTGGAAGTCCAGGGTGTCCAGGTATTCCGCTTCGTAGTTTTCTGTATCTAGGTGTCGGATGTGGAAGTCCAGGGTGTCCAGGTATTCCGCTTCGTAGTTTTCTGTATCTAGGTGTCGGATGTGGAAGTCCAGGGTGTCCAGGTATTCCGCTTCGTAGTTTTCTGTATCTAGGTGTCGGATGTGGAAGTCCAGGGTGTCCAGGTATTCCGCTCCGTAGTTTCCTGTGTCCAGGTATTGGATGTGGAAGTCCAGGGTATCCAGGTATTCCGCTACGTAGTTTGTTGTGTCTAGGTACTGGATGTGGAAGTCCAGGGTGTCCAGGTATTCCGCTTCGTAGTTTTCTGTATCTAGGTGTCGGATGTGGAAGTCCAGGGTGTCCAGGTATTCCGCTCCGTAGTTTCCTGTGTCCACGTATTGGATGTGGAAGTCCAGGGTATCCAGGTATTCCGCTACGTAGTTTGTTGTGTGTAGGTACTGGATGTGGAAGTCCAGGGTGTCCAGGTATTCCGCTTCGTAGTTTTCTGTATCTAGGTGTCGGATGTGGAAGTCCAGGGTGTCCAGGTATTCCGCTTCGTAGTTTTCTGTATCTAGGTGTCGGATGTGGAAGTCCAGGGTGTCCAGGCATTCCGCTCCGTAGTTTCCTGTGCCCAGGTGTCGGATGTGGAAGTTCAGGGTGTCCAGGTATTCCGCTTCGTAGTTCTCTGTATATAGGTGTCGGATGTGGAAGTCCAGGGTGTCCAGGTATTCCGCTCCGTAGTTTCCTGTGTCCAGGTATTGGATGTGGAAGTCCAGGGTATCCAGGTATTCCGCTACGTAGTTTGTTGTGTCTAGGTACTGGATGTGGAATTCCAGGGTGTCCAGGTATTCCGCTTCGTAGTTTTCTGTATCTAGGTGTCGGATGTGGAAGTCCAGGGTGTCCAGGTATTCCGCTTCGTAGTTTTCTGTATCTAGGTGTCGGATGTGGAAGTCCAGGGTGTCCAGGTATTCCGCTTCGTAGTTTTCTGTATCTAGGTGTCGGATGTGGAAGTCCAGGGTGTCCAGGTATTCCGCTTCGTAGTTTTCTATATCTAGGTGTCGGATGTGCAAGTTCAGGGTGTCCAGGTATTCCGCTTCCTAGTTTTCTGTATCTAGGTGTCGGATGTGGAAGTCCAGGGTGTCCAGGCATTCCGCTCCGTAGTTTCCTGTGCCCAGGTGTCGGATGTGGAAGTTCATGTTGTCCAGGTATTCCGCTTCGTAGTTTTCTGTATCTAGGTGTCGGATGTGGAAGTCCAGGGTGTCCAGATATTCCGCTTCGTAGTTTTCTGTATCTAGGTGTCGGATGTGGAAGTTCAGGGTTTCCAGGTATTCCACTTCGTAGTTTTCTGTATCTAGGTGTCGGATGTGGAAGTCCAGGGTGTCCAGGTATTCCGCTTCGTAGTTTTCTGTATCTAGGTGTCGGATGTGGAAGTCCAGGGTGTCTAGGCATTGCGCTATGTAGTTTCCTGTGCCCAGGTGTCGGATGTGGAAGTCCAGGGTGTCCAGGTATTCCGCTTCGTAGTTTTCTGTATCTAGGTGTCGGATGTGGAAGTCCAGGGTGTCCAGGTATTCCGCTCCGTAGTTTCCTGTGTCCAGGTATTGGATGTGGAAGTCCAGGGTATCCAGGTATTCCGCTACGTAGTTTGTTGTGTCTAGGTACTGGATGTGGAAGTCCAGGGTGTCCAGGTATTCCGCTTCGTAGTTTTCTGTATCTAGGTGTCGGATGTGGAAGTCCAGGGTGTCCAGGTATTCCGCTTCGTAGTTTTCTGTATCTAGGTGTCGGATGTGGAAGTCCAGGGTGTCCAGGTATTCCGCTTCGTAGTTTTCTGTATCTAGGTGTCGGATGTGGAAGTCCAGGGTGTCCAGTTATTCCGCTTCGTAGTTTTCTGTATCTAGGTGTCGGATGTGGAAGTCCAGGGTGTCCAGGTATTCCGCTCCGTAGTTTCCTGTGTCCACGTATTGGATGTGGAAGTCCAGGGTATCCAGGTATTCCGCTACGTAGTTTGTTGTGTGTAGGTACTGGATGTGGAAGTCCAGGGTGTCCAGGTATTCCGCTTCGTAGTTTTCTGTATCTAGGTGTCGGATGTGGAAGTCCAGGGTGTCCAGGTATTCCGCTTCGTAGTTTTCTGTATCTAGGTGTCGGATGTGGAAGTCCAGGGTGTCCAGGCATTCCGCTCCGTAGTTTCCTGTGCCCAGGTGTCGGATGTGGAAGTTCAGGGTGTCCAGGTATTCCGCTTCGTAGTTCTCTGTATATAGGTGTCGGATGTGGAAGTCCAGGGTGTCCAGGTATTCCGCTTCGTAGTTTTCTGTATCTAGGTGTCGGATGTGGAAGTTCAGGGTGTCCAGGTATTCCGCTTCGTAGTTTTCTGTATCTAGGTGTCGGATGTGGAAGTCCAGGGTGTCCAGGTATTCCGCTTCGTAGTTTTCTGTATCTAGGTGTCGGATGTGGAAGTCCAGGGTGTCCAGGTATTCCGCTTCGTAGTTTTCTGTATCTAGGTGTCGGATGTGGAAGTTCAGGGTGTCCAGGTATTCCGCTTCGTAGTTTTCTGTATCTAGGTATCGGATGTGGAAGTCCAGGGTGTCCAGGTATTCCGCTTCGTAGTTTTCTGTATCTAGGTGTCGGATGTGGAAGTCCAGGGTGTCCAGGTATTCCGCTTCGTAGTTTTCTGTATCTAGGTGTCGGATGTGGAAGTCCAGGGTGTCCAGGTATTCCGCTTCGTAGTTTTCTGTATCTAGGTGTCGGATGTGGAAGTCCAGGGTGTCCAGGTATTCCGCTCCGTAGTTTCCTGTGTCCAGGTATTGGATGTGGAAGTCCAGGGTATCCAGGTATTCCGCTACGTAGTTTGTTGTGTCTAGGTACTGGATGTGGAAGTCCAGGGTGTCCAGGTATTCCGCTTCGTAGTTTTCTGTATCTAGGTGTCGGATGTGGAAGTCCAGGGTGTCCAGGTATTCCGCTTCGTAGTTTTCTGTATCTAGGTGTCGGATGTGGAAGTCCAGGGTGTCCAGGTATTCCGCTTCGTAGTTTTCTGTATCTAGGTGTCGGATGTGGAAGTCCAGGGTGTCCAGTTATTCCGCTTCGTAGTTTTCTGTATCTAGGTGTCGGATGTGGAAGTCCAGGGTGTCCAGGTATTCCGCTCCGTAGTTTCCTGTGTCCACGTATTGGATGTGGAAGTCCAGGGTATCCAGGTATTCCGCTACGTAGTTTGTTGTGTGTAGGTACTGGATGTGGAAGTCCAGGGTGTCCAGGTATTCCGCTTCGTAGTTTTCTGTATCTAGGTGTCGGATGTGGAAGTCCAGGGTGTCCAGGTATTCCGCTTCGTAGTTTTCTGTATCTAGGTGTCGGATGTGGAAGTCCAGGGTGTCCAGGCATTCCGCTCCGTAGTTTCCTGTGCCCAGGTGTCGGATGTGGAAGTTCAGGGTGTCCAGGTATTCCGCTTCGTAGTTCTCTGTATATAGGTGTCGGATGTGGAAGTCCAGGGTGTCCAGGTATTCCGCTTCGTAGTTTTCTGTATCTAGGTGTCGGATGTGGAAGTTCAGGGTGTCCAGGTATTCCGCTTCGTAGTTTTCTGTATCTAGGTGTCGGATGTGGAAGTCCAGGGTGTCCAGGTATTCCGCTTCGTAGTTTTCTGTATCTAGGTGTCGGATGTGGAAGTCCAGGGTGTCCAGGTATTCCGCTTCGTAGTTTTCTGTATCTAGGTGTCGGATGTGGAAGTCCAGGGTGTCCAGGTATTCCGCTTCGTAGTTTTCTGTATCTAGGTGTCGGATGTGGAAGTCCAGGGTGTCCAGGTATTCCGCTCCGTAGTTTCCTGTGTCCAGGTATTGGATGTGGAAGTCCAGGGTATCCTGGTATTCCGCTACGTAGTTTGTTGTGTCTAGGTACTGGATGTGGAAGTCCAGGGTGTCCAGGTATTCCGCTTCGTAGTTTTCTGTATCTAGGTGTCGGATGTGGAAGTCCAGGGTGTCCAGGTATTCCGCTTCGTAGTTTTCTGTATCTAGGTGTCGGATGTGGAAGTTCAGGTTGTCCAGGTATTCCGCTTCGTAGTTTTCTGTATCTAGGTGTCGGATGTGGAAGTCCAGGGTGTCCAGGTATTCCGCTTCGTAGTTTTCTGTATCTAGGTGTCGGATGTGGAAGTTCAGGGTGTCCAGGTATTCCGCTTCGTAGTTTTCTGTATCTAGGTGTCGGATGTGGAAGTCCAGGGTGTCCAGGTATTTCGCTTCGTAGTTTTCTGTATCTAGGTGTCGGATGTGGAAGTCCAGGGTGTCCAGGTATTCCGCTTCGTAGTTTTCTGTATCTAGGTGTCGGATGTGGAAGTCCAGGGTGTCCAGTTATTCCGCTTCGTAGTTTTCTGTATCTAGGTGTCGGATGTGGAAGTCCAGGGTGTCCAGGCATTCCGCTCCGTAGTTTGTTGTGTGTAGGTACTGGATGTGGAAGTCCAGGGTGTCCAGGTATTCCGCTTCGTAGTTTTCTGTATCTAGGTGTCGGATGTGGAAGTCCAGGGTGTCCAGTTATTCCGCTTCGTAGTTTCCTGTGTCCACGTATTGGATGTGGAAGTCCAGGGTATCCAGGTATTCCGCTACGTAGTTTGTTGTGTGTAGGTACTGGATGTGGAAGTCCAGGGTGTCCAGGTATTCCGCTTCGTAGTTTTCTGTATCTAGGTGTCGGATGTGGAAGTCCAGGGTGTCCAGGTATTCCGCTTCGTAGTTTTCTGTATCTAGGTGTCGGATGTGGAAGTCCAGGGTGTCCAGGCATTCCGCTCCGTAGTTTCCTGTGCCCAGGTGTCGGATGTGGAAGTTCAGGGTGTCCAGGTATTCCGCTTCGTAGTTCTCTGTATATAGGTGTCGGATGTGGAAGTCCAGGGTGTCCAGGCATTCCGCTCCGTAGTTTCCTGTGCCCAGGTGTCGGATGTGGAAGTTCAGGTTGTCCAGGTATTCCGCTTCGTAGTTTTCTGTATCTAGGTGTCGGATGTGGAAGTCCAGGGTGTCCAGGTATTCCGCTTCGTAGTTTTCTGTATCTAGGTGTCGGATGTGGAAGTTCAGGGTGTCCAGGTATTCCGCTTCGTAGTTTTCTGTATCTAGGTGTCGGATGTGGAAGTCCAGGGTGTCCAGGTATTCCGCTTCGTAGTTTTCTGTATCTAGGTGTCGGATGTGGAAGTCCAGGGTGTCCAGGTATTCCGCTTCGTAGTTTTCTGTATCTAGGTGTCGGATGTGGAAGTCCAGGGTGTCCAGGTATTCCGCTTCGTAGTTTTCTGTATCTAGGTGTCGGATGTGGAAGTCCAGGGTGTCCAGGTATTCCGCTCCGTAGTTTCCTGTGTCCAGGTATTGGATGTGGAAGTCCAGGGTATCCAGGTATTCCGCTACGTAGTTTGTTGTGTCTAGGTACTGGATGTGGAAGTCCAGGGTGTCCAGGTATTCCGCTTCGTAGTTTTCTGTATCTAGGTGTCGGATGTGGAAGTCCAGGGTGTCCAGGTATTCCGCTTCGTAGTTTTCTGTATCTAGGTGTCGGATGTGGAAGTCCAGGGTGTCCAGGCATTCCGCTCCGTAGTTTCCTGTGCCCAGGTGTCGGATGTGGAAGTTCAGGTTGTCCAGGTATTCCGCTTCGTAGTTTTCTGTATCTAGGTGTCGGATGTGGAAGTCCAGGGTGTCCAGGTATTCCGCTTCGTAGTTTTCTGTATCTAGGTGTCGGATGTGGAAGTTCAGGGTGTCCAGGTATTCCGCTTCGTAGTTTTCTGTATCTAGGTGTCGGATGTGGAAGTCCAGGGTGTCCAGGTATTCCGCTTCGTAGTTTTCTGTATCTAGGTGTCGGATGTGGAAGTCCAGGGTGTCCAGGTATTCCGCTTCGTAGTTTTCTGTATCTAGGTGTCGGATGTGGAAGTCCAGGGTGTCCAGGTATTCCGCTTCGTAGTTTTCTGTATCTAGGTGTCGGATGTGGAAGTCCAGGGTGTCCAGGTATTCCGCTCCGTAGTTTCCTGTGTCCACGTATTGGATGTGGAAGTCCAGGGTATCCAGGTATTCCGCTACGTAGTTTGTTGTGTGTAGGTACTGGATGTGGAAATCCAGGGTGTCCAGGTATTCCGCTTCGTCGTTTTCTGTATCTAGGTGTCGGATGTGGAAGTCCAGGGTGTCCAGGTATTCCGCTTCGTAGTTTTCTGTATCTAGGTGTCGGATGTGGAAGTCCAGGGTGTCCAGGCATTCCGCTCCGTAGTTTCCTGTGCCCAGGTGTCGGATGTGGAAGTTCAGGGTGTCCAGGTATTCCGCTTCGTAGTTCTCTGTATATAGGTGTCGGATGTGGAAGTCCAGGGTGTCCAGGTATTCCGCTCCGTAGTTTCCTGTGTCCAGGTATTGGATGTGGAAGTCCAGGGTATCCAGGTATTCCGCTACGTAGTTTGTTGTGTCTAGGTACTGGATGTGGAATTCCAGGGTGTCCAGGTATTCCGCTTCGTAGTTTTCTGTATCTAGGTGTCGGATGTGGAAGTCCAGGGTGTCCAGGTATTCCGCTTCGTAGTTTTCTGTATCTAGGTGTCGGATGTGGAAGTCCAGGGTGTCCAGGTATTCCGCTTCGTAGTTTTCTGTATCTAGGTGTCGGATGTGGAAGTTCAGGGTGTCCAGGTATTCCGCTTCGTAGTTTTCTGTATCTAGGTGTCGGATGTGGAAGTCCAGGGTGTCCAGGTATTCCGCTTCGTAGTTTTCTGTATCTAGGTGTCGGATGTGGAAGTCCAGGGTGTCCAGGCATTGCGCTATGTAGTTTCCTGTGCCCAGGTGTCGGATGTGGAAGTTCAGGTTGTCCAGGTATTCCGCTTCGTAGTTTTCTGTATCTAGGTGTCGGATGTGGAAGTCCAGGGTGTCCAGGCATTCCGCTCCGTAGTTTCCTGTGCCCAGGTGTCGGATGTGGAAGTTCAGGTTGTCCAGGTATTCCGCTTCGTAGTTTTCTGTATCTAGGTGTCGGATGTGGAAGTCCAGGGTGTCCAGGTATTCCGCTCCGTAGTTTCCTGTGTCCAGGTATTGGATGTGGAAGTCCAGGGTATCCAGGTATTCCTCCACGTAGTTTGTTGTGTCTAGGTACTGGATGTGGAAGTCCAGGGTGTCCAGGTATTCCGCTTCGTAGTTTTCTGTATCTAGGTGTCGGATGTGGAAGTCCAGGGTGTCCAGGCATTCCGCTCCGTAGTTTCCTGTGCCCAGGTGTCGGATGTGGAAGTTCAGGTTGTCCAGGTATTCCGCTTCGTAGTTTTCTGTATCTAGGTGTCGGATGTGGAAGTCCAGGGTGTCCAGGTATTCCGCTTCGTAGTTTTCTGTATCTAGGTGTCGGATGTGGAAGTTCAGGGTGTCCAGGTATTCCGCTTCGTAGTTTTCTGTATCTAGGTGTCGGATGTGGAAGTCCAGGGTGTCCAGGTATTCCGCTTCGTAGTTTTCTGTATCTAGGTGTCGGATGTGGAAGTCCAGGGTGTCCAGGTATTCCGCTTCGTAGTTTTCTGTATCTAGGTGTCGGATGTGGAAGTCCAGGGTGTCCAGGTATTCCGCTTCGTAGTTTTCTGTATCTAGGTGTCGGATGTGGAAGTCCAGGGTGTCCAGGTATTCCGCTCCGTAGTTTCCTGTGTCCACGTATTGGATGTGGAAGTCCAGGGTATCCAGGTATTCCGCTACGTAGTTTGTTGTGTGTAGGTACTGGATGTGGAAGTCCAGGGTGTCCAGGTATTCCGCTTCGTCGTTTTCTGTATCTAGGTGTCGGATGTGGAAGTCCAGGGTGTCCAGGTATTCCGCTTCGTAGTTTTCTGTATCTAGGTGTCGGATGTGGAAGTCCAGGGTGTCCAGGCATTCCGCTCCGTAGTTTCCTGTGCCCAGGTGTCGGATGTGGAAGTTCAGGGTGTCCAGGTATTCCGCTTCGTAGTTCTCTGTATATAGGTGTCGGATGTGGAAGTCCAGGGTGTCCAGGTATTCCGCTCCGTAGTTTCCTGTGTCCAGGTATTGGATGTGGAATTCCAGGGTGTCCAGGTATTCCGCTTCGTAGTTTTCTGTATCTAGGTGTCGGATGTGGAAGTCCAGGGTGTCCAGGTATTCCGCTTCGTAGTTTTCTGTATCTAGGTGTCGGATGTGGAAGTCCAGGGTGTCCAGGTATTCCGCTTCGTAGTTTTCTGTATCTAGGTGTCGGATGTGGAAGTCCAGGGTGTCCAGGTATTCCGCTTCGTAGTTTTCTGTATCTAGGTGTCGGATGTGGAAGTCCAGGGTGTCCAGGCATTGCGCTATGTAGTTTCCTGTGCCCAGGTGTCGGATGTGGAAGTTCAGGTTGTCCAGGTATTCCGCTTCGTAGTTTTCTGTATCTAGGTGTCGGATGTGGAAGTCCAGGGTGTCCAGGCATTCCGCTCCGTAGTTTCCTGTGCCCAGGTGTCGGATGTGGAAGTTCAGGTTGTCCAGGTATTCCGCTTCGTAGTTTTCTGTATCTAGGTGTCGGATGTGGAAGTCCAGGGTGTCCAGGTATTCCGCTTCGTAGTTTTCTGTATCTAGGTGTCGGATGTGGAAGTTCAGGGTGTCCAGGTATTCCGCTTCGTAGTTTTCTGTATCTAGGTGTCGGATGTGGAAGTCCAGGGTGTCCAGGTATTCCGCTTCGTAGTTTTCTGTATCTAGGTGTCGGATGTGGAAGTTCAGGGTGTCCAGGTATTCCGCTTCGTAGTTTTCTGTATCTAGGTGTCGGATGTGGAAGTCCAGGGTGTCCAGGTATTCCGCTTCGTAGTTTTCTGTATCTAGGTGTCGGATGTGGAAGTCCAGGGTGTCCAGGCATTGCGCTATGTAGTTTCCTGTGCCCAGGTGTCGGATGTGGAAGTTCAGGTTGTCCAGGTATTCCGCTTCGTAGTTTTCTGTATCTAGGTGTCGGATGTGGAAGTCCAGGGTGTCCAGGCATTGCGCTATGTAGTTTCCTGTGCCCAGGTGTCGGATGTGGAAGTTCAGGTTGTCCAGGTATTCCGCTTCGTAGTTTTCTGTATCTAGGTGTCGGATGTGGAAGTCCAGGGTGTCCAGGTATTCCGCTTCGTAGTTTTCTGTATCTAGGTGTCGGATGTGGAAGTTCAGGGTGTCCAGGTATTCCGCTTCGTAGTTTTCTGTATCTAGGTGTCGGATGTGGAAGTCCAGGGTGTCCAGGTATTCCGCTTCGTAGTTTTCTGTATCTAGGTGTCGGATGTGGAAGTCCAGGGTGTCCAGGTATTCCGCTTCGTAGTTTTCTGTATCTAGGTGTCGGATGTGGAAGTCCAGGGTGTCCAGGTATTCCGCTTCGTAGTTTTCTGTATCTAGGTGTCGGATGTGGAAGTCCAGGGTGTCCAGGTATTCCGCTTCGTAGTTTTCTGTATCTAGGTGTCGGATGTGGAAGTCCAGGGTGTCCAGGTATTCCGCTTCGTCGTTTTCTGTATCTAGGTGTCGGATGTGGAAGTCCAGGGTGTCCAGGTATTCCGCTTCGTAGTTTTCTGTATCTAGGTGTCGGATGTGGAAGTCCAGGGTGTCCAGGCATTCCGCTCCGTAGTTTCCTGTGCCCAGGTGTCGGATGTGGAAGTTCAGGGTGTCCAGGTATTCCGCTTCGTAGTTCTCTGTATATAGGTGTCGGATGTGGAAGTCCAGGGTGTCCAGGTATTCCGCTCCGTAGTTTCCTGTGTCCAGGTATTGGATGTGGAAGTCCAGGGTATCCAGGTATTCCGCTACGTAGTTTGTTGTGTCTAGGTACTGGATGTGGAATTCCAGGGTGTCCAGGTATTCCGCTTCGTAGTTTTCTGTATCTAGGTGTCGGATGTGGACGTCCAGGGTGTCCAGGTATTCCGCTTCGTAGTTTTCTGTATCTAGGTGTCGGATGTGGAAGTCCAGGGTGTCCAGGTATTCCGCTTCGTAGTTTTCTGTATCTAGGTGTCGGATGTGGAAGTTCAGGGTGTCCAGGTATTCCGCTTCGTAGTTTTCTGTATCTAGGTGTCGGATGTGGAAGTCCAGGGTGTCCAGGTATTCCGCTTCGTAGTTTTCTGTATCTAGGTGTCGGATGTGGAAGTCCAGGGTGTCCAGGCATTGCGCTATGTAGTTTCCTGTGCCCAGGTGTCGGATGTGGAAGTTCAGGTTGTCCAGGTATTCCGCTTCGTAGTTTTCTGTATCTAGGTGTCGGATGTGGAAGTCCAGGGTGTCCAGGTATTCCGCTTCGTAGTTTTCTGTATCTAGGTGTCGGATGTGGAAGTTCAGGGTGTCCAGGTATTCCGCTTCGTAGTTTTCTGTATCTAGGTGTCGGATGTGGAAGTCCAGGGTGTCCAGGTATTCCGCTTCGTAGTTTTCTGTATCTAGGTGTCGGATGTGGAAGTCCAGGGTGTCCAGGTATTCCGCTTCGTAGTTTTCTGTATCTAGGTGTCGGATGTGGAAGTCCAGGGTGTCCAGGTATTCCGCTTCGTAGTTTTCTGTATCTAGGTGTCGGATGTGGAAGTCCAGGGTGTCCAGGTATTCCGCTTCATAGTTTTCTGTATCTAGGTGTCGGATGTGGAAGTCCAGGGTGTCCAGGTATTCCGCTTCGTAGTTTTCTGTATCTAGGTGTCGGATGTGGAAGTCCAGGGTGTCCAGGTATTCCGCTCCGTAGTTTCCTGTGTCCAGGTATTGGATGTGGAAGTCCAGGGTATCCAGGTATTCCGCTACGTAGTTTGTTGTGTCTAGGTACTGGATGTGGAAGTCCAGGGTGTCCAGGTATTCCGCTTCGTAGTTTTCTGTATCTAGGTGTCGGATGTGGAAGTCCAGGGTGTCCAGGTATTCCGCTTCGTAGTTTTCTGTATCTAGGTGTCGGATGTGGAAGTCCAGGGTGTCCAGGCATTCCGCTCCGTAGTTTCCTGTGCCCAGGTGTCGGATGTGGAAGTTCAGGTTGTCCAGGTATTCCGCTTCGTAGTTTTCTGTATCTAGGTGTCGGATGTGGAAGTCCAGGGTGTCCAGGTATTCCGCTTCGTAGTTTTCTGTATCTAGGTGTCGGATGTGGAAGTTCAGGGTGTCCAGGTATTCCGCTTCGTAGTTTTCTGTATCTAGGTGTCGGATGTGGAAGTCCAGGGTGTCCAGGTATTCCGCTTCGTAGTTTTCTGTATCTAGGTGTCGGATGTGGAAGTCCAGGGTGTCCAGGTATTCCGCTTCGTAGTTTTCTGTATCTAGGTGTCGGATGTGGAAGTCCAGGGTGTCCAGGTATTCCGCTTCGTAGTTTTCTGTATCTAGGTGTCGGATGTGGAAGTCCAGGGTGTCCAGGTATTCCGCTCCGTAGTTTCCTGTGTCCACGTATTGGATGTGGAAGTCCAGGGTATCCAGGTATTCCGCTACGTAGTTTGTTGTGTGTAGGTACTGGATGTGGAAGTCCAGGGTGTCCAGGTATTCCGCTTCGTAGTTTTCTGTATCTAGGTGTCGGATGTGGAAGTCCAGGGTGTCCAGGTATTCCGCTTCGTAGTTTTCTGTATCTAGGTGTCGGATGTGGAAGTCCAGGGTGTCCAGGCATTCCGCTCCGTAGTTTCCTGTGCCCAGGTGTCGGATGTGGAAGTTCAGGGTGTCCAGGTATTCCGCTTCGTAGTTCTCTGTATATAGGTGTCGGATGTGGAAGTCCAGGGTGTCCAGGTATTCCGCTCCGTAGTTTCCTGTGTCCAGGTATTGGATGTGGAAGTCCAGGGTATCCAGGTATTCCGCTACGTAGTTTGTTGTGTCTAGGTACTGGATGTGGAATTCCAGGGTGTCCAGGTATTCCGCTTCGTAGTTTTCTGTATCTAGGTGTCGGATGTGGAAGTCCAGGGTGTCCAGGTATTCCGCTTCGTAGTTTTCTGTATCTAGGTGTCGGATGTGGAAGTCCAGGGTGTCCAGGTATTCCGCTTCGTAGTTTTCTGTATCTAGGTGTCGGATGTGGAAGTCCAGGGTGTCCAGGTATTCCGCTTCGTAGTTTTCTATATCTAGGTGTCGGATGTGGAAGTTCAGGGTGTCCAGGTATTCCGCTTCCTAGTTTTCTGTATCTAGGTGTCGGATGTGGAAGTCCAGGGTGTCCAGGCATTCCGCTCCGTAGTTTCCTGTGCCCAGGTGTCGGATGTGGAAGTTCATGTTGTCCAGGTATTCCGCTTCGTAGTTTTCTGTATCTAGGTGTCGGATGTGGAAGTCCAGGGTGTCCAGGTATTCCGCTTCGTAGTTTTCTGTATCTAGGTGTTGGATGTGGAAGTTCAGGGTTTCCAGGTATTCCGCTTCGTAGTTTTCTGTATCTAGGTGTCGGATGTGGAAGTCCAGGGTGTCCAGGTATTCCGCTTCGTAGTTTTCTGTATCTAGGTGTCGGATGTGGAAGTCCAGGGTGTCCAGGCATTGCGCTATGTAGTTTCCTGTGCCCAGGTGTCGGATGTGGAAGTTCAGGTTGTCCAGGTATTCCGCTTCGTAGTTTTCTGTATCTAGGTGTCAGATGTGGAAGTCCAGGGTGTCCAGGTATTCCGCTTCGTAGTTTTCTGTATCTAGGTGTCGGATGTGGAAGTTCAGGGTGTCCAGGTATTCCGCTTCGTAGTTTTCTGTATCTAGGTGTCGGATGTGGAAGTCCAGGGTGTCCAGGTATTCCGCTTCGTAGTTTTCTGTATCTAGGTGTCGGATGTGGAAGTCCAGGGTGTCCAGGTATTCCGCTTCGTAGTTTTCTGTATCTAGGTGTCGGATGTGGAAGTCCAGGGTGTCCAGGTATTCCGCTTCGTAGTTTTCTGTATCTAGGTGTCGGATGTGGAAGTCCAGGGTGTCCAGGTATTCCGCTCCGTAGTTTCCTGTGTCCAGGTATTGGATGTGGAAGTCCAGGGTGTCCAGGTATTCCGCTTCGTAGTTTTCTGTATCTAGGTGTCGGATGTGGAAGTCCAGGGTGTCCAGGTATTCCGCTTCGTAGTTTTCTGTATCTAGGTGTCGGATGTGGAAGTCCAGGGTGTCCAGGTATTCCGCTCCGTAGTTTCCTGTGTCCACGTATTGGATGTGGAAGTCCAGGGTATCCAGGTATTCCGCTACGTAGTTTGTTGTGTGTAGGTACTGGATGTGGAAGTCCAGGGTGTCCAGGTATTCCGCTTCGTAGTTTTCTGTATCTAGGTGTCGGATGTGGAAGTCCAGGGTGTCCAGGTATTCCGCTTCGTAGTTTTCTGTATCTAGGTGTCGGATGTGGAAGTCCAGGGTGTCCAGGCATTCCGCTCCGTAGTTTCCTGTGCCCAGGTGTCGGATGTGGAAGTTCAGGGTGTCCAGGTATTCCGCTTCGTAGTTCTCTGTATATAGGTGTCGGATGTGGAAGTCCAGGGTGTCCAGGTATTCCGCTCCGTAGTTTCCTGTGTCCAGGTATTGGATGTGGAAGTCCAGGGTATCCAGGTATTCCGCTACGTAGTTTGTTGTGTCTAGGTACTGGATGTGGAATTCCAGGGTGTCCAGGTATTCCGCTTCGTAGTTTTCTGTATCTAGGTGTCGGATGTGGAAGTCCAGGGTGTCCAGGTATTCCGCTTCGTAGTTTTCTGTATCTAGGTGTCGGATGTGGAAGTCCAGGGTGTCCAGGTATTCCGCTTCGTAGTTTTCTGTATCTAGGTGTCGGATGTGGAAGTCCAGGGTGTCCAGGTATTCCGCTTCGTAGTTTTCTATATCTAGGTGTCGGATGTGGAAGTTCAGGGTGTCCAGGTATTCCGCTTCCTAGTTTTCTGTATCTAGGTGTCGGATGTGGAAGTCCAGGGTGTCCAGGCATTCCGCTCCGTAGTTTCCTGTGCCCAGGTGTCGGATGTGGAAGTTCATGTTGTCCAGGTATTCCGCTTCGTAGTTTTCTGTATCTAGGTGTCGGATGTGGAAGTCCAGGGTGTCCAGGTATTCCGCTTCGTAGTTTTCTGTATCTAGGTGTTGGATGTGGAAGTTCAGGGTTTCCAGGTATTCCGCTTCGTAGTTTTCTGTATCTAGGTGTCGGATGTGGAAGTCCAGGGTGTCCAGGTATTCCGCTTCGTAGTTTTCTGTATCTAGGTGTCGGATGTGGAAGTCCAGGGTGTCCAGGCATTGCGCTATGTAGTTTCCTGTGCCCAGGTGTCGGATGTGGAAGTTCAGGTTGTCCAGGTATTCCGCTTCGTAGTTTTCTGTATCTAGGTGTCAGATGTGGAAGTCCAGGGTGTCCAGGTATTCCGCTTCGTAGTTTTCTGTATCTAGGTGTCGGATGTGGAAGTTCAGGGTGTCCAGGTATTCCGCTTCGTAGTTTTCTGTATCTAGGTGTCGGATGTGGAAGTCCAGGGTGTCCAGGTATTCCGCTTCGTAGTTTTCTGTATCTAGGTGTCGGATGTGGAAGTCCAGGGTGTCCAGGTATTCCGCTTCGTAGTTTTCTGTATCTAGGTGTCGGATGTGGAAGTCCAGGGTGTCCAGGTATTCCGCTTCGTAGTTTTCTGTATCTAGGTGTCGGATGTGGAAGTCCAGGGTGTCCAGGTATTCCGCTCCGTAGTTTCCTGTGTCCAGGTATTGGATGTGGAAGTCCAGGGTGTCCAGGTATTCCGCTTCGTAGTTTTCTGTATCTAGGTGTCGGATGTGGAAGTCCAGGGTGTCCAGGTATTCCGCTTCGTAGTTTTCTGTATCTAGGTGTCGGATGTGGAAGTCCAGGGTGTCCAGGCATTCCGCTCCGTAGTTTCCTGTGCCCAGGTGTCGGATGTGGAAGTTCAGGTTGTCCAGGTATTCCGCTTCGTAGTTTTCTGTATCTAGGTGTCGGATGTGGAAGTCCAGGGTGTCCAGGTATTCCGCTTCGTAGTTTTCTGTATCTAGGTGTCGGATGTGGAAGTTCAGGGTGTCCAGGTATTCCGCTTCGTAGTTTTCTGTATCTAGGTGTCGGATGTGGAAGTCCAGGGTGTCCAGGTATTCCGCTTCGTAGTTTTCTGTATCTAGGTGTCGGATGTGGAAGTCCAGGGTGTCCAGGTATTCCGCTTCGTAGTTTTCTGTATCTAGGTGTCGGATGTGGAAGTCCAGGGTGTCCAGGTATTCCGCTTCGTAGTTTTCTGTATCTAGGTGTCGGATGTGGAAGTCCAGGGTGTCCAGGTATTCCGCTCCGTAGTTTCCTGTGTCCACGTATTGGATGTGGAAGTCCAGGGTATCCAGGTATTCCGCTACGTAGTTTGTTGTGTGTAGGTACTGGATGTGGAAGTCCAGGGTGTCCAGGTATTCCGCTTCGTAGTTTTCTGTATCTAGGTGTCGGATGTGGAATTCCAGGGTGTCCAGGTATTCCGCTTCGTAGTTTTCTGTATCTAGGTGTCGGATGTGGAAGTCCAGGGTGTCCAGGCATTCCGCTCCGTAGTTTCCTGTGCCCAGGTGTCGGATGTGGAAGTTCAGGGTGTCCAGGTATTCCGCTTCGTAGTTCTCTGTATATAGGTGTCGGATGTGGAAGTCCAGGGTGTCCAGGTATTCCGCTCCGTAGTTTCCTGTGTCCAGGTATTGGATGTGGAAGTCCAGGGTATCCAGGTATTCCGCTACGTAGTTTGTTGTGTCTAGGTACTGGATGTGGAAGTCCAGGGTGTCCAGGTATTCCGCTTCGTAGTTTTCTGTATCTAGGTGTCGGATGTGGAAGGCCAGGGTGTCCAGGTATTCCGCTTCGTAGTTTTCTGTATCTAGGTGTCGGATGTGGAAGTCCAGGGTGTCCAGGCATTCCGCTCCGTAGTTTCCTGTGCCCAGGTGTCGGATGTGGAAGTTCAGGTTGTCCAGGTATTCCGCTTCGTAGTTTTCTGTATCTAGGTGTCGGATGTGGAAGTCCAGGGTGTCCAGGTATTCCGCTTCGTAGTTTTCTGTATCTAGGTGTCGGATGTGGAAGTTCAGGGTGTCCAGGTATTCCGCTTCGTAGTTTTCTGTATCTAGGTGTCGGATGTGGAAGTCCAGGGTGTCCAGGTATTCCGCTTCGTAGTTTTCTGTATCTAGGTGTCGGATGTGGAAGTCCAGGGTGTCCAGGTATTCCGCTTCGTAGTTTTCTGTATCTAGGTGTCGGATGTGGAAGTCCAGGGTGTCCAGGTATTCCGCTTCGTAGTTTTCTGTATCTAGGTGTCGGATGTGGAAGTCCAGGGTGTCCAGGTATTCCGCTCCGTAGTTTCCTGTGTCCACGTATTGGATGTGGAAGTCCAGGGTATCCAGGTATTCCGCTACGTAGTTTGTTGTGTCTAGGTACTGGATGTGGAAGTCCAGGGTGTCCAGGTATTCCGCTTCGTAGTTTTCTGTATCTAGGTGTCGGATGTGGAAGGCCAGGGTGTCCAGGTATTCCGCTTCGTAGTTTTCTGTATCTAGGTGTCGGATGTGGAAGTCCAGGGTGTCCAGGCATTCCGCTCCGTAGTTTCCTGTGCCCAGGTGTCGGATGTGGAAGTTCAGGTTGTCCAGGTATTCCGCTTCGTAGTTTTCTGTATCTAGGTGTCGGATGTGGAAGTCCAGGGTGTCCAGGTATTCCGCTTCGTAGTTTTCTGTATCTAGGTGTCGGATGTGGAAGTTCAGGGTGTCCAGGTATTCCGCTTCGTAGTTTTCTGTATCTAGGTGTCGGATGTGGAAGTCCAGGGTGTCCAGGTATTCCGCTTCGTAGTTTTCTGTATCTAGGTGTCGGATGTGGAAGTCCAGGGTGTCCAGGTATTCCGCTTCGTAGTTTTCTGTATCTAGGTGTCGGATGTGGAAGTCCAGGGTGTCCAGGTATTCCGCTTCGTAGTTTTCTGTATCTAGGTGTCGGATGTGGAAGTCCAGGGTGTCCAGGTATTCCGCTCCGTAGTTTCCTGTGTCCACGTATTGGATGTGGAAGTCCAGGGTATCCAGGTATTCCGCTACGTAGTTTGTTGTGTGTAGGTACTGGATGTGGAAGTCCAGGGTGTCCAGGTATTCCGCTTCGTCGTTTTCTGTATCTAGGTGTCGGATGTGGAAGTCCAGGGTGTCCAGGTATTCCGCTTCTTAGTTTTCTGTATCTAGGTGTCGGATGTGGAAGTCCAGGGTGTCCAGGCATTCCGCTCCGTAGTTTCCTGTGCCCAGGTGTCGGATGTGGAAGTTCAGGGTGTCCAGGTATTCCGCTTCGTAGTTCTCTGTATATAGGTGTCGGATATGGAAGTCCAGGGTGTCCAGGTATTCCGCTCCGTAGTTTCCTGTGTCCAGGTATTGGATGTGGAAGTCCAGGGTATCCAGGTATTCCGCTACGTAGTTTGTTGTGTCTAGGTACTGGATGTGGAATTCCAGGGTGTCCAGGTATTCCGCTTCGTAGTTTTCTGTATCTAGGTGTCGGATGTGGAAGTCCAGGGTGTCCAGGTATTCCGCTTCGTAGTTTTCTGTATCTAGGTGTCGGATGTGGAAGTCCAGGGTGTCCAGGTATTCCGCTTCGTAGTTTTCTGTATCTAGGTGTCGGATGTGGAAGTTCAGGGTGTCCAGGTATTCCGCTTCGTAGTTTTCTGTATCTAGGTGTCGGATGTGGAAGTCCAGGGTGTCCAGGTATTCCGCTTCGTAGTTTTCTGTATCTAGGTGTCGGATGTGGAAGTCCAGGGTGTCCAGGCATTGCGCTATGTAGTTTCCTGTGCCCAGGTGTCGGATGTGGAAGTTCAGGTTGTCCAGGTATTCCGCTTCGTAGTTTTCTGTATCTAGGTGTCGGATGTGGAAGTCCAGGGTGTCCAGGTATTCCGCTTCGTAGTTTTCTGTATCTAGGTGTCGGATGTGGAAGTTCAGGGTGTCCAGGTATTCCGCTTCGTAGTTTTCTGTATCTAGGTGTCGGATGTGGAAGTCCAGGGTGTCCAGGTATTCCGCTTCGTAGTTTTCTGTATCTAGGTGTCGGATGTGGAAGTCCAGGGTGTCCAGGCATTGCGCTATGTAGTTTCCTGTGCCCAGGTGTCGGATGTGGAAGTTCAGGTTGTCCAGGTATTCCGCTTCGTAGTTTTCTGTATCTAGGTGTCGGATGTGGAAGTCCAGGGTGTCCAGGTATTCCGCTTCGTAGTTTTCTGTATCTAGGTGTCGGATGTGGAAGTTCAGGGTGTCCAGGTATTCCGCTTCGTAGTTTTCTGTATCTAGGTGTCGGATGTGGAAGTCCAGGGTGTCCAGGCATTCCGCTCCGTAGTTTCCTGTGCCCAGGTGTCGGATGTGGAAGTTCAGGTTGTCCAGGTATTCCGCTTCGTAGTTTTCTGTATCTAGGTGTCGGATGTGGAAGTCCAGGGTGTCCAGGTATTCCGCTTCGTAGTTTTCTGTATCTAGGTGTCGGATGTGGAAGTTCAGGGTGTCCAGGTATTCCGCTTCGTAGTTTTCTGTATCTAGGTGTCGGATGTGGAAGTCCAGGGTGTCCAGGTATTCCGCTTCGTAGTTTTCTGTATCTAGGTGTCGGATGTGGAAGTCCAGGGTGTCCAGGTATTCCGCTTCGTAGTTTTCTGTATCTAGGTGTCGGATGTGGAAGTCCAGGGTGTCCAGGTATTCCGCTTCGTAGTTTTCTGTATCTAGGTGTCGGATGTGGAAGTCCAGGGTGTCCAGGTATTCCGCTCCGTAGTTTCCTGTGTCCACGTATTGGATGTGGAAGTCCAGGGTATCCAGGTATTCCGCTACGTAGTTTGTTGTGTGTAGGTACTGGATGTGGAAGTCCAGGGTGTCCAGGTATTCCGCTTCGTCGTTTTCTGTATCTAGGTGTCGGATGTGGAAGTCCAGGGTGTCCAGGTATTCCGCTTCTTAGTTTTCTGTATCTAGGTGTCGGATGTGGAAGTCCAGGGTGTCCAGGCATTCCGCTCCGTAGTTTCCTGTGCCCAGGTGTCGGATGTGGAAGTTCAGGGTGTCCAGGTATTCCGCTTCGTAGTTCTCTGTATATAGGTGTCGGATATGGAAGTCCAGGGTGTCCAGGTATTCCGCTCCGTAGTTTCCTGTGTCCAGGTATTGGATGTGGAAGTCCAGGGTATCCAGGTATTCCGCTACGTAGTTTGTTGTGTCTAGGTACTGGATGTGGAATTCCAGGGTGTCCAGGTATTCCGCTTCGTAGTTTTCTGTATCTAGGTGTCGGATGTGGAAGTCCAGGGTGTCCAGGTATTCCGCTTCGTAGTTTTCTGTATCTAGGTGTCGGATGTGGAAGTCCAGGGTGTCCAGGTATTCCGCTTCGTAGTTTTCTGTATCTAGGTGTCGGATGTGGAAGTTCAGGGTGTCCAGGTATTCCGCTTCGTAGTTTTCTGTATCTAGGTGTCGGATGTGGAAGTCCAGGGTGTCCAGGTATTCCGCTTCGTAGTTTTCTGTATCTAGGTGTCGGATGTGGAAGTCCAGGGTGTCCAGGCATTGCGCTATGTAGTTTCCTGTGCCCAGGTGTCGGATGTGGAAGTTCAGGTTGTCCAGGTATTCCGCTTCGTAGTTTTCTGTATCTAGGTGTCGGATGTGGAAGTCCAGGGTGTCCAGGTATTCCGCTTCGTAGTTTTCTGTATCTAGGTGTCGGATGTGGAAGTCCAGGGTGTCCAGGTATTCCGCTCCGTAGTTTCCTGTGTCCACGTATTGGATGTGGAAGTCCAGGGTATCCAGGTATTCCGCTACGTAGTTTGTTGTGTGTAGGTACTGGATGTGGAAGTCCAGGGTGTCCAGGTATTCCGCTTCGTCGTTTTCTGTATCTAGGTGTCGGATGTGGAAGTCCAGGGTGTCCAGGTATTCCGCTTCTTAGTTTTCTGTATCTAGGTGTCGGATGTGGAAGTCCAGGGTGTCCAGGCATTCCGCTCCGTAGTTTCCTGTGCCCAGGTGTCGGATGTGGAAGTTCAGGGTGTCCAGGTATTCCGCTTCGTAGTTCTCTGTATATAGGTGTCGGATATGGAAGTCCAGGGTGTCCAGGTATTCCGCTCCGTAGTTTCCTGTGTCCAGGTATTGGATGTGGAAGTCCAGGGTATCCAGGTATTCCGCTACGTAGTTTGTTGTGTCTAGGTACTGGATGTGGAATTCCAGGGTGTCCAGGTATTCCGCTTCGTAGTTTTCTGTATCTAGGTGTCGGATGTGGAAGTCCAGGGTGTCCAGGTATTCCGCTTCGTAGTTTTCTGTATCTAGGTGTCGGATGTGGAAGTCCAGGGTGTCCAGGTATTCCGCTTCGTAGTTTTCTGTATCTAGGTGTCGGATGTGGAAGTTCAGGGTGTCCAGGTATTCCGCTTCGTAGTTTTCTGTATCTAGGTGTCGGATGTGGAAGTCCAGGGTGTCCAGGTATTCCGCTTCGTAGTTTTCTGTATCTAGGTGTCGGATGTGGAAGTCCAGGGTGTCCAGGCATTGCGCTATGTAGTTTCCTGTGCCCAGGTGTCGGATGTGGAAGTTCAGGTTGTCCAGGTATTCCGCTTCGTAGTTTTCTGTATCTAGGTGTCGGATGTGGAAGTCCAGGGTGTCCAGGTATTCCGCTTCGTAGTTTTCTGTATCTAGGTGTCGGATGTGGAAGTTCAGGGTGTCCAGGTATTCCGCTTCGTAGTTTTCTGTATCTAGGTGTCGGATGTGGAAGTCCAGGGTGTCCAGGTATTCCGCTTCGTAGTTTTCTGTATCTAGGTGTCGGATGTGGAAGTCCAGGGTGTCCAGGTATTCCGCTTCGTAGTTTTCTGTATCTAGGTGTCGGATGTGGAAGTCCAGGGTGTCCAGGTATTCCGCTTCGTAGTTTTCTGTATCTAGGTGTCGGATGTGGAAGTCCAGGGTGTCCAGGTATTCCGCTCCGTAGTTTCCTGTGTCCAGGTATTGGATGTGGAAGTCCAGGGTATCCAGGTATTCCGCTACGTAGTTTGTTGTGTCTAGGTACTTGATGTGGAAGTCCAGGGTGTCCAGGTATTCCGCTTCGTAGTTTTCTGTATCTAGGTGTCGGATGTGGAAGTCCAGGGTGTCCAGGTATTCCGCTTCGTAGTTTTCTGTATCTAGGTGTCGGATGTGGAAGTCCAGGGTGTCCAGGCATTCCGCTCCGTAGTTTCCTGTGCCCAGGTGTCGGATGTGGAAGTTCAGGTTGTCCAGGTATTCCGCTTCGTAGTTTTCTGTATCTAGGTGTCGGATGTGGAAGCCCAGGGTGTCCAGGTATTCCGCTTCGTAGTTTTCTGTATCTAGGTGTCGGATGTGGAAGTTCAGGGTGTCCAGGTATTCCGCTTCGTAGTTTTCTGTATCTAGGTGTCGGATGTGGAAGTCCAGGGTGTCCAGGTATTCCGCTTCGTAGTTTTCTGTATCTAGGTGTCGGATGTGGAAGTCCAGGGTGTCCAGGTATTCCGCTTCGTAGTTTTCTGTATCTAGGTGTCGGATGTGGAAGTCCAGGGTGTCCAGGTATTCCGCTTCGTAGTTTTCTGTATCTAGGTGTCGGATGTGGAAGTCCAGGGTGTCCAGGTATTCCGCTCCGTAGTTTCCTGTGTCCACGTATTGGATGTGGAAGTCCAGGGTATCCAGGTATTCCGCTACGTAGTTTGTTGTGTGTAGGTACTGGATGTGGAAGTCCAGGGTGTCCAGGTATTCCGCTTCGTAGTTTTCTGTATCTAGGTGTCGGATGTGGAAGTCCAGGGTGTCCAGGTATTCCGCTTCGTAGTTTTCTGTATCTAGGTGTCGGATGTGGAAGTCCAGGGTGTCCAGGCATTCCGCTCCGTAGTTTCCTGTGCCCAGGTGTCGGATGTGGAAGTTCAGGGTGTCCAGGTATTCCGCTTCGTAGTTCTCTGTATATAGGTGTCGGATGTGGAAGTCCAGGGTGTCCAGGTATTCCGCTCCGTAGTTTCCTGTGTCCAGGTATTGGATGTGGAAGTCCAGGGTATCCAGGTATTCCGCTACGTAGTTTGTTGTGTCTAGGTACTGGATGTGGAATTCCAGGGTGTCCAGGTATTCCGCTTCGTAGTTTTCTGTATCTAGGTGTCGGATGTGGAAGTCCAGGGTGTCCAGGTATTCCGCTTCGTAGTTTTCTGTATCTAGGTGTCGGATGTGGAAGTCCAGGGTGTCCAGGTATTCCGCTTCGTAGTTTTCTGTATCTAGGTGTCGGATGTGGAAGTCCAGGGTGTCCAGGTATTCCGCTTCGTAGTTTTCTATATCTAGGTGTCGGATGTGGAAGTTCAGGGTGTCCAGGTATTCCGCTTCCTAGTTTTCTGTATCTAGGTGTCGGATGTGGAAGTCCAGGGTGTCCAGGCATTCCGCTCCGTAGTTTCCTGTGCCCAGGTGTCGGATGTGGAAGTTCATGTTGTCCAGGTATTCCGCTTCGTAGTTTTCTGTATCTAGGTGTCGGATGTGGAAGTCCAGGGTGTCCAGGTATTCCGCTTCGTAGTTTTCTGTATCTAGGTGTCGGATGTGGAAGTTCAGGGTTTCCAGGTATTCCGCTTCGTAGTTTTCTGTATCTAGGTGTCGGATGTGGAAGTCCAGGGTGTCCAGGTATTCCGCTCCGTAGTTTCCTGTGTCCAGGTATTGGATGTGGAAGTCCAGGGTATCCAGGTATTCCGCTACGTAGTTTGTTGTGTCTAGGTACTGGATGTGGAAGTCCAGGGTGTCCAGGTATTCCGCTTCGTAGTTTTCTGTATCTAGGTGTCGGATGTGGAAGTCCAGGGTGTCCAGGTATTCCGCTTCGTAGTTTTCTGTATCTAGGTGTCGGATGTGGAAGTCCAGGGTGTCCAGGCATTCCGCTCCGTAGTTTCCTGTGCCCAGGTGTCGGATGTGGAAGTTCAGGTTGTCCAGGTATTCCGCTTCGTAGTTTTCTGTATCTAGGTGTCGGATGTGGAAGTCCAGGGTGTCCAGGTATTCCGCTTCGTAGTTTTCTGTATCTAGGTGTCGGATGTGGAAGTTCAGGGTGTCCAGGTATTCCGCTTCGTAGTTTTCTGTATCTAGGTGTCGGATGTGGAAGTCCAGGGTGTCCAGGTATTCCGCTTCGTAGTTTTCTGTATCTAGGTGTCGGATGTGGAAGTCCAGGGTGTCCAGGTATTCCGCTTCGTAGTTTTCTGTATCTAGGTGTCGGATGTGGAAGTCCAGGGTGTCCAGGTATTCCGCTTCGTAGTTTTCTGTATCTAGGTGTCGGATGTGGAAGTCCAGGGTGTCCAGGTATTCCGCTCCGTAGTTTCCTGTGTCCACGTATTGGATGTGGAAGTCCAGGGTATCCAGGTATTCCGCTACGTAGTTTGTTGTGTGTAGGTACTGGATGTGGAAGTCCAGGGTGTCCAGGTATTCCGCTTCGTAGTTTTCTGTATCTAGGTGTCGGATGTGGAAGTCCAGGGTGTCCAGGTATTCCGCTTCGTAGTTTTCTGTATCTAGGTGTCGGATGTGGAAGTCCAGGGTGTCCAGGCATTCCGCTCCGTAGTTTCCTGTGCCCAGGTGTCGGATGTGGAAGTTCAGGGTGTCCAGGTATTCCGCTTCGTAGTTCTCTGTATATAGGTGTCGGATGTGGAAGTCCAGGGTGTCCAGGTATTCCGCTCCGTAGTTTCCTGTGTCCAGGTATTGGATGTGGAAGTCCAGGGTATACAGGTATTCCGCTACGTAGTTTGTTGTGTCTAGGTACTGGATGTGGAATTCCAGGGTGTCCAGGTATTCCGCTTCGTAGTTTTCTGTATCTAGGTGTCGGATGTGGAAGTCCAGGGTGTCCAGGTATTCCGCTTCGTAGTTTTCTGTATCTAGGTGTCGGATGTGGAAGTCCAGGGTGTCCAGGTATTCCGCTTCGTAGTTTTCTGTATCTAGGTGTCGGATGTGGAAGTCCAGGGTGTCCAGGTATTCCGCTTCGTAGTTTTCTATATCTAGGTGTCGGATGTGGAAGTTCAGGGTGTCCAGGTATTCCGCTTCCTAGTTTTCTGTATCTAGGTGTCGGATGTGGAAGTCCAGGGTGTCCAGGCATTCCGCTCCGTAGTTTCCTGTGCCCAGGTGTCGGATGTGGAAGTTCATGTTGTCCAGGTATTCCGCTTCGTAGTTTTCTGTATCTAGGTGTCGGATGTGGAAGTCCAGGGTGTCCAGGTATTCCGCTTCGTAGTTTTCTGTATCTAGGTGTCGGATGTGGAAGTTCAGGGTTTCCAGGTATTCCGCTTCGTAGTTTTCTGTATCTAGGTGTCGGATGTGGAAGTCCAGGGTGTCCAGGTATTCCGCTTCGTAGTTTTCTGTATCTAGGTGTCGGATGTGGAAGTCCAGGGTGTCCAGGCATTGCGCTATGTAGTTTCCTGTGCCCAGGTGTCGGATGTGGAAGTTCAGGTTGTCCAGGTATTCCGCTTCGTAGTTTTCTGTATCTAGGTGTCAGATGTGGAAGTCCAGGGTGTCCAGGTATTCCGCTTCGTAGTTTTCTGTATCTAGGTGTCGGATGTGGAAGTTCAGGGTGTCCAGGTATTCCGCTTCGTAGTTTTCTGTATCTAGGTGTCGGATGTGGAAGTCCAGGGTGTCCAGGTATTCCGCTTCGTAGTTTTCTGTATCTAGGTGTCGGATGTGGAAGTCCAGGGTGTCCAGGTATTCCGCTACGTAGTTTGTTGTGTCTAGGTACTGGATGTGGAATTCCAGGGTGTCCAGGTATTCCGCTTCGTAGTTTTCTGTATCTAGGTGTCGGATGTGGAAGTCCAGGGTGTCCAGGTATTCCGCTTCGTAGTTTTCTGTATCTAGGTGTCGGATGTGGAAGTCCAGGGTGTCCAGGTATTCCGCTTCGTAGTTTTCTGTATCTAGGTGTCGGATGTGGAAGTTCAGGGTGTCCAGGTATTCCGCTTCGTAGTTTTCTGTATCTAGGTGTCGGATGTGGAAGTCCAGGGTGTCCAGGTATTCCGCTTCGTAGTTTTCTGTATCTAGGTGTCGGATGTGGAAGTCCAGGGTGTCCAGGCATTGCGCTATGTAGTTTCCTGTGCCCAGGTGTCGGATGTGGAAGTTCAGGTTGTCCAGGTATTCCGCTTCGTAGTTTTCTGTATCTAGGTGTCGGATGTGGAAGTCCAGGGTGTCCAGGTATTCCGCTTCGTAGTTTTCTGTATCTAGGTGTCGGATGTGGAAGTTCAGGGTGTCCAGGTATTCCGCTTCGTAGTTTTCTGTATCTAGGTGTCGGATGTGGAAGTCCAGGGTGTCCAGGTATTCCGCTTCGTAGTTTTCTGTATCTAGGTGTCGGATGTGGAAGTCCAGGGTGTCCAGGTATTCCGCTTCGTAGTTTTCTGTATCTAGGTGTCGGATGTGGAAGTCCAGGGTGTCCAGGTATTCCGCTTCGTAGTTTTCTGTATCTAGGTGTCGGATGTGGAAGTCCAGGGTGTCCAGGTATTCCGCTCCGTAGTTTCCTGTGTCCAGGTATTGGATGTGGAAGTCCAGGGTATCCAGGTATTCCGCTACGTAGTTTGTTGTGTCTAGGTACTTGATGTGGAAGTCCAGGGTGTCCAGGTATTCCGCTTCGTAGTTTTCTGTATCTAGGTGTCGGATGTGGAAGTCCAGGGTGTCCAGGTATTCCGCTTCGTAGTTTTCTGTATCTAGGTGTCGGATGTGGAAGTCCAGGGTGTCCAGGCATTCCGCTCCGTAGTTTCCTGTGCCCAGGTGTCGGATGTGGAAGTTCAGGTTGTCCAGGTATTCCGCTTCGTAGTTTTCTGTATCTAGGTGTCGGATGTGGAAGCCCAGGGTGTCCAGGTATTCCGCTTCGTAGTTTTCTGTATCTAGGTGTCGGATGTGGAAGTTCAGGGTGTCCAGGTATTCCGCTTCGTAGTTTTCTGTATCTAGGTGTCGGATGTGGAAGTCCAGGGTGTCCAGGTATTCCGCTTCGTAGTTTTCTGTATCTAGGTGTCGGATGTGGAAGTCCAGGGTGTCCAGGTATTCCGCTTCGTAGTTTTCTGTATCTAGGTGTCGGATGTGGAAGTCCAGGGTGTCCAGGTATTCCGCTTCGTAGTTTTCTGTATCTAGGTGTCGGATGTGGAAGTCCAGGGTGTCCAGGTATTCCGCTCCGTAGTTTCCTGTGTCCACGTATTGGATGTGGAAGTCCAGGGTATCCAGGTATTCCGCTACGTAGTTTGTTGTGTGTAGGTACTGGATGTGGAAGTCCAGGGTGTCCAGGTATTCCGCTTCGTAGTTTTCTGTATCTAGGTGTCGGATGTGGAAGTCCAGGGTGTCCAGGTATTCCGCTTCGTAGTTTTCTGTATCTAGGTGTCGGATGTGGAAGTCCAGGGTGTCCAGGCATTCCGCTCCGTAGTTTCCTGTGCCCAGGTGTCGGATGTGGAAGTTCAGGGTGTCCAGGTATTCCGCTTCGTAGTTCTCTGTATATAGGTGTCGGATGTGGAAGTCCAGGGTGTCCAGGTATTCCGCTCCGTAGTTTCCTGTGTCCAGGTATTGGATGTGGAAGTCCAGGGTATCCAGGTATTCCGCTACGTAGTTTGTTGTGTCTAGGTACTGGATGTGGAATTCCAGGGTGTCCAGGTATTCCGCTTCGTAGTTTTCTGTATCTAGGTGTCGGATGTGGAAGTCCAGGGTGTCCAGGTATTCCGCTTCGTAGTTTTCTGTATCTAGGTGTCGGATGTGGAAGTCCAGGGTGTCCAGGTATTCCGCTTCGTAGTTTTCTGTATCTAGGTGTCGGATGTGGAAGTCCAGGGTGTCCAGGTATTCCGCTTCGTAGTTTTCTATATCTAGGTGTCGGATGTGGAAGTTCAGGGTGTCCAGGTATTCCGCTTCCTAGTTTTCTGTATCTAGGTGTCGGATGTGGAAGTCCAGGGTGTCCAGGCATTCCGCTCCGTAGTTTCCTGTGCCCAGGTGTCGGATGTGGAAGTTCATGTTGTCCAGGTATTCCGCTTCGTAGTTTTCTGTATCTAGGTGTCGGATGTGGAAGTCCAGGGTGTCCAGGTATTCCGCTTCGTAGTTTTCTGTATCTAGGTGTCGGATGTGGAAGTTCAGGGTTTCCAGGTATTCCGCTTCGTAGTTTTCTGTATCTAGGTGTCGGATGTGGAAGTCCAGGGTGTCCAGGTATTCCGCTCCGTAGTTTCCTGTGTCCAGGTATTGGATGTGGAAGTCCAGGGTATCCAGGTATTCCGCTACGTAGTTTGTTGTGTCTAGGTACTGGATGTGGAAGTCCAGGGTGTCCAGGTATTCCGCTTCGTAGTTTTCTGTATCTAGGTGTCGGATGTGGAAGTCCAGGGTGTCCAGGTATTCCGCTTCGTAGTTTTCTGTATCTAGGTGTCGGATGTGGAAGTCCAGGGTGTCCAGGCATTCCGCTCCGTAGTTTCCTGTGCCCAGGTGTCGGATGTGGAAGTTCAGGTTGTCCAGGTATTCCGCTTCGTAGTTTTCTGTATCTAGGTGTCGGATGTGGAAGTCCAGGGTGTCCAGGTATTCCGCTTCGTAGTTTTCTGTATCTAGGTGTCGGATGTGGAAGTTCAGGGTGTCCAGGTATTCCGCTTCGTAGTTTTCTGTATCTAGGTGTCGGATGTGGAAGTCCAGGGTGTCCAGGTATTCCGCTTCGTAGTTTTCTGTATCTAGGTGTCGGATGTGGAAGTCCAGGGTGTCCAGGTATTCCGCTTCGTAGTTTTCTGTATCTAGGTGTCGGGTGTGGAAGTCCAGGGTGTCCAGGTATTCCGCTTCGTAGTTTTCTGTATCTAGGTGTCGGATGTGGAAGTCCAGGGTGTCCAGGTATTCCGCTCCGTAGTTTCCTGTGTCCACGTATTGGATGTGGAAGTCCAGGGTATCCAGGTATTCCGCTACGTAGTTTGTTGTGTGTAGGTACTGGATGTGGAAGTCCAGGGTGTCCAGGTATTCCGCTTCGTAGTTTTCTGTATCTAGGTGTCGGATGTGGAAGTCCAGGGTGTCCAGGTATTCCGCTTCGTAGTTTTCTGTATCTAGGTGTCGGATGTGGAAGTCCAGGGTGTCCAGGCATTCCGCTCCGTAGTTTCCTGTGCCCAGGTGTCGGATGTGGAAGTTCAGGGTGTCCAGGTATTCCGCTTCGTAGTTCTCTGTATATAGGTGTCGGATGTGGAAGTCCAGGGTGTCCAGGTATTCCGCTCCGTAGTTTCCTGTGTCCAGGTATTGGATGTGGAAGTCCAGGGTATACAGGTATTCCGCTACGTAGTTTGTTGTGTCTAGGTACTGGATGTGGAATTCCAGGGTGTCCAGGTATTCCGCTTCGTAGTTTTCTGTATCTAGGTGTCGGATGTGGAAGTCCAGGGTGTCCAGGTATTCCGCTTCGTAGTTTTCTGTATCTAGGTGTCGGATGTGGAAGTCCAGGGTGTCCAGGTATTCCGCTTCGTAGTTTTCTGTATCTAGGTGTCGGATGTGGAAGTCCAGGGTGTCCAGGTATTCCGCTTCGTAGTTTTCTATATCTAGGTGTCGGATGTGGAAGTTCAGGGTGTCCAGGTATTCCGCTTCCTAGTTTTCTGTATCTAGGTGTCGGATGTGGAAGTCCAGGGTGTCCAGGCATTCCGCTCCGTAGTTTCCTGTGCCCAGGTGTCGGATGTGGAAGTTCATGTTGTCCAGGTATTCCGCTTCGTAGTTTTCTGTATCTAGGTGTCGGATGTGGAAGTCCAGGGTGTCCAGGTATTCCGCTTCGTAGTTTTCTGTATCTAGGTGTCGGATGTGGAAGTTCAGGGTTTCCAGGTATTCCGCTTCGTAGTTTTCTGTATCTAGGTGTCGGATGTGGAAGTCCAGGGTTTCCAGGTATTCCGCTTCGTAGTTTTCTGTATCTAGGTGTCGGATGTGGAAGTCCAGGGTGTCCAGGTATTCCGCTCCGTAGTTTCCTGTGTCCAGGTATTGGATGTGGAAGTCCAGGGTATCCAGGTATTCCGCTACGTAGTTTGTTGTGTCTAGGTACTGGATGTGGAAGTCCAGGGTGTCCAGGTATTCCGCTTCGTAGTTTTCTGTATCTAGGTGTCGGATGTGGAAGTCCAGGGTGTCCAGGTATTCCGCTTCGTAGTTTTCTGTATCTAGGTGTCGGATGTGGAAGTCCAGGGTGTCCAGGCATTCCGCTCCGTAGTTTCCTGTGCCCAGGTGTCGGATGTGGAAGTTCAGGTTGTCCAGGTATTCCGCTTCGTAGTTTTCTGTATCTAGGTGTCGGATGTGGAAGTCCAGGGTGTCCAGGTATTCCGCTTCGTAGTTTTCTGTATCTAGGTGTCGGATGTGGAAGTTCAGGGTGTCCAGGTATTCCGCTTCGTAGTTTTCTGTATCTAGGTGTCGGATGTGGAAGTCCAGGGTGTCCAGGTATTCCGCTTCGTAGTTTTCTGTATCTAGGTGTCGGATGTGGAAGTCCAGGGTGTCCAGGTATTCCGCTTCGTAGTTTTCTGTATCTAGGTGTCGGGTGTGGAAGTCCAGGGTGTCCAGGTATTCCGCTTCGTAGTTTTCTGTATCTAGGTGTCGGATGTGGAAGTCCAGGGTGTCCAGGTATTCCGCTCCGTAGTTTCCTGTGTCCACGTATTGGATGTGGAAGTCCAGGGTATCCAGGTATTCCGCTACGTAGTTTGTTGTGTGTAGGTACTGGATGTGGAAGTCCAGGGTGTCCAGGTATTCCGCTTCGTAGTTTTCTGTATCTAGGTGTCGGATGTGGAAGTCCAGGGTGTCCAGGTATTCCGCTTCGTAGTTTTCTGTATCTAGGTGTCGGATGTGGAAGTCCAGGGTGTCCAGGCATTCCGCTCCGTAGTTTCCTGTGCCCAGGTGTCGGATGTGGAAGTTCAGGGTGTCCAGGTATTCCGCTTCGTAGTTCTCTGTATATAGGTGTCGGATGTGGAAGTCCAGGGTGTCCAGGTATTCCGCTCCGTAGTTTCCTGTGTCCAGGTATTGGATGTGGAAGTCCAGGGTATCCAGGTATTCCGCTACGTAGTTTGTTGTGTCTAGGTACTGGATGTGGAATTCCAGGGTGTCCAGGTATTCCGCTTCGTAGTTTTCTGTATCTAGGTGTCGGATGTGGAAGTCCAGGGTGTCCAGGTATTCCGCTTCGTAGTTTTCTGTATCTAGGTGTCGGATGTGGAAGTCCAGGGTGTCCAGGTATTCCGCTTCGTAGTTTTCTGTATCTAGGTGTCGGATGTGGAAGTCCAGGGTGTCCAGGTATTCCGCTTCGTAGTTTTCTATATCTAGGTGTCGGATGTGGAAGTTCAGGGTGTCCAGGTATTCCGCTTCCTAGTTTTCTGTATCTAGGTGTCGGATGTGGAAGTCCAGGGTGTCCAGGCATTCCGCTCCGTAGTTTCCTGTGCCCAGGTGTCGGATGTGGAAGTTCATGTTGTCCAGGTATTCCGCTTCGTAGTTTTCTGTATCTAGGTGTCGGATGTGGAAGTCCAGGGTGTCCAGGTATTCCGCTTCGTAGTTTTCTGTATCTAGGTGTCGGATGTGGAAGTTCAGGGTTTCCAGGTATTCCGCTTCGTAGTTTTCTGTATCTAGGTGTCGGATGTGGAAGTCCAGGGTGTCCAGGTATTCCGCTCCGTAGTTTCCTGTGTCCAGGTATTGGATGTGGAAGTCCAGGGTATCCAGGTATTCCGCTACGTAGTTTGTTGTGTCTAGGTACTGGATGTGGAAGTCCAGGGTGTCCAGGTATTCCGCTTCGTAGTTTTCTGTATCTAGGTGTCGGATGTGGAAGTCCAGGGTGTCCAGGTATTCCGCTTCGTAGTTTTCTGTATCTAGGTGTCGGATGTGGAAGTCCAGGGTGTCCAGGCATTCCGCTCCGTAGTTTCCTGTGCCCAGGTGTCGGATGTGGAAGTTCAGGTTGTCCAGGTATTCCGCTTCGTAGTTTTCTGTATCTAGGTGTCGGATGTGGAAGTCCAGGGTGTCCAGGTATTCCGCTTCGTAGTTTTCTGTATCTAGGTGTCGGATGTGGAAGTTCAGGGTGTCCAGGTATTCCGCTTCGTAGTTTTCTGTATCTAGGTGTCGGATGTGGAAGTCCAGGGTGTCCAGGTATTCCGCTTCGTAGTTTTCTGTATCTAGGTGTCGGATGTGGAAGTCCAGGGTGTCCAGGTATTCCGCTTCGTAGTTTTCTGTATCTAGGTGTCGGGTGTGGAAGTCCAGGGTGTCCAGGTATTCCGCTTCGTAGTTTTCTGTATCTAGGTGTCGGATGTGGAAGTCCAGGGTGTCCAGGTATTCCGCTCCGTAGTTTCCTGTGTCCACGTATTGGATGTGGAAGTCCAGGGTATCCAGGTATTCCGCTACGTAGTTTGTTGTGTGTAGGTACTGGATGTGGAAGTCCAGGGTGTCCAGGTATTCCGCTTCGTAGTTTTCTGTATCTAGGTGTCGGATGTGGAAGTCCAGGGTGTCCAGGTATTCCGCTTCGTAGTTTTCTGTATCTAGGTGTCGGATGTGGAAGTCCAGGGTGTCCAGGCATTCCGCTCCGTAGTTTCCTGTGCCCAGGTGTCGGATGTGGAAGTTCAGGGTGTCCAGGTATTCCGCTTCGTAGTTCTCTGTATATAGGTGTCGGATGTGGAAGTCCAGGGTGTCCAGGTATTCCGCTCCGTAGTTTCCTGTGTCCAGGTATTGGATGTGGAAGTCCAGGGTATACAGGTATTCCGCTACGTAGTTTGTTGTGTCTAGGTACTGGATGTGGAATTCCAGGGTGTCCAGGTATTCCGCTTCGTAGTTTTCTGTATCTAGGTGTCGGATGTGGAAGTCCAGGGTGTCCAGGTATTCCGCTTCGTAGTTTTCTGTATCTAGGTGTCGGATGTGGAAGTCCAGGGTGTCCAGGTATTCCGCTTCGTAGTTTTCTGTATCTAGGTGTCGGATGTGGAAGTCCAGGGTGTCCAGGTATTCCGCTTCGTAGTTTTCTATATCTAGGTGTCGGATGTGGAAGTTCAGGGTGTCCAGGTATTCCGCTTCCTAGTTTTCTGTATCTAGGTGTCGGATGTGGAAGTCCAGGGTGTCCAGGCATTCCGCTCCGTAGTTTCCTGTGCCCAGGTGTCGGATGTGGAAGTTCATGTTGTCCAGGTATTCCGCTTCGTAGTTTTCTGTATCTAGGTGTCGGATGTGGAAGTCCAGGGTGTCCAGGTATTCCGCTTCGTAGTTTTCTGTATCTAGGTGTCGGATGTGGAAGTTCAGGGTTTCCAGGTATTCCGCTTCGTAGTTTTCTGTATCTAGGTGTCGGATGTGGAAGTCCAGGGTTTCCAGGTATTCCGCTTCGTAGTTTTCTGTATCTAGGTGTCGGATGTGGAAGTCCAGGGTGTCCAGGTATTCCGCTCCGTAGTTTCCTGTGTCCAGGTATTGGATGTGGAAGTCCAGGGTATCCAGGTATTCCGCTACGTAGTTTGTTGTGTCTAGGTACTGGATGTGGAAGTCCAGGGTGTCCAGGTATTCCGCTTCGTAGTTTTCTGTATCTAGGTGTCGGATGTGGAAGTCCAGGGTGTCCAGGTATTCCGCTTCGTAGTTTTCTGTATCTAGGTGTCGGATGTGGAAGTCCAGGGTGTCCAGGCATTCCGCTCCGTAGTTTCCTGTGCCCAGGTGTCGGATGTGGAAGTTCAGGTTGTCCAGGTATTCCGCTTCGTAGTTTTCTGTATCTAGGTGTCGGATGTGGAAGTCCAGGGTGTCCAGGTATTCCGCTTCGTAGTTTTCTGTATCTAGGTGTCGGATGTGGAAGTTCAGGGTGTCCAGGTATTCCGCTTCGTAGTTTTCTGTATCTAGGTGTCGGATGTGGAAGTCCAGGGTGTCCAGGTATTCCGCTTCGTAGTTTTCTGTATCTAGGTGTCGGATGTGGAAGTCCAGGGTGTCCAGGTATTCCGCTTCGTAGTTTTCTGTATCTAGGTGTCGGGTGTGGAAGTCCAGGGTGTCCAGGTATTCCGCTTCGTAGTTTTCTGTATCTAGGTGTCGGATGTGGAAGTCCAGGGTGTCCAGGTATTCCGCTCCGTAGTTTCCTGTGTCCACGTATTGGATGTGGAAGTCCAGGGTATCCAGGTATTCCGCTACGTAGTTTGTTGTGTGTAGGTACTGGATGTGGAAGTCCAGGGTGTCCAGGTATTCCGCTTCGTAGTTTTCTGTATCTAGGTGTCGGATGTGGAAGTCCAGGGTGTCCAGGTATTCCGCTTCGTAGTTTTCTGTATCTAGGTGTCGGATGTGGAAGTCCAGGGTGTCCAGGCATTCCGCTCCGTAGTTTCCTGTGCCCAGGTGTCGGATGTGGAAGTTCAGGGTGTCCAGGTATTCCGCTTCGTAGTTCTCTGTATATAGGTGTCGGATGTGGAAGTCCAGGGTGTCCAGGTATTCCGCTCCGTAGTTTCCTGTGTCCAGGTATTGGATGTGGAAGTCCAGGGTATACAGGTATTCCGCTACGTAGTTTGTTGTGTCTAGGTACTGGATGTGGAATTCCAGGGTGTCCAGGTATTCCGCTTCGTAGTTTTCTGTATCTAGGTGTCGGATGTGGAAGTCCAGGGTGTCCAGGTATTCCGCTTCGTAGTTTTCTGTATCTAGGTGTCGGATGTGGAAGTCCAGGGTGTCCAGGTATTCCGCTTCGTAGTTTTCTGTATCTAGGTGTCGGATGTGGAAGTCCAGGGTGTCCAGGTATTCCGCTTCGTAGTTTTCTATATCTAGGTGTCGGATGTGGAAGTTCAGTGTGTCCAGGTATTCCGCTTCCTAGTTTTCTGTATCTAGGTGTCGGATGTGGAAGTCCAGGGTGTCCAGGCATTCCGCTCCGTAGTTTCCTGTGCCCAGGTGTCGGATGTGGAAGTTCATGTTGTCCAGGTATTCCGCTTCGTAGTTTTCTGTATCTAGGTGTCGGATGTGGAAGTCCAGGGTGTCCAGGTATTCCGCTTCGTAGTTTTCTGTATCTAGGTGTCGGATGTGGAAGTTCAGGGTTTCCAGGTATTCCGCTTCGTAGTTTTCTGTATCTAGGTGTCGGATGTGGAAGTCCAGGGTGTCCAGGTATTCCGCTTCGTAGTTTTCTGTATCTAGGTGTCGGATGTGGAAGTCCAGGGTGTCCAGGCATTGCGCTATGTAGTTTCCTGTGCCCAGGTGTCGGATGTGGAAGTTCAGGTTGTCCAGGTATTCCGCTTCGTAGTTTTCTGTATCTAGGTGTCAGATGTGGAAGTCCAGGGTGTCCAGGTATTCCGCTTCGTAGTTTTCTGTATCTAGGTGTCGGATGTGGAAGTTCAGGGTGTCCAGGTATTCCGCTTCGTAGTTTTCTGTATCTAGGTGTCGGATGTGGAAGTCCAGGCGGTCCAGGTATTCCGCTTCGTAGTTTTCTGTATCTAGGTGTCGGATGTGGAAGTCCAGGGTGTCCAGGTATTCCGCTTCGTAGTTTTCAGTATCTAGGTGTCGGATGTGGAAGTCCAGGGTGTCCAGGTATTCCGCTTCGTAGTTTTCTGTATCTAGGTGTCGGATGTGGAAGTCCAGGGTGTCCAGGTATTCCGCTCCGTAGTTTCCTGTGTCCAGGTATTGGATGTGGAAGTCCAGGGTATCCAGGTATTCCGCTACGTAGTTTGTTGTGTCTAGGTACTGGATGTGGAAGTCCAGGGTGTCCAGGTATTCCGCTTCGTAGTTTTCTGTATCTAGGTGTCGGATGTGGAAGTCCAGGGTGTCCAGGTATTCCGCTTCGTAGTTTTCTGTATCTAGGTGTCGGATGTGGAAGTCCAGGGTGTCCAGGCATTCCGCTCCGTAGTTTCCTGTGCCCAGGTGTCGGATGTGGAAGTTCAGGGTGTCCAGGTATTCCGCTTCGTAGTTCTCTGTATATAGGTGTCGGATGTGGAAGTCCAGGGTGTCCAGGTATTCCGCTCCGTAGTTTCCTGTGTCCAGGTATTGGATGTGGAAGTCCAGGGTATCCAGGTATTCCGCTACGTAGTTTGTTGTGTCTAGGTACTGGATGTGGAAGTCCAGGGTGTCCAGGTATTCCGCTTCGTAGTTTTCTGTATCTAGGTGTCGGATGTGGAAGTCCAGGGTGTCCAGGTATTCCGCTTCGTAGTTTTCTGTATCTAGGTGTCGGATGTGGAAGTCCAGGGTGTCCAGGTATTCCGCTTCGTAGTTTTCTGTATCTAGGTGTCGGATGTGGAAGTCCAGGGTGTCCAGGTATTCCGCTTCGTAGTTTCCTATATCTAGGTGTCGGATGTGGAAGTTCAGGGTGTCCAGGTATTCCGCTTCGTAGTTTTCTGTATCTAGGTGTCGGATGTGGAAGTCCAGGGTGTCCAGGTATTCCGCTTCGTAGTTTTCTGTATCTAGGTGTCGGATGTGGAAGTCCAGGGTGTCCAGGCATTCCGCTCCGTAGTTTCTTGTGCCCAGGTGTCGGATGTGGAAGTTCAGGGTGTCCAGGTATTCCGCTTCGTAGTTCTCTGTATATAGGTGTCGGATGTGGAAGTCCAGGGTGTCCAGGTATTCCGCTCCGTAGTTTCCTGTGTCCAGGTATTGGATGTGGAAGTCCAGGGTATCCAGGTATTCCGCTACGTAGTTTGTTGTGTCTAGGTACTGGATGTGGAAGTCCAGGGTGTCCAGGTATTCCGCTTCGTAGTTTTCTGTATCTAGGTGTCGGATGTGGAAGTCCAGGGTGTCCAGGTATTCCGCTTCGTAGTTTTCTGTATCTAGGTGTCGGATGTGGAAGTCCAGGGTGTCCAGGTATTCCGCTTCGTAGTTTTCTGTATCTAGGTGTCGGATGTGGAAGTCCAGGGTGTCCAGGTATTCCGCTTCGTAGTTTCCTATATCTAGGTGTCGGATGTGGAAGTTCAGGGTGTCCAGGTATTCCGCTTCGTAGTTTTCTGTATCTAGGTGTCGGATGTGGAAGTCCAGGGTGTCCAGGTATTCCGCTTCGTAGTTTTCTGTATCTAGGTGTCGGATGTGGAAGTCCAGTGTGTCCAGGCATTCCGCTCCGTAGTTTCTTGTGCCCAGGTGTCGGATGTGGAAGTTCAGGGTGTCCAGGTATTCCGCTTCGTAGTTCTCTGTATATAGGTGTCGGATGTGGAAGTCCAGGGTGTCCAGGTATTCCGCTCCGTAGTTTCCTGTGTCCAGGTATTGGATGTGGACGTCCAGGGTATCCAGATATTCCGCTACGTAGTTTGTTGTGTCTAGGTACTGGATGTGGAAGTCCAGGGTGTCCAGGTATTCCGCTTCGTAGTTTTCTGTATCTAGTTGTCGGATGTGGAAGTCCAGGGTGTCCAGGTATTCCGCTTCGTAGTTTTCTGTATCTAGGTGTCGGATGTGGAAGTCCAGGGTGTCCAGGCATTCCGCTCCGTAGTTTCCTGTGCCCAGGTGTCGGATGTGGATGTTCATGTTGTCCAGGTATTCCGCTTCGTAGTTTTCTGTATCTAGGTGTCGGATGTGGAAGTCCAGGGTGTCCAGGTATTCCGCTTCGTAGTTTTCTGTATCTAGGTGTCGGATGTGGAAGTTCAGGGTGTCCAGGTATTCCGCTTCGTAGTTTTCTGTATCTAGGTGTCGGATGTGGAAGTCCAGGGTGTCCAGGTATTCCGCTTCGTAGTTTTCTGTATCTAGGTGTCGGATGTGGAAGTTCAGGGTGTCCAGGTATTCCGCTTCGTAGTTTTCTGTATCTAGGTGTCGGATGTGGAAGTCCAGGGTGTCCAGGTATTCCGCTTCGTAGTTTTCTGTATCTAGGTGTCGGATGTGGAAGTCCAGGGTGTCCAGGTATTCCGCTTCGTAGTTTTCTGTATCTAGGTGTCGGATGTGGAAGTCCAGGGTGTCCAGGTATTCCGCTCCGTAGTTTCCTGTGTCCAGGTATTGGATGTGGAAGTCCAGGGTATCCAGGTATTCCGCTACGTAGTTTGTTGTGTCTAGGTACTGGATGTGGAAGTCCAGGGTGTCCAGGTATTCCGCTTCGTAGTTTTCTGTATCTAGGTGTCGGATGTGGAAGTTCAGGGTTTCCAGGTATTCCGCTTCGTAGTTTTCTGTATCTAGGTGTCGGATGTGGAAGTCCAGGGTGTCCAGGTATTCCGCTTCGTAGTTTTCTGTATCTAGGTGTCGGATGTGGAAGTCCAGGGTGTCCAGGCATTGCGCTATGTAGTTTCCTGTGCCCAGGTGTCGGATGTGGAAGTTCAGGTTGTCCAGGTATTCCGCTTCGTAGTTTTCTGTATCTAGGTGTCAGATGTGGAAGTCCAGGGTGTCCAGGTATTCCGCTTCGTAGTTTTCTGTATCTAGGTGTCGGATGTGGAAGTTCAGGGTGTCCAGGTATTCCGCTTCGTAGTTTTCTGTATCTAGGTGTCGGATGTGGAAGTCCAGGGTGTCCAGGTATTCCGCTTCGTAGTTTTCTGTATCTAGGTGTCGGATGTGGAAGTCCAGGGTGTCCAGGTATTCCGCTTCGTAGTTTTCAGTATCTAGGTGTCGGATGTGGAAGTCCAGGGTGTCCAGGTATTCCGCTTCGTAGTTTTCTGTATCTAGGTGTCGGATGTGGAAGTCCAGGGTGTCCAGGTATTCCGCTCCGTAGTTTCCTGTGTCCAGGTATTGGATGTGGAAGTCCAGGGTATCCAGGTATTCCGCTACGTAGTTTGTTGTGTCTAGGTACTGGATGTGGAAGTCCAGGGTGTCCAGGTATTCCGCTTCGTAGTTTTCTGTATCTAGGTGTCGGATGTGGAAGTCCAGGGTGTCCAGGTATTCCGCTTCGTAGTTTTCTGTATCTAGGTGTCGGATGTGGAAGTCCAGGGTGTCCAGGCATTCCGCTCCGTAGTTTCCTGTGCCCAGGTGTCGGATGTGGAAGTTCAGGGTGTCCAGGTATTCCGCTTCGTAGTTCTCTGTATATAGGTGTCGGATGTGGAAGTCCAGGGTGTCCAGGTATTCCGCTCCGTAGTTTCCTGTGTCCAGGTATTGGATGTGGAAGTCCAGGGTATCCAGGTATTCCGCTACGTAGTTTGATGTGTCTAGGTACTGGATGTGGAAGTCCAGGGTGTCCAGGTATTCCGCTTCGTAGTTTTCTGTATCTAGGTGTCGGATGTGGAAGTCCAGGGTGTCCAGGTATTCCGCTTCGTAGTTTTCTGTATCTAGGTGTCGGATGTGGAAGTCCAGGGTGTCCAGGTATTCCGCTTCGTAGTTTTCTGTATCTAGGTGTCGGATGTGGAAGTCCAGGGTGTCCAGGTATTCCGCTTCGTAGTTTCCTATATCTAGGTGTCGGATGTGGAAGTTCAGGGTGTCCAGGTATTCCGCTTCGTAGTTTTCTGTATCTAGGTGTCGGATGTGGAAGTCCAGGGTGTCCAGGTATTCCGCTTCGTAGTTTTCTGTATCTAGGTGTCGGATGTGGAAGTCCAGGGTGTCCAGGCATTCCGCTCCGTAGTTTCTTGTGCCCAGGTGTCGGATGTGGAAGTTCAGGGTGTCCAGGTATTCCGCTTCGTAGTTCTCTGTATATAGGTGTCGGATGTGGAAGTCCAGGGTGTCCAGGTATTCCGCTCCGTAGTTTCCTGTGTCCAGGTATTGGATGTGGAAGTCCAGGGTATCCAGGTATTCCGCTACGTAGTTTGTTGTGTCTAGGTACTGGATGTGGAAGTCCAGGGTGTCCAGGTATTCCGCTTCGTAGTTTTCTGTATCTAGGTGTCGGATGTGGAAGTCCAGGGTGTCCAGGTATTCCGCTTCGTAGTTTTCTGTATCTAGGTGTCGGATGTGGAAGTCCAGGGTGTCCAGGTATTCCGCTTCGTAGTTTTCTGTATCTAGGTGTCGGATGTGGAAGTCCAGGGTGTCCAGGTATTCCGCTTCGTAGTTTCCTATATCTAGGTGTCGGATGTGGAAGTTCAGGGTGTCCAGGTATTCCGCTTCGTAGTTTTCTGTATCTAGGTGTCGGATGTGGAAGTCCAGGGTGTCCAGGTATTCCGCTTCGTAGTTTTCTGTATCTAGGTGTCGGATGTGGAAGTCCAGGGTGTCCAGGCATTCCGCTCCGTAGTTTCTTGTGCCCAGGTGTCGGATGTGGAAGTTCAGGGTGTCCAGGTATTCCGCTTCGTAGTTCTCTGTATATAGGTGTCGGATGTGGAAGTCCAGGGTGTCCAGGTATTCCGCTCCGTAGTTTCCTGTGTCCAGGTATTGGATGTGGACGTCCAGGGTATCCAGATATTCCGCTACGTAGTTTGTTGTGTCTAGGTACTGGATGTGGAAGTCCAGGGTGTCCAGGTATTCCGCTTCGTAGTTTTCTGTATCTAGTTGTCGGATGTGGAAGTCCAGGGTGTCCAGGTATTCCGCTTCGTAGTTTTCTGTATCTAGGTGTCGGATGTGGAAGTCCAGGGTGTCCAGGCATTCCGCTCCGTAGTTTCCTGTGCCCAGGTGTCGGATGTGGATGTTCATGTTGTCCAGGTATTCCGCTTCGTAGTTTTCTGTATCTAGGTGTCGGATGTGGAAGTCCAGGGTGTCCAGGTATTCCGCTTCGTAGTTTTCTGTATCTAGGTGTCGGATGTGGAAGTTCAGGGTGTCCAGGTATTCCGCTTCGTAGTTTTCTGTATCTAGGTGTCGGATGTGGAAGTCCAGGGTGTCCAGGTATTCCGCTTCGTAGTTTTCTGTATCTAGGTGTCGGATGTGGAAGTTCAGGGTGTCCAGGTATTCCGCTTCGTAGTTTTCTGTATTTAGGTGTCGGATGTGGAAGTCCAGGGTGTCCAGGTATTCCGCTTCGTAGTTTTCTGTATCTAGGTGTCGGATGTGGAAGTCCAGGGTGTCCAGGCATTCCGCTCCGTAGTTTCCTGTGCCCAGGTGTCGGATGTGGAAGTTCATGTTGTCCAGGTATTCCGCTTCGTAGTTTTCTGTATCTAGGTGTCGGATGTGGAAGTCCAGGGTGTCCAGGTATTCCGCTTCGTAGTTTTCTGTATCTAGGTGTCGGATGTGGAAGTTCAGGGTTTCCAGGTATTCCGCTTCGTAGTTTTCTGTATCTAGGTGTCGGATGTGGAAGTCCAGGGTGTCCAGGTATTCCGCTTCGTAGTTTTCTGTATCTAGGTGTCGGATGTGGAAGTCCAGGGTGTCCAGGCATTGCGCTATGTAGTTTCCTGTGCCCAGGTGTCGGATGTGGAAGTTCAGGTTGTCCAGGTATTCCGCTTCGTAGTTTTCTGTATCTAGGTGTCAGATGTGGAAGTCCAGGGTGTCCAGGTATTCCGCTTCGTAGTTTTCTGTATCTAGGTGTCGGATGTGGAAGTTCAGGGTGTCCAGGTATTCCGCTTCGTAGTTTTCTGTATCTAGGTGTCGGATGTGGAAGTCCAGGCGGTCCAGGTATTCCGCTTCGTAGTTTTCTGTATCTAGGTGTCGGATGTGGAAGTCCAGGGTGTCCAGGTATTCCGCTTCGTAGTTTTCAGTATCTAGGTGTCGGATGTGGAAGTCCAGGGTGTCCAGGTATTCCGCTTCGTAGTTTTCTGTATCTAGGTGTCGGATGTGGAAGTCCAGGGTGTCCAGGTATTCCGCTCCGTAGTTTCCTGTGTCCAGGTATTGGATGTGGAAGTCCAGGGTATCCAGGTATTCCGCTACGTAGTTTGTTGTGTCTAGGTACTGGATGTGGAAGTCCAGGGTGTCCAGGTATTCCGCTTCGTAGTTTTCTGTATCTAGGTGTCGGATGTGGAAGTCCAGGGTGTCCAGGTATTCCGCTTCGTAGTTTTCTGTATCTAGGTGTCGGATGTGGAAGTCCAGGGTGTCCAGGCATTCCGCTCCGTAGTTTCCTGTGCCCAGGTGTCGGATGTGGAAGTTCAGGGTGTCCAGGTATTCCGCTTCGTAGTTCTCTGTATATAGGTGTCGGATGTGGAAGTCCAGGGTGTCCAGGTATTCCGCTCCGTAGTTTCCTGTGTCCAGGTATTGGATGTGGAAGTCCAGGGTATCCAGGTATTCCGCTACGTAGTTTGTTGTGTCTAGGTACTGGATGTGGAAGTCCAGGGTGTCCAGGTATTCCGCTTCGTAGTTTTCTGTATCTAGGTGTCGGATGTGGAAGTCCAGGGTGTCCAGGTATTCCGCTTCGTAGTTTTCTGTATCTAGGTGTCGGATGTGGAAGTCCAGGGTGTCCAGGTATTCCGCTTCGTAGTTTTCTGTATCTAGGTGTCGGATGTGGAAGTCCAGGGTGTCCAGGTATTCCGCTTCGTAGTTTCCTATATCTAGGTGTCGGATGTGGAAGTTCAGGGTGTCCAGGTATTCCGCTTCGTAGTTTTCTGTATCTAGGTGTCGGATGTGGAAGTCCAGGGTGTCCAGGTATTCCGCTTCGTAGTTTTCTGTATCTAGGTGTCGGATGTGGAAGTCCAGGGTGTCCAGGCATTCCGCTCCGTAGTTTCTTGTGCCCAGGTGTCGGATGTGGAAGTTCAGGGTGTCCAGGTATTCCGCTTCGTAGTTCTCTGTATATAGGTGTCGGATGTGGAAGTCCAGGGTGTCCAGGTATTCCGCTCCGTAGTTTCCTGTGTCCAGGTATTGGATGTGGAAGTCCAGGGTATCCAGGTATTCCGCTACGTAGTTTGTTGTGTCTAGGTACTGGATGTGGAAGTCCAGGGTGTCCAGGTATTCCGCTTCGTAGTTTTCTGTATCTAGGTGTCGGATGTGGAAGTCCAGGGTGTCCAGGTATTCCGCTTCGTAGTTTTCTGTATCTAGGTGTCGGATGTGGAAGTCCAGGGTGTCCAGGTATTCCGCTTCGTAGTTTTCTGTATCTAGGTGTCGGATGTGGAAGTCCAGGGTGTCCAGGTATTCCGCTTCGTAGTTTCCTATATCTAGGTGTCGGATGTGGAAGTTCAGGGTGTCCAGGTATTCCGCTTCGTAGTTTTCTGTATCTAGGTGTCGGATGTGGAAGTCCAGGGTGTCCAGGTATTCCGCTTCGTAGTTTTCTGTATCTAGGTGTCGGATGTGGAAGTCCAGTGTGTCCAGGCATTCCGCTCCGTAGTTTCTTGTGCCCAGGTGTCGGATGTGGAAGTTCAGGGTGTCCAGGTATTCCGCTTCGTAGTTCTCTGTATATAGGTGTCGGATGTGGAAGTCCAGGGTGTCCAGGTATTCCGCTCCGTAGTTTCCTGTGTCCAGGTATTGGATGTGGACGTCCAGGGTATCCAGATATTCCGCTACGTAGTTTGTTGTGTCTAGGTACTGGATGTGGAAGTCCAGGGTGTCCAGGTATTCCGCTTCGTAGTTTTCTGTATCTAGTTGTCGGATGTGGAAGTCCAGGGTGTCCAGGTATTCCGCTTCGTAGTTTTCTGTATCTAGGTGTCGGATGTGGAAGTCCAGGGTGTCCAGGCATTCCGCTCCGTAGTTTCCTGTGCCCAGGTGTCGGATGTGGATGTTCATGTTGTCCAGGTATTCCGCTTCGTAGTTTTCTGTATCTAGGTGTCGGATGTGGAAGTCCAGGGTGTCCAGGTATTCCGCTTCGTAGTTTTCTGTATCTAGGTGTCGGATGTGGAAGTTCAGGGTGTCCAGGTATTCCGCTTCGTAGTTTTCTGTATCTAGGTGTCGGATGTGGAAGTCCAGGGTGTCCAGGTATTCCGCTTCGTAGTTTTCTGTATCTAGGTGTCGGATGTGGAAGTTCAGGGTGTCCAGGTATTCCGCTTCGTAGTTTTCTGTATCTAGGTGTCGGATGTGGAAGTCCAGGGTGTCCAGGTATTCCGCTTCGTAGTTTTCTGTATCTAGGTGTCGGATGTGGAAGTCCAGGGTGTCCAGGTATTCCGCTTCGTAGTTTTCTGTATCTAGGTGTCGGATGTGGAAGTCCAGGGTGTCCAGGTATTCCGCTCCGTAGTTTCCTGTGTCCAGGTATTGGATGTGGAAGTCCAGGGTATCCAGGTATTCCGCTACGTAGTTTGTTGTGTCTAGGTACTGGATGTGGAAGTCCAGGGTGTCCAGGTATTCCGCTTCGTAGTTTTCTGTATCTAGGTGTCGGATGTGGAAGTTCAGGGTTTCCAGGTATTCCGCTTCGTAGTTTTCTGTATCTAGGTGTCGGATGTGGAAGTCCAGGGTGTCCAGGTATTCCGCTTCGTAGTTTTCTGTATCTAGGTGTCGGATGTGGAAGTCCAGGGTGTCCAGGCATTGCGCTATGTAGTTTCCTGTGCCCAGGTGTCGGATGTGGAAGTTCAGGTTGTCCAGGTATTCCGCTTCGTAGTTTTCTGTATCTAGGTGTCAGATGTGGAAGTCCAGGGTGTCCAGGTATTCCGCTTCGTAGTTTTCTGTATCTAGGTGTCGGATGTGGAAGTTCAGGGTGTCCAGGTATTCCGCTTCGTAGTTTTCTGTATCTAGGTGTCGGATGTGGAAGTCCAGGGTGTCCAGGTATTCCGCTTCGTAGTTTTCTGTATCTAGGTGTCGGATGTGGAAGTCCAGGGTGTCCAGGTATTCCGCTTCGTAGTTTTCAGTATCTAGGTGTCGGATGTGGAAGTCCAGGGTGTCCAGGTATTCCGCTTCGTAGTTTTCTGTATCTAGGTGTCGGATGTGGAAGTCCAGGGTGTCCAGGTATTCCGCTCCGTAGTTTCCTGTGTCCAGGTATTGGATGTGGAAGTCCAGGGTATCCAGGTATTCCGCTACGTAGTTTGTTGTGTCTAGGTACTGGATGTGGAAGTCCAGGGTGTCCAGGTATTCCGCTTCGTAGTTTTCTGTATCTAGGTGTCGGATGTGGAAGTCCAGGGTGTCCAGGTATTCCGCTTCGTAGTTTTCTGTATCTAGGTGTCGGATGTGGAAGTCCAGGGTGTCCAGGCATTCCGCTCCGTAGTTTCCTGTGCCCAGGTGTCGGATGTGGAAGTTCAGGGTGTCCAGGTATTCCGCTTCGTAGTTCTCTGTATATAGGTGTCGGATGTGGAAGTCCAGGGTGTCCAGGTATTCCGCTCCGTAGTTTCCTGTGTCCAGGTATTGGATGTGGAAGTCCAGGGTATCCAGGTATTCCGCTACGTAGTTTGATGTGTCTAGGTACTGGATGTGGAAGTCCAGGGTGTCCAGGTATTCCGCTTCGTAGTTTTCTGTATCTAGGTGTCGGATGTGGAAGTCCAGGGTGTCCAGGTATTCCGCTTCGTAGTTTTCTGTATCTAGGTGTCGGATGTGGAAGTCCAGGGTGTCCAGGTATTCCGCTTCGTAGTTTTCTGTATCTAGGTGTCGGATGTGGAAGTCCAGGGTGTCCAGGTATTCCGCTTCGTAGTTTCCTATATCTAGGTGTCGGATGTGGAAGTTCAGGGTGTCCAGGTATTCCGCTTCGTAGTTTTCTGTATCTAGGTGTCGGATGTGGAAGTCCAGGGTGTCCAGGTATTCCGCTTCGTAGTTTTCTGTATCTAGGTGTCGGATGTGGAAGTCCAGGGTGTCCAGGCATTCCGCTCCGTAGTTTCTTGTGCCCAGGTGTCGGATGTGGAAGTTCAGGGTGTCCAGGTATTCCGCTTCGTAGTTCTCTGTATATAGGTGTCGGATGTGGAAGTCCAGGGTGTCCAGGTATTCCGCTCCGTAGTTTCCTGTGTCCAGGTATTGGATGTGGAAGTCCAGGGTATCCAGGTATTCCGCTACGTAGTTTGTTGTGTCTAGGTACTGGATGTGGAAGTCCAGGGTGTCCAGGTATTCCGCTTCGTAGTTTTCTGTATCTAGGTGTCGGATGTGGAAGTCCAGGGTGTCCAGGTATTCCGCTTCGTAGTTTTCTGTATCTAGGTGTCGGATGTGGAAGTCCAGGGTGTCCAGGTATTCCGCTTCGTAGTTTTCTGTATCTAGGTGTCGGATGTGGAAGTCCAGGGTGTCCAGGTATTCCGCTTCGTAGTTTCCTATATCTAGGTGTCGGATGTGGAAGTTCAGGGTGTCCAGGTATTCCGCTTCGTAGTTTTCTGTATCTAGGTGTCGGATGTGGAAGTCCAGGGTGTCCAGGTATTCCGCTTCGTAGTTTTCTGTATCTAGGTGTCGGATGTGGAAGTCCAGGGTGTCCAGGCATTCCGCTCCGTAGTTTCTTGTGCCCAGGTGTCGGATGTGGAAGTTCAGGGTGTCCAGGTATTCCGCTTCGTAGTTCTCTGTATATAGGTGTCGGATGTGGAAGTCCAGGGTGTCCAGGTATTCCGCTCCGTAGTTTCCTGTGTCCAGGTATTGGATGTGGACGTCCAGGGTATCCAGATATTCCGCTACGTAGTTTGTTGTGTCTAGGTACTGGATGTGGAAGTCCAGGGTGTCCAGGTATTCCGCTTCGTAGTTTTCTGTATCTAGTTGTCGGATGTGGAAGTCCAGGGTGTCCAGGTATTCCGCTTCGTAGTTTTCTGTATCTAGGTGTCGGATGTGGAAGTCCAGGGTGTCCAGGCATTCCGCTCCGTAGTTTCCTGTGCCCAGGTGTCGGATGTGGATGTTCATGTTGTCCAGGTATTCCGCTTCGTAGTTTTCTGTATCTAGGTGTCGGATGTGGAAGTCCAGGGTGTCCAGGTATTCCGCTTCGTAGTTTTCTGTATCTAGGTGTCGGATGTGGAAGTTCAGGGTGTCCAGGTATTCCGCTTCGTAGTTTTCTGTATCTAGGTGTCGGATGTGGAAGTCCAGGGTGTCCAGGTATTCCGCTTCGTAGTTTTCTGTATCTAGGTGTCGGATGTGGAAGTTCAGGGTGTCCAGGTATTCCGCTTCGTAGTTTTCTGTATTTAGGTGTCGGATGTGGAAGTCCAGGGTGTCCAGGTATTCCGCTTCGTAGTTTTCTGTATCTAGGTGTCGGATGTGGAAGTCCAGGGTGTCCAGGCATTGCGCTATGTAGTTTCCTGTGCCCAGGTGTCGGATGTGGAAGTTCAGGTTGTCCAGGTATTCCGCTTCGTAGTTTTCTGTATCTAGGTGTCGGATGTGGAAGTCCAGGGTGTCCAGGTATTCCGCTTCGTAGTTTTCTGTATCTAGGTGTCGGATGTGGAAGTTCAGGGTGTCCAGGTATTCCGCTTCGTAGTTTTCTGTATCTAGGTGTCGGATGTGGAAGTCCAGGGTGTCCAGGTATTCCGCTTCGTAGTTTTCTGTATCTAGGTGTCGGATGTGGAAGTCCAGGGTGTCCAGGTATTCCGCTTCGTAGTTTTCTGTATCTAGGTGTCGGATGTGGAAGTCCAGGGTGTCCAGGTATTCCGCTCCGTAGTTTCCTGTGTCCAGGTATTGGATGTGGAAGTCCAGGGTATCCAGGTATTCCGCTACGTAGTTTGTTGTGTCTAGGTACTGGATGTGGAAGTCCAGGGTGTCCAGGTATTCCGCTTCGTAGTTTTCTGTATCTAGGTGTCGGATGTGGAAGTCCAGGGTGTCCAGGTATTCCGCTTCGTAGTTTTCTGTATCTAGGTGTCGGATGTGGAAGTCCAGGGTGTCCAGGCATTCCGCTCCGTAGTTTCCTGTGCCCAGGTGTCGGATGTGGATGTTCATGTTGTCCAGGTATTCCGCTTCGTAGTTTTCTGTATCTAGGTGTCGGATGTGGAAGTCCAGGGTGTCCAGGTATTCCGCTTCGTAGTTTTCTGTATCTAGGTGTCGGATGTGGAAGTTCAGGGTGTCCAGGTATTCCGCTTCGTAGTTTTCTGTATCTAGGTGTCGGATGTGGAAGTCCAGGGTGTCCAGGTATTCCGCTTCGTAGTTTTCTGTATCTAGGTGTCGGATGTGGAAGTTCAGGGTGTCCAGGTATTCCGCTTCGTAGTTTTCTGTATTTAGGTGTCGGATGTGGAAGTCCAGGGTGTCCAGGTATTCCGCTTCGTAGTTTTCTGTATCTAGGTGTCGGATGTGGAAGTCCAGGGTGTCCAGGCATTGCGCTATGTAGTTTCCTGTGCCCAGGTGTCGGATGTGGAAGTTCAGGTTGTCCAGGTATTCCGCTTCGTAGTTTTCTGTATCTAGGTGTCGGATGTGGAAGTCCAGGGTGTCCAGGTATTCCGCTTCGTAGTTTTCTGTATCTAGGTGTCGGATGTGGAAGTTCAGGGTGTCCAGGTATTCCGCTTCGTAGTTTTCTGTATCTAGGTGTCGGATGTGGAAGTCCAGGGTGTCCAGGTATTCCGCTTCGTAGTTTTCTGTATCTAGGTGTCGGATGTGGAAGTCCAGGGTGTCCAGGTATTCCGCTTCGTAGTTTTCTGTATCTAGGTGTCGGATGTGGAAGTCCAGGGTGTCCAGGTATTCCGCTCCGTAGTTTCCTGTGTCCAGGTATTGGATGTGGAAGTCCAGGGTATCCAGGTATTCCGCTACGTAGTTTGTTGTGTCTAGGTACTGGATGTGGAAGTCCAGGGTGTCCAGGTATTCCGCTTCGTAGTTTTCTGTATCTAGGTGTCGGATGTGGAAGTTCAGGGTGTCCAGGTATTCCGCTTCGTAGTTTTCTGTATCTAGGTGTCGGATGTGGAAGTCCAGGGTGTCCAGGTATTCCGCTTCGTAGTTTTCTGTATCTAGGTGTCGGATGTGGAAGTTCAGGGTGTCCAGGTATTCCGCTTCGTAGTTTTCTGTATCTAGGTGTCGGATGTGGAAGTCCAGGGTGTCCAGGTATTCCGCTTCGTAGTTTTCTGTATCTAGGTGTCGGATGTGGAAGTCCAGGGTGTCCAGGTATTCCGCTTCGTAGTTTTCTGTATCTAGGTGTCGGATGTGGAAGTCCAGGGTGTCCAGGTATTCCGCTCCGTAGTTTCCTGTGTCCAGGTATTGGATGTGGAAGTCCAGGGTATCCAGGTATTCCGCTACGTAGTTTGTTGTGTCTAGGTACTGGATGTGGAAGTCCAGGGTGTCCAGGTATTCCGCTTCGTAGTTTTCTGTATCTAGGTGTCGGATGTGGAAGTTCAGGGTTTCCAGGTATTCCGCTTCGTAGTTTTCTGTATCTAGGTGTCGGATGTGGAAGTCCAGGGTGTCCAGGTATTCCGCTTCGTAGTTTTCTGTATCTAGGTGTCGGATGTGGAAGTCCAGGGTGTCCAGGCATTGCGCTATGTAGTTTCCTGTGCCCAGGTGTCGGATGTGGAAGTTCAGGTTGTCCAGGTATTCCGCTTCGTAGTTTTCTGTATCTAGGTGTCAGATGTGGAAGTCCAGGGTGTCCAGGTATTCCGCTTCGTAGTTTTCTGTATCTAGGTGTCGGATGTGGAAGTTCAGGGTGTCCAGGTATTCCGCTTCGTAGTTTTCTGTATCTAGGTGTCGGATGTGGAAGTCCAGGGTGTCCAGGTATTCCGCTTCGTAGTTTTCTGTATCTAGGTGTCGGATGTGGAAGTCCAGGGTGTCCAGGTATTCCGCTTCGTAGTTTTCAGTATCTAGGTGTCGGATGTGGAAGTCCAGGGTGTCCAGGTATTCCGCTTCGTAGTTTTCTGTATCTAGGTGTCGGATGTGGAAGTCCAGGGTGTCCAGGTATTCCGCTCCGTAGTTTCCTGTGTCCAGGTATTGGATGTGGAAGTCCAGGGTATCCAGGTATTCCGCTACGTAGTTTGTTGTGTCTAGGTACTGGATGTGGAAGTCCAGGGTGTCCAGGTATTCCGCTTCGTAGTTTTCTGTATCTAGGTGTCGGATGTGGAAGTCCAGGGTGTCCAGGTATTCCGCTTCGTAGTTTTCTGTATCTAGGTGTCGGATGTGGAAGTCCAGGGTGTCCAGGCATTCCGCTCCGTAGTTTCCTGTGCCCAGGTGTCGGATGTGGAAGTTCAGGGTGTCCAGGTATTCCGCTTCGTAGTTCTCTGTATATAGGTGTCGGATGTGGAAGTCCAGGGTGTCCAGGTATTCCGCTCCGTAGTTTCCTGTGTCCAGGTATTGGATGTGGAAGTCCAGGGTATCCAGGTATTCCGCTACGTAGTTTGTTGTGTCTAGGTACTGGATGTGGAAGTCCAGGGTGTCCAGGTATTCCGCTTCGTAGTTTTCTGTATCTAGGTGTCGGATGTGGAAGTCCAGGGTGTCCAGGTATTCCGCTTCGTAGTTTTCTGTATCTAGGTGTCGGATGTGGAAGTCCAGGGTGTCCAGGTATTCCGCTTCGTAGTTTTCTGTATCTAGGTGTCGGATGTGGAAGTCCAGGGTGTCCAGGTATTCCGCTTCGTAGTTTCCTATATCTAGGTGTCGGATGTGGAAGTTCAGGGTGTCCAGGTATTCCGCTTCGTAGTTTTCTGTATCTAGGTGTCGGATGTGGAAGTCCAGGGTGTCCAGGTATTCCGCTTCGTAGTTTTCTGTATCTAGGTGTCGGATGTGGAAGTCCAGGGTGTCCAGGCATTCCGCTCCGTAGTTTCTTGTGCCCAGGTGTCGGATGTGGAAGTTCAGGGTGTCCAGGTATTCCGCTTCGTAGTTCTCTGTATATAGGTGTCGGATGTGGAAGTCCAGGGTGTCCAGGTATTCCGCTCCGTAGTTTCCTGTGTCCAGGTATTGGATGTGGAAGTCCAGGGTATCCAGGTATTCCGCTACGTAGTTTGTTGTGTCTAGGTACTGGATGTGGAAGTCCAGGGTGTCCAGGTATTCCGCTTCGTAGTTTTCTGTATCTAGGTGTCGGATGTGGAAGTCCAGGGTGTCCAGGTATTCCGCTTCGTAGTTTTCTGTATCTAGGTGTCGGATGTGGAAGTCCAGGGTGTCCAGGTATTCCGCTTCGTAGTTTTCTGTATCTAGGTGTCGGATGTGGAAGTCCAGGGTGTCCAGGTATTCCGCTTCGTAGTTTCCTATATCTAGGTGTCGGATGTGGAAGTTCAGGGTGTCCAGGTATTCCGCTTCGTAGTTTTCTGTATCTAGGTGTCGGATGTGGAAGTCCAGGGTGTCCAGGTATTCCGCTTCGTAGTTTTCTGTATCTAGGTGTCGGATGTGGAAGTCCAGGGTGTCCAGGCATTCCGCTCCGTAGTTTCTTGTGCCCAGGTGTCGGATGTGGAAGTTCAGGGTGTCCAGGTATTCCGCTTCGTAGTTCTCTGTATATAGGTGTCGGATGTGGAAGTCCAGGGTGTCCAGGTATTCCGCTCCGTAGTTTCCTGTGTCCAGGTATTGGATGTGGACGTCCAGGGTATCCAGATATTCCGCTACGTAGTTTGTTGTGTCTAGGTACTGGATGTGGAAGTCCAGGGTGTCCAGGTATTCCGCTTCGTAGTTTTCTGTATCTAGTTGTCGGATGTGGAAGTCCAGGGTGTCCAGGTATTCCGCTTCGTAGTTTTCTGTATCTAGGTGTCGGATGTGGAAGTCCAGGGTGTCCAGGCATTCCGCTCCGTAGTTTCCTGTGCCCAGGTGTCGGATGTGGATGTTCATGTTGTCCAGGTATTCCGCTTCGTAGTTTTCTGTATCTAGGTGTCGGATGTGGAAGTCCAGGGTGTCCAGGTATTCCGCTTCGTAGTTTTCTGTATCTAGGTGTCGGATGTGGAAGTTCAGGGTGTCCAGGTATTCCGCTTCGTAGTTTTCTGTATCTAGGTGTCGGATGTGGAAGTCCAGGGTGTCCAGGTATTCCGCTTCGTAGTTTTCTGTATCTAGGTGTCGGATGTGGAAGTTCAGGGTGTCCAGGTATTCCGCTTCGTAGTTTTCTGTATTTAGGTGTCGGATGTGGAAGTCCAGGGTGTCCAGGTATTCCGCTTCGTAGTTTTCTGTATCTAGGTGTCGGATGTGGAAGTCCAGGGTGTCCAGGCATTGCGCTATGTAGTTTCCTGTGCCCAGGTGTCGGATGTGGAAGTTCAGGTTGTCCAGGTATTCCGCTTCGTAGTTTTCTGTATCTAGGTGTCGGATGTGGAAGTCCAGGGTGTCCAGGTATTCCGCTTCGTAGTTTTCTGTATCTAGGTGTCGGATGTGGAAGTTCAGGGTGTCCAGGTATTCCGCTTCGTAGTTTTCTGTATCTAGGTGTCGGATGTGGAAGTCCAGGGTGTCCAGGTATTCCGCTTCGTAGTTTTCTGTATCTAGGTGTCGGATGTGGAAGTCCAGGGTGTCCAGGTATTCCGCTTCGTAGTTTTCTGTATCTAGGTGTCGGATGTGGAAGTCCAGGGTGTCCAGGTATTCCGCTCCGTAGTTTCCTGTGTCCAGGTATTGGATGTGGAAGTCCAGGGTATCCAGGTATTCCGCTACGTAGTTTGTTGTGTCTAGGTACTGGATGTGGAAGTCCAGGGTGTCCAGGTATTCCGCTTCGTAGTTTTCTGTATCTAGGTGTCGGATGTGGAAGTCCAGGGTGTCCAGGTATTCCGCTTCGTAGTTTTCTGTATCTAGGTGTCGGATGTGGAAGTCCAGGGTGTCCAGGCATTCCGCTCCGTAGTTTCCTGTGCCCAGGTGTCGGATGTGGATGTTCATGTTGTCCAGGTATTCCGCTTCGTAGTTTTCTGTATCTAGGTGTCGGATGTGGAAGTCCAGGGTGTCCAGGTATTCCGCTTCGTAGTTTTCTGTATCTAGGTGTCGGATGTGGAAGTTCAGGGTGTCCAGGTATTCCGCTTCGTAGTTTTCTGTATCTAGGTGTCGGATGTGGAAGTCCAGGGTGTCCAGGTATTCCGCTTCGTAGTTTTCTGTATCTAGGTGTCGGATGTGGAAGTTCAGGGTGTCCAGGTATTCCGCTTCGTAGTTTTCTGTATTTAGGTGTCGGATGTGGAAGTCCAGGGTGTCCAGGTATTCCGCTTCGTAGTTTTCTGTATCTAGGTGTCGGATGTGGAAGTCCAGGGTGTCCAGGTATTCCGCTTCGTAGTTTTCTGTATCTAGGTGTCGGATGTGGAAGTCCAGGGTGTCCAGGTATTCCGCTTCGTAGTTTCCTATATCTAGGTGTCGGATGTGGAAGTTCAGGGTGTCCAGGTATTCCGCTTCGTAGTTTTCTGTATCTAGGTGTCGGATGTGGAAGTCCAGGGTGTCCAGGTATTCCGCTTCGTAGTTTTCTGTATCTAGGTGTCGGATGTGGAAGTCCAGGGTGTCCAGGCATTCCGCTCCGTAGTTTCTTGTGCCCAGGTGTCGGATGTGGAAGTTCAGGGTGTCCAGGTATTCCGCTTCGTAGTTCTCTGTATATAGGTGTCGGATGTGGAAGTCCAGGGTGTCCAGGTATTCCGCTCCGTAGTTTCCTGTGTCCAGGTATTGGATGTGGAAGTCCAGGGTATCCAGGTATTCCGCTACGTAGTTTGTTGTGTCTAGGTACTGGATGTGGAAGTCCAGGGTGTCCAGGTATTCCGCTTCGTAGTTTTCTGTATCTAGGTGTCGGATGTGGAAGTCCAGGGTGTCCAGGTATTCCGCTTCGTAGTTTTCTGTATCTAGGTGTCGGATGTGGAAGTCCAGGGTGTCCAGGTATTCCGCTTCGTAGTTTTCTGTATCTAGGTGTCGGATGTGGAAGTCCAGGGTGTCCAGGTATTCCGCTTCGTAGTTTCCTATATCTAGGTGTCGGATGTGGAAGTTCAGGGTGTCCAGGTATTCCGCTTCGTAGTTTTCTGTATCTAGGTGTCGGATGTGGAAGTCCAGGGTGTCCAGGTATTCCGCTTCGTAGTTTTCTGTATCTAGGTGTCGGATGTGGAAGTCCAGGGTGTCCAGGCATTCCGCTCCGTAGTTTCTTGTGCCCAGGTGTCGGATGTGGAAGTTCAGGGTGTCCAGGTATTCCGCTTCGTAGTTCTCTGTATATAGGTGTCGGATGTGGAAGTCCAGGGTGTCCAGGTATTCCGCTCCGTAGTTTCCTGTGTCCAGGTATTGGATGTGGACGTCCAGGGTATCCAGATATTCCGCTACGTAGTTTGTTGTGTCTAGGTACTGGATGTGGAAGTCCAGGGTGTCCAGGTATTCCGCTTCGTAGTTTTCTGTATCTAGTTGTCGGATGTGGAAGTCCAGGGTGTCCAGGTATTCCGCTTCGTAGTTTTCTGTATCTAGGTGTCGGATGTGGAAGTCCAGGGTGTCCAGGCATTCCGCTCCGTAGTTTCCTGTGCCCAGGTGTCGGATGTGGATGTTCATGTTGTCCAGGTATTCCGCTTCGTAGTTTTCTGTATCTAGGTGTCGGATGTGGAAGTCCAGGGTGTCCAGGTATTCCGCTTCGTAGTTTTCTGTATCTAGGTGTCGGATGTGGAAGTTCAGGGTGTCCAGGTATTCCGCTTCGTAGTTTTCTGTATCTAGGTGTCGGATGTGGAAGTCCAGGGTGTCCAGGTATTCCGCTTCGTAGTTTTCTGTATCTAGGTGTCGGATGTGGAAGTTCAGGGTGTCCAGGTATTCCGCTTCGTAGTTTTCTGTATTTAGGTGTCGGATGTGGAAGTCCAGGGTGTCCAGGTATTCCGCTTCGTAGTTTTCTGTATCTAGGTGTCGGATGTGGAAGTCCAGGGTGTCCAGGCATTGCGCTATGTAGTTTCCTGTGCCCAGGTGTCGGATGTGGAAGTTCAGGTTGTCCAGGTATTCCGCTTCGTAGTTTTCTGTATCTAGGTGTCGGATGTGGAAGTCCAGGGTGTCCAGGTATTCCGCTTCGTAGTTTTCTGTATCTAGGTGTCGGATGTGGAAGTTCAGGGTGTCCAGGTATTCCGCTTCGTAGTTTTCTGTATCTAGGTGTCGGATGTGGAAGTCCAGGGTGTCCAGGTATTCCGCTTCGTAGTTTTCTGTATCTAGGTGTCGGATGTGGAAGTCCAGGGTGTCCAGGTATTCCGCTTCGTAGTTTTCTGTATCTAGGTGTCGGATGTGGAAGTCCAGGGTGTCCAGGTATTCCGCTCCGTAGTTTCCTGTGTCCAGGTATTGGATGTGGAAGTCCAGGGTATCCAGGTATTCCGCTACGTAGTTTGTTGTGTCTAGGTACTGGATGTGGAAGTCCAGGGTGTCCAGGTATTCCGCTTCGTAGTTTTCTGTATCTAGGTGTCGGATGTGGAAGTCCAGGGTGTCCAGGTATTCCGCTTCGTAGTTTTCTGTATCTAGGTGTCGGATGTGGAAGTCCAGGGTGTCCAGGCATTCCGCTCCGTAGTTTCCTGTGCCCAGGTGTCGGATGTGGATGTTCATGTTGTCCAGGTATTCCGCTTCGTAGTTTTCTGTATCTAGGTGTCGGATGTGGAAGTCCAGGGTGTCCAGGTATTCCGCTTCGTAGTTTTCTGTATCTAGGTGTCGGATGTGGAAGTTCAGGGTGTCCAGGTATTCCGCTTCGTAGTTTTCTGTATCTAGGTGTCGGATGTGGAAGTCCAGGGTGTCCAGGTATTCCGCTTCGTAGTTTTCTGTATCTAGGTGTCGGATGTGGAAGTTCAGGGTGTCCAGGTATTCCGCTTCGTAGTTTTCTGTATTTAGGTGTCGGATGTGGAAGTCCAGGGTGTCCAGGTATTCCGCTTCGTAGTTTTCTGTATCTAGGTGTCGGATGTGGAAGTCCAGGGTGTCCAGGCATTGCGCTATGTAGTTTCCTGTGCCCAGGTGTCGGATGTGGAAGTTCAGGTTGTCCAGGTATTCCGCTTCGTAGTTTTCTGTATCTAGGTGTCGGATGTGGAAGTCCAGGGTGTCCAGGTATTCCGCTTCGTAGTTTTCTGTATCTAGGTGTCGGATGTGGAAGTTCAGGGTGTCCAGGTATTCCGCTTCGTAGTTTTCTGTATCTAGGTGTCGGATGTGGAAGTCCAGGGTGTCCAGGTATTCCGCTTCGTAGTTTTCTGTATCTAGGTGTCGGATGTGGAAGTCCAGGGTGTCCAGGTATTCCGCTTCGTAGTTTTCTGTATCTAGGTGTCGGATGTGGAAGTCCAGGGTGTCCAGGTATTCCGCTCCGTAGTTTCCTGTGTCCAGGTATTGGATGTGGAAGTCCAGGGTATCCAGGTATTCCGCTACGTAGTTTGTTGTGTCTAGGTACTGGATGTGGAAGTCCAGGGTGTCCAGGTATTCCGCTTCGTAGTTTTCTGTATCTAGGTGTCGGATGTGGAAGTCCAGGGTGTCCAGGTATTCCGCTTCGTAGTTTTCTGTATCTAGGTGTCGGATGTGGAAGTCCAGGGTGTCCAGGCATTCCGCTCCGTAGTTTCCTGTGCCCAGGTGTCGGATGTGGAAGTTCAGGTTGTCCAGGTATTCCGATTCGTAGTTTTCTGTATCTAGGTGTCGGATGTGGAAGTCCAGGGTGTCCAGGTATTCCGCTTCGTAGTTTTCTCTATCTAGGTGTCGGATGTGGAAGTTCAGGGTGTCCAGGTATTCCGCTTCGTAGTTTTCTGTATCTAGGTGTCGGATGTGGAAGTTCAGGGTGTCCAGGTATTCCGCTTCGTAGTTCTCTGTATATAGGTGTCGGATGTGGAAGTCCAGGGTGTCCAGGTATTCCGCTCCGTAGTTTCCTGTGTCCAGGTATTGGATGTGGAAGTCCAGGGTATCCAGGTATTCCGCTACGTAGTTTGTTGTGTCTAGGTACTGGATGTGGAAGTCCAGGGTGTCCAGGTATTCCGCTTCGTAGTTTTCTGTATCTAGGTGTCGGATGTGGAAGTCCAGGGTGTCCAGGTATTCCGCTTCGTAGTTTTCTGTATCTAGGTGTCGGATGTGGAAGTCCAGGGTGTCCAGGTATTCCGCTTCGTAGTTTTCTGTATCTAGGTGACGGATGTGGAAGTCCAGGGTGTCCAGGTATTCCGCTTCGTAGTTTCCTATATCTAGGTGTCGGATGTGGAAGTTCAGGGTGTCCAGGTATTCCGCTTCGTAGTTTTCTGTATCTAGGTGTCGGATGTGGAAGTCCAGGGTGTCCAGGTATTCCGCTTCGTAGTTTTCTGTATCTAGGTGTCGGATGTGGAAGTCCAGGGTGTCCAGGCATTCCGCTCCGTAGTTTCTTGTGCCCAGGTGTCGGATGTGGAAGTTCAGGGTGTCCAGGTATTCCGCTTCGTAGTTTTCTGTATCTAGGTGTCGGATGTGGAAGTCCAGGGTGTCCAGGTATTCCGCTTCGTAGTTTTCTGTATCTAGGTGTCGGATGTGGAAGTCCAGGGTGTCCAGGTATTCCGCTTCGTAGTTTTCTGTATCTAGGTGTCGGATGTGGAAGTCCAGGGTGTCCAGGTATTCCGCTCCGTAGTTTCCTGTGTCCAGGTATTGGATGTGGAAGTCCAGGGTATCCAGGTATTCCGCTACGTAGTTTGTTGTGTCTAGGTACTGGATGTGGAAGTCCAGGGTGTCCAGGTATTCCGCTTCGTAGTTTTCTGTATCTAGGTGTCGGATGTGGAAGTCCAGGGTGTCCAGGTATTCCGCTTCGTAGTTTTCTGTATCTAGGTGTCGGATGTGGAAGTCCAGGGTGTCCAGGCATTCCGCTCCGTAGTTTCCTGTGCCCAGGTGTCGGATGTGGATGTTCATGTTGTCCAGGTATTCCGCTTCGTAGTTTTCTGTATCTAGGTGTCGGATGTGGAAGTCCAGGGTGTCCAGGTATTCCGCTTCGTAGTTTTCTGTATCTAGGTGTCGGATGTGGAAGTTCAGGGTGTCCAGGTATTCCGCTTCGTAGTTTTCTGTATCTAGGTGTCGGATGTGGAAGTCCAGGGTGTCCAGGTATTCCGCTTCGTAGTTTTCTGTATCTAGGTGTCGGATGTGGAAGTTCAGGGTGTCCAGGTATTCCGCTTCGTAGTTTTCTGTATTTAGGTGTCGGATGTGGAAGTCCAGGGTGTCCAGGTATTCCGCTTCGTAGTTTTCTGTATCTAGGTGTCGGATGTGGAAGTCCAGGGTGTCCAGGCATTGCGCTATGTAGTTTCCTGTGCCCAGGTGTCGGATGTGGAAGTTCAGGTTGTCCAGGTATTCCGCTTCGTAGTTTTCTGTATCTAGGTGTCGGATGTGGAAGTCCAGGGTGTCCAGGTATTCCGCTTCGTAGTTTTCTGTATCTAGGTGTCGGATGTGGAAGTTCAGGGTGTCCAGGTATTCCGCTTCGTAGTTTTCTGTATCTAGGTGTCGGATGTGGAAGTCCAGGGTGTCCAGGTATTCCGCTTCGTAGTTTTCTGTATCTAGGTGTCGGATGTGGAAGTCCAGGGTGTCCAGGTATTCCGCTTCGTAGTTTTCTGTATCTAGGTGTCGGATGTGGAAGTCCAGGGTGTCCAGGTATTCCGCTCCGTAGTTTCCTGTGTCCAGGTATTGGATGTGGAAGTCCAGGGTATCCAGGTATTCCGCTACGTAGTTTGTTGTGTCTAGGTACTGGATGTGGAAGTCCAGGGTGTCCAGGTATTCCGCTTCGTAGTTTTCTGTATCTAGGTGTCGGATGTGGAAGTCCAGGGTGTCCAGGTATTCCGCTTCGTAGTTTTCTGTATCTAGGTGTCGGATGTGGAAGTCCAGGGTGTCCAGGCATTCCGCTCCGTAGTTTCCTGTGCCCAGGTGTCGGATGTGGAAGTTCAGGTTGTCCAGGTATTCCGATTCGTAGTTTTCTGTATCTAGGTGTCGGATGTGGAAGTCCAGGGTGTCCAGGTATTCCGCTTCGTAGTTTTCTCTATCTAGGTGTCGGATGTGGAAGTTCAGGGTGTCCAGGTATTCCGCTTCGTAGTTTTCTGTATCTAGGTGTCGGATGTGGAAGTTCAGGGTGTCCAGGTATTCCGCTTCGTAGTTCTCTGTATATAGGTGTCGGATGTGGAAGTCCAGGGTGTCCAGGTATTCCGCTCCGTAGTTTCCTGTGTCCAGGTATTGGATGTGGAAGTCCAGGGTATCCAGGTATTCCGCTACGTAGTTTGTTGTGTCTAGGTACTGGATGTGGAAGTCCAGGGTGTCCAGGTATTCCGCTTCGTAGTTTTCTGTATCTAGGTGTCGGATGTGGAAGTCCAGGGTGTCCAGGTATTCCGCTTCGTAGTTTTCTGTATCTAGGTGTCGGATGTGGAAGTCCAGGGTGTCCAGGTATTCCGCTTCGTAGTTTTCTGTATCTAGGTGACGGATGTGGAAGTCCAGGGTGTCCAGGTATTCCGCTTCGTAGTTTCCTATATCTAGGTGTCGGATGTGGAAGTTCAGGGTGTCCAGGTATTCCGCTTCGTAGTTTTCTGTATCTAGGTGTCGGATGTGGAAGTCCAGGGTGTCCAGGTATTCCGCTTCGTAGTTTTCTGTATCTAGGTGTCGGATGTGGAAGTCCAGGGTGTCCAGGCATTCCGCTCCGTAGTTTCTTGTGCCCAGGTGTCGGATGTGGAAGTTCAGGGTGTCCAGGTATTCCGCTTCGTAGTTCTCTGTATATAGGTGTCGGATGTGGAAGTCCAGGGTGTCCAGGTATTCCGCTCCGTAGTTTCCTGTGTCCAGGTATTGGATGTGGACGTCCAGGGTATCCAGATATTCCGCTACGTAGTTTGTTGTGTCTAGGTACTGGATGTGGAAGTCCAGGGTGTCCAGGTATTCCGCTTCGTAGTTTTCTGTATCTAGTTGTCGGATGTGGAAGTCCAGGGTGTCCAGGTATTCCGCTTCGTAGTTTTCTGTATCTAGGTGTCGGATGTGGAAGTCCAGGGTGTCCAGGCATTCCGCTCCGTAGTTTCCTGTGCCCAGGTGTCGGATGTGGATGTTCATGTTGTCCAGGTATTCCGCTTCGTAGTTTTCTGTATCTAGGTGTCGGATGTGGAAGTCCAGGGTGTCCAGGTATTCCGCTTCGTAGTTTTCTGTATCTAGGTGTCGGATGTGGAAGTTCAGGGTGTCCAGGTATTCCGCTTCGTAGTTTTCTGTATCTAGGTGTCGGATGTGGAAGTCCAGGGTGTCCAGGTATTCCGCTTCGTAGTTTTCTGTATCTAGGTGTCGGATGTGGAAGTTCAGGGTGTCCAGGTATTCCGCTTCGTAGTTTTCTGTATTTAGGTGTCGGATGTGGAAGTCCAGGGTGTCCAGGTATTCCGCTTCGTAGTTTTCTGTATCTAGGTGTCGGATGTGGAAGTCCAGGGTGTCCAGGCATTGCGCTATGTAGTTTCCTGTGCCCAGGTGTCGGATGTGGAAGTTCAGGTTGTCCAGGTATTCCGCTTCGTAGTTTTCTGTATCTAGGTGTCGGATGTGGAAGTCCAGGGTGTCCAGGTATTCCGCTTCGTAGTTTTCTGTATCTAGGTGTCGGATGTGGAAGTTCAGGGTGTCCAGGTATTCCGCTTCGTAGTTTTCTGTATCTAGGTGTCGGATGTGGAAGTCCAGGGTGTCCAGGTATTCCGCTTCGTAGTTTTCTGTATCTAGGTGTCGGATGTGGAAGTCCAGGGTGTCCAGGTATTCCGCTTCGTAGTTTTCTGTATCTAGGTGTCGGATGTGGAAGTCCAGGGTGTCCAGGTATTCCGCTCCGTAGTTTCCTGTGTCCAGGTATTGGATGTGGAAGTCCAGGGTATCCAGGTATTCCGCTACGTAGTTTGTTGTGTCTAGGTACTGGATGTGGAAGTCCAGGGTGTCCAGGTATTCCGCTTCGTAGTTTTCTGTATCTAGGTGTCGGATGTGGAAGTCCAGGGTGTCCAGGTATTCCGCTTCGTAGTTTTCTGTATCTAGGTGTCGGATGTGGAAGTCCAGGGTGTCCAGGCATTCCGCTCCGTAGTTTCCTGTGCCCAGGTGTCGGATGTGGATGTTCATGTTGTCCAGGTATTCCGCTTCGTAGTTTTCTGTATCTAGGTGTCGGATGTGGAAGTCCAGGGTGTCCAGGTATTCCGCTTCGTAGTTTTCTGTATCTAGGTGTCGGATGTGGAAGTTCAGGGTGTCCAGGTATTCCGCTTCGTAGTTTTCTGTATCTAGGTGTCGGATGTGGAAGTCCAGGGTGTCCAGGTATTCCGCTTCGTAGTTTTCTGTATCTAGGTGTCGGATGTGGAAGTTCAGGGTGTCCAGGTATTCCGCTTCGTAGTTTTCTGTATTTAGGTGTCGGATGTGGAAGTCCAGGGTGTCCAGGTATTCCGCTTCGTAGTTTTCTGTATCTAGGTGTCGGATGTGGAAGTCCAGGGTGTCCAGGCATTGCGCTATGTAGTTTCCTGTGCCCAGGTGTCGGATGTGGAAGTTCAGGTTGTCCAGGTATTCCGCTTCGTAGTTTTCTGTATCTAGGTGTCGGATGTGGAAGTCCAGGGTGTCCAGGTATTCCGCTTCGTAGTTTTCTGTATCTAGGTGTCGGATGTGGAAGTTCAGGGTGTCCAGGTATTCCGCTTCGTAGTTTACTGTATCTAGGTGTCGGATGTGGAAGTCCAGGGTGTCCAGGTATTCCGCTTCGTAGTTTTCTGTATCTAGGTGTCGGATGTGGAAGTCCAGGGTGTCCAGGTATTCCGCTTCGTAGTTTTCTGTATCTAGGTGTCGGATGTGGAAGTCCAGGGTGTCCAGGTATTCCGCTCCGTAGTTTCCTGTGTCCAGGTATTGGATGTGGAAGTCCAGGGTATCCAGGTATTCCGCTACGTAGTTTGTTGTGTCTAGGTACTGGATGTGGAAGTCCAGGGTGTCCAGGTATTCCGCTTCGTAGTTTTCTGTATCTAGGTGTCGGATGTGGAAGTCCAGGGTGTCCAGGTATTCCGCTTCGTAGTTTTCTGTATCTAGGTGTCGGATGTGGAAGTCCAGGGTGTCCAGGCATTCCGCTCCGTAGTTTCCTGTGCCCAGGTGTCGGATGTGGAAGTTCAGGTTGTCCAGGTATTCCGATTCGTAGTTTTCTGTATCTAGGTGTCGGATGTGGAAGTCCAGGGTGTCCAGGTATTCCGCTTCGTAGTTTTCTCTATCTAGGTGTCGGATGTGGAAGTTCAGGGTGTCCAGGTATTCCGCTTCGTAGTTTTCTGTATCTAGGTGTCGGATGTGGAAGTCCAGGGTGTCCAGGTATTCCGCTTCGTAGTTTTCTGTATCTAGGTGTCGGATGTGGAAGTCCAGGGTGTCCAGGCATTCCGCTCCGTAGTTTCCTGTGCCCAGGTGTCGGATGTGGAAGTTCAGGGTGTCCAGGTATTCCGCTTCGTAGTTTTCTGTATCTAGGTGTCGGATGTGGAGGTTCAGGGTGTCCAGGTATTCCGCTTCGTAGTTTTCTGTATCTAGGTGTCGGATGTGGAAGTCCAGGGTGTCCAGGTATTCCGCTTCGTAGCTTTCTGTATCTAGGTGTCGGATGTGGAAGTCCAAGGTGTCCAGGCATTCCGCTCCGTAGTTTCCTGTGCCCAGGTGTCGGATGTGGAAGTTCAGGGTGTCCAGGTATTCCGCTTCGTAGTTCTCTGTATATAGGTGTCGGATGTGGAAGTCCAGGGTGTCCAGGTATTCCGCTCCGTAGTTTCCTGTGTCCAGGTATTGGATGTGGAAGTCCAGGGTATCCAGGTATTCCGCTACGTAGTTTGTTGTGTCTAGGTACTGGATGTGGAAGTCCAGGGTGTCCAGGTATTCCGCTTCGTAGTTTTCTGTATCTAGGTGTCGGATGTGGAAGTCCAGGGTGTCCAGGCATTGCGCTATGTAGTTTCCTGTGCCCAGGTGTCGGATGTGGAAGTTCAGGTTGTCCAGGTATTCCGCTTCGTAGTTTTCTGTATCTAGGTGTCGGATGTGGAAGTCCAGGGTGTCCAGGTATTCCGCTTCGTAGTTTTCTGTATCTAGGTGTCGGATGTGGAAGTTCAGGGTGTCCAGGTATTCCGCTTCGTAGTTTTCTGTATCTAGGTGTCGGATGTGGAAGTCCAGGGTGTCCAGGTATTCCGCTTCGTAGTTTTCTGTATCTAGGTGTCGGATGTGGAAGTCCAGGGTGTCCAGGTATTCCGCTTCGTAGTTTTCTGTATCTAGGTGTCGGATGTGGAAGTCCAGGGTGTCCAGGCATTGCGCTATGTAGTTTCCTGTGCCCAGGTGTCGGATGTGGAAGTTCAGGTTGTCCAGGTATTCCGCTTCGTAGTTTTCTGTATCTAGGTGTCGGATGTGGAAGTCCAGGGTGTCCAGGTATTCCGCTTCGTAGTTTTCTGTATCTAGGTGTCGGATGTGGAAGTTCAGGGTGTCCAGGTATTCCGCTTCGTAGTTTTCTGTATCTAGGTGTCGGATGTGGAAGTCCAGGGTGTCCAGGTATTCCGCTTCGTAGTTTTCTGTATCTAGGTGTCGGATGTGGAAGTCCAGGGTGTCCAGGTATTCCGCTTCGTAGTTTTCTGTATCTAGGTGTCGGATGTGGAAGTCCAGGGTGTCCAGGTATTCCGCTTCGTAGTTTTCTGTATCTAGGTGTCATATGTGGAAGTCCAGGGTGTCCAGGTATGCCGCTCCGTAGTTTCCTGTGTCCAGGTATTGGATGTGGAAGTCCAGGGTATCCAGGTATTCCGCTACGTAGTTTGTTGTGTCTAGGTACTGGATGTGGAAGTCCAGGGTGTCCAGGTATTCCGCTTCGTAGTTTTCTGTATCTAGGTGTCGGATGTGGAAGTCCAGGGTGTCCAGGTATTCCGCTTCGTAGTTTTCTGTATCTAGGTGTCGGATGTTGAAGTCCAGGGTGTCCAGGCATTCCGCTCCGTAGTTTCCTGTGCCCAGGTGTCGGATGTGGAAGTTCAGGGTGTCCAGGTATTCCGCTTCGTAGTTCTCTGTATATAGGTGTCGGATGTGGAAGTCCAGGGTGTCCAGGTATTCCGCTCCGTAGTTTCCTGTGTCCAGGTATTGGATGTGGAAGTCCAGGGTATCCAGGTATTCCGCTACGTAGTTTGTTGTGTCTAGGTACTGGATGTGGAAGTCCAGGGTGTCCAGGTATTCCGCTTCGTAGTTTTCTGTATCTGGGTGTCGGATGTGGAAGTCCAGGGTGTCCAGGTATTCCGCTTCGTAGTTTTCTGTATCTAGGTGTCGGATGTGGAAGTCCAGGGTGTCCAGGTATTCCGCTTCGTAGTTTTCTGTATCTAGGTGTCGGATGTGGAAGTCCAGGGTGTCCAGGTATTCCGCTTCGTAGTTTTCTATATCTAGGTGTCGGATGTGGAAGTTCAGGGTGTCCAGGTATTCCGCTTCGTAGTTTTCTGTATCTAGGTGTCGGATGTGGAAGTCCAGGGTGTCCAGGTATTCCGCTTCGTAGTTTTCTGTATCTAGGTGTCGGATGTGGAAGTTCAGGGTGTCCAGGTATTCCGCTTCGTAGTTTTCTGTGTCTAGGTGTCGGATGTGGAAGTCCAGGGTGTCCAGGTATTCCGCTTCGTAGTTTTCTGTATCTAGGTGTCGGATGTGGAAGTCCAGGGTGTCCAGGTATTCCGCTTCGTAGTTTTCTGTATCTAGGTGTCGGATGTGGAAGTCCAGGGTGTCCAGGTATTCCGCTCCGTAGTTTCCTGTGTCTAGGTATTGGATGTGGAAGTCCAGGGTATCCAGGTATTCCGCTTCGTAGTTTTCTGTATCTAGGTGTCGGATGTGGAAGTTCAGGGTGTCCAGGTATTCCGCTTCGTAGTTTTCTGTATCTAGGTGTCGGATGTGGAAGTCCAGGGTGTCCAGGTATTCCGCTTCGTAGTTTTCTGTATCTAGGTGTCGGATGTGGAAGTCCAGGGTGTCCAGGTATTCCGCTTCGTAGTTTTCTGTATCTAGGTGTCGGATGTGGAAGTCCAGGGTGTCCAGGCATTCCGCTCCGTAGTTTCCTGTGCCCAGGTGTCGGATGTGGAAGTTCATGTTGTCCAGGTATTCCGCTTTGTAGTTTTCTGTATCTAGGTGTCGGATGTGGAAGTCCAGGGTGTCCAGGTATTCCGCTTCGTAGTTTTCTGTATCTAGGTGTCGGATGTGGAAGTTCAGGGTGTCCAGGTATTCCGCTTCGTAGTTTTCTGTATCTAGGTGTCGGATGTGGAAGTCCAGGGTGTCCAGGTATTCCGCTACGTAGTTTTCTGTATCTAGGTGTCGGATGTGGAAGTTCAGGGTGTCCAGGTATTCCGCTTCGTAGTTTTCTGTATCTAGGTGTCGGATGTGGAAGTCCAGGGTGTCCAGGTATTCCGCTTCGTAGTTTTCTGTATCTAGGTGTCGGATGTGGAAGTCCAGGGTGTCCAGGCATTGCGCTATGTAGTTTCCTGTGCCCAGGTGTCGGATGTGGAAGTTCAGGTTGTCCAGGTATTCCGCTTCGTAGTTTTCTGTATCTAGGTGTCGGATGTGGAAGTCCAGGGTGTCCAGGTATTCCGCTTCGTAGTTTTCTGTAACTAGGTGTCGGATGTGGAAGTTCAGGGTGTCCAGGTATTCCGCTTCGTAGTTTTCTGTGTCTAGGTGTCGGATGTGGAAGTCCAGGGTGTCCAGGTATTCCGCTTCGTAGTTTTCTGTATCTAGGTGTCGGATGTGGAAGTCCAGGGTGTCCAGGTATTCCGCTTCGTAGTTTTCTGTATCTAGGTGTCGGATGTGGAAGTCCAGGGTGTCCAGGTATTCCGCTCCGTAGTTTCCTGTGTCTAGGTATTGGATGTGGAAGTCCAGGGTATCCAGGTATTCCGCTACGTAGTTTGTTGTGTCTAGGTACTGGATGTGGAAGTCCAGGGTGTCCAGGTATTCCGCTTCGTAGTTTTCTGTATCTAGGTGTCGGATGTGGAAGTTCAGGGTGTCCAGGTATTCCGCTTCGTAGTTTTCTGTATCTAGGTGTCGGATGTGGAAGTCCAGGGTGTCCAGGTATTCCGCTTCGTAGTTTTCTGTATCTAGGTGTCGGATGTGGAAGTCCAGGGTGTCCAGGCATTGCGCTATGTAGTTTCCTGTGCCCAGGTGTCGGATGTGGAAGTTCAGGTTGTCCAGGTATTCCGCTTCGTAGTTTTCTGTATCTAGGTGTCGGATGTGGAAGTCCAGGGTGTCCAGGTATTCCGCTTCGTAGTTTTCTGTATCTAGGTGTCGGATGTGGAAGTTCAGGGTGTCCAGGTATTCCGCTTCGTAGTTTTCTGTGTCTAGGTGTCGGATGTGGAAGTCCAGGGTGTCCAGGTATTCCGCTTCGTAGTTTTCTGTATCTAGGTGTCGGATGTGGAAGTCCAGGGTGTCCAGGTATTCCGCTTCGTAGTTTTCTGTATCTAGGTGTCGGATGTGGAAGTCCAGGGTGTCCAGGTATTCCGCTCCGTAGTTTCCTGTGTCTAGGTATTGGATGTGGAAGTCCAGGGTATCCAGGTATTCCGCTACGTAGTTTGTTGTGTCTAGGTACTGGATGTGGAAGTCCAGGGTGTCCAGGTATTCCGCTTCGTAGTTTTCTGTATCTAGGTGTCGGATGTGGAAGTCCAGGGTGTCCAGGTATTCCGCTTCGTAGTTTTCTGTATCTAGGTGTCGGATGTGGAAGTCCAGGGTGTCCAGGCATTCCGCTCCGTAGTTTCCTGTGCCCAGGTGTCGGATGTGGAAGTCCAGGGTGTCCAGGTATTCCGCTTCGTAGTTTTCTGTATCTAGGTGTCGGATGTGGAAGTTCAGGGTGTCCAGGTATTCCGCTTCGTAGTTTTCTGTATCTAGGTGTCGGATGTGGAAGTCCAGGGTGTCCAGGTATTCCGCTTCGTAGTTTTCTGTATCTAGGTGTCGGATGTGGAAGTCCAGGGTGTCCAGGCATTGCGCTATGTAGTTTCCTGTGCCCAGGTGTCGGATGTGGAAGTTCAGGTTGTCCAGGTATTCCGCTTCGTAGTTTTCTGTATCTAGGTGTCGGATGTGGAAGTCCAGGGTGTCCAGGTATTCCGCTTCGTAGTTTTCTGTAACTAGGTGTCGGATGTGGAAGTTCAGGGTGTCCAGGTATTCCGCTTCGTAGTTTTCTGTGTCTAGGTGTCGGATGTGGAAGTCCAGGGTGTCCAGGTATTCCGCTTCGTAGTTTTCTGTATCTAGGTGTCGGATGTGGAAGTCCAGGGTGTCCAGGTATTCCGCTTCGTAGTTTTCTGTATCTAGGTGTCGGATGTGGAAGTCCAGGGAGTCCAGGTATTCCGCTCCGTAGTTTCCTGTGTCTAGGTATTGGATGTGGAAGTCCAGGGTATCCAGGTATTCCGCTACGTAGTTTGTTGTGTCTAGGTACTGGATGTGGAAGTCCAGGGTGTCCAGGTATTCCGCTTCGTAGTTTTCTGTATCTAGGTGTCGGATGTGGAAGTTCAGGGTGTCCAGGTATTCCGCTTCGTAGTTTTCTGTATCTAGGTGTCGGATGTGGAAGTCCAGGGTGTCCAGGTATTCCGCTTCGTAGTTTTCTGTATCTAGGTGTCGGATGTGGAAGTCCAGGGTGTCCAGGCATTGCGCTATGTAGTTTCCTGTGCCCAGGTGTCGGATGTGGAAGTTCAGGTTGTCCAGGTATTCCGCTTCGTAGTTTTCTGTATCTAGGTGTCGGATGTGGAAGTCCAGGGTGTCCAGGTATTCCGCTTCGTAGTTTTCTGTATCTAGGTGTCGGATGTGGAAGTTCAGGGTGTCCAGGTATTCCGCTTCGTAGTTTTCTGTGTCTAGGTGTCGGATGTGGAAGTCCAGGGTGTCCAGGTATTCCGCTTCGTAGTTTTCTGTATCTAGGTGTCGGATGTGGAAGTCCAGGGTGTCCAGGTATTCCGCTTCGTAGTTTTCTGTATCTAGGTGTCGGATGTGGAAGTCCAGGGTGTCCAGGTATTCCGCTCCGTAGTTTCCTGTGTCTAGGTATTGGATGTGGAAGTCCAGGGTATCCAGGTATTCCGCTACGTAGTTTGTTGTGTCTAGGTACTGGATGTGGAAGTCCAGGGTGTCCAGGTATTCCGCTTCGTAGTTTTCTGTATCTAGGTGTCGGATGTGGAAGTCCAGGGTGTCCAGGTATTCCGCTTCGTAGTTTCCTGTGTCTAGGTATTGGATGTGGAAGTCCAGGGTATCCAGGTATTCCGCTACGTAGTTTGTTGTGTCTAGGTACTGGATGTGGAAGTCCAGGGTGTCCAGGTATTCCGCTTCGTAGTTTTCTGTATCTAGGTGTCGGATGTGGAAGTCCAGGGTGTCCAGGTATTCCGCTTCGTAGTTTTCTGTATCTAGGTGTCGGATGTGGAAGTCCAGGGTGTCCAGGCATTCCGCTCCGTAGTTTCCTGTGCCCAGGTGTCGGATGTGGAAGTTCAGGTTGTCCAGGTATTCCGATTCGTAGTTTTCTGTATCTAGGTGTCGGATGTGGAAGTCCAGGGTGTCCAGGTATTCCGCTTCGTAGTTTTCTGTATCTAGGTGTCGGATGTGGAAGTTCAGGGTGTCCAGGTATTCCGCTTCGTAGTTTTCTGTATCTAGGTGTCGGATGTGGAAGTCCAGGGTGTCCAGGTATTCCGCTTCGTAGTTTTCTGTATCTAGGTGTCGGATGTGGAAGTCCAGGGTGTCCAGGCATTCCGCTCCGTAGTTTCCTGTGCCCAGGTGTCGGATGTGGAAGTTCAGGGTGTCCAGGTATTCCGCTTCGTAGTTTTCTGTATCTAGGTGTCGGATGTGGAAGTTCAGGTTGTCCAGGTATTCCGCTTCGTAGTTTTCTGTATCTAGGTGTCGGATGTGGAAGTCCAGGGTGTCCAGGTATTCCGCTTCGTAGTTTTCTGTATCTAGGTGTCGGATGTGGAAGTCCAAGGTGTCCAGGCATTCCGCTCCGTAGTTTCCTGTGCCCAGGTGTCGGATGTGGAAGTTCAGGGTGTCCAGGTATTCCGCTTCGTAGTTCTCTGTATATAGGTGTCGGATGTGGAAGTCCAGGGTGTCCAGGTATTCCGCTTCGTAGTTTTCTGTATCTAGGTGTCGGATGTGGAAGTTCAGGGTGTCCAGGTATTCCGCTTCGTAGTTTTCTGTATTTAGGTGTCGGATGTGGAAGTCCAGGGTGTCCAGGTATTCCGCTTCGTAGTTTTCTGTATCTAGGTGTCGGATGTGGAAGTCCAGGGTGTCCAGGCATTGCGCTATGTAGTTTCCTGTGCCCAGGTGTCGGATGTGGAAGTTCAGGTTGTCCAGGTATTCCGCTTCGTAGTTTTCTGTATCTAGGTGTCGGATGTGGAAGTCCAGGGTGTCCAGGTATTCCGCTCCGTAGTTTTCTGTATCTAGGTGTCGGATGTGGAAGTTCAGGGTGTCCAGGTATTCCGCTTCGTAGTTTTCTGTATCTAGGTGTCGGATGTGGAAGTCCAGGGTGTCCAGGTATTCCGCTTCGTAGTTTTCTGTATCTAGGTGTCGGATGTGGAAGTCCAGGGTGTCCAGGTATTCCGCTTCGTAGTTTTCTGTATCTAGGTGTCGGATGTGGAAGTCCAGGGTGTCCAGGTATTCCGCTCCGTAGTTTCCTGTGTCCAGGTATTGGATGTGGAAGTCCAGGGTATCCAGGTATTCCGCTACGTAGTTTGTTGTGTCTAGGTACTGGATGTGGAAGTCCAGGGTGTCCAGGTATTCCGCTTCGTAGTTTTCTGTATCTAGGTGTCGGATGTGGAAGTCCAGGGTGTCCAGGTATTCCGCTTCGTAGTTTTCTGTATCTAGGTGTCGGATGTGGAAGTCCAGGGTGTCCAGGCATTCCGCTCCGTAGTTTCCTGTGCCCAGGTTTAGGATGTGGATGTTCATGTTGTCCAGGTATTCCGCTTCGTAGTTTTCTGTATCTAGGTGTCGGATGTGGAAGTCCAGGGTGTCCAGGTATTCCGCTTCGTAGTTTTCTGTATCTAGGTGTCGGATGTGGAAGTTCAGGGTGTCCAGGTATTCCGCTTCGTAGTTTTCTGTATCTAGGTGTCGGATGTGGAAGTCCAGGGTGTCCAGGTATTCCGCTTCGTAGTTTTCTGTATCTAGGTGTCGGATGTGGAAGTTCAGGGTGTCCAGGTATTCCGCTTCGTAGTTTTCTGTATTTAGGTGTCGGATGTGGAAGTCCAGGGTGTCCAGGTATTCCGCTTCGTAGTTTTCTGTATCTAGGTGTCGGATGTGGAAGTCCAGGGTGTCCAGGCATTGCGCTATGTAGTTTCCTGTGCCCAGGTGTCGGATGTGGAAGTTCAGGTTGTCCAGGTATTCCGCTTCGTAGTTTTCTGTATCTAGGTGTCGGATGTGGAAGTCCAGGGTGTCCAGGTATTCCGCTTCGTAGTTTTCTGTATCTAGGTGTCGGATGTGGAAGTTCAGGGTGTCCAGGTATTCCGCTTCGTAGTTTTCTGTATCTAGGTGTCGGATGTGGAAGTCCAGGGTGTCCAGGTATTCCGCTTCGTAGTTTTCTGTATCTAGGTGTCGGATGTGGAAGTCCAGGGTGTCCAGGTATTCCGCTTCGTAGTTTTCTGTATCTAGGTGTCGGATGTGGAAGTCCAGGGTGTCCAGGTATTCCGCTCCGTAGTTTCCTGTGTCCAGGTATTGGATGTGGAAGTCCAGGGTATCCAGGTATTCCGCTACGTAGTTTGTTGTGTCTAGGTACTGGATGTGGAAGCCCAGGGTGTCCAGGTATTCCGCTTCGTAGTTTTCTGTATCTAGGTGTCGGATGTGGAAGTCCAGGGTGTCCAGGTATTCCGCTTCGTAGTTTTCTGTATCTAGGTGTCGGATGTGGAAGTCCAGGGTGTCCAGGCATTCCGCTCCGTAGTTTCCTGTGCCCAGGTGTCGGATGTGTAAGTTCAGGTTGTCCAGGTATTCCGATTCGTAGTTTTCTGTATCTAGGTGTCGGATGTGGAAGTCCAGGGTGTCCAGGTATTCCGCTTCGTAGTTTTCTCTATCTAGGTGTCGGGTGTGGAAGTTCAGGGTGTCCAGGTATTCCGCTTCGTAGTTTTCTGTATCTAGGTGTCGGATGTGGAAGTCCAGGGTGTCCAGGTATTCCGCTTCGTAGTTTTCTGTATCTAGGTGTCGGATGTGGAAGTCCAGGGTGTCCAGGCATTCCGCTCCGTAGTTTCCTGTGCCCAGGTGTCGGATGTGGAAGTTCAGGGTGTCCAGGTATTCCGCTTCGTAGTTTTCTGTATCTAGGTGTCGGATGTGGAGGTTCAGGGTGTCCAGGTATTCCGCTTCGTAGTTTTCTGTATCTAGGTGTCGGATGTGGAAGTCCAGGGTGTCCAGGTATTCCGCTTCGTAGTTTTCTGTATCTAGGTGTCGGATGTGGAAGTCCAAGGTGTCCAGGCATTCCGCTCCGTAGTTTCCTGTGCCCAGGTGTCGGATGTGGAAGTTCAGGGTGTCCAGGTATTCCGCTTCGTAGTTCTCTGTATATAGGTGTCGGATGTGGAAGTCCAGGGTGTCCAGGTATTCCGCTCCGTAGTTTCCTGTGTCCAGGTATTGGATGTGGAAGTCCAGGGTATCCAGGTATTCCGCTACGTAGTTTGTTGTGTCTAGGTACTGGATGTGGAAGTCCAGGGTGTCCAGGTATTCCGCTTCGTAGTTTTCTGTATCTAGGTGTCGGATGTGGAAGTCCAGGGTGTCCAGGCATTGCGCTATGTAGTTTCCTGTGCCCAGGTGTCGGATGTGGAAGTTCAGGTTGTCCAGGTATTCCGCTTCGTAGTTTTCTGTATCTAGGTGTCGGATGTGGAAGTCCAGGGTGTCCAGGTATTCCGCTTCGTAGTTTTCTGTATCTAGGTGTCGGATGTGGAAGTTCAGGGTGTCCAGGTATTCCGCTTCGTAGTTTTCTGTATCTAGGTGTCGGATGTGGAAGTCCAGGGTGTCCAGGTATTCCGCTTCGTAGTTTTCTGTATCTAGGTGTCGGATGTGGAAGTCCAGGGTGTCCAGGTATTCCGCTTCGTAGTTTTCTGTATCTAGGTGTCGGATGTGGAAGTCCAGGGTGTCCAGGTATTCCGCTTCGTAGTTTTCTGTATCTAGGTGTCATATGTGGAAGTCCAGGGTGTCCAGGTATTCCGCTCCGTAGTTTCCTGTGTCCAGGTATTGGATGTGGAAGTCCAGGGTATCCAGGTATTCCGCTACGTAGTTTGTTGTGTCTAGGTACTGGATGTGGAAGTCCAGGGTGTCCAGGTATTCCGCTTCGTAGTTTTCTGTATCTAGGTGTCGGATGTGGAAGTCCAGGGTGTCCAGGTATTCCGCTTCGTAGTTTTCTGTATCTGGGTGTCGGATGTGGAAGTCCAGGGTGTCCAGGCATTCCGCTCCGTAGTTTCCTGTGCCCAGGTGTCGGATGTGGAAGTTCAGGGTGTCCAGGTATTCCGCTTCGTAGTTCTCTGTATATAGGTGTCGGATGTGGAAGTCCAGGGTGTCCAGGTATTCCGCTTCGTAGTTTTCTGTATCTAGGTGTCGGATGTGGAAGTCCAAGGTGTCCAGGCATTCCGCTCCGTAGTTTCCTGTGCCCAGGTGTCGGATGTGGAAGTTCAGGGTGTCCAGGTATTCCGCTTCGTAGTTCTCTGTATATAGGTGTCGGATGTGGAAGTCCAGGGTGTCCAGGTATTCCGCTCCGTAGTTTCCTGTGTCCAGGTATTGGATGTGGAAGTCCAGGGTATCCAGGTATTCCGCTACGTAGTTTGTTGTGTCTAGGTACTGGATGTGGAAGTCCAGGGTGTCCAGGTATTCCGCTTCGTAGTTTTCTGTATCTGGGTGTCGGATGTGGAAGTCCAGGGTGTCCAGGTATTCCGCTTCGTAGTTTTCTGTATCTAGGTGTCGGATGTGGAAGTCCAGGGTGTCCAGGTATTCCGCTTCGTAGTTTTCTGTATCTAGGTGTCGGATGTGGAAGTCCAGGGTGTCCAGGTATTCCGCTTCGTAGTTTTCTATATCTAGGTGTCGGATGTGGAAGTTCAGGGTGTCCAGGTATTCCGCTTCGTAGTTTTCTGTATCTAGGTGTCGGATGTGGAAGTCCAGGGTGTCCAGGTATTCCGCTTCGTAGTTTTCTGTATCTAGGTGTCGGATGTGGAAGTTCAGGGTGTCCAGGTATTCCGCTTCGTAGTTTTCTGTGTCTAGGTGTCGGATGTGGAAGTCCAGGGTGTCCAGGTATTCCGCTTCGTAGTTTTCTGTATCTAGGTGTCGGATGTGGAAGTCCAGGGTGTCCAGGTATTCCGCTTCGTAGTTTTCTGTATCTAGGTGTCGGATGTGGAAGTCCAGGGTGTCCAGGTATTCCGCTCCGTAGTTTCCTGTGTCTAGGTATTGGATGTGGAAGTCCAGGGTATCCAGGTATTCCGCTTCGTAGTTTTCTGTATCTAGGTGTCGGATGTGGAAGTTCAGGGTGTCCAGGTATTCCGCTTCGTAGTTTTCTGTATCTAGGTGTCGGATGTGGAAGTCCAGGGTGTCCAGGTATTCCGCTTCGTAGTTTTCTGTATCTAGGTGTCGGATGTGGAAGTCCAGGGTGTCCAGGTATTCCGCTTCGTAGTTTTCTGTATCTAGGTGTCGGATGTGGAAGTCCAGGGTGTCCAGGCATTCCGCTCCGTAGTTTCCTGTGCCCAGGTGTCGGATGTGGAAGTTCATGTTGTCCAGGTATTCCGCTTTGTAGTTTTCTGTATCTAGGTGTCGGATGTGGAAGTCCAGGGTGTCCAGGTATTCCGCTTCGTAGTTTTCTGTATCTAGGTGTCGGATGTGGAAGTTCAGGGTGTCCAGGTATTCCGCTTCGTAGTTTTCTGTATCTAGGTGTCGGATGTGGAAGTCCAGGGTGTCCAGGTATTCCGCTACGTAGTTTTCTGTATCTAGGTGTCGGATGTGGAAGTTCAGGGTGTCCAGGTATTCCGCTTCGTAGTTTTCTGTATCTAGGTGTCGGATGTGGAAGTCCAGGGTGTCCAGGTATTCCGCTTCGTAGTTTTCTGTATCTAGGTGTCGGATGTGGAAGTCCAGGGTGTCCAGGCATTGCGCTATGTAGTTTCCTGTGCCCAGGTGTCGGATGTGGAAGTTCAGGTTGTCCAGGTATTCCGCTTCGTAGTTTTCTGTATCTAGGTGTCGGATGTGGAAGTCCAGGGTGTCCAGGTATTCCGCTTCGTAGTTTTCTGTAACTAGGTGTCGGATGTGGAAGTTCAGGGTGTCCAGGTATTCCGCTTCGTAGTTTTCTGTGTCTAGGTGTCGGATGTGGAAGTCCAGGGTGTCCAGGTATTCCGCTTCGTAATTTTCTGTATCTAGGTGTCGGATGTGGAAGTCCAGGGTGTCCAGGTATTCCGCTTCGTAGTTTTCTGTATCTAGGTGTCGGATGTGGAAGTCCAGGGTGTCCAGGTATTCCGCTCCGTAGTTTCCTGTGTCTAGGTATTGGATGTGGAAGTCCAGGGTATCCAGGTATTCCGCTACGTAGTTTGTTGTGTCTAGGTACTGGATGTGGAAGTCCAGGGTGTCCAGGTATTCCGCTTCGTAGTTTTCTGTATCTAGGTGTCGGATGTGGAAGTTCAGGGTGTCCAGGTATTCCGCTTCGTAGTTTTCTGTATCTAGGTGTCGGATGTGGAAGTCCAGGGTGTCCAGGTATTCCGCTTCGTAGTTTTCTGTATCTAGGTGTCGGATGTGGAAGTCCAGGGTGTCCAGGCATTGCGCTATGTAGTTTCCTGTGCCCAGGTGTCGGATGTGGAAGTTCAGGTTGTCCAGGTATTCCGCTTCGTAGTTTTCTGTATCTAGGTGTCGGATGTGGAAGTCCAGGGTGTCCAGGTATTCCGCTTCGTAGTTTTCTGTATCTAGGTGTCGGATGTGGAAGTTCAGGGTGTCCAGGTATTCCGCTTCGTAGTTTTCTGTGTCTAGGTGTCGGATGTGGAAGTCCAGGGTGTCCAGGTATTCCGCTTCGTAGTTTTCTGTATCTAGGTGTCGGATGTGGAAGTCCAGGGTGTCCAGGTATTCCGCTTCGTAGTTTTCTGTATCTAGGTGTCGGATGTGGAAGTCCAGGGTGTCCAGGTATTCCGCTCCGTAGTTTCCTGTGTCTAGGTATTGGATGTGGAAGTCCAGGGTATCCAGGTATTCCGCTACGTAGTTTGTTGTGTCTAGGTACTGGATGTGGAAGTCCAGGGTGTCCAGGTATTCCGCTTCGTAGTTTTCTGTATCTAGGTGTCGGATGTGGAAGTCCAGGGTGTCCAGGTATTCCGCTTCGTAGTTTTCTGTATCTAGGTGTCGGATGTGGAAGTCCAGGGTGTCCAGGCATTCCGCTGCGTAGTTTCCTGTGCCCAGGTGTCGGATGTGGAAGTCCAGGGTGTCCAGGTATTCCGCTTCGTAGTTTTCTGTATCTAGGTGTCGGATGTGGAAGTTCAGGGTGTCCAGGTATTCCGCTTCGTAGTTTTCTGTATCTAGGTGTCGGATGTGGAAGTCCAGGGTGTCCAGGTATTCCGCTTCGTAGTTTTCTGTATCTAGGTGTCGGATGTGGAAGTCCAGGGTGTCCAGGCATTGCGCTATGTAGTTTCCTGTGCCCAGGTGTCGGATGTGGAAGTTCAGGTTGTCCAGGTATTCCGCTTCGTAGTTTTCTGTATCTAGGTGTCGGATGTGGAAGTCCAGGGTGTCCAGGTATTCCGCTTCGTAGTTTTCTGTAACTAGGTGTCGGATGTGGAAGTTCAGGGTGTCCAGGTATTCCGCTTCGTAGTTTTCTGTGTCTAGGTGTCGGATGTGGAAGTCCAGGGTGTCCAGGTATTCCGCTTCGTAGTTTTCTGTATCTAGGTGTCGGATGTGGAAGTCCAGGGTGTCCAGGTATTCCGCTTCGTAGTTTTCTGTATCTAGGTGTCGGATGTGGAAGTTCAGGGTGTCCAGGTATTCCGCTTCGTAGTTTTCTGTGTCTAGGTGTCGGATGTGGAAGCCCAGGGTGTCCAGGTATTCCGCTTCGTAGTTTTCTGTATCTAGGTGTCGGATGTGGAAGTCCAGGGTGTCCAGGTATTCCGCTTCGTAGTTTTCTGTATCTAGGTGTCGGATGTGGAAGTCCAGGGTGTCCAGGTATTCCGCTTCGTAGTTTTCTGTATCTAGGTGTCGGATGTGGAAGTCCAGGGTGTCCAGGTATTCCGCTTCGTAGTTTTCTGTATCTAGGTGTCGGATGTGGAAGTCCAGGGTGTCCAGGCATTGCGCTATGTAGTTTCCTGTGCCCAGGTGTCGGATGTGGAAGTTCAGGTTGTCCAGGTATTCCGCTTCGTAGTTTTCTGTATCTAGGTGTCGGATGTGGAAGTCCAGGGTGTCCAGGTATTCCGCTTCGTAGTTTTCTGTATCTAGGTGTCGGATGTGGAAGTTCAGGGTGTCCAGGTATTCCGCTTCGTAGTTTTCTGTGTCTAGGTGTCGGATGTGGAAGCCCAGGGTGTCCAGGTATTCCGCTTCGTAGTTTTCTGTATCTAGGTGTCGGATGTGGAAGTCCAGGGTGTCCAGGTATTCCGCTTCGTAGTTTTCTGTATCTAGGTGTCGGATGTGGAAGTCCAGGGTGTCCAGGTATTCCGCTCCGTAGTTTCCTGTGTCTAGGTATTGGATGTGGAAGTCCAGGGTATCCAGGTATTCCGCTACGTAGTTTGTTGTGTCTAGGTACTGGATGTGGAAGTCCAGGGTGTCCAGGTATTCCGCTTCGTAGTTTTCTGTATCTAGGTGTCGGATGTGGAAGTCCAGGGTGTCCAGGTATTCCGCTTCGTAGTTTTCTGTATCTAGGTGTCGGATGTGGAAGTCCAGGGTGTCCAGGCATTCCGCTCCGTAGTTTCCTGTGCCCAGGTGTCGGATGTGGAAGTTCAGGTTGTCCAGGTATTCCGATTCGTAGTTTTCTGTATCTAGGTGTCGGATGTGGAAGTCCAGGGTGTCCAGGTATTCCGCTTCGTAGTTTTCTGTATCTAGGTGTCGGATGTGGAAGTTCAGGGTGTCCAGGTATTCCGCTTCGTAGTTTTCTCTATCTAGGTGTCGGATGTGGAAGTTCAGGGTGTCCAGGTATTCCGCTTCGTAGTTTTCTGTATCTAGGTGTCGGATGTGGAAGTCCAGGGTGTCCAGGTATTCCGCTTCGTAGTTTTCTGTATCTAGGTGTCGGATGTGGAAGTCCAGGGTGTCCAGGCATTCCGCTCCGTAGTTTCCTGTGCCCAGGTGTCGGATGTGGAAGTTCAGGGTGTCCAGGTATTCCGCTTCGTAGTTTTCTGTATCTAGGTGTCGGATGTGGAGGTTCAGGGTGTCCAGGTATTCCGCTTCGTAGTTTTCTGTATCTAGGTGTCGGATGTGGAAGTCCAGGGTGTCCAGGTATTCCGCTTCGTAGCTTTCTGTATCTAGGTGTCGGATGTGGAAGTCCAAGGTGTCCAGGCATTCCGCTCCGTAGTTTCCTGTGCCCAGGTGTCGGATGTGGAAGTTCAGGGTGTCCAGGTATTCCGCTTCGTAGTTCTCTGTATATAGGTGTCGGATGTGGAAGTCCAGGGTGTCCAGGTATTCCGCTCCGTAGTTTCCTGTGTCCAGGTATTGGATGTGGAAGTCCAGGGTATCCAGGTATTCCGCTACGTAGTTTGTTGTGTCTAGGTACTGGATGTGGAAGTCCAGGGTGTCCAGGTATTCCGCTTCGTAGTTTTCTGTATCTAGGTGTCGGATGTGGAAGTCCAGGGTGTCCAGGCATTGCGCTATGTAGTTTCCTGTGCCCAGGTGTCGGATGTGGAAGTTCAGGTTGTCCAGGTATTCCGCTTCGTAGTTTTCTGTATCTAGGTGTCGGATGTGGAAGTCCAGGGTGTCCAGGTATTCCGCTTCGTAGTTTTCTGTATCTAGGTGTCGGATGTGGAAGTTCAGGGTGTCCAGGTATTCCGCTTCGTAGTTTTCTGTATCTAGGTGTCGGATGTGGAAGTCCAGGGTGTCCAGGTATTCCGCTTCGTAGTTTTCTGTATCTAGGTGTCGGATGTGGAAGTCCAGGGTGTCCAGGTATTCCGCTTCGTAGTTTTCTGTATCTAGGTGTCGGATGTGGAAGTCCAGGGTGTCCAGGCATTGCGCTATGTAGTTTCCTGTGCCCAGGTGTCGGATGTGGAAGTTCAGGTTGTCCAGGTATTCCGCTTCGTAGTTTTCTGTATCTAGGTGTCGGATGTGGAAGTCCAGGGTGTCCAGGTATTCCGCTTCGTAGTTTTCTGTGTCTAGGTGTCGGATGTGGAAGTCCAGGGTGTCCAGGTATTCCGCTTCGTAGTTTTCTGTATCTAGGTGTCGGATGTGGAAGTCCAGGGTGTCCAGGTATTCCGCTTCGTAGTTTTCTGTATCTAGGTGTCGGATGTGGAAGTCCAGGGTGTCCAGGTATTCCGCTCCGTAGTTTCCTGTGTCTAGGTATTGGATGTGGAAGTCCAGGGTATCCAGGTATTCCGCTACGTAGTTTGTTGTGTCTAGGTACTGGATGTGGAAGTCCAGGGTGTCCAGGTATTCCGCTTCGTAGTTTTCTGTATCTAGGTGTCGGATGTGGAAGTCCAGGGTGTCCAGGTATTCCGCTTCGTAGTTTTCTGTATCTAGGTGTCGGATGTGGAAGTCCAGGGTGTCCAGGCATTCCGCTGCGTAGTTTCCTGTGCCCAGGTGTCGGATGTGGAAGTCCAGGGTGTCCAGGTATTCCGCTTCGTAGTTTTCTGTATCTAGGTGTCGGATGTGGAAGTTCAGGGTGTCCAGGTATTCCGCTTCGTAGTTTTCTGTATCTAGGTGTCGGATGTGGAAGTCCAGGGTGTCCAGGTATTCCGCTTCGTAGTTTTCTGTATCTAGGTGTCGGATGTGGAAGTCCAGGGTGTCCAGGCATTGCGCTATGTAGTTTCCTGTGCCCAGGTGTCGGATGTGGAAGTTCAGGTTGTCCAGGTATTCCGCTTCGTAGTTTTCTGTATCTAGGTGTCGGATGTGGAAGTCCAGGGTGTCCAGGTATTCCGCTTCGTAGTTTTCTGTAACTAGGTGTCGGATGTGGAAGTTCAGGGTGTCCAGGTATTCCGCTTCGTAGTTTTCTGTGTCTAGGTGTCGGATGTGGAAGTCCAGGGTGTCCAGGTATTCCGCTTCGTAGTTTTCTGTATCTAGGTGTCGGATGTGGAAGTCCAGGGTGTCCAGGTATTCCGCTTCGTAGTTTTCTGTATCTAGGTGTCGGATGTGGAAGTTCAGGGTGTCCAGGTATTCCGCTTCGTAGTTTTCTGTGTCTAGGTGTCGGATGTGGAAGCCCAGGGTGTCCAGGTATTCCGCTTCGTAGTTTTCTGTATCTAGGTGTCGGATGTGGAAGTCCAGGGTGTCCAGGTATTCCGCTTCGTAGTTTTCTGTATCTAGGTGTCGGATGTGGAAGTCCAGGGTGTCCAGGTATTCCGCTTCGTAGTTTTCTGTATCTAGGTGTCGGATGTGGAAGTCCAGGGTGTCCAGGTATTCCGCTTCGTAGTTTTCTGTATCTAGGTGTCGGATGTGGAAGTCCAGGGTGTCCAGGCATTGCGCTATGTAGTTTCCTGTGCCCAGGTGTCGGATGTGGAAGTTCAGGTTGTCCAGGTATTCCGCTTCGTAGTTTTCTGTATCTAGGTGTCGGATGTGGAAGTCCAGGGTGTCCAGGTATTCCGCTTCGTAGTTTTCTGTATCTAGGTGTCGGATGTGGAAGTTCAGGGTGTCCAGGTATTCCGCTTCGTAGTTTTCTGTGTCTAGGTGTCGGATGTGGAAGCCCAGGGTGTCCAGGTATTCCGCTTCGTAGTTTTCTGTATCTAGGTGTCGGATGTGGAAGTCCAGGGTGTCCAGGCATTCCGCTCCGTAGTTTCCTGTGCCCAGGTGTCGGATGTGGAAGTTCAGGGTGTCCAGGTATTCCGCTTCGTAGTTTTCTGTATCTAGGTGTCGGATGTGGAGGTTCAGGGTGTCCAGGTATTCCGCTTCGTAGTTTTCTGTATCTAGGTGTCGGATGTGGAAGTCCAGGGTGTCCAGGTATTCCGCTTCGTAGCTTTCTGTATCTAGGTGTCGGATGTGGAAGTCCAAGGTGTCCAGGCATTCCGCTCCGTAGTTTCCTGTGCCCAGGTGTCGGATGTGGAAGTTCAGGGTGTCCAGGTATTCCGCTTCGTAGTTCTCTGTATATAGGTGTCGGATGTGGAAGTCCAGGGTGTCCAGGTATTCCGCTCCGTAGTTTCCTGTGTCCAGGTATTGGATGTGGAAGTCCAGGGTATCCAGGTATTCCGCTACGTAGTTTGTTGTGTCTAGGTACTGGATGTGGAAGTCCAGGGTGTCCAGGTATTCCGCTTCGTAGTTTTCTGTATCTAGGTGTCGGATGTGGAAGTTCAGGGTGTCCAGGTATTCCGCTTCGTAGTTTTCTGTATCTAGGTGTCGGATGTGGAAGTCCAGGGTGTCCAGGTATTCCGCTTCGTAGTTTTCTGTATCTAGGTGTCGGATGTGGAAGTCCAGGGTGTCCAGGCATTCCGCTCCGTAGTTTCCTGTGCCCAGGTGTCGGATGTGGAAGTTCAGGGTGTCCAGGTATTCCGCTTCGTAGTTTTCTGTATCTAGGTGTCGGATGTGGAGGTTCAGGGTGTCCAGGTATTCCGCTTCGTAGTTTTCTGTATCTAGGTGTCGGATGTGGAAGTCCAGGGTGTCCAGGTATTCCGCTTCGTAGCTTTCTGTATCTAGGTGTCGGATGTGGAAGTCCAAGGTGTCCAGGCATTCCGCTCCGTAGTTTCCTGTGCCCAGGTGTCGGATGTGGAAGTTCAGGGTGTCCAGGTATTCCGCTTCGTAGTTCTCTGTATATAGGTGTCGGATGTGGAAGTCCAGGGTGTCCAGGTATTCCGCTCCGTAGTTTCCTGTGTCCAGGTATTGGATGTGGAAGTCCAGGGTATCCAGGTATTCCGCTACGTAGTTTGTTGTGTCTAGGTACTGGATGTGGAAGTCCAGGGTGTCCAGGTATTCCGCTTCGTAGTTTTCTGTATCTAGGTGTCGGATGTGGAAGTCCAGGGTGTCCAGGCATTGCGCTATGTAGTTTCCTGTGCCCAGGTGTCGGATGTGGAAGTTCAGGTTGTCCAGGTATTCCGCTTCGTAGTTTTCTGTATCTAGGTGTCGGATGTGGAAGTCCAGGGTGTCCAGGTATTCCGCTTCGTAGTTTTCTGTATCTAGGTGTCGGATGTGGAAGTTCAGGGTGTCCAGGTATTCCGCTTCGTAGTTTTCTGTATCTAGGTGTCGGATGTGGAAGTCCAGGGTGTCCAGGTATTCCGCTTCGTAGTTTTCTGTATCTAGGTGTCGGATGTGGAAGTCCAGGGTGTCCAGGTATTCCGCTTCGTAGTTTTCTGTATCTAGGTGTCGGATGTGGAAGTCCAGGGTGTCCAGGCATTGCGCTATGTAGTTTCCTGTGCCCAGGTGTCGGATGTGGAAGTTCAGGTTGTCCAGGTATTCCGCTTCGTAGTTTTCTGTATCTAGGTGTCGGATGTGGAAGTCCAGGGTGTCCAGGTATTCCGCTTCGTAGTTTTCTGTATCTAGGTGTCGGATGTGGAAGTTCAGGGTGTCCAGGTATTCCGCTTCGTAGTTTTCTGTATCTAGGTGTCGGATGTGGAAGTCCAGGGTGTCCAGGTATTCCGCTTCGTAGTTTTCTGTATCTAGGTGTCGGATGTGGAAGTCCAGGGTGTCCAGGTATTCCGCTTCGTAGTTTTCTGTATCTAGGTGTCGGATGTGGAAGTCCAGGGTGTCCAGGTATTCCGCTTCGTAGTTTTCTGTATCTAGGTGTCATATGTGGAAGTCCAGGGTGTCCAGGTATTCCGCTCCGTAGTTTCCTGTGTCCAGGTATTGGATGTGGAAGTCCAGGGTATCCAGGTATTCCGCTACGTAGTTTGTTGTGTCTAGGTACTGGATGTGGAAGTCCAGGGTGTCCAGGTATTCCGCTTCGTAGTTTTCTGTATCTAGGTGTCGGATGTGGAAGTCCAGGGTGTCCAGGTATTCCGCTTCGTAGTTTTCTGTATCTAGGTGTCGGATGTGGAAGTCCAGGGTGTCCAGGCATTCCGCTCCGTAGTTTCCTGTGCCCAGGTGTCGGATGTGGAAGTTCAGGGTGTCCAGGTATTCCGCTTCGTAGTTCTCTGTATATAGGTGTCGGATGTGGAAGTCCAGGGTGTCCAGGTATTCCGCTCCGTAGTTTCCTGTGTCCAGGTATTGGATGTGGAAGTCCAGGGTATCCAGGTATTCCGCTACGTAGTTTGTTGTGTCTAGGTACTGGATGTGGAAGTCCAGGGTGTCCAGGTATTCCGCTTCGTAGTTTTCTGTATCTGGGTGTCGGATGTGGAAGTCCAGGGTGTCCAGGTATTCCGCTTCGTAGTTTTCTGTATCTAGGTGTCGGATGTGGAAGTCCAGGGTGTCCAGGTATTCCGCTTCGTAGTTTTCTGTATCTAGGTGTCGGATGTGGAAGTCCAGGGTGTCCAGGTATTCCGCTTCGTAGTTTTCTATATCTAGGTGTCGGATGTGGAAGTTCAGGGTGTCCAGGTATTCCGCTTCGTAGTTTTCTGTATCTAGGTGTCGGATGTGGAAGTCCAGGGTGTCCAGGTATTCCGCTTCGTAGTTTTCTGTATCTAGGTGTCGGATGTGGAAGTTCAGGGTGTCCAGGTATTCCGCTTCGTAGTTTTCTGTGTCTAGGTGTCGGATGTGGAAGTCCAGGGTGTCCAGGTATTCCGCTTCGTAGTTTTCTGTATCTAGGTGTCGGATGTGGAAGTCCAGGGTGTCCAGGTATTCCGCTTCGTAGTTTTCTGTATCTAGGTGTCGGATGTGGAAGTCCAGGGTGTCCAGGTATTCCGCTCCGTAGTTTCCTGTGTCTAGGTATTGGATGTGGAAGTCCAGGGTATCCAGGTATTCCGCTTCGTAGTTTTCTGTATCTAGGTGTCGGATGTGGAAGTTCAGGGTGTCCAGGTATTCCGCTTCGTAGTTTTCTGTATCTAGGTGTCGGATGTGGAAGTCCAGGGTGTCCAGGTATTCCGCTTCGTAGTTTTCTGTATCTAGGTGTCGGATGTGGAAGTCCAGGGTGTCCAGGTATTCCGCTTCGTAGTTTTCTGTATCTAGGTGTCGGATGTGGAAGTCCAGGGTGTCCAGGCATTCCGCTCCGTAGTTTCCTGTGCCCAGGTGTCGGATGTGGAAGTTCATGTTGTCCAGGTATTCCGCTTTGTAGTTTTCTGTATCTAGGTGTCGGATGTGGAAGTCCAGGGTGTCCAGGTATTCCGCTTCGTAGTTTTCTGTATCTAGGTGTCGGATGTGGAAGTTCAGGGTGTCCAGGTATTCCGCTTCGTAGTTTTCTGTATCTAGGTGTCGGATGTGGAAGTCCAGGGTGTCCAGGTATTCCGCTTCGTAGTTTTCTGTATCTAGGTGTCGGATGTGGAAGTCCAGGGTGTCCAGGCATTCCGCTCCGTAGTTTCCTGTGCCCAGGTGTCGGATGTGGAAGTTCAGGTTGTCCAGGTATTCCGATTCGTAGTTTTCTGTATCTAGGTGTCGGATGTGGAAGTCCAGGGTGTCCAGGTATTCCGCTTCGTAGTTTTCTGTATCTAGGTGTCGGATGTGGAAGTTCAGGGTGTCCAGGTATTCCGCTTCGTAGTTTTCTCTATCTAGGTGTCGGATGTGGAAGTTCAGGGTGTCCAGGTATTCCGCTTCGTAGTTTTCTGTATCTAGGTGTCGGATGTGGAAGTCCAGGGTGTCCAGGTATTCCGCTTCGTAGTTTTCTGTATCTAGGTGTCGGATGTGGAAGTTCAGGGTGTCCAGGTATTCCGCTTCGTAGTTTTCTGTAACTAGGTGTCGGATGTGGAAGTTCAGGGTGTCCAGGTATTCCGCTTCGTAGTTTTCTGTGTCTAGGTGTCGGATGTGGAAGTCCAGGGTGTCCAGGTATTCCGCTTCGTAGTTTTCTGTATCTAGGTGTCGGATGTGGAAGTCCAGGGTGTCCAGGTATTCCGCTTCGTAGTTTTCTGTATCTAGGTGTCGGATGTGGAAGTCCAGGGTGTCCAGGTATTCGGCTCCGTAGTTTCCTGTGTCTAGGTATTGGATGTGGAAGTCCAGGGTATCCAGGTATTCCGCTACGTAGTTTGTTGTGTCTAGGTACTGGATGTGGAAGTCCAGGGTGTCCAGGTATTCCGCTTCGTAGTTTTCTGTATCTAGGTGTCGGATGTGGAAGTTCAGGGTGTCCAGGTATTCCGCTTCGTAGTTTTCTGTATCTAGGTGTCGGATGTGGAAGTCCAGGGTGTCCAGGTATTCCGCTTCGTAGTTTTCTGTATCTAGGTGTCGGATGTGGAAGTCCAGGGTGTCCAGGCATTGCGCTATGTAGTTTCCTGTGCCCAGGTGTCGGATGTGGAAGTTCAGGTTGTCCAGGTATTCCGCTTCGTAGTTTTCTGTATCTAGGTGTCGGATGTGGAAGTCCAGGGTGTCCAGGTATTCCGCTTCGTAGTTTTCTGTATCTAGGTGTCGGATGTGGAAGTTCAGGGTGTCCAGGTATTCCGCTTCGTAGTTTTCTGTGTCTAGGTGTCGGATGTGGAAGCCCAGGGTGTCCAGGTATTCCGCTTCGTAGTTTTCTGTATCTAGGTGTCGGATGTGGAAGTCCAGGGTGTCCAGGTATTCCGCTTCGTAGTTTTCTGTATCTAGGTGTCGGATGTGGAAGTCCAGGGTGTCCAGGTATTCCGCTCCGTAGTTTCCTGTGTCTAGGTATTGGATGTGGAAGTCCAGGGTATCCAGGTATTCCGCTACGTAGTTTGTTGTGTCTAGGTACTGGATGTGGAAGTCCAGGGTGTCCAGGTATTCCGCTTCGTAGTTTTCTGTATCTAGGTGTCGGATGTGGAAGTCCAGGGTGTCCAGGTATTCCGCTTCGTAGTTTTCTGTATCTAGGTGTCGGATGTGGAAGTCCAGGGTGTCCAGGCATTCCGCTCCGTAGTTTCCTGTGCCCAGGTGTCGGATGTGGAAGTTCAGGTTGTCCAGGTATTCCGATTCGTAGTTTTCTGTATCTAGGTGTCGGATGTGGAAGTCCAGGGTGTCCAGGTATTCCGCTTCGTAGTTTTCTGTATCTAGGTGTCGGATGTGGAAGTTCAGGGTGTCCAGGTATTCCGCTTCGTAGTTTTCTCTATCTAGGTGTCGGATGTGGAAGTTCAGGGTGTCCAGGTATTCCGCTTCGTAGTTTTCTGTATCTAGGTGTCGGATGTGGAAGTCCAGGGTGTCCAGGTATTCCGCTTCGTAGTTTTCTGTATCTAGGTGTCGGATGTGGAAGTCCAGGGTGTCCAGGCATTCCGCTCCGTAGTTTCCTGTGCCCAGGTGTCGGATGTGGAAGTTCAGGGTGTCCAGGTATTCCGCTTCGTAGTTTTCTGTATCTAGGTGTCGGATGTGGAGGTTCAGGGTGTCCAGGTATTCCGCTTCGTAGTTTTCTGTATCTAGGTGTCGGATGTGGAAGTCCAGGGTGTCCAGGTATTCCGCTTCGTAGCTTTCTGTATCTAGGTGTCGGATGTGGAAGTCCAAGGTGTCCAGTCATTCCGCTCCGTAGTTTCCTGTGCCCAGGTGTCGGATGTGGAAGTTCAGGGTGTCCAGGTATTCCGCTTCGTAGTTCTCTGTATATAGGTGTCGGATGTGGAAGTCCAGGGTGTCCAGGTATTCCGCTCCGTAGTTTCCTGTGTCCAGGTATTGGATGTGGAAGTCCAGGGTATCCAGGTATTCCGCTACGTAGTTTGTTGTGTCTAGGTACTGGATGTGGAAGTCCAGGGTGTCCAGGTATTCCGCTTCGTAGTTTTCTGTATCTAGGTGTCGGATGTGGAAGTCCAGGGTGTCCAGGCATTGCGCTATGTAGTTTCCTGTGCCCAGGTGTCGGATGTGGAAGTTCAGGTTGTCCAGGTATTCCGCTTCGTAGTTTTCTGTATCTAGGTGTCGGATGTGGAAGTCCAGGGTGTCCAGGTATTCCGCTTCGTAGTTTTCTGTATCTAGGTGTCGGATGTGGAAGTTCAGGGTGTCCAGGTATTCCGCTTCGTAGTTTTCTGTATCTAGGTGTCGGATGTGGAAGTCCAGGGTGTCCAGGTATTCCGCTTCGTAGTTTTCTGTATCTAGGTGTCGGATGTGGAAGTCCAGGGTGTCCAGGTATTCCGCTTCGTAGTTTTCTGTATCTAGGTGTCGGATGTGGAAGTCCAGGGTGTCCAGGCATTGCGCTATGTAGTTTCCTGTGCCCAGGTGTCGGATGTGGAAGTTCAGGTTGTCCAGGTATTCCGCTTCGTAGTTTTCTGTATCTAGGTGTCGGATGTGGAAGTCCAGGGTGTCCAGGTATTCCGCTTCGTAGTTTTCTGTATCTAGGTGTCGGATGTGGAAGTTCAGGGTGTCCAGGTATTCCGCTTCGTAGTTTTCTGTATCTAGGTGTCGGATGTGGAAGTCCAGGGTGTCCAGGTATTCCGCTTCGTAGTTTTCTGTATCTAGGTGTCGGATGTGGAAGTCCAGGGTGTCCAGGTATTCCGCTTCGTAGTTTTCTGTATCTAGGTGTCGGATGTGGAAGTCCAGGGTGTCCAGGTATTCCGCTTCGTAGTTTTCTGTATCTAGGTGTCATATGTGGAAGTCCAGGGTGTCCAGGTATTCCGCTCCGTAGTTTCCTGTGTCCAGGTATTGGATGTGGAAGTCCAGGGTATCCAGGTATTCCGCTACGTAGTTTGTTGTGTCTAGGTACTGGATGTGGAAGTCCAGGGTGTCCAGGTATTCCGCTTCGTAGTTTTCTGTATCTAGGTGTCGGATGTGGAAGTCCAGGGTGTCCAGGTATTCCGCTTCGTAGTTTTCTGTATCTAGGTGTCGGATGTGGAAGTCCAGGGTGTCCAGGCATTCCGCTCCGTAGTTTCCTGTGCCCAGGTGTCGGATGTGGAAGTTCAGGGTGTCCAGGTATTCCGCTTCGTAGTTCTCTGTATATAGGTGTCGGATGTGGAAGTCCAGGGTGTCCAGGTATTCCGCTCCGTAGTTTCCTGTGTCCAGGTATTGGATGTGGAAGTCCAGGGTATCCAGGTATTCCGCTACGTAGTTTGTTGTGTCTAGGTACTGGATGTGGAAGTCCAGGGTGTCCAGGTATTCCGCTTCGTAGTTTTCTGTATCTGGGTGTCGGATGTGGAAGTCCAGGGTGTCCAGGTATTCCGCTTCGTAGTTTTCTGTATCTAGGTGTCGGATGTGGAAGTCCAGGGTGTCCAGGTATTCCGCTTCGTAGTTTTCTGTATCTAGGTGTCGGATGTGGAAGTCCAGGGTGTCCAGGTATTCCGCTTCGTAGTTTTCTATATCTAGGTGTCGGATGTGGAAGTTCAGGGTGTCCAGGTATTCCGCTTCGTAGTTTTCTGTATCTAGGTGTCGGATGTGGAAGTCCAGGGTGTCCAGGTATTCCGCTTCGTAGTTTTCTGTATCTAGGTGTCGGATGTGGAAGTTCAGGGTGTCCAGGTATTCCGCTTCGTAGTTTTCTGTGTCTAGGTGTCGGATGTGGAAGTCCAGGGTGTCCAGGTATTCCGCTTCGTAGTTTTCTGTATCTAGGTGTCGGATGTGGAAGTCCAGGGTGTCCAGGTATTCCGCTTCGTAGTTTTCTGTATCTAGGTGTCGGATGTGGAAGTCCAGGGTGTCCAGGTATTCCGCTCCGTAGTTTCCTGTGTCTAGGTATTGGATGTGGAAGTCCAGGGTATCCAGGTATTCCGCTTCGTAGTTTTCTGTATCTAGGTGTCGGATGTGGAAGTTCAGGGTGTCCAGGTATTCCGCTTCGTAGTTTTCTGTATCTAGGTGTCGGATGTGGAAGTCCAGGGTGTCCAGGTATTCCGCTTCGTAGTTTTCTGTATCTAGGTGTCGGATGTGGAAGTCCAGGGTGTCCAGGTATTCCGCTTCGTAGTTTTCTGTATCTAGGTGTCGGATGTGGAAGTCCAGGGTGTCCAGGCATTCCGCTCCGTAGTTTCCTGTGCCCAGGTGTCGGATGTGGAAGTTCATGATGTCCAGGTATTCCGCTTTGTAGTTTTCTGTATCTAGGTGTCGGATGTGGAAGTCCAGGGTGTCCAGGTATTCCGCTTCGTAGTTTTCTGTATCTAGGTGTCGGATGTGGAAGTTCAGGGTGTCCAGGTATTCCGCTTCGTAGTTTTCTGTATCTAGGTGTCGGATGTGGAAGTCCAGGGTGTCCAGGTATTCCGCTTCGTAGTTTTCTGTATCTAGGTGTCGGATGTGGAAGTCCAGGGTGTCCAGGCATTCCGCTCCGTAGTTTCCTGTGCCCAGGTGTCGGATGTGGAAGTTCAGGTTGTCCAGGTATTCCGATTCGTAGTTTTCTGTATCTAGGTGTCGGATGTGGAAGTCCAGGGTGTCCAGGTATTCCGCTTCGTAGTTTTCTGTATCTAGGTGTCGGATGTGGAAGTTCAGGGTGTCCAGGTATTCCGCTTCGTAGTTTTCTCTATCTAGGTGTCGGATGTGGAAGTTCAGGGTGTCCAGGTATTCCGCTTCGTAGTTTTCTGTATCTAGGTGTCGGATGTGGAAGTCCAGGGTGTCCAGGTATTCCGCTTCGTAGTTTTCTGTATCTAGGTGTCGGATGTGGAAGTCCAGGGTGTCCAGGCATTCCGCTCCGTAGTTTCCTGTGCCCAGGTGTCGGATGTGGAAGTTCAGGGTGTCCAGGTATTCCGCTTCGTAGTTTTCTGTATCTAGGTGTCGGATGTGGAGGTTCAGGGTGTCCAGGTATTCCGCTTCGTAGTTTTCTGTATCTAGGTGTCGGATGTGGAAGTCCAGGGTGTCCAGGTATTCCGCTTCGTAGCTTTCTGTATCTAGGTGTCGGATGTGGAAGTCCAAGGTGTCCAGGCATTCCGCTCCGTAGTTTCCTGTGCCCAGGTGTCGGATGTGGAAGTTCAGGGTGTCCAGGTATTCCGCTTCGTAGTTCTCTGTATATAGGTGTCGGATGTGGAAGTCCAGGGTGTCCAGGTATTCCGCTCCGTAGTTTCCTGTGTCCAGGTATTGGATGTGGAAGTCCAGGGTATCCAGGTATTCCGCTACGTAGTTTGTTGTGTCTAGGTACTGGATGTGGAAGTCCAGGGTGTCCAGGTATTCCGCTTCGTAGTTTTCTGTATCTAGGTGTCGGATGTGGAAGTCCAGGGTGTCCAGGCATTGCGCTATGTAGTTTCCTGTGCCCAGGTGTCGGATGTGGAAGTTCAGGTTGTCCAGGTATTCCGCTTCGTAGTTTTCTGTATCTAGGTGTCGGATGTGGAAGTCCAGGGTGTCCAGGTATTCCGCTTCGTAGTTTTCTGTATCTAGGTGTCGGATGTGGAAGTTCAGGGTGTCCAGGTATTCCGCTTCGTAGTTTTCTGTATCTAGGTGTCGGATGTGGAAGTCCAGGGTGTCCAGGTATTCCGCTTCGTAGTTTTCTGTATCTAGGTGTCGGATGTGGAAGTCCAGGGTGTCCAGGTATTCCGCTTCGTAGTTTTCTGTATCTAGGTGTCGGATGTGGAAGTCCAGGGTGTCCAGGCATTGCGCTATGTAGTTTCCTGTGCCCAGGTGTCGGATGTGGAAGTTCAGGTTGTCCAGGTATTCCGCTTCGTAGTTTTCTGTATCTAGGTGTCGGATGTGGAAGTCCAGGGTGTCCAGGTATTCCGCTTCGTAGTTTTCTGTATCTAGGTGTCGGATGTGGAAGTTCAGGGTGTCCAGGTATTCCGCTTCGTAGTTTTCTGTATCTAGGTGTCGGATGTGGAAGTCCAGGGTGTCCAGGTATTCCGCTTCGTAGTTTTCTGTATCTAGGTGTCGGATGTGGAAGTCCAGGGTGTCCAGGTATTCCGCTTCGTAGTTTTCTGTATCTAGGTGTCGGATGTGGAAGTCCAGGGTGTCCAGGCATTCCGCTCCGTAGTTTCCTGTGCCCAGGTGTCGGATGTGGAAGTTCAGGTTGTCCAGGTATTCCGATTCGTAGTTTTCTGTATCTAGGTGTCGGATGTGGAAGTCCAGGGTGTCCAGGTATTCCGCTTCGTAGTTTTCTGTATCTAGGTGTCGGATGTGGAAGTTCAGGGTGTCCAGGTATTCCGCTTCGTAGTTTTCTCTATCTAGGTGTCGGATGTGGAAGTTCAGGGTGTCCAGGTATTCCGCTTCGTAGTTTTCTGTATCTAGGTGTCGGATGTGGAAGTCCAGGGTGTCCAGGTATTCCGCTTCGTAGTTTTCTGTATCTAGGTGTCGGATGTGGAAGTCCAGGGTGTCCAGGCATTCCGCTCCGTAGTTTCCTGTGCCCAGGTGTCGGATGTGGAAGTTCAGGGTGTCCAGGTATTCCGCTTCGTAGTTTTCTGTATCTAGGTGTCGGATGTGGAGGTTCAGGGTGTCCAGGTATTCCGCTTCGTAGTTTTCTGTATCTAGGTGTCGGATGTGGAAGTCCAGGGTGTCCAGGTATTCCGCTTCGTAGCTTTCTGTATCTAGGTGTCGGATGTGGAAGTCCAAGGTGTCCAGGCATTCCGCTCCGTAGTTTCCTGTGCCCAGGTGTCGGATGTGGAAGTTCAGGGTGTCCAGGTATTCCGCTTCGTAGTTCTCTGTATATAGGTGTCGGATGTGGAAGTCCAGGGTGTCCAGGTATTCCGCTCCGTAGTTTCCTGTGTCCAGGTATTGGATGTGGAAGTCCAGGGTATCCAGGTATTCCGCTACGTAGTTTGTTGTGTCTAGGTACTGGATGTGGAAGTCCAGGGTGTCCAGGTATTCCGCTTCGTAGTTTTCTGTATCTAGGTGTCGGATGTGGAAGTCCAGGGTGTCCAGGCATTGCGCTATGTAGTTTCCTGTGCCCAGGTGTCGGATGTGGAAGTTCAGGTTGTCCAGGTATTCCGCTTCGTAGTTTTCTGTATCTAGGTGTCGGATGTGGAAGTCCAGGGTGTCCAGGTATTCCGCTTCGTAGTTTTCTGTATCTAGGTGTCGGATGTGGAAGTTCAGGGTGTCCAGGTATTCCGCTTCGTAGTTTTCTGTATCTAGGTGTCGGATGTGGAAGTCCAGGGTGTCCAGGTATTCCGCTTCGTAGTTTTCTGTATCTAGGTGTCGGATGTGGAAGTCCAGGGTGTCCAGGTATTCCGCTTCGTAGTTTTCTGTATCTAGGTGTCGGATGTGGAAGTCCAGGGTGTCCAGGCATTGCGCTATGTAGTTTCCTGTGCCCAGGTGTCGGATGTGGAAGTTCAGGTTGTCCAGGTATTCCGCTTCGTAGTTTTCTGTATCTAGGTGTCGGATGTGGAAGTCCAGGGTGTCCAGGTATTCCGCTTCGTAGTTTTCTGTATCTAGGTGTCGGATGTGGAAGTTCAGGGTGTCCAGGTATTCCGCTTCGTAGTTTTCTGTATCTAGGTGTCGGATGTGGAAGTCCAGGGTGTCCAGGTATTCCGCTTCGTAGTTTTCTGTATCTAGGTGTCGGATGTGGAAGTCCAGGGTGTCCAGGTATTCCGCTTCGTAGTTTTCTGTATCTAGGTGTCGGATGTGGAAGTCCAGGGTGTCCAGGTATTCCGCTTCGTAGTTTTCTGTATCTAGGTGTCATATGTGGAAGTCCAGGGTGTCCAGGTATTCCGCTCCGTAGTTTCCTGTGTCCAGGTATTGGATGTGGAAGTCCAGGGTATCCAGGTATTCCGCTACGTAGTTTGTTGTGTCTAGGTACTGGATGTGGAAGTCCAGGGTGTCCAGGTATTCCGCTTCGTAGTTTTCTGTATCTAGGTGTCGGATGTGGAAGTCCAGGGTGTCCAGGTATTCCGCTTCGTAGTTTTCTGTATCTAGGTGTCGGATGTGGAAGTCCAGGGTGTCCAGGCATTCCGCTCCGTAGTTTCCTGTGCCCAGGTGTCGGATGTGGAAGTTCAGGGTGTCCAGGTATTCCGCTTCGTAGTTCTCTGTATATAGGTGTCGGATGTGGAAGTCCAGGGTGTCCAGGTATTCCGCTCCGTAGTTTCCTGTGTCCAGGTATTGGATGTGGAAGTCCAGGGTATCCAGGTATTCCGCTACGTAGTTTGTTGTGTCTAGGTACTGGATGTGGAAGTCCAGGGTGTCCAGGTATTCCGCTTCGTAGTTTTCTGTATCTGGGTGTCGGATGTGGAAGTCCAGGGTGTCCAGGTATTCCGCTTCGTAGTTTTCTGTATCTAGGTGTCGGATGTGGAAGTCCAGGGTGTCCAGGTATTCCGCTTCGTAGTTTTCTGTATCTAGGTGTCGGATGTGGAAGTCCAGGGTGTCCAGGTATTCCGCTTCGTAGTTTTCTATATCTAGGTGTCGGATGTGGAAGTTCAGGGTGTCCAGGTATTCCGCTTCGTAGTTTTCTGTATCTAGGTGTCGGATGTGGAAGTCCAGGGTGTCCAGGTATTCCGCTTCGTAGTTTTCTGTATCTAGGTGTCGGATGTGGAAGTTCAGGGTGTCCAGGTATTCCGCTTCGTAGTTTTCTGTGTCTAGGTGTCGGATGTGGAAGTCCAGGGTGTCCAGGTATTCCGCTTCGTAGTTTTCTGTATCTAGGTGTCGGATGTGGAAGTCCAGGGTGTCCAGGTATTCCGCTTCGTAGTTTTCTGTATCTAGGTGTCGGATGTGGAAGTCCAGGGTGTCCAGGTATTCCGCTCCGTAGTTTCCTGTGTCTAGGTATTGGATGTGGAAGTCCAGGGTATCCAGGTATTCCGCTTCGTAGTTTTCTGTATCTAGGTGTCGGATGTGGAAGTTCAGGGTGTCCAGGTATTCCGCTTCGTAGTTTTCTGTATCTAGGTGTCGGATGTGGAAGTCCAGGGTGTCCAGGTATTCCGCTTCGTAGTTTTCTGTATCTAGGTGTCGGATGTGGAAGTCCAGGGTGTCCAGGTATTCCGCTTCGTAGTTTTCTGTATCTAGGTGTCGGATGTGGAAGTCCAGGGTGTCCAGGCATTCCGCTCCGTAGTTTCCTGTGCCCAGGTGTCGGATGTGGAAGTTCATGTTGTCCAGGTATTCCGCTTTGTAGTTTTCTGTATCTAGGTGTCGGATGTGGAAGTCCAGGGTGTCCAGGTATTCCGCTTCGTAGTTTTCTGTATCTAGGTGTCGGATGTGGAAGTTCAGGGTGTCCAGGTATTCCGCTTCGTAGTTTTCTGTATCTAGGTGTCGGATGTGGAAGTCCAGGGTGTCCAGGTATTCCGCTACGTAGTTTTCTGTATCTAGGTGTCGGATGTGGAAGTTCAGGGTGTCCAGGTATTCCGCTTCGTAGTTTTCTGTATCTAGGTGTCGGATGTGGAAGTCCAGGGTGTCCAGGTATTCCGCTTCGTAGTTTTCTGTATCTAGGTGTCGGATGTGGAAGTCCAGGGTGTCCAGGCATTGCGCTATGTAGTTTCCTGTGCCCAGGTGTCGGATGTGGAAGTTCAGGTTGTCCAGGTATTCCGCTTCGTAGTTTTCTGTATCTAGGTGTCGGATGTGGAAGTCCAGGGTGTCCAGGTATTCCGCTTCGTAGTTTTCTGTAACTAGGTGTCGGATGTGGAAGTTCAGGGTGTCCAGGTATTCCGCTTCGTAGTTTTCTGTGTCTAGGTGTCGGATGTGGAAGTCCAGGGTGTCCAGGTATTCCGCTTCGTAGTTTTCTGTATCTAGGTGTCGGATGTGGAAGTCCAGGGTGTCCAGGTATTCCGCTTCGTAGTTTTCTGTATCTAGGTGTCGGATGTGGAAGTCCAGGGTGTCCAGGTATTCCGCTCCGTAGTTTCCTGTGTCTAGGTATTGGATGTGGAAGTCCAGGGTATCCAGGTATTCCGCTACGTAGTTTGTTGTGTCTAGGTACTGGATGTGGAAGTCCAGGGTGTCCAGGTATTCCGCTTCGTAGTTTTCTGTATCTAGGTGTCGGATGTGGAAGTTCAGGGTGTCCAGGTATTCCGCTTCGTAGTTTTCTGTATCTAGGTGTCGGATGTGGAAGTCCAGGGTGTCCAGGTATTCCGCTTCGTAGTTTTCTGTATCTAGGTGTCGGATGTGGAAGTCCAGGGTGTCCAGGCATTGCGCTATGTAGTTTCCTGTGCCCAGGTGTCGGATGTGGAAGTTCAGGTTGTCCAGGTATTCCGCTTCGTAGTTTTCTGTATCTAGGTGTCGGATGTGGAAGTCCAGGGTGTCCAGGTATTCCGCTTCGTAGTTTTCTGTATCTAGGTGTCGGATGTGGAAGTTCAGGGTGTCCAGGTATTCCGCTTCGTAGTTTTCTGTGTCTAGGTGTCGGATGTGGAAGTCCAGGGTGTCCAGGTATTCCGCTTCGTAGTTTTCTGTATCTAGGTGTCGGATGTGGAAGTCCAGGGTGTCCAGGTATTCCGCTTCGTAGTTTTCTGTATCTAGGTGTCGGATGTGGAAGTCCAGGGTGTCCAGGTATTCCGCTCCGTAGTTTCCTGTGTCTAGGTATTGGATGTGGAAGTCCAGGGTATCCAGGTATTCCGCTACGTAGTTTGTTGTGTCTAGGTACTGGATGTGGAAGTCCAGGGTGTCCAGGTATTCCGCTTCGTAGTTTTCTGTATCTAGGTGTCGGATGTGGAAGTCCAGGGTGTCCAGGTATTCCGCTTCGTAGTTTTCTGTATCTAGGTGTCGGATGTGGAAGTCCAGGGTGTCCAGGCATTCCGCTCCGTAGTTTCCTGTGCCCAGGTGTCGGATGTGGAAGTCCAGGGTGTCCAGGTATTCCGCTTCGTAGTTTTCTGTATCTAGGTGTCGGATGTGGAAGTTCAGGGTGTCCAGGTATTCCGCTTCGTAGTTTTCTGTATCTAGGTGTCGGATGTGGAAGTCCAGGGTGTCCAGGTATTCCGCTTCGTAGTTTTCTGTATCTAGGTGTCGGATGTGGAAGTCCAGGGTGTCCAGGCATTGCGCTATGTAGTTTCCTGTGCCCAGGTGTCGGATGTGGAAGTTCAGGTTGTCCAGGTATTCCGCTTCGTAGTTTTCTGTATCTAGGTGTCGGATGTGGAAGTCCAGGGTGTCCAGGTATTCCGCTTCGTAGTTTTCTGTAACTAGGTGTCGGATGTGGAAGTTCAGGGTGTCCAGGTATTCCGCTTCGTAGTTTTCTGTGTCTAGGTGTCGGATGTGGAAGTCCAGGGTGTCCAGGTATTCCGCTTCGTAGTTTTCTGTATCTAGGTGTCGGATGTGGAAGTCCAGGGTGTCCAGGTATTCCGCTTCGTAGTTTTCTGTATCTAGGTGTCGGATGTGGAAGTCCAGGGAGTCCAGGTATTCCGCTCCGTAGTTTCCTGTGTCTAGGTATTGGATGTGGAAGTCCAGGGTATCCAGGTATTCCGCTACGTAGTTTGTTGTGTCTAGGTACTGGATGTGGAAGTCCAGGGTGTCCAGGTATTCCGCTTCGTAGTTTTCTGTATCTAGGTGTCGGATGTGGAAGTTCAGGGTGTCCAGGTATTCCGCTTCGTAGTTTTCTGTATCTAGGTGTCGGATGTGGAAGTCCAGGGTGTCCAGGTATTCCGCTTCGTAGTTTTCTGTATCTAGGTGTCGGATGTGGAAGTCCAGGGTGTCCAGGCATTGCGCTATGTAGTTTCCTGTGCCCAGGTGTCGGATGTGGAAGTTCAGGTTGTCCAGGTATTCCGCTTCGTAGTTTTCTGTATCTAGGTGTCGGATGTGGAAGTCCAGGGTGTCCAGGTATTCCGCTTCGTAGTTTTCTGTATCTAGGTGTCGGATGTGGAAGTTCAGGGTGTCCAGGTATTCCGCTTCGTAGTTTTCTGTGTCTAGGTGTCGGATGTGGAAGTCCAGGGTGTCCAGGTATTCCGCTTCGTAGTTTTCTGTATCTAGGTGTCGGATGTGGAAGTCCAGGGTGTCCAGGTATTCCGCTTCGTAGTTTTCTGTATCTAGGTGTCGGATGTGGAAGTCCAGGGTGTCCAGGTATTCCGCTCCGTAGTTTCCTGTGTCTAGGTATTGGATGTGGAAGTCCAGGGTATCCAGGTATTCCGCTACGTAGTTTGTTGTGTCTAGGTACTGGATGTGGAAGTCCAGGGTGTCCAGGTATTCCGCTTCGTAGTTTTCTGTATCTAGGTGTCGGATGTGGAAGTCCAGGGTGTCCAGGTATTCCGCTTCGTAGTTTTCTGTATCTAGGTGTCGGATGTGGAAGTCCAGGGTGTCCAGGCATTCCGCTCCGTAGTTTCCTGTGCCCAGGTGTCGGATGTGGAAGTTCAGGTTGTCCAGGTATTCCGATTCGTAGTTTTCTGTATCTAGGTGTCGGATGTGGAAGTCCAGGGTGTCCAGGTATTCCGCTTCGTAGTTTTCTGTATCTAGGTGTCGGATGTGGAAGTTCAGGGTGTCCAGGTATTCCGCTTCGTAGTTTTCTGTATCTAGGTGTCGGATGTGGAAGTCCAGGGTGTCCAGGTATTCCGCTTCGTAGTTTTCTGTATCTAGGTGTCGGATGTGGAAGTCCAGGGTGTCCAGGCATTCCGCTCCGTAGTTTCCTGTGCCCAGGTGTCGGATGTGGAAGTTCAGGGTGTCCAGGTATTCCGCTTCATAGTTTTCTGTATCTAGGTGTCGGATGTGGAAGTTCAGGTTGTCCAGGTATTCCGCTTCGTAGTTTTCTGTATCTAGGTGTCGGATGTGGAAGTCCAGGGTGTCCAGGTATTCCGCTTCGTAGTTTTCTGTATCTAGGTGTCGGATGTGGAAGTCCAAGGTGTCCAGGCATTCCGCTCCGTAGTTTCCTGTGCCCAGGTGTCGGATGTGGAAGTTCAGGGTGTCCAGGTATTCCGCTTCGTAGTTCTCTGTATATAGGTGTCGGATGTGGAAGTCCAGGGTGTCCAGGTATTCCGCTTCGTAGTTTTCTGTATCTAGGTGTCGGATGTGGAAGTTCAGGGTGTCCAGGTATTCCGCTTCGTAGTTTTCTGTATTTAGGTGTCGGATGTGGAAGTCCAGGGTGTCCAGGTATTCCGCTTCGTAGTTTTCTGTATCTAGGTGTCGGATGTGGAAGTCCAGGGTGTCCAGGCATTGCGCTATGTAGTTTCCTGTGCCCAGGTGTCGGATGTGGAAGTTCAGGTTGTCCAGGTATTCCGCTTCGTAGTTTTCTGTATCTAGGTGTCGGATGTGGAAGTCCAGGGTGTCCAGGTATTCCGCTCCGTAGTTTTCTGTATCTAGGTGTCGGATGTGGAAGTTCAGGGTGTCCAGGTATTCCGCTTCGTAGTTTTCTGTATCTAGGTGTCGGATGTGGAAGTCCAGGGTGTCCAGGTATTCCGCTTCGTAGTTTTCTGTATCTAGGTGTCGGATGTGGAAGTCCAGGGTGTCCAGGTATTCCGCTTCGTAGTTTTCTGTATCTAGGTGTCGGATGTGGAAGTCCAGGGTGTCCAGGTATTCCGCTCCGTAGTTTCCTGTGTCCAGGTATTGGATGTGGAAGTCCAGGGTATCCAGGTATTCCGCTACGTAGTTTGTTGTGTCTAGGTACTGGATGTGGAAGTCCAGGGTGTCCAGGTATTCCGCTTCGTAGTTTTCTGTATCTAGGTGTCGGATGTGGAAGTCCAGGGTGTCCAGGTATTCCGCTTCGTAGTTTTCTGTATCTAGGTGTCGGATGTGGAAGTCCAGGGTGTCCAGGCATTCCGCTCCGTAGTTTCCTGTGCCCAGGTTTAGGATGTGGATGTTCATGTTGTCCAGGTATTCCGCTTCGTAGTTTTCTGTATCTAGGTGTCGGATGTGGAAGTCCAGGGTGTCCAGGTATTCCGCTTCGTAGTTTTCTGTATCTAGGTGTCGGATGTGGAAGTTCAGGGTGTCCAGGTATTCCGCTTCGTAGTTTTCTGTATCTAGGTGTCGGATGTGGAAGTCCAGGGTGTCCAGGTATTCCGCTTCGTAGTTTTCTGTATCTAGGTGTCGGATGTGGAAGTTCAGGGTGTCCAGGTATTCCGCTTCGTAGTTTTCTGTATTTTGGTGTCGGATGTGGAAGTCCAGGGTGTCCAGGTATTCCGCTTCGTAGTTTTCTGTATCTAGGTGTCGGATGTGGAAGTCCAGGGTGTCCAGGCATTGCGCTATGTAGTTTCCTGTGCCCAGGTGTCGGATGTGGAAGTTCAGGTTGTCCAGGTATTCCGCTTCGTAGTTTTCTGTATCTAGGTGTCGGATGTGGAAGTCCAGGGTGTCCAGGTATTCCGCTTCGTAGTTTTCTGTATCTAGGTGTCGGATGTGGAAGTTCAGGGTGTCCAGGTATTCCGCTTCGTAGTTTTCTGTATCTAGGTGTCGGATGTGGAAGTCCAGGGTGTCCAGGTATTCCGCTTCGTAGTTTTCTGTATCTAGGTGTCGGATGTGGAAGTCCAGGGTGTCCAGGTATTCCGCTTCGTAGTTTTCTGTATCTAGGTGTCGGATGTGGAAGTCCAGGGTGTCCAGGTATTCCGCTCCGTAGTTTCCTGTGTCCAGGTATTGGATGTGGAAGTCCAGGGTATCCAGGTATTCCGCTACGTAGTTTGTTGTGTCTAGGTACTGGATGTGGAAGCCCAGGGTGTCCAGGTATTCCGCTTCGTAGTTTTCTGTATCTAGGTGTCGGATGTGGAAGTCCAGGGTGTCCAGGTATTCCGCTTCGTAGTTTTCTGTATCTAGGTGTCGGATGTGGAAGTCCAGGGTGTCCAGGCATTCCGCTCCGTAGTTTCCTGTGCCCAGGTGTCGGATGTGGAAGTTCAGGTTGTCCAGGTATTCCGATTCGTAGTTTTCTGTATCTAGGTGTCGGATGTGGAAGTCCAGGGTGTCCAGGTATTCCGCTTCGTAGTTTTCTCTATCTAGGTGTCGGATGTGGAAGTTCAGGGTGTCCAGGTATTCCGCTTCGTAGTTTTCTGTATCTAGGTGTCGGATGTGGAAGTCCAGGGTGTCCAGGTATTCCGCTTCGTAGTTTTCTGTATCTAGGTGTCGGATGTGGAAGTCCAGGGTGTCCAGGCATTCCGCTCCGTAGTCTCCTGTGCCCAGGTGTCGGATGTGGAAGTTCAGGGTGTCCAGGTATTCCGCTTCGTAGTTTTCTGTATCTAGGTGTCGGATGTGGAGGTTCAGGGTGTCCAGGTATTCCGCTTCGTAGTTTTCTGTATCTAGGTGTCGGATGTGGAAGTCCAGGGTGTCCAGGTATTCCGCTTCGTAGTTTTCTGTATCTAGGTGTCGGATGTGGAAGTCCAAGGTGTCCAGGCATTCCGCTCCGTAGTTTCCTGTGCCCAGGTGTCGGATGTGGAAGTTCAGGGTGTCCAGGTATTCCGCTTCGTAGTTCTCTGTATATAGGTGTCGGATGTGGAAGTCCAGGGTGTCCAGGTATTCCGCTCCGTAGTTTCCTGTGTCCAGGTATTGGATGTGGAAGTCCAGGGTATCCAGGTATTCCGCTACGTAGTTTGTTGTGTCTAGGTACTGGATGTGGAAGTCCAGGGTGTCCAGGTATTCCGCTTCGTAGTTTTCTGTATCTAGGTGTCGGATGTGGAAGTCCAGGGTGTCCAGGCATTGCGCTATGTAGTTTCCTGTGCCCAGGTGTCGGATGTGGAAGTTCAGGTTGTCCAGGTATTCCGCTTCGTAGTTTTCTGTATCTAGGTGTCGGATGTGGAAGTCCAGGGTGTCCAGGTATTCCGCTTCGTAGTTTTCTGTATCTAGGTGTCGGATGTGGAAGTTCAGGGTGTCCAGGTATTCCGCTTCGTAGTTTTCTGTATCTAGGTGTCGGATGTGGAAGTCCAGGGTGTCCAGGTATTCCGCTTCGTAGTTTTCTGTATCTAGGTGTCGGATGTGGAAGTCCAGGGTGTCCAGGTATTCCGCTTCGTAGTTTTCTGTATCTAGGTGTCGGATGTGGAAGTCCAGGGTGTCCAGGTATTCCGCTTCGTAGTTTTCTGTATCTAGGTGTCATATGTGGAAGTCCAGGGTGTCCAGGTATTCCGCTCCGTAGTTTCCTGTGTCCAGGTATTGGATGTGGAAGTCCAGGGTATCCAGGTATTCCGCTACGTAGTTTGTTGTGTCTAGGTACTGGATGTGGAAGTCCAGGGTGTCCAGGTATTCCGCTTCGTAGTTTTCTGTATCTAGGTGTCGGATGTGGAAGTCCAGGGTGTCCAGGTATTCCGCTTCGTAGTTTTCTGTATCTGGGTGTCGGATGTGGAAGTCCAGGGTGTCCAGGCATTCCGCTCCGTAGTTTCCTGTTCCCAGGTGTCGGATGTGGAAGTTCAGGGTGTCCAGGTATTCCGCTTCGTAGTTCTCTGTATATAGGTGTCGGATGTGGAAGTCCAGGGTGTCCAGGTATTCCGCTCCGTAGTTTCCTGTGTCCAGGTATTGGATGTGGAAGTCCAGGGTATCCAGGTATTCCGCTACGTAGTTTGTTGTGTCTAGGTACTGGATGTGGAAGTCCAGGGTGTCCAGGTATTCCGCTTCGTAGTTTTCTGTATCTGGGTGTCGGATGTGGAAGTCCAGGGTGTCCAGGTATTCCGCTTCGTAGTTTTCTGTATCTAGGTGTCGGATGTGGAAGTCCAGGGTGTCCAGGTATTCCGCTTCGTAGTTTTCTGTATCTAGGTGTCGGATGTGGAAGTCCAGGGTGTCCAGGTATTCCGCTTCGTAGTTTTCTATATCTAGGTGTCGGATGTGGAAGTTCAGGGTGTCCAGGTATTCCGCTTCGTAGTTTTCTGTATCTAGGTGTCGGATGTGGAAGTCCAGGGTGTCCAGGTATTCCGCTTCGTAGTTTTCTGTATCTAGGTGTCGGATGTGGAAGTTCAGGGTGTCCAGGTATTCCGCTTCGTAGTTTTCTGTGTCTAGGTGTCGGATGTGGAAGTCCAGGGTGTCCAGGTATTCCGCTTCGTAGTTTTCTGTATCTAGGTGTCGGATGTGGAAGTCCAGGGTGTCCAGGTATTCCGCTTCGTAGTTTTCTGTATCTAGGTGTCGGATGTGGAAGTCCAGGGTGTCCAGGTATTCCGCTCCGTAGTTTCCTGTGTCTAGGTATTGGATGTGGAAGTCCAGGGTATCCAGGTATTCCGCTTCGTAGTTTTCTGTATCTAGGTGTCGGATGTGGAAGTTCAGGGTGTCCAGGTATTCCGCTTCGTAGTTTTCTGTATCTAGGTGTCGGATGTGGAAGTCCAGGGTGTCCAGGTATTCCGCTTCGTAGTTTTCTGTATCTAGGTGTCGGATGTGGAAGTCCAGGGTGTCCAGGTATTCCGCTTCGTAGTTTTCTGTATCTAGGTGTCGGATGTGGAAGTCCAGGGTGTCCAGGCATTCCGCTCCGTAGTTTCCTGTGCCCAGGTGTCGGATGTGGAAGTTCATGTTGTCCAGGTATTCCGCTTTGTAGTTTTCTGTATCTAGGTGTCGGATGTGGAAGTCCAGGGTGTCCAGGTATTCCGCTTCGTAGTTTTCTGTATCTAGGTGTCGGATGTGGAAGTTCAGGGTGTCCAGGTATTCCGCTTCGTAGTTTTCTGTATCTAGGTGTCGGATGTGGAAGTCCAGGGTGTCCAGGTATTCCGCTACGTAGTTTTCTGTATCTAGGTGTCGGATGTGGAAGTTCAGGGTGTCCAGGTATTCCGCTTCGTAGTTTTCTGTATCTAGGTGTCGGATGTGGAAGTCCAGGGTGTCCAGGTATTCCGCTTCGTAGTTTTCTGTATCTAGGTGTCGGATGTGGAAGTCCAGGGTGTCCAGGCATTGCGCTATGTAGTTTCCTGTGCCCAGGTGTCGGATGTGGAAGTTCAGGTTGTCCAGGTATTCCGCTTCGTAGTTTTCTGTATCTAGGTGTCGGATGTGGAAGTCCAGGGTGTCCAGGTATTCCGCTTCGTAGTTTTCTGTAACTAGGTGTCGGATGTGGAAGTTCAGGGTGTCCAGGTATTCCGCTTCGTAGTTTTCTGTGTCTAGGTGTCGGATGTGGAAGTCCAGGGTGTCCAGGTATTCCGCTTCGTAATTTTCTGTATCTAGGTGTCGGATGTGGAAGTCCAGGGTGTCCAGGTATTCCGCTTCGTAGTTTTCTGTATCTAGGTGTCGGATGTGGAAGTCCAGGGTGTCCAGGTATTCCGCTCCGTAGTTTCCTGTGTCTAGGTATTGGATGTGGAAGTCCAGGGTATCCAGGTATTCCGCTACGTAGTTTGTTGTGTCTAGGTACTGGATGTGGAAGTCCAGGGTGTCCAGGTATTCCGCTTCGTAGTTTTCTGTATCTAGGTGTCGGATGTGGAAGTTCAGGGTGTCCAGGTATTCCGCTTCGTAGTTTTCTGTATCTAGGTGTCGGATGTGGAAGTCCAGGGTGTCCAGGTATTCCGCTTCGTAGTTTTCTGTATCTAGGTGTCGGATGTGGAAGTCCAGGGTGTCCAGGCATTGCGCTATGTAGTTTCCTGTGCCCAGGTGTCGGATGTGGAAGTTCAGGTTGTCCAGGTATTCCGCTTCGTAGTTTTCTGTATCTAGGTGTCGGATGTGGAAGTCCAGGGTGTCCAGGTATTCCGCTTCGTAGTTTTCTGTATCTAGGTGTCGGATGTGGAAGTTCAGGGTGTCCAGGTATTCCGCTTCGTAGTTTTCTGTGTCTAGGTGTCGGATGTGGAAGTCCAGGGTGTCCAGGTATTCCGCTTCGTAGTTTTCTGTATCTAGGTGTCGGATGTGGAAGTCCAGGGTGTCCAGGTATTCCGCTTCGTAGTTTTCTGTATCTAGGTGTCGGATGTGGAAGTCCAGGGTGTCCAGGTATTCCGCTCCGTAGTTTCCTGTGTCTAGGTATTGGATGTGGAAGTCCAGGGTATCCAGGTATTCCGCTACGTAGTTTGTTGTGTCTAGGTACTGGATGTGGAAGTCCAGGGTGTCCAGGTATTCCGCTTCGTAGTTTTCTGTATCTAGGTGTCGGATGTGGAAGTCCAGGGTGTCCAGGTATTCCGCTTCGTAGTTTTCTGTATCTAGGTGTCGGATGTGGAAGTCCAGGGTGTCCAGGCATTCCGCTGCGTAGTTTCCTGTGCCCAGGTGTCGGATGTGGAAGTCCAGGGTGTCCAGGTATTCCGCTTCGTAGTTTTCTGTATCTAGGTGTCGGATGTGGAAGTTCAGGGTGTCCAGGTATTCCGCTTCGTAGTTTTCTGTATCTAGGTGTCGGATGTGGAAGTCCAGGGTGTCCAGGTATTCCGCTTCGTAGTTTTCTGTAACTAGGTGTCGGATGTGGAAGTTCAGGGTGTCCAGGTATTCCGCTTCGTAGTTTTCTGTGTCTAGGTGTCGGATGTGGAAGTCCAGGGTGTCCAGGTATTCCGCTTCGTAGTTTTCTGTATCTAGGTGTCGGATGTGGAAGTCCAGGGTGTCCAGGTATTCCGCTTCGTAGTTTTCTGTATCTAGGTGTCGGATGTGGAAGTCCAGGGTGTCCAGGTATTCGGCTCCGTAGTTTCCTGTGTCTAGGTATTGGATGTGGAAGTCCAGGGTATCCAGGTATTCCGCTACGTAGTTTGTTGTGTCTAGGTACTGGATGTGGAAGTCCAGGGTGTCCAGGTATTCCGCTTCGTAGTTTTCTGTATCTAGGTGTCGGATGTGGAAGTTCAGGGTGTCCAGGTATTCCGCTTCGTAGTTTTCTGTATCTAGGTGTCGGATGTGGAAGTCCAGGGTGTCCAGGTATTCCGCTTCGTAGTTTTCTGTATCTAGGTGTCGGATGTGGAAGTCCAGGGTGTCCAGGCATTGCGCTATGTAGTTTCCTGTGCCCAGGTGTCGGATGTGGAAGTTCAGGTTGTCCAGGTATTCCGCTTCGTAGTTTTCTGTATCTAGGTGTCGGATGTGGAAGTCCAGGGTGTCCAGGTATTCCGCTTCGTAGTTTTCTGTATCTAGGTGTCGGATGTGGAAGTTCAGGGTGTCCAGGTATTCCGCTTCGTAGTTTTCTGTGTCTAGGTGTCGGATGTGGAAGCCCAGGGTGTCCAGGTATTCCGCTTCGTAGTTTTCTGTATCTAGGTGTCGGATGTGGAAGTCCAGGGTGTCCAGGTATTCCGCTTCGTAGTTTTCTGTATCTAGGTGTCGGATGTGGAAGTCCAGGGTGTCCAGGTATTCCGCTCCGTAGTTTCCTGTGTCTAGGTATTGGATGTGGAAGTCCAGGGTATCCAGGTATTCCGCTACGTAGTTTGTTGTGTCTAGGTACTGGATGTGGAAGTCCAGGGTGTCCAGGTATTCCGCTTCGTAGTTTTCTGTATCTAGGTGTCGGATGTGGAAGTCCAGGGTGTCCAGGTATTCCGCTTCGTAGTTTTCTGTATCTAGGTGTCGGATGTGGAAGTCCAGGGTGTCCAGGCATTCCGCTCCGTAGTTTCCTGTGCCCAGGTGTCGGATGTGGAAGTTCAGGTTGTCCAGGTATTCCGATTCGTAGTTTTCTGTATCTAGGTGTCGGATGTGGAAGTCCAGGGTGTCCAGGTATTCCGCTTCGTAGTTTTCTGTATCTAGGTGTCGGATGTGGAAGTTCAGGGTGTCCAGGTATTCCGCTTCGTAGTTTTCTGTATCTAGGTGTCGGATGTGGAAGTCCAGGGTGTCCAGGTATTCCGCTTCGTAGTTTTCTGTATCTAGGTGTCGGATGTGGAAGTCCAGGGTGTCCAGGCATTCCGCTCCGTAGTTTCCTGTGCCCAGGTGTCGGATGTGGAAGTTCAGGGTGTCCAGGTATTCCGCTTCGTAGTTTTCTGTATCTAGGTGTCGGATGTGGAAGTTCAGGTTGTCCAGGTATTCCGCTTCGTAGTTTTCTGTATCTAGGTGTCGGATGTGGAAGTCCAGGGTGTCCAGGTATTCCGCTTCGTAGTTTTCTGTATCTAGGTGTCGGATGTGGAAGTCCAAGGTGTCCAGGCATTCCGCTCCGTAGTTTCCTGTGCCCAGGTGTCGGATGTGGAAGTTCAGGGTGTCCAGGTATTCCGCTTCGTAGTTCTCTGTATATAGGTGACGGATGTGGAAGTCCAGGGTGTCCAGGTATTCCGCTCCGTAGTTTCCTGTGTCCAGGTATTGGATGTGGAAGTCCAGGGTATCCAGGTATTCCGCTACGTAGTTTGTTGTGTCTAGGTACTGGATGTGGAAGTCCAGGGTGTCCAGGTATTCCGCTTCGTAGTTTTCTGTATCTAAGTGTCGGATGTGGAAGTCCAGGGTGTCCAGGTATTCCGCTTCGTAGTTTTCTGTATCTAGGTGTCGGATGTGGAAGTCCAGGATGTCCAGGCATTCCGCTCCGTATTTTCCTGTGCCCAGGTGTCGGATGTGGAAGTTCAGGGTGTCCAGGTATTCCGCTTCGTAGTTTTCTGTATCTAGGTGTCGGATGTGGAAGTCCAGGGTGTCCAGGTATTCCGCTTCGTAGTTTTCTGTATCTAGGTGTCGGATGTGGAAGTCCAGGGTGTCCAGGTATTCCGCTTCGTAGTTTTCTGTATCTAGGTGTCGGATGTGGAAGTCCAGGGTGTCCAGGCATTCCGCTCCGTAGTTTCCTGTGCCCAGGTGTCGGATGTGGAAGCTCAGGGTGTCCAGGTATTCCGCTTCGTAGTTTTCTGTATCTAGGTGTCGGATGTGGAAGTCCAGGGTGTCCAGGTATTCCGCTCCGTAGTTTCCTGTGTCTAGGTATTGGATGTGGAAGTCCAGGGTATCCAGGTATTCCGCTACGTAGTTTGTTGTGTCTAGGTACTGGATGTGGAAGTCCAGGGTGTCCAGGTATTCCGCTTCGTAGTTTTCTGTATCTAGGTGTCGGATGTGGAAGTCCAGGGTGTCCAGGTATTCCGCTTCGTAGTTTTCTGTATCTAGGTGTCGGATGTGGAAGTCCAGGGTGTCCAGGCATTCCGCTCCGTAGTTTCCTGTGCCCAGGTGTCGGATGTGGAAGTTCAGGTTGTCCAGGTATTCCGATTCGTAGTTTTCTGTATCTAGGTGTCGGATGTGGAAGTCCAGGGTGTCCAGGTATTCCGCTTCGTAGTTTTCTGTATCTAGGTGTCGGATGTGGAAGTTCAGGGTGTCCAGGTATTCCGCTTCGTAGTTTTCTGTATCTAGGTGTCGGATGTGGAAGTCCAGGGTGTCCAGGCATTCCGCTCCGTAGTTTCCTGTGCCCAGGTGTCGGATGTGGAAGTTCAGGTTGTCCAGGTATTCCGATTCGTAGTTTTCTGTATCTAGGTGTCGGATGTGGAAGTCCAGGGTGTCCAGGTATTCCGCTTCGTAGTTTTCTGTATCTAGGTGTCGGATGTGGAAGTTCAGGGTGTCCAGGTATTCCGCTTCGTAGTTTTCTGTATCTAGGTGTCGGATGTGGAAGTCCAGGGTGTCCAGGTATTCCGTTTCGTAGTTTTCTGTATCTAGGTGTCGGATGTGGAAGTCCAGGGTGTCCAGGCATTCCGCTCCGTAGTTTCCTGTGCCCAGGTGTCGGATGTGGAAGTTCAGGGTGTCCAGGTATTCCGCTTCGTAGTTTTCTGTATCTAGGTGTCGGATGTGGAGGTTCAGGGTGTCCAGGTATTCCGCTTCGTAGTTTTCTGTATCTAGGTGTCGGATGTGGAAGTCCAGGGTGTCCAGGTATTCCGCTTCGTAGTTTTCTGTATCTAGGTGTCGGATGTGGAAGTCCAAGGTGTCCAGGCATTCCGCTCCGTAGTTTCCTGTGCCCAGGTGTCGGATGTGGAAGTTCAGGGTGTCCAGGTATTCCGCTTCGTAGTTCTCTGTATATAGGTGTCGGATGTGGAAGTCCAGGGTGTCCAGGTATTCCGCTCCGTAGTTTCCTGTGTCCAGGTATTGGATGTGGAAGTCCAGGGTATCCAGGTATTCCGCTACGTAGTTTGTTGTGTCTAGGTACTGGATGTGGAAGTCCAGGGTGTCCAGGTATTCCGCTTCGTAGTTTTCTGTATCTAAGTGTCGGATGTGGAAGTCCAGGGTGTCCAGGTATTCCGCTTCGTAGTTTTCTGTATCTAGGTGTCGGATGTGGAAGTCCAGGATGTCCAGGCATTCCGCTCCGTATTTTCCTGTGCCCAGGTGTCGGATGTGGAAGTTCAGGGTGTCCAGGTATTCCGCTTCGTAGTTTTCTGTATCTAGGTGTCGGATGTGGAAGTCCAGGGTGTCCAGGTATTCCGCTCCGTAGTTTTCTGTATCTAGGTGTCGGATGTGGAAGTCCAGGGTGTCCAGGTATTCCGCTTCGTAGTTTTCTGTATCTAGGTGTCGGATGTGGAAGTCCAGGGTGTCCAGGCATTCCGCTCCGTAGTTTCCTGTGCCCAGGTGTCGGATGTGGAAGCTCAGGGTGTCCAGGTATTCCGCTTCGTAGTTTTCTGTATCTAGGTGTCGGATGTGGAAGTCCAGGGTGTCCAGGTATTCCGCTTCGTAGTTTTCTGTATCTAGGTGTCGGATGTGGAAGTCCAGGGTGTCCAGGCATTCCGCTCCGTAGTTTCCTGTGCCCAGGTGTCGGATGTGGAAGTTCAGGTTGTCCAGGTATTCCGCTTCGTAGTTTTCTGTATCTAGGTGTCGGATGTGGAAGTCCAGGGTGTCCAGGTATTCCGCTTCGTAGTTTTCTGTATCTAGGTGTCGGATGTGGAAGTTCAGGGTGTCCAGGTATTCCGCTTCGTAGTTTTCTGTATCTAGGTGTCGGATGTGGAAGTCCAGGGTGTCCAGGTATTCCGCTTCGTAGTTTTCTGTATCTAGGTGTCGGATGTGGAAGTCCAGGGTGTCCAGGTATTCCGCTTCGTAGTTTTCTGTATCTAGGTGTCGGATGTGGAAGTCCAGGGTGTCCAGGTATTCCGCTTCCTAGTTTTCTGTGTCTAGGTGTCGGATGTGGAAGTTCAGGGTGTCCAGATATTCCGCTTAGTAGTTTTCTGTATCTAGGTGTTGGATGTGGAAGTCCAGGGTGTCCAGGCATTCTGCTCCGTAATTTCCTGTGCCCAGGTGTCGGATGTGGAAGTTCAGGGTGTCCAGGTATTCCGCTTCGTAGTTCTCTGTATATAGGTGTCGGATGTGGAAGTCCAGGGTGTCCAGGTATTCCGGTTTGTAGTTCTCTGTATATAGGTGTCGGATGTGGAAGTCCAGGGTATCCAGGTATTCCGCTTCGTAGTTTTCTTTATCTAGGTGTCGGATGTGGAAGTTCAGGGTGTCCTGGTATTCCGCTTCGTAGTTTTCTGTATCTAGGTGCCGGATGTGGAAGTCCAGGGTGTCCAGGTATTCCGCTTCCTAGTTTTCTGTATCTAGGTGTCGGATGTGGAAGTCCAGGGTGTCCAGGTATTCCGCTTCGTAGTTCTCTGTATATAGGTGTCGGATGTGGAAGTCCAGGGTATCCAGGTATTCCGCTACGTAGTTTTCTGTATCTAGGTGTCGGATGTAGAAGTCCAGGGTGTCCAGGTATTCCGGTTCGTAGTTCTCTGTATATAGGTGTCGGATGTGGAAGTCCAGGGTATCCAGGTATTACGCTACGTAGTTTTCTGTATCTAGGTGTCGGATGTGGAAGTTCAGGTGTCCACGTATTCCGCTCCGTAGTTTCCTGTGTCCAGGTATTGGATGTGGAAGTCCAGGGTATCCAGGATTTCCGCTACGTCGTTTTCTGTATCTAGGTGTCGGATGTGGAAGTCCAGGGTGTCCAGGTATTCCGGTTCGTAGTTCTCTGTATATAGGTATTGGATGTGGAAGTCCAGGGTATCCAGGTATTCCGCTACGTAGTTTTCTGTATCTAGGTGTCGGATGTAGAAGTTCAGGGTTTCCAGGTATTCCGCTTCGTAGTTTCTTGTATCTAGGTACTGGATTTGGAAGTCCAGGGTGTCCAGGTATTCCGCTTCGTAGTTTTCTGTATCTAGGTGTCGGATGTGGAAGTCCAGGGTATCCAGGTATTCCGCTACGTAGTTTTCTGTATCTAGGTGTCGGATGTGGAAGTTCAGGGTGTCCACGTATTCCGCTCCGTAGTTTCCTGTGTCCAGGTATTGGATGTGGAAGTCCAGGGTATCCAGGTATTCCACTACGTCGTTTTCTGTATCTAGGTGTCGGATGTGGAAGTCCAGGGTGTCCAGGTATTCCGCTACGTAGTTTTCTATATCTAGGTGTCGGATGTAGAAATCCAGGGTGTCCAGGTATTCCGGTTCGTAGTTCTCTGTATATAGGTATTGGATGTGGAAGTCCAGGGTGTCCAGGTATTCCGCTTCCTAGTTTTCTGTGTCTAGGTGTCGGATGTGGAAGTTCAGGGTGTCCAGGTATTCCGCTTAGTAGTTTTCTGTATCTAGGTGTTGGATGTGGAAGTCCAGGGTGTCCAGGCATTCTGCTCCGTAATTTCCTGTGCCCAGGTGTCGGATGTGGAAGTTCAGGGTGTCCAGGTATTCCGCTTCGTAGTTCTCTGTATATAGGTGTCGGATGTGGAAGTCCAGGGTGTCCAGGTATTCCGGTTTGTAGTTCTCTGTATATAGGTGTCGGATGTGGAAGTCCAGGGTATCCAGGTATTCCGCTTCGTAGTTTTCTTTATCTAGGTGTCGGATGTGGAAGTTCAGGGTGTCCTGGTATTCCGCTTCGTAGTTTTCTGTATCTAGGTGCCGGATGTGGAAGTCCAGGGTGTCCAGGTATTCCGCTTCCTAGTTTTCTGTATCTAGGTGTCGGATGTGGAAGTCCAGGGTGTCCAGGTATTCCGCTTCGTAGTTCTCTGTATATAGGTGTCGGATGTGGAAGTCCAGAGTATCCAGGTATTCCGCTACGTAGTTTTCTGTATCTAGGTGTCGGATGTAGAAGTCCAGGGTGTCCAGGTATTCCGGTTCGTAGTTCTCTGTATATAGGTGTCGGATGTGGAAGTCCAGGGTATCCAGGTATTCCGCTACGTAGTTTTCTGTATCTAGGTGTCGGATGTGGAAGTTCAGGGTGTCCACGTATTCCGCTCCGTAGTTTCCTGTGTCCAGGTATTGGATGTGGAAGTCCAGGGTATCCAGGATTTCCGCTACGTCGTTTTCTGTATCTAGGTGTCGGATGTGGAAGTCCAGGGTGTCCAGGTATTCCGGTTCGTAGTTCTCTGTATATAGGTATTGGATGTGGAAGTCCAGGGTATCCAGGTATTCCGCTACGTAGTTTTCTGTATCTAGGTGTCGGATGTAGAAGTTCAGGGTTTCCAGGTATTCCGCTTCGTAGTTTCTTGTATCTAGGTACTGGATTTGGAAGTCCAGGGTGTCCAGGTATTCCGCTTCGTAGTTTTCTGTATCTAGGTGTCGGATGTGGAAGTCCAGGGTATCCAGGTATTCCGCTACGTAGTTTTCTGTATCTAGGTGTCGGATGTGGAAGTTCAGGGTGTCCACGTATTCCGCTCGGTAGTTTCCTGTGTCCAGGTATTGGATGTGGAAGTCCAGGGTATCCAGGTATTCCGCTACGTCGTTTTCTGTATCTAGGTGTCGGATGTGGAAGTCCAGGGTGTCCAGGTATTCCGCTACGTAGTTTTCTGTATCTAGGTGTCGGATGTAGAAATCCAGGGTGTCCAGGTATTCCGGTTCGTAGTTCTCTGTATATAGGTATTGGATGTGGAAGTCCAGGGTATCCAGGTATTCTGCTACGTAGTTTTCTGTATCTAGGTGTCGGATGTAGAAGTTCAGGGTGTCCAGGTATTCCGCTCCGTAGTTTCTTGTATCTAGGTACTGGATGTGGAAGTCCAGGGTGTCCAGGTATTCCGCTTCGTAGTTTTCTGTATCTAGGTGTCGGATGTGGAAGTCCAGGGTGTCCAGGTATTCTGCTTCGTAGTTTTCTGTATCTAGGTGTCGGATGTGGAAGTTCAGGGTGTCCAGGTATTTCGCTTCGTAGTTTTCTGTATCTAGGTGTCGGATGTGGAAGTTCAGGGTGTCCAGGTATTCCGCTTCGTAGTTTTCTGTATCTAGGTGTCGGATGTGGAAGTTCAGGGTGTCCTGGTATTCCGCTTCGTAGTTTTCTGTATCTAGGTGCCGGATGTGGAATTCCAGGGTGTCCAGGTATTCCGCTTCGTAGTTTTCTGTATCTAGGTGTCGGATGTGGAAGTTCAGGGTGTCCAGGTATTCCGCTTCGTAGTTTTCTGTATCTAGGTGTCGGATGTGGAAGTTCAGGGTGTCCTGGTATTCCGCTTCGTAGTTTTCTGTATCTAGGTGCCGGATGTGGAATTCCAGGGTGTCCAGGTATTCCGCTTCGTAGTTTTCTGTGTCTAGGTGTCGGATGTGGAAGTTCAGGATGTCCAGGTATTCCGCTTCGTAGTTTTCTGTATCTAGGTGTCGGATGTGGAAGTCCAGGGTATCCAGGTACTCCGCTACGTAGTTTTCTGTATCTAGGTGTCGGATGTAGAACTCCAGGGTGTCCAGGTATTCCGGTTCGTAGTTCTCTGTATATAGGTGTCGGATGTGGAAGTCCAGGGTATCCAGGTATTCCGCTACGTAGTTTTCTGTATCTAGGTGTCGGATGTGGAAGTTCAGGGTGTCCACGTATTCCGCTCCGTAGTTTCCTGTGTCCAGGTATTGGATGTGGAAGTCCAGGGTATCCAGGTATTCCGCTACGTCGTTTTCTGTATCTAGGTGTCGGATGTGGAAGTCCAGGGTGTCCAGGTATTCCGCTACGTAGTTTTCTGTATCTAGGTGTCGGATGTGGAAGTCCAGGGTGTCCAGGTATTCCGCTTCGTAGTTTTCTGTATCTAGGTGACGGATGTGGAAGTCCAGGGTGTCCAGGTATTCCGCTTCGTAGTTTTCTGTATCTAGGTGACGGATGTGGAAGTCCAGGGTGTCCAGGTATTCCGCTTCGTAGTTTTCTGTATCTAGGTGTCGGATGTGGAAGTTCAGGGTGTCCAGGTATTTCGCTTCGTAGTTTTCTGTATCTAGGTGTCTGATGTGGAAGTTCAGGGTGTCCAGGTATTCCGCTTCGTAGTTTTCTGTATCTAGGTGTCGGATGTGGAAGTTCAGGGTGTCCTGGTATTCCGCTTCGTAGTTTTCTGTATCTAGGTGTCGGATGTGGAAGTTCAGGGTGTCCAGGTATTCCGCTTCGTAGTTTTCTGTATCTAGGTGTCGGATGTGGAAGTCCAGGGTGTCCAGGTATTCCGCTTCGTAGTTTTCTGTATCTAGGTGTCGGATGTGGAAGTTCAGGGTGTCCAGGTATTTCGCTTCGTAGTTTTCTGTATCTAGGTGTCTGATGTGGAAGTTCAGGGTGTCCAGGTATTCCGCTTCGTAGTTTTCTGTATCTAGGTGTCGGATGTGGAAGTTCAGGGTGTCCTGGTATTCCGCTTCGTAGTTTTCTGTATCTAGGTGTCGGATGTGGAAGTTCAGGGTGTCCAGGTATTCCGCTTCGTAGTTTTCTGTATCTAGGTGTCGGATGTGGAAGTCCAGGGTGTCCAGATATTCCGCTTCGTAGTTTTCTGTATCTAGGTGTCGGATGTGGAAGTCCAGGGTGTCCAGGTATTCCGCTTCGTAGTTTTCTGTATCTAGGTGTCGGATGTGGAAGTCCAGGGTATCCAGGTATTCCGCTCCGTAGTTTCCTGTGTCCAGGTATTGGATGTGGAAGTCCAGGGTATCCAGGTATTCCGCTACGTAGTTTGTTGTGTCTAGGTACTGGATGTGGAAGTCCAGGGTGTCCAGGTATTCCGCTTCGTAGTTTTCTGTATCTAGGTGTCGGAAGTAGATACACACCACTCCTGGGCGTCACAACAAACCCCCACCACTGTCCCCTATGAGTCATAGAGCGCATCGCGCTGCGGTCCCCCGCACTGCACTATGGCGCCAGCCCCTCGTCTATGTGCTCAGCGCTCCCCTCCACCTGCGACACTGTGGTGAATCCCCACCACGCAGTCCCGGTCCTAAGACCCGAAACTCAGTAGCAGCGGCGTTGCATGCCCCAGGGGCCTATCGCTGTCGGTAACTATGCAGTGACAGCCGGTCGGTAATTTTTAATTACCCTAAGTGGGTAGCGTGGTAAGGTAGAACACGGTTCTTTTTTGTAAGAAATATCTTATAATGTAGAGGTAGCGTATGCATTGCCGTTTACTTTTTCGATATTTTTAATTATTGAATGGCTACCTGTTTTAAGTACTAATACCGGGATTAATAGGTGGGACATAAGGAGTTTGAAATAAAACACAACTTGCTTAATTTTAATATATAAAATTTATTATTAGAAGGGAAAAATATAAAAACACAAAATATAAAAATTTTAAAATACCGTATATTAAAAAACAAAAACAGAAATATGAAAAAATATACAGAAATTTAAAATATAAAAAAAAAAACAAAAAAAAACTCAATACTCGTCGTCGGACTCATAGTCCGAGTCCCTGCAAAAAAAATAAACAATAATATTACTACTAATGGGTGACACACACACGTACAGGGTGTTCCATATATAGAATCGATTAATACACACCAATTATAAGGGGAAAGGCTCGGCAGCCCAAATAGTGGCCTCAGCCCAAAAATATCTTCTGCGCTCCAATCCAGCTCCTCGAAGAGGAGCCAGCCGTTGAGCTCCCCTCGCCGCTCACGGCGCTGGCTCCTCTTCTCCAACATGGCATTTATCGAGATGTAGCCTCTGAGCTATAATAAATAAACAATACGTTGTATAATGAAATTTCTTTGAAATATTTAGGCTGTATATTAATAGACACTTAAAAGGACACTACACTCACTGTCAACTGAATACCACCACGACGACCCATCGTGCCTGCTTTTGCTATTCTAACTCGGAGTCGAGCGGCTGAGCCGAGGCGAGGCGGATGAAGCGCTTCAGCTTACCCCCACGTGTAGCTCGTAGAAACAATGCTCTAAATGCACACATCCTAATCTCTCTCCCACCAGCTACCGTCATTGACAAGATACGGGAAGATGGAGGTGAAGGAGACAAAGAAATAAAAAAAATAGGTATTTTTAAATATATATTGTATATTGCAAGAAACAGTGGCTGTACATATTTATTAAGAGAATATATTTATTAAGTCCTTAAGCATGGCCATCCTGGACAGCCGTAGCGCTCCGCACGAAGGAGAGGTACTCGTGGTTATACAGGGAGAGTAGCTCCACCAATAGCTGATAAAGAGCCGACGACCACAGGCCTTTCTTTTCCAAAACCAGCCGAAGATCGGTGAATATGTTGGCCCTGGAGGGGTCATCCCCGCGGCGATCGAGCTCCGCAATCAGCGTGTCTTTGCAGCTGTTAGCGCTGTCGGTGATCTCGCGTAGTCTGCTTATCTGGATGGTCACGCAGCGCAAGACCCTTTGGAGATTTAGGTACGACACCCTCTTCATTACGACCATGGGTGTGTACGCTCTAGCTCTTTTAACGCCCGAGTCGTCGCTACTCGTAGATAGCGGTACAGATGGTTTGAAAATAATGGCCCGCTCGCCATACGAGTACGTGAAGATTATTTCGTGAGCGGGCGTGGCAATAGGTGTGTTAAAAGCCTCAGGTACTTCCTTCATGTTGTCCTCGGCGACGAAGAACTTGTCGATGACGGGGAAGTGTTCGGCGACGATACCCCACTCGCCAGGTTCAAACTCCACACCGGAATAATCTTGATTAACGAGGCGTATTACAGGCGACAATCCTCCCGATCGATTTAAAGAAAAGCCGGTAATTATTTGTTTCGAAAACGAGCGGTTTAACCCGTACACAGTGGACAGCAGTACTTGCTTCTTGTACATGGTGATTGTAGGAAGCGATAGTATACGATCAGTACGGGTGTCTGAGCAGTACTGCCTAAGGCGGTATCTAAAAAACGGATCATCGAAATATCATTGAACATATACCCCCACCACCACAGCCTCCGCCACACACTGTATTCACAGGATACAGCGGGCAAAGAGTACATGGCCTTGACAGAGTATTCTGCTGACACCGTAGGATGTATCAGATATGACTAGATACCGATACCCTATAGCGCGTGCAGCTACATCAGCATTAACATGATCCAGCGGCACGCGCGAGCGTCCACTGATGTACAGTCTGAGAGAGTCAGTAGAATCGCTACAGAGGTACACTGCACAAAGAAATTTATAAAGTTGTACGAAGAAGAAATGGCGCACTACGATGGCGAGGAATTTTTGCGGCATAGGCGTATACAAAGGGCGAAGACACGAGCCCTCTACCGCTACGCAAACCCCGAACAATATCCAGAGGAAGAGACCATACGAGAGTGGCTGCGATTAGGTCATTTAACGGGTGTACCGCTAGTATCGATATACATGTCGAAACCGGGAGCCCCGGACGCTGATGAGCTATACGGTGATAATCCTGACATGATCTGCCGCAAGGGTTGGACCTCTGGTGTGAGGCCAGTGATACTACCGGAGCTATCTATCGCTGCTATACTGGACGATGGATACCGCGATTTCACACGGTGTAGCGTGACGCTGGGTTTTATCGGTGATCAGCGTTGTAACGATAGCCCTTACGCACAGCGCGTATGCACCCACGAGTGGCTGGCAAAAGACGAGTGGCGTATGTCCGACGATGGTAGCCCCAAGTGCCGCATCACATATCGACGCCCGATGATCAGGTCAGCCCTAGCGATGCTACGAAGCAGGTGTGAACGGCCCACACCGGAGGAGTTACCGCGTCACGCACCTATGCGTCTGGAATCGCAGGCGTGGTTGGCGGCATTCAATCACCTCGAGAAATTACGCGAAAGCTGCGTAACCCTATGGTGTTTGAGGGCTATGCGGGCCTACGAGACAGCGCTACACACTCTGGAGAAACGCTGCAGTCTGACAGAGTTTATAGGGTGCGTTACCCTGGCGACACGGGATGGTCCACTACACCTGAAATATAAGGAATGCCGAACGAGCGTGGTCAGCATGCCCAGCGGCCTTTACGCGTACCTGGAAGCACTCGACGACACGTGGGATGTCTATACAAGCCACGATGTGTACGATGAGGAGGGAGAGTACGCGGAGGAATCGAACAATTTGGGGTACTATGCGATGGACACGCGAACAGCATCCCGACGCAACATTCGACACGTGCGGTGTATGGCAATTTTTCGCGACGAGAGCTGCGAGACCCTACTGCAAGATGGTCGTGTCGGAAAGGATATTGCCGTGCAACTCATAGGTGGCGATATCGATGAGTTCGATACTGTAAAAGATTGGCGCGATCTTCTGGTAGCTACGGATTGTAAAACAGAGTAACACGATACGCGTCTCTGACCCTTACACCGCGATGGAGAGAGAGAGAGAGAGCTGGTGATGCATGCTGAAACGGTGTGCGTCAGCAGATCGCTGCAACTACCGATACAACACCTCTATACTGTTTTACACGTATTACGGATACACGGTATTTCGGGATCAGTGAGCGAACGATCCATAAATTCTGTATATATATTTGTCTGTTTGCTACGATTGAAACGTTTTACCCGATTTTACCCGATTTTCGACGGATAACGCTGCCCTAAGAGAATCGTGATTTTTTTTACCGCTGAATCAGCTGTTTTGCATGGTCACGTTTTAAGACACTGGTTTGAAATTAATATCGCAACGACTGTAAGATGGGTCCGGGCTAGATGTACCCTGCTTTAGTTCGTATCACGCCGTCCCGGTAGATAGACTGATCACTTAGAGCAATCAACAGTTTAAAAAAAAAATGTCATCTGTAACGCATATTCGCGAATGTATTGTCGATTTTGTAAAGACCCGCCGTCTGATAACGCCTACAAACGCGCGATTATTCTCGCCGGCGTGGTGCAGAGAATTAAGATATTTTGGTTTACGCACGTTAACTCTTAGATTAAAAACTGTATTTGCCCATTGCACTCTACGCGTGCTAGCCAGGGGTCACGAGAGAGGGTATTTTAAAAACGACCCGTACATACTCTCGTTAGCCGTAGCGTGTATTAACAAACGGGGAGTGCGCGATAACCGTATCACCAGGGCTATTATAGCCGATCATGCGTTCCACGAAGGTATGTATTTTCCACTTATCGGTAATATTGCTTAAATAAACTGCTTTTAAAAACTAAATAAATTTTACAAGAATTGACACGATTTCGCAACGACGATGCACCCGAGGAGGAGGACCGGTTGCTTTTAGGGTGCCTCAATCGTGTGGAGGAGGAGATTTACCCGGAGCCAAGCACCAGCACAGCGGTGATCCACTACGTAAACGGTAAAGCATATACTTTTAAAAAAAAAGTTTACGCCTAATATACGTTTTTTAAAAAAGTGCCAGGACCATCGACAGCCCTGAACACGCAAGCGGCTGAAGAAGAAGAAGGAGAAACACGTTACGACACACAGGGTATGTGTCATACAGCGTCGAAAAAAGAGAAAAAATGTGTTGTGCTATTCATAAATTTTTACAGACGCGTTCATGGCTATAGCGTCGGACGCCGACGAAGACGGCGACGACGACCAGGATGATGTCGACGATCGCTCCACCGCTTCCAACGATTCAAACGAGCACGATCCAGGTAATAATGATAAAGTACAGAAACCGCTGAAAATTTATTTGTGTGAAAATAATAAAAATAAAAAATTGTAGATTCGCTCGATACGGATATAGACAGCGATAGTCGGGACCCTGTGGTACAGGGTGCCCTGCTACCACCGCCTGATCAGGCCAATGCTGAAGAACCGATCCTCTGGGTTGCCAGGAACGGTGAGCACGCAGCGGCGGATGCCGACGAGGTTGCTGAAGTATTAGCAGAGCTCGATGCCGATGATGATGATGATGATGATGATGATGATGATGAGAATCCAAACGACCCGGAAGAAGGTAGCGTGAAAAGCTATGTTCCTTAGCGTTCAACGCTTTTTTTGTCGAAATTGCTAACTTTAAAAATGTAGGGGGTGATGAAAGGCAGTTAGACGCGCTAATCTCATACATAGGGTCAATGCTTAATCCTCGCGAGGAATGAGAAGTCAGTATGCGCTTAACACTTTTTTTTGTTTAACAAGTAAAAAATAAAAAACTTTTTTTCCAAACGTTAGATGCAGAGGACGACGGGGTATGTCGACAGATCGGTGGTGGCCCCCTTCTTCGACCGCAGAGCGACAACGATGACACCGCCGAAGATATCAATAACGACGTGCTACCGCCTGGGTATAGATTTACAATACTGTCCGAAACGACGCGTCGTATAAATAGGTTCCGTTTAGACGGGCGTGAAATAGCAATGGCTATCCGGAGGCCGCCCGAAGACCCTGATACAAATACGGTATCATGGTTACACGGGGCAGTCAGAGATATACACGTGCACCTCACAAGCTCGTGCACCGCGCGGGACTATATAGGTCTAACGATCAAATCCGACAGTTTTGCGTGCGGGGCAGCGTGGCTGTCGTACAGACCGGCTCGAGAACTTCTCGAAAACGATGTGTGGGGTGTGATATCGTCCGTCGCACAGAGCGCTCAGGCATTCCAAATTGATAGGTCTTTCGTCATCGAATCGTGTATAGTCGAAGTACCGCGGGGTACAGGGCGCGTGCGATTAACACACGAATTTGTAAAAAAACACTCGATACTGACCATAGCGAATAGCGATAACCTCTGTCTACCTAGGTCGCTCGCTGTGGCGATGGTACACGCTGAACGCGGGGAGGTGCGCTCTGGGGAGTTACATGAGCGATGGAACGCGGTACGGGGTCAACGGAGTAAATTACAAAAACAATTTGCTCTCGAACTTGTGACAAACGCGTGTGTAGACATACCATCGGACGGGTGCGGTATTCCAGAAATTGATAAATTTCAAAGGTACCTAGCCCCGAGGGGTATAGCAATCGTTGTTTACGATTTTGACACCATAGGCAGCGGCGAGAAACCGCTGTACGACGGTTCGCAAGCAGTTGATAACGCGTACGGATCAGGGAGACCACGGCAAACGCTCCGCATCCTGTATTATAATAATTCGCAGCATTATCAGCCTATTTTAAATATGCGGGCTGCGGTCGGTAGTCGCGGTTTTTGCATACCATGTAACAAATCTTACACGCACGATACAGAGCATAAGTGTTCCCACAAATGCGCTAGATGTTCCGGAAAACCGGCCTGCGATTCGGCTCTCCCTACATTGTATTGTCGCGAGTGCCATAGGTACTTTTTTGGCCAAATCTGTTTCGATAACCATATAAACACGCTATTTATCAAACAGAAGGGAAAAGAAAAGAGCGTATGTCAGGCCGTTCGCAGCTGTCCACAGTGTCTCAGACCGCTTCAAAGAGCGCTGCGTAAACACTCTTGCGATAAGGTGTACTGTAGAGTCTGCAAGAGCGTTAACAAAGTAGGCCATCAGTGTTACGTCAGACCGGTAAAAAAGGCGGCTGTGGAAAAAAATATTCTATTCATTTTTTACGATTTTGAAACACAGCAGATACAGAAGCTACCCGGTGACGACACGGTACGCATCCACACGCCAAACCTGTGCGTCGTTCAGCAAATGTGCACAGCATGCATAAACGATACAGATCTCGCGAGGGTATGTCCGGCCTGCGGTGTACGCGAATACGTCTTTGAAGATGATCCCGTAAGGCAGTTTGTAGATTACGCGTGCGATCCTAAAAGAAAATCGTTTCAGAGAGTGATCTGTGTGGCGCATAACGCCAAGGGTTTCGACGCGCAGTTTATACTGAAGCATATCGTGAAGCGTAAACGGAAAACTCTAAAACCACCGACGCTGATACTCAGTGGCACGAGTATCATAATGATGAAGACGGGTCGTGTAACATTCATAGACAGCCTTAATTATTTTCACATGCCTCTGAGTGCCCTGCCAAAAGCCTTCGGTCTCGTGGACTCGGCTGGTTTGAAACAAAAAGGTGTCTTTCCGCATCTATTCAATACTCCCGAGAATCAGCATTATATCGGTCCTCTACCACCACTCGAGTTTTATTCACCCGACACGATGCCTACGGCCCAACGTAATCAATTCTTAGTATGGTATAACGAACAACGGTCTGCGGGCTACGTATTTAACTTTCGAACAGAGTTTATTGATTACTGTAGATCCGACGTCACCATACTCAGACAGGCATGCGTTTCTTTCCGCGCAATGTTTCTCCAACACGGTAGCGTTTGTCCTTTCTCGGAGAGCACCACCATAGCCTCGGCGTGCTCGAGAGTTTTTAGAAAAAACTTTTTGCGGGACGAACAGATAGCCATTTTACCACCGGGTGGATACCGCTACTGCGAGAAACAATCACGTAAGGCCCTGTTATGGCTCCTTTCGCTGGAGCATCGTTGGGGTTGTACCATAGTTCACGCAGGGCGCACTCGGGAGTACCGTCTACCGGAGGGCACGCCCGTCGACGGCTACTACCATGACACCGATACAGGTCTGCGACACGTCCTGCAGTTTCAGGGCTGCTTCTGGCACGGGTGCCCAAAATGTTATCGCATAAACAGGGATACGCGGTTGCACACGGGCGAATCTATGGATGCGCGCTTCGAGAGAACGCAGGCTACGAATGATAAGATCCGGTATCTCGGTTACGAACTGACGGAAATCTGGGAGTGTGAATTCGATAGCTGGATAAACGAGCCGGCACAGACCGCATTATATAGAGCATTGAATGAGAACCCGTTGGTAGCGCAACTACCGCTGGAACCTCGCGATGCTTTCTTCGGTGGACGTACAGGGAATACCGTCAGTTTTTACGAAGTCGAGGGGTCTGAGAGGATACACTACGTAGATGTGTGTTCGCTCTACCCCTTCATATCGAAAACGGGGAAATTCCCTGTAGGGCACCCTAGAGTGTACGTGGGCGACGATTGTCGCGAACTAACGGGTGATCACAATAACGTCGATAGCGTAGAGGGTCTGATTAAGTGTGTCGTGTTACCACCGCGAGATCTGTATCACCCAGTGCTACCGACGCGCATGCACAGTAAATTGCTTTTCGCACTGTGTCGTTCCTGTGCAGAGTCAACGCTGCAGGGCTCGTGTCCTCACGAGAATCCTGAGGATAGAGTATTCGAAGGGACATGGGTTGTGGACGAGGTTAGACGTGCTGTACGTAAAGGGTATCAAATAACGGCGATACACGAGATATGGCAATACGAGATCACCCAGTACGATCCGGCCACGCGAACGGGCGGTCACTTTGCCGACTACATAAATACATTCCTGAAGATTAAGCAGGAGGCTAGCGGGTGGCCGCGTGAGTGCAGCGATGACGAGTCAAAGAAGCTGTATGTAGAGGAGTACGATCGGGTCGAGGGTATTCGACTAGACCCTGCTAACATAAAATCAAATCCCGGTCTGCGGGCAGTCGCCAAACTATGTTTGAATTCCTTTTGGGGCAAGTTCGGGCAGCGCGAAAATCTACCTAAAACGGAAATCGTAACGACTCGTCAGAAGCTCGTGAGTTTGCTTACGTCCCCGGAGGTCGAAATTACGGGTATTTTACCCGTAGATGACGAAATACTCTACGTCAACACGAGTAGCACGAGCGAATCGGTGATACCCACAGCGTACACAAACGTCGTTATAGCCGCGTACACCACGGCTCAAGCTCGTCTTAAGTTATATGACTATCTCGAAAAATTAGATCGCCGTGTACTATATTACGACACCGACTCGTGTATATACGTATCGGGTGGCCGTCACGCCGATAACGCTTACGAGCCGCCGCTCGGCAGTCTTTTAGGCGATTTAACGGACGAGCTGGAGTCGTACGGTGTTGGTAGTTATATCACATCTTTTGTATCGGGAGGCCCGAAATTTTACGCGTACCGGGTACGTAAGCCAGACGGTTCTCACGCAGAGGTCTGCAAAGTCAAAGGTATCACGATCGACCACGCGACGAGTCTCGCCATTAATTATGACTGGATACGGTCTTATGTAACGGGAGAGACGAGCGAGCCTGTTGTTTTACACTACGACGCGATACGTCGTACGCCGTTTCACGACGTAGTTACACGCCTTGAATCAAAAACGTGTAAACCGACCGAACTTCAAAAACGGCGGCGCGACGGTCGTTTCGGATCCTTACCGTACGGCTTTATATAACTAGTATTACCAAAAAAAAATTGTACAAATGTATATACAACCCTGAACAATATTTTACCGTACAGTCTTATGTAACTAATATTACCAAAAAAAATGTACAAATGTATATACATCGCCTGTACAATAATAAAACATATTTATTTGAAAAACAAAAAACCTCTTTATCGATCTATTCCCGAAGGCTCCACCAACCCGCCCATGTTATTTATTTTTTCAGTGACGCTTCGGGCATGCTAGCAGTGCACTATGGCTAGCTATGCGGCTGACACACGTACATGGCGACTATTAGCTCACAGGTGCACGATGAGCTCACCCGGACGAGGGGGCTAGCAACGTCACCGATAAGAGCTAGCAAGCGCGCGCGACGTCACGAGCCTCACGCGTGTCGCGCGCCCGCTGCGGCCGGGCCCCGCGATGGAAGGGGGAGCGTGTAAAATCCAGCAGACTCTTTAACAGTATATTCGTAAAGAACACCGCCAAATAGCCTCATTTGGCATAATGGACACACGGTGGAAGCACCCGTGGACGTCGATGATCTGTGGGCCAACGGGGTGCGGGAAGACGTTTTTCGTAAAGAAATTCCTACGGTTCATCGAGGACATGAGCAACGTGCGATTCGCGCGCGTTCTCTTTCACTATGCAGAGTGGCAGGAGGGGTACAGGGAGTACGGGAGCGCTATAGAGTTTCACGAGGGACTGCCGCAGAACACCGATTACGGCAATGACCCACGCCCGAAACTCGTCATCATCGACGATCTCATGAGGGAATCGTCCAATAACACGGTGGTCGACCTTTTTACCAAAGGCAGCCATCATAAGAACATCAGCGTTATCTTCATTACGCAGAATCTCTTTCATCAGGGGCCCGGGCAGCGCGATATCTCGTTAAACGCCAACTACATCGTTGTATTTAAAAATCCTCGCGACAGAGCGCAGATACAGCATCTGGCCAGACAGGTGTTTCCTGAAAATCCGCGCTTCGTACAGGAAGTCTACCGCGATGCCACGGCCCAACCGCATGGTTATCTACTACTCGATTTGAAGCAGTCGACCCCCGATAACTGCCGCTTTCGCACTTGCGTGTTTCCTTCGGACCCGTTCCACTACGTGTACGTACCGCGAAAGGGTATAAAGGGAGGGCACACCGATCGAGACGTACCAGTCATTCGGTTGTAATGGTATCCGGCGCACGCTGCTCTATAGGGCGCAAACACGCCGCAGTGTTAAAGGCTATTTGCCATCTGGATAGCAAACAGCGTAGCGCTTTGTTACGAGTGGCCGACTCACGACTCGTCAACTGTATATGCGAATGTGCTCTGAATATTCTTCGCGGTAACGTGCCGCTCAAGCCGACGCAGAAACGCCGCTTACGAAAACACGCATCGTTGTTGAGACGTTTATCCAGACCGGGTTCAGCCGTCAAAACTAGAAAACGTCTTATCGTTCAGAGCGGCGGTTTTTTACCTCTTCTGCTAGCACCCATACTAGGCACCGTCATTTCGAAACTCATAGGGGGAGGCGGCTAGGGGTATACGTCACGAAGAGCGAGATGGAGCATGCCAAAAAGATGGTTCTAATTCCTCAGGAGAGCGTGGAGCAGCAGCACTACCGGCCAATGCCTCATACAGCCCACCACCAACACCACCAGCAGCCGGAGCAGGGTGTCGACACCGTAAACACCGTGCAGACCCCCGGAACCCCCTTAAGCAGATTAGACGCATCCATGAAGGAGATCCTACACTCACCGAATTTCATCGACGAGCGTGAAAAGTGGAAGATGTACAATCAGGTGCTGCAGCGTTATCTACACTTTATCGAGGATCTGCGAAATAACGTCGACGAGGATAGGCGAGGCGATAACGATGCCAAGAAAAAAAATAACAGTTCTGCGGAGGATAATGCCAGGAGTTTGACCGACGATGGCGACGACGACATCATCGCTAGCGTACCCCAAAAGTACAGAGCTAAGGCTAAGCTTTTACTAGGAAGGCTGCGCAACGCTGGTTCGCCACGCATCTCGTGGAGTAAACAGGGTGTTACGCGTATCGGCGGCGCCGTCGTGCAGGACGCCAACATCGTGGATTTTATCAACGATGCTATGCGTGAGAGAAAAACAGCGAGACCGGCGGGGAGTCGCCAGTTTGCGCGGTTCCTCCGTACTGCAGGTATACCGCGTGAATATATCGGCAATCAACGTCTATGGAGGGAGGGGAGCAACACGACGTCTCTCGGTAATCAGACACCGCGCCGTGTAACAATCGTACCGCGCCCAATCGAGCAGACTCAGAGCTCGTCTACAGAGGAGGAATTCGGCGAGGCGTTTCAGGAAGTGTTTAGAGACTCCGGGGAAGAAGAGCGCGTGGGGAAAAAATATACGCGATCCGCGTCGGCCGGTACAACCACCGATAGCGAGAAAAAGAAAAGATTAGAATGGTTAAGGCTGCCGTGAAACGGAAGAAGAAAAAGATATCGGCTGATGATAGCTTTCTGAGGCGTCTTTATTACACGCCAGCAGAACCGTCTTCGTACGCCGGTATCGGTAACCTAGAGCGAGCGGCTAGGGGCAGGGTAAAACGAGATTCTGTCACGCGTTGGTTAGAGGCGCAGGACGCGTATACGTTGCATAAGCCCGTGCGACATACGTTTCAGCGTCGCTCTTACACCGTCAGCAATATCGACGACGTTTGGGAGGCCGATCTTGTGGACCTTCGATCGTTGAAGGAGTACAACGATGGTTACACGTATATACTTGTAATAATCGATGTACTCAGCAAATACGCTTGGGTGGAGCCTTTACGCGATAAGACCGGTGCGACGGTAGCCGCGGCATTCCGGAGGGTTTTGACACGTAGTAAGAATAGGATACCCATGTACCTACAGACAGACAAGGGTAAAGAGTTTATCAACGGTGTACTGCAGCGTCTACTCGAGGAGCTTGGTATAGGATTCCGTGTAGCGCGCAGCCCCGACGTAAAGGCTGCTATCGTCGAACGCTACAACCGTACTCTGAAGGATCGTATGTGGCGCTACTTTACACATAGAAACACTCGGCGGTACATAGACGTTCTTCAGAATCTCGTGGACTCGTACAACAGGACACGCCACTCCGCGATAAGAATGCGCCCGGTTGACGTAACCCTGTATAATGCCGCTAAGGCTCGTATGAATCTATCTATGCGATACGCCCCAGTGCGCCCGCATGTCCCTAAATACAGTGTCGGCGACCTGGTACGCATCAGTAGCGCTAGGAACCCTTTTGCGAAAGGTTACGAGGGTGGGTGGACTCGAGAGATTTTTAAAATCGTACGCCTAGGTACAACGAGGGAGCCACCCGTCTACATCTTAGAAGATCTCGCCGGAGAGGAGATTGACGGTATTTTTTACGAAGAGGAGCTCGTTCGAGTTCGCAAGGACCTCGCAAAGGACGCGTTTCTCGTCGATCGTGTAATAAAACGAAGCGGTCGTGGGAAAGCCCAAAAAGTACTGGTCAGTTGGGTTGGTTACCCCGAGAAATTTAATTCGTGGATACCGGCATCCCACTTGAAGAACAATGAAGGACCAATTTTATCTCGTTCTTCCCAGTAACAGCAGTATGTCGTACTATCCCGAAAATAAAACTACCAGTTTTACGACACATCTACCGCATCAGATCGATTTACACGGGGCATGGTCTGTTGCTCTGGTTGAAATACAGATTCCTATGACCTTTCTGCACGTGCCGGTGGCGCTAAAAGATTGGGATCACGTGGTCGTGGTCACTACCCGTACCAAACCGCAGAAGAACCACAAAGAACCGCTAACCGGCTTTATAGTGTCGGGTTCTAACGTAGCGCACGGCGTTTACGATGACGTAAAGAGCCTCATTGACGAAATAAACGCTACCACGGCTATGACGGGCCGTCTGAAACTAGAGCTCTGCAGAGGTGGTTACGTGAGCGTATCGCTCGTCTCTACCGATAACGATCTAGACGATCCGCACGAACTGAGACTCTGCCGCTCTCTGGCTCGCATCCTTGGCTTTACCGAGTCGGTCGTGGTATCGAAAGCAGAATCCCCTGTGATGGCCGATCAACCGGCTAGTCTGATCAACGCCCTACCCAAGATGCTTTTCGTTTACACGGATGTCTGCGAGCCGTATATCACCGGAGACGTCCAAACACCCCTGCTCCGCGTGGTTCCCCTACAACCAGATAACAAATACGCGTACGCGGCTGTAAAAGTGCTCTCGTTTTCGCCGTTAAAGTACATACCGCTGCTCCGAACGACTTTTCAAACGATCGACATCGATATAAGAGACCACCTGGGCGACCCCATACCATTTGAATCAGGAACGCTCTCCGTAACACTACACTTTAAACGGTTAGAGTGATGACTCATTACACCGATTACTACGATTCGCAGATAGGCGGGGGATATTCCACGAAATTCCGGGTGTTCGCGGGGTCGCCGCATCAGCGGGGTCATGGTATCGGTAGCTTTCTTGGTGGTCTTTTTCGGCGCGTGCTACCCCTACTATCGAGGGGGGCCCGAGTAGTCGGTAAGGAAGCGGTGCGCGCTGGTATGAATATCTTGACGGACGTCAGCGAACGCGGTGCTCCGCTCAAGCAGGCGTTTCGTACCAGGGCCGCCGAATCGGGTATGAATCTTAAACGTAAGGCGGAGACGAAAATTGACGAGCTCATGAAAGGATCGGGTTATAAATCTGTAAAACGATCACGCGGCGCCCACTCTATCATCGGCGTCGCTGGAAGGAGCATCACCTCAAGAACTGCTAACAAGCGTAAGAGACGTACGGGGAAGAAGGCTGCTCCGCGTCGAAAAAAAAAAGTAGTAAAAAAAATAAAGTCAAAAACCAAGAAACCCAAAAATCGTCGTAGGATCGCTAGTAAGAAAGTAAAGCGGAGTGTGCTGGATATCTTCTCCTAAACGATACCTCTATCATGGCCTTCCTACACGCGCACTCGTGCGAGTGCATGAAATCGGAGCTCGAACTCTTTACACTACCACCGACGCAGACCACTATAGAGAGCGCGCAGTGGGTACACTACAAGCCCATCTCATCGCTGACCGATGACTCGCCCATTGAATTTGTCGTGCCGGGTAACGGGGATGAGTACCTCGATCTAGCACACACCATGCTGAGTTTACGCGTACAGCTGCGCTCCAAGGATGCGTCAGCAGCGGATGCTCTGAGCAAAGCGGCCCCTGTTAACAACCTGCTACACTCGCTATTCAACCAGGTGGACGTATTTCTTAATCAGAAGCTCGTATCGCCGCCTAATAACGCGTACGCTTACAGAGCTTACATAGAGACGCTATTAAATTACGGGCCCGCCGCTAAGGGGTCGCACCTCTCGAGCGTGCTCTGGTACAACGACACGCCCGGCCATATGGACGATACAGCGGGCAAGAATATAGGCCTCGCGAATAGGCAAGCGTTCGTCGGTAAAGACAGGACGGTCGATCTGATTGGCCATTTACACTGCGATGTGTTTAACCAAGAAAAATTTTTATTAAATGGTGTTGAGCTCCGTTTACGCCTCGTACGCACGAGAGACGGTTTCTCCCTCATGGATCCCAAGAGCGAGAGCTCTTTACATATAACGGAGGCCACGCTCCTCGTTAGACGCGCCAAAATAAGCCCCGGTATTCTAATTGCTCATTCTAAAATGCTATCGAAGACAACTGCAAAGTATCCGCTTACGCGTGTGGAGGTCAAGGCACTGACGATGCATGCCGGTTTGCACGGTGGCACTATGGACAACGTGATTCTCGGCCAATTACCCAAGCGTATTATAATAGGTTTCGTCGATAATAAGGCCTTCAACGGCAACTATCAGCTCAACCCGTTCAATTTTAAAAACTATTGTATTAATTTCTTATCGCTGTACGTCGACGGTGTTCAAGTACCCTCAAAAGCACTGCAGACCGATTTCGGCAAAGCCGGTCTTTACGTGGACGCGTATCACACCCTCTTCAGCGGCACGGGTATACACTTCCTCAACGAAGGTAATTCGATATCTAGGAGTGCTTACGCAAACGGTTACTGCCTGTTCGTTTTCGATCTTACGCCCGATCTCTCGGCAAATAGCAACACCCACTGGAACTTGATCAAGCACGGTAGTGTACGAATCGAGGTGCGTTTCGACGAACCGCTGGCCACTACCGTGAACTGTATTGTCTACGCAGAGTACGACAACGTTTTGGAGATCGACGCTGCGCGGCAAATCGTCGTAGATTACGGCGGCTAAACAATCGAAGAAAATGCATAGGTCAGCAGTTTGGGGTCTGCGTCATCATCTTTTGAGTACTGGCTATCGTTGGTGATCGTCAGCATCGTCGTTAGTTTCTCGTTGAACGCCTTCGAGTTAGCATCACGATCATGGATTTTGTCATCGAAATCGAATACTTCAAAGATTCCGAGGGGCGTCTGGCTCCGAAGGAGATCGGCGTCGTGGCTGTGGAAAGAAAATACATAGGCCACTGGATCGTTTCACCGCCCTGTGATTTCAACGAATTACCATCGGCGATCAGAAGCGAGAACAACACCATGACCCGCTATCAGCACGGTCTAGAGTGGTTCGACGGTGGTGTAACGTACAAACAGTTATACACCAATCTCCGAAATATAGCTGGTATTTCACGGTGCATATACACGCGGGGCTCGGAAAGTGTACTTTTTCTGCAGACCGTTATGGCCCGGGAGGTTATAAATTTGGATGAAACACCCAATAACTCACCATACGAGGACTTCCCACCGAATTGTGACCATTACGAGTGCATCGTTCACGCCTGTAAGGAAACCCGAGGATCGTTTACCTGTGCTCTGAACAACGCCTTACGCCTTGAATTTTGGCTTCGGAATAACGGACCGCATATATGAACACGCTAGACCTTTACCTCGGTCTTCGCGGTATATCGGCTCATACGACGGGTGTCTACGCAGCTGATAGAATACCCCGAAACTGGTCGAAACCCGCTGCCATTATAGCCAACACGGACGATCATACGAAGCCAGGAGCGCATTGGGTTGCCATGTACGTGGACGCTGACGGAGACGGTTACTACTTTGACAGCTACGGATTACCACCGCTGAATCATCACCATGCATCGAGACTACGACGGAACTGTCGATCCTTCCGATGGAACACTCAGCAGCTTCAGAGCGAGACGTCGACGGTGTGCGGCCAATTCTGCATGATGTTTTTACACTACCTCTCTTCCGGCTTCGGGATGCATGCCTTCCAGAATGTGTTTAGTGGTGATTTGCGGAAAAACGATAGAATCGTCAGAGAGTACTACGACGCTTTTGTGCGAAAGAAGCATTTGGCTGATCGCCAGTATGCGCGCGATAATAAGATCTATGGTGGCGGTGGTAGGATACAATATTCACGGTGTAAATCATGGTACATGGGTTAATGCTTTCCTTTTTGTATTTATTACAATGTCATTTTTTTTTTAAAAGGTATAAATTAAATATATAATTATATAAATTATATAATATGTGTATACATATATAAGCAAAGTAATAATATGTAGGTATAAATTAAATATAGTAATAATATGTGTATGTGTAAGCAAAAAAAAAATAGTGATAAATTATATAAATTATATAAGCAAAGTAATAATATGTAGTTATAAATTAAATATAGTAATAATATGTGTATGTGTAAGCAATTATGTAGTGAGTAAGCAAAAAAATAGTGATAAATTATATAAATTATATAATATGTGTATATATAAGCAAAGTAATAATATGTAGGTATAAATTAAATATAGTAATAATATGTGTAAGCAATTATGTAGTGAGTAAGCAAAAAAAATAGTGATAAATAAATTATGTATGTATAATAGGTGTAGTATGTAAAAAAACATATGTAGCTACAGTCGAACGGCCACCACCTCATCACCGCCCTGGGCTATGACCACGGCCCTGTGGTCCACATAATAGCTAATGCACGCTATACAATCTAATGGATTGTACGCGTGCAGGACGCTCCGTTCGCAGCGCATGCACACCCCGCCGCCTATCCGTATGTCGCGATCCAGCAATAAATAGTGGACCACTGCCGGGGTGTACTCTGCCCTGCTTTCGGGGGCCTGCACGCGCATGCAGCAGTAGCATAGTTTCACAGGGCCGCGGACATACAGGCACCCGTAAAAACATTGGCCACCGTGGAGGGGGGCGAAAAACTCATTCCGCGGTGGTCGAATGCCGTCCAGTAGGGGCCCCTCAAACGGCCCCTCCATCCCCAAGGGCGGTGTATCTGGCCTCCTCGGTGGCATAGTCTGTAAAAATTTCAGTTTCTTTAATAAATTTGTTTAAAGCAAATAAAAACGAATAGTCTTATTACACTTACCGCTCCAATAGCAGTAATAGGTGCCTGGTTAAGTCTGGTTAATATGTCTATCGATATGTGCTGTCACCGACCTGGCTGGTCTACTGTGCAGCGTCTAGAAATAAGGGTAAAAGGTGAGAAATGTACGATACATTTTTTAAAATCCAATAAAAAAACGTGTACTAGCTTAATGCTGTTATACATACCACTTTATTTTTTTTAACTTCACTAGGCCACTTTCACTTATGCTTTTTTTATTACTCTTGTGCTTTTTTTACTCGCTGTCACAGTACTGACAAGATGCTGCGAAGATGGATCACAGGTCACCGTCTTTTTCCCCCACCATGACCATAAATTTTTGCATAGTTGCAAATAAGAGATACCGGGTAGTAGGGGTTTACGCTGGCCGGGATTTCATAGGGCTGGTCAAGACAGGGGTACCCCCCACGTCGGGCGTATTTGCGCATCGTTCGCTAGATTGAGCGAAAGAGGGGCCCCAGCATTCCAGAAGCAGCTACGTTGTATGTGGAGGGTTCATCCCAAAAATATTAGGGGTTGGATATCCACCCATCGATAATTAAAAGTATCGAAAAAGTAAACGGCACTGCATACGATACCTCTATATTATAAGGCATTATTTACAAAAAACAGCTGTGTTCTACTCTGCCGTGTTACCTGCCTTAGGGTAATTAAAATATTACCGACCGGTGGTCAGTGCATAGTTACCGGCCGCGATAGGCCCCTGGGGGCATGCAACGCCTCTGCTACTGAGTTTCGGGTCTTAGGACCGGGACTGCGTGGTGGGGATTCACCGCAGTGTCGCAGGTGGAGGGGAGCGCTGAGCACCTTGGCGAGGGGCTGGCGCCATAGTGCGGTGCGGGGGACCGCAGCGCGGTGCGCTCTATGACTCATCAGGGCGGTGGTGGGGGTTTGTTGTGACGCCCAGGAGTGGTGTGTATCTACTGTCGGATGTGGAAGTCCAGGGTGTCCAGGTATTCCGCTTCGAAGTTTTCTGTATCTAGGTGTCGGATGTGGAAGTCCAGGGTGTCCAGGCATTCCGCTCCGTAGTTTCCTGTGCCCAGGTGTCGGATGTGGAAGTTCAGGTTGTCCAGGTATTCCGATTCGTAGTTTTCTGTATCTAGGTGTCGGATGTGGAAGTCCAGGGTGTCCAGGTATTCCGCTTCGTAGTTTTCTCTATCTAGGTGTCGGATGTGGAAGTTCAGGGTGTCCAGGTATTCCGCTTCGTAGTTTTCTGTATCTAGGTGTCGGATGTGGAAGTCCAGGGTGTCCAGGTATTCCGCTTCGTAGTTTTCTGTATCTAGGTGTCGGATGTGGAAGTCCAGGGTGTCCAGGCATTCCGCTCCGTAGTTTCCTGTGCCCAGGTGTCGGATGTGGAAGTTCAGGGTGTCCAGGTATTCCGCTTCGTAGTTTTCTGTATCTAGGTGTCGGATGTGGAGGTTCAGGGTGTCCAGGTATTCCGCTTCGTAGTTTTCTGTATCTAGGTGTCGGATGTGGAAGTCCAGGGTGTCCAGGTATTCCGCTTCGTAGTTTTCTGTATCTAGGTGTCGGATGTGGAAGTCCAAGGTGTCCAGGCATTCCGCTCCGTAGTTTCCTGTGCCCAGGTGTCGGATGTGGAAGTTCAGGGTGTCCAGGTATTCCGCTTCGTAGTTCTCTGTATATAGGTGTCGGATGTGGAAGTCCAGGGTGTCCAGGTATTCCGCTCCGTAGTTTCCTGTGTCCAGGTATTGGATGTGGAAGTCCAGGGTATCCAGGTATTCCGCTACGTAGTTTGTTGTGTCTAGGTACTGGATGTGGAAGTCCAGGGTGTCCAGGTATTCCGCTTCGTAGTTTTCTGTATCTAGGTGTCGGATGTGGAAGTCCAGGGTGTCCAGGTATTCCGCTTCGTAGTTTTCTGTGTCTAGGTGTCGGATGTGGAAGTTCAGGATGTCCAGGTATTCCGCTTCGTAGTTTTCTGTATCTAGGTGTCGGATGTGGAAGTCCAGGGTATCCAGGTACTCCGCTACGTAGTTTTCTGTATCTAGGTGTCGGATGTAGAACTCCAGGGTGTCCAGGTATTCCGGTTCGTAGTTCTCTGTATATAGGTGTCGGATGTGGAAGTCCAGGGTATCCAGGTATTCCGCTACGTAGTTTTCTGTATCTAGGTGTCGGATGTGGAAGTTCAGGGTGTCCACGTATTCCGCTCCGTAGTTTCCTGTGTCCAGGTATTCCGCTTCGTAGTTTTCTGTATCTAGGTGTCGGATGTGGAAGTTCAGGGTGTCCTGGTATTCCGCTTCGTAGTTTTCTGTATCTAGGTGTCGGATGTGGAAGTTCAGGGTGTCCAGGTATTCCGCTTCGTAGTTTTCTGTATCTAGGTATCGGATGTGGAAGTCCAGGGTGTCCAGGTATTCCGCTTCGTAGTTTTCTGTATCTAGGTGTCGGATGTGGAAGTCCAGGGTGTCCAGGTATTCCGCTTCGTAGTTTTCTGTATCTAGGTGTCGGATGTGGAAGTCCAGGGTGTCCAGGTATTCCGCTCCGTAGTTTCCTGTGTCCAGGTATTGGATGTGGAAGTCCAGGGTATCCAGGTATTCCGCTACGTAGTTTGTTGTGTCTAGGTACTGGATGTGGAAGTCCAGGGTGTCCAGGTATTCCGCTTCGTAGTTTTCTGTATCTAGGTGTCGGATGTGGAAGTCCAGGGTGTCCAGGTATTCCGCTTCGTAGTTTTCTGTATCTAGGTGTCGGATGTGGAAGTCCAGGGTGTCCAGGTATTCCGCTTCGTAGTTTTCTGTATCTAGGTGTCGGATGTGGAAGTCCAGGGTGTCCAGGCATTCCGCTCCGTAGTTTCCTGTGCCCAGGTGTCGGATGTGGAAGTTCAGGGTGTCCAGGTATTCCGCTTCGTAGTTTTCTGTATCTAGGTGTCGGATGTGGAGGTTCAGGGTGTCCAGGTATTCCGCTTCGTAGTTTTCTGTATCTAGGTGTCGGATGTGGAAGTCCAGGGTGTCCAGGTATTCCGCTTCGTAGTTTTCTGTATCTAGGTGTCGGATGTGGAAGTCCAAGGTGTCCAGGCATTCCGCTCCGTAGTTTCCTGTGCCCAGGTGTCGGATGTGGAAGTTCAGGGTGTCCAGGTATTCCGCTTCGTAGTTCTCTGTATATAGGTGTCGGATGTGGAAGTCCAGGGTGTCCAGGTATTCCGCTCCGTAGTTTCCTGTGTCCAGGTATTGGATGTGGAAGTCCAGGGTATCCAGGTATTCCGCTACGTAGTTTGTTGTGTCTAGGTACTGGATGTGGAAGTCCAGGGTGTCCAGGTATTCCGCTTCGTAGTTTTCTGTATCTAGGTGTCGGATGTGGAAGTCCAGGGTGTCCAGGTATTCCGCTTCGTAGTTTTCTGTGTCTAGGTGTCGGATGTGGAAGTTCAGGATGTCCAGGTATTCCGCTTCGTAGTTTTCTGTATCTAGGTGTCGGATGTGGAAGTCCAGGGTATCCAGGTACTCCGCTACGTAGTTTTCTGTATCTAGGTGTCGGATGTAGAACTCCAGGGTGTCCAGGTATTCCGGTTCGTAGTTCTCTGTATATAGGTGTCGGATGTGGAAGTCCAGGGTATCCAGGTATTCCGCTACGTAGTTTTCTGTATCTAGGTGTCGGATGTGGAAGTTCAGGGTGTCCACGTATTCCGCTCCGTAGTTTCCTGTGTCCAGGTATTGGATGTGGAAGTCCAGGGTATCCAGGTATTCCGCTACGTCGTTTTCTGTATCTAGGTGTCGGATGTGGAAGTCCAGGGTGTCCAGGTATTCCGCTACGTAGTTTTCTGTATCTAGGTGTCGGATGTGGAAGTCCAGGGTGTCCAGGTATTCCGCTTCGTAGTTTTCTGTATCTAGGTGACGGATGTGGAAGTCCAGGGTGTCCAGGTATTCCGCTTCGTAGTTTTCTGTATCTAGGTGACGGATGTGGAAGTCCAGGGTGTCCAGGTATTCCGCTTCGTAGTTTTCTGTATCTAGGTGTCGGATGTGGAAGTTCAGGGTGTCCAGGTATTTCGCTTCGTAGTTTTCTGTATCTAGGTGTCTGATGTGGAAGTTCAGGGTGTCCAGGTATTCCGCTTCGTAGTTTTCTGTATCTAGGTGTCGGATGTGGAAGTTCAGGGTGTCCTGGTATTCCGCTTCGTAGTTTTCTGTATCTAGGTGTCGGATGTGGAAGTTCAGGGTGTCCAGGTATTCCGCTTCGTAGTTTTCTGTATCTAGGTATCGGATGTGGAAGTCCAGGGTGTCCAGGTATTCCGCTTCGTAGTTTTCTGTATCTAGGTGTCGGATGTGGAAGTCCAGGGTGTCCAGGTATTCCGCTTCGTAGTTTTCTGTATCTAGGTGTCGGATGTGGAAGTCCAGGGTGTCCAGGTATTCCGCTCCGTAGTTTCCTGTGTCCAGGTATTGGATGTGGAAGTCCAGGGTATCCAGGTATTCCGCTACGTAGTTTGTTGTGTCTAGGTACTGGATGTGGAAGTCCAGGGTGTCCAGGTATTCCGCTTCGTAGTTTTCTGTATCTAGGTGTCGGATGTGGAAGTCCAGGGTGTCCAGGTATTCCGCTTCGTAGTTTTCTGTATCTAGGTGTCGGATGTGGAAGTCCAGGGTGTCCAGGTATTCCGCTTCGTAGTTTTCTGTATCTAGGTGTCGGATGTGGAAGTCCAGGGTGTCCAGGCATTCCGCTCCGTAGTTTCCTGTGCCCAGGTGTCGGATGTGGAAGTTCAGGGTGTCCAGGTATTCCGCTTCGTAGTTTTCTGTATCTAGGTGTCGGATGTGGAGGTTCAGGGTGTCCAGGTATTCCGCTTCGTAGTTTTCTGTATCTAGGTGTCGGATGTGGAAGTCCAGGGTGTCCAGGTATTCCGCTTCGTAGTTTTCTGTATCTAGGTGTCGGATGTGGAAGTCCAAGGTGTCCAGGCATTCCGCTCCGTAGTTTCCTGTGCCCAGGTGTCGGATGTGGAAGTTCAGGGTGTCCAGGTATTCCGCTTCGTAGTTCTCTGTATATAGGTGTCGGATGTGGAAGTCCAGGGTGTCCAGGTATTCCGCTCCGTAGTTTCCTGTGTCCAGGTATTGGATGTGGAAGTCCAGGGTATCCAGGTATTCCGCTACGTAGTTTGTTGTGTCTAGGTACTGGATGTGGAAGTCCAGGGTGTCCAGGTATTCCGCTTCGTAGTTTTCTGTATCTAGGTGTCGGATGTGGAAGTCCAGGGTGTCCAGGTATTCCGCTTCGTAGTTTTCTGTGTCTAGGTGTCGGATGTGGAAGTTCAGGATGTCCAGGTATTCCGCTTCGTAGTTTTCTGTATCTAGGTGTCGGATGTGGAAGTCCAGGGTATCCAGGTACTCCGCTACGTAGTTTTCTGTATCTAGGTGTCGGATGTAGAACTCCAGGGTGTCCAGGTATTCCGGTTCGTAGTTCTCTGTATATAGGTGTCGGATGTGGAAGTCCAGGGTATCCAGGTATTCCGCTACGTAGTTTTCTGTATCTAGGTGTCGGATGTGGAAGTTCAGGGTGTCCACGTATTCCGCTCCGTAGTTTCCTGTGTCCAGGTTTTGGATGTGGAAGTCCAGGGTATCCAGGTATTCCGCTACGTCGTTTTCTGTATCTAGGTGTCGGATGTGGAAGTCCAGGGTGTCCAGGTATTCCGCTACGTAGTTTTCTGTATCTAGGTGTCGGATGTGGAAGTCCAGGGTGTCCAGGTATTCCGCTTCGTAGTTTTCTGTATCTAGGTGACGGATGTGGAAGTCCAGGGTGTCCAGGTATTCCGCTTCGTAGTTTTCTGTATCTAGGTGACGGATGTGGAAGTCCAGGGTGTCCAGGTATTCCGCTTCGTAGTTTTCTGTATCTAGGTGTCGGATGTGGAAGTTCAGGGTGTCCAGGTATTTCGCTTCGTAGTTTTCTGTATCTAGGTGTCTGATGTGGAAGTTCAGGGTGTCCAGGTATTCCGCTTCGTAGTTTTCTGTATCTAGGTGTCGGATGTGGAAGTTCAGGGTGTCCTGGTATTCCGCTTCGTAGTTTTCTGTATCTAGGTGTCGGATGTGGAAGTTCAGGGTGTCCAGGTATTCCGCTTCGTAGTTTTCTGTATCTAGGTGTCGGATGTGGAAGTCCAGGGTGTCCAGGTATTCCGCTTCGTAGTTTTCTGTATCTAGGTGTCGGATGTGGAAGTCCAGGGTGTCCAGGTATTCCGCTTCGTAGTTTTCTGTATCTAGGTGTCGGATGTGGAAGTCCAGGGTGTCCAGGTATTCCGCTCCGTAGTTTCCTGTGTCCAGGTATTGGATGTGGAAGTCCAGGGTAAAGAGGTATTCCGCTACGTAGTTTGTTGTGTCTAGGTACTGGATGTGGAAGTCCAGGGTGTCCAGGTATTCCGCTTCGTAGTTTTCTGTATCTAGGTGTCGGATGTGGAAGTCCAGGGTGTCCAGGTATTCCGCTTCGTAGTTTTCTGTATCTAGGTGTCGGATGTGGAAGTCCAGGGTGTCCAGGCATTCCGCTCCGTAGTTTCCTGTGCCCAGGTGTCGGATGTGGAAGTTCAGGTTGACCAGGTATTCCGATTCGTAGTTTTCTGTATCTAGGTGTCGGATGTGGAAGTCCAGGGTGTCCAGGTATTCCGCTTCGTAGTTTTCTCTATCTAGGTGTCGGATGTGGAAGTTCAGGGTGTCCAGGTATTCCGCTTCGTAGTTTTCTGTATCTAGGTGTCGGATGTGGAAGTCCAGGGTGTCCAGGTATTCCGCTTCGTAGTTTTCTGTATCTAGGTGTCGGATGTGGAAGTCCAGGGTGTCCAGGCATTCCGCTCCGTAGTTTCCTGTGCCCAGGTGTCGGATGTGGAAGTTCAGGGTGTCCAGGTATTCCGCTTCGTAGTTTTCTGTATCTAGGTGTCGGATGTGGAGGTTCAGGGTGTCCAGGTATTCCGCTTCGTAGTTTTCTGTATCTAGGTGTCGGATGTGGAAGTCCAGGGTGTCCAGGTATTCCGCTTCGTAGTTTTCTGTATCTAGGTGTCGGATGTGGAAGTCCAAGGTGTCCAGGCATTCCGCTCCGTAGTTTCCTGTGCCCAGGTGTCGGATGTGGAAGTTCAGGGTGTCCAGGTATTCCGCTTCGTAGTTCTCTGTATATAGGTGTCGGATGTGGAAGTCCAGGGTGTCCAGGTATTCCGCTCTGTAGTTTCCTGTGTCCAGGTATTGGATGTGGAATTCCAGGGTATCCAGGTATTCCGCTACGTAGTTTGTTGTGTCTAGGTACTGGATGTGGAAGTCCAGGGTGTCCAGGTATTCCGCTTCGTAGTTTTCTGTATCTAGGTGTCGGATGTGGAAGTCCAGGGTGTCCAGGCATTGCGCTATGTAGTTTCCTGTGCCCAGGTGTCGGATGTGGAAGTTCAGGTTGTCCAGGTATTCCGCTTCGTAGTTTTCTGTATCTAGGTGTCGGATGTGGAAGTCCAGGGTGTCCAGGTATTCCGATTCGTAGTTTTCTGTATCTAGGTGTCGGATGTGGAAGTTCAGGGTGTCCAGGTATTCCGCTTCGTAGTTTTCTGTATCTAGGTGTCGGATGTGGAAGTCCAGGGTGTCCAGGTATTCCGCTTCGTAGTTTTCTGTATCTAGGTGTCGGATGTGGAAGTCCAGGGTGTCCAGGTATTCCGCTTCGTAGTTTTCTGTATCTAGGTGTCGGATGTGGAAGTCCAGGGTGTCCAGGTATTCCGCTTCGTAGTTTTCTGTATCTAGGTGTCATATGTGGAAGTCCAGGGTGTCCAGGTATTCCGCTCCGTAGTTTCCTGTGTCCAGGTATTGGATGTGGAAGTCCAGGGTATCCAGGTATTCCGCTACGTAGTTTGTTGTGTCTAGGTACTGGATGTGGAAGTCCAGGGTGTCCAGGTATTCCGCTTCGTAGTTTTCTGTATCTAGGTGTCGGATGTGGAAGTCCAGGGTGTCCAGGTATTCCGCTTCGTAGTTTTCTGTATCTAGGTGTCGGATGTGGAAGTCCAGGGTGTCCAGGCATTCCGCTCCGTAGTTTCCTGTGCCCAGGTGTCGGATGTGGAAGTTCAGGGAGTCCAGGTATTCCGCTTCGTAGTTCTCTGTATATAGGTGTCGGATGTGGAAGTCCAGGGTGTCCAGGTATTCCGCTCCGTAGTTTCCTGTGTCCAGGTATTGGATGTGGAAGTCCAGGGTATCCAGGTATTCCGCTACGTAGTTTGTTGTGTCTAGGTACTGGATGTGGAAGTCCAGGGTGTCCAGGTATTCCGCTTCGTAGTTTTCTGTATCTGGGTGTCGGATGTGGAAGTCCAGGGTGTCCAGGTATTCCGCTTCGTAGTTTTCTGTATCTAGGTGTCGGATGTGGAAGTCCAGGGTGTCCAGGTATTCCGCTTCGTAGTTTTCTGTATCTAGGTGTCGGATGTGGAAGTCCAGGGTGTCCAGGTATTCCGCTTCGTAGTTTTCTATATCTAGGTGTCGGATGTGGAAGTTCAGGGTGTCCAGGTATTCCGCTTCGTAGTTTTCTGTATCTAGGTGTCGGATGTGGAAGTCCAGGGTGTCCAGGTATTCCGCTTCGTAGTTTTCTGTATCTAGGTGTCGGATGTGGAAGTTCAGGGTGTCCAGGTATTCCGCTTCGTAGTTTTCTGTGTCTAGGTGTCGGATGTGGAAGTCCAGGGTGTCCAGGTATTCCGCTTCGTAGTTTTCTGTATCTAGGTGTCGGATGTGGAAGTCCAGGGTGTCCAGGTATTCCGCTTCGTAGTTTTCTGTATCTAGGTGTCGGATGTGGAAGTCCAGGGTGTCCAGGTATTCCGCTCCGTAGTTTCCTGTGTCTAGGTATTGGATGTGGAAGTCCAGGGTATCCAGGTATTCCGCTACGTAGTTTGTTGTGTCTAGGTACTGGATGTGGAAGTCCAGGGTGTCCAGGTATTCCGCTTCGTAGTTTTCTGTATCTAGGTGTCGGATGTGGAAGACCAGGGTGTCCAGGTATTCCGCTTCGTAGTTTTCTGTATCTAGGTGTCGGATGTGGAAGTCCAGGGTGTCCAGGCATTCCGCTCCGTAGTTTCCTGTGCCCAGGTGTCGGATGTGGAAGTTCATGTTGTCCAGGTATTCCGCTTTGTAGTTTTCTGTATCTAGGTGTCGGATGTGGAAGTCCAGGGTGTCCAGGTATTCCGCTTCGTAGTTTTCTGTATCTAGGTGTCGGATGTGGAAGTTCAGGGTGTCCAGGTATTCCGCTTCGTAGTTTTCTGTATCTAGGTGTCGGATGTGGAAGTCCAGGGTGTCCAGGTATTCCGCTTCGTAGTTTTCTGTATCTAGGTGTCGGATGTGGAAGTTCAGGGTGTCCAGGTATTCCGCTTCATAGTTTTCTGTATCTAGGTGTCGGATGTGGAAGTCCAGGGTGTCCAGGTATTCCGCTTCGTAGTTTTCTGTATCTAGGTGTCGGATGTGGAAGTCCAGGGTGTCCAGGCATTGCGCTATGTAGTTTCCTGTGCCCAGGTGTCGGATCTGGAAGTTCAGGTTGTCCAGGTATTCCGCTTCGTAGTTTTCTGTATCTAGGTGTCGGATGTGGAAGTCCAGGGTGTCCAGGTATTCCGCTTCGTAGTTTTCTGTATCTAGGTGTCGGATGTGGAAGTTCAGGGTGTCCAGGTATTCCGCTTCGTAGTTTTCTGTGTCTAGGTGTCGGATGTGGAAGTCCAGGGTGTCCAGGTATTCCGCTTCGTAGTTTTCTGTATCTAGGTGTCGGATGTGGAAGTCCAGGGTGTCCAGGTATTCCGCTTCGTAGTTTTCTGTATCTAGGTGTCGGATGTGGAAGTCCAGGGTGTCCAGGTATTCCGCTCCGTAGTTTCCTGTGTCTAGGTATTGGATGTGGAAGTCCAGGGTATCCAGGTATTCCGCTACGTAGTTTGTTGTGTCTAGGTACTGGATGTGGAAGTCCAGGGTGTCCAGGTATTCCGCTTCGTAGTTTTCTGTATCTAGGTGTCGGATGTGGAAGTTCAGGGTGTCCAGGTATTCCGCTTCGTAGTTTTCTGTATCTAGGTGTCGGATGTGGAAGTCCAGGGTGTCCAGGTATTCCGCTTCGTAGTTTTCTGTATCTAGGTGTCGGATGTGGAAGTCCAGGGTGTCCAGGCATTGCGCTATGTAGTTTCCTGTGCCCAGGTGTCGGATGTGGAAGTTCAGGTTGTCCAGGTATTCCGCTTCGTAGTTTTCTGTATCTAGGTGTCGGATGTGGAAGTCCAGGGTGTCCAGGTATTCCGCTTCGTAGTTTTCTGTATCTAGGTGTCGGATGTGGAAGTCCAGGGTGTCCAGGCATTCCGCTCCGTAGTTTCCTGTGCCCAGGTGTCGGATGTGGAAGTTCAGGGTGTCCAGGTATTCCGCTTCGTAGTTTTCTGTATCTAGGTGTCGGATGTGGAGGTTCAGGGTGTCCAGGTATTCCGCTTCGTAGTTTTCTGTATCTAGGTGTCGGATGTGGAAGTCCAGGGTGTCCAGGTATTCCGCTTCGTAGTTTTCTGTATCTAGGTGTCGGATGTGGAAGTCCAAGGTGTCCAGGCATTCCGCTCCGTAGTTTCCTGTGCCCAGGTGTCGGATGTGGAAGTTCAGGGTGTCCAGGTATTCCGCTTCGTAGTTCTCTGTATATAGGTGTCGGATGTGGAAGTCCAGGGTGTCCAGGTATTCCGCTCCGTAGTTTCCTGTGTCCAGGTATTGGATGTGGAAGTCCAGGGTATCCAGGTATTCCGCTACGTAGTTTGTTGTGTCTAGGTACTGGATGTGGAAGTCCAGGGTGTCCAGGTATTCCGCTTCGTAGTTTTCTGTATCTAAGTGTCGGATGTGGAAGTCCAGGGTGTCCAGGTATTCCGCTTCGTAGTTTTCTGTATCTAGGTGTCGGATGTGGAAGTCCAGGATGTCCAGGCATTCCGCTCCGTATTTTCCTGTGCCCAGGTGTCGGATGTGGAAGTTCAGGGTGTCCAGGTATTCCGCTTCGTAGTTTTCTGTATCTAGGTGTCGGATGTGGAAGTCCAGGGTGTCCAGGTATTCCGCTTCGTAGTTTTCTGTATCTAGGTGTCGGATGTGGAAGTCCAGGGTGTCCAGGTATTCCGCTTCGTAGTTTTCTGTATCTAGGTGTCGGATGTGGAAGTCCAGGGTGTCCAGGCATTCCGCTCCGTAGTTTCCTGTGCCCAGGTGTCGGATGTGGAAGCTCAGGGTGTCCAGGTATTCCGCTTCGTAGTTTTCTGTAGCTAGGTGTCGGATGTGGAAGTCCAGGGTGTCCAGGTATTCCGCTCCGTAGTTTCCTGTGTCTAGGTATTGGATGTGGAAGTCCAGGGTATCCAGGTATTCCGCTACGTAGTTTGTTGTGTCTAGGTACTGGATGTGGAAGTCCAGGGTGTCCAGGTATTCCGCTTCGTAGTTTTCTGTATCTAGGTGTCGGATGTGGAAGTCCAGGGTGTCCAGGTATTCCGCTTCGTAGTTTTCTGTATCTAGGTGTCGGATGTGGAAGTCCAGGGTGTCCAGGCATTCCGCTCCGTAGTTTCCTGTGCCCAGGTGTCGGATGTGGAAGTTCAGGTTGTCCAGGTATTCCGATTCGTAGTTTTCTGTATCTAGGTGTCGGATGTGGAAGTCCAGGGTGTCCAGGTATTCCGCTTCGTAGTTTTCTGTATCTAGGTGTCGGATGTGGAAGTTCAGGGTGTCCAGGTATTCCGCTTCGTAGTTTTCTGTATCTAGGTGTCGGATGTGGAAGTCCAGGGTGTCCAGGTATTCCGCTTCGTAGTTTTCTGTATCTAGGTGTCGGATGTGGAAGTCCAGGGTGTCCAGGCATTCCGCTCCGTAGTTTCCTGTGCCCAGGTGTCGGATGTGGAAGTTCAGGGTGTCCAGGTATTCCGCTTCGTAGTTTTCTGTATCTAGGTGTCGGATGTGGAGGTTCAGGGTGTCCAGGTATTCCGCTTCGTAGTTTTCTGTATCTAGGTGTCGGATGTGGAAGTCCAGGGTGTCCAGGTATTCCGCTTCGTAGTTTTCTGTATCTAGGTGTCGGATGTGGAAGTCCAAGGTGTCCAGGCATTCCGCTCCGTAGTTTCCTGTGCCCAGGTGTCGGATGTGGAATTTCAGGGTGTCCAGGTATTCCGCTTCGTAGTTCTCTGTATATAGGTGTCGGATGTGGAAGTCCAGGGTGTCCAGGTATTCCGCTCCGTAGTTTCCTGTGTCCAGGTATTGGATGTGGAAGTCCAGGGTATCCAGGTATTCCGCTACGTAGTTTGTTGTGTCTAGGTACTGGATGTGGAAGTCCAGGGTGTCCAGGTATTCCGCTTCGTAGTTTTCTGTATCTAAGTGTCGGATGTGGAAGTCCAGGGTGTCCAGGTATTCCGCTTCGTAGTTTTCTGTATCTAGGTGTCGGATGTGGAAGTCCAGGATGTCCAGGCATTCCGCTCCGTATTTTCCTGTGCCCAGGTGTCGGATGTGGAAGTTCAGGGTGTCCAGGTATTCCGCTTCGTAGTTTTCTGTATCTAGGTGTCGGATGTGGAAGTCCAGGGTGTCCAGGTATTCCGCTTCGTAGTTTTCTGTATCTAGGTGTCGGATGTGGAAGTCCAGGGTGTCCAGGTATTCCGCTTCGTAGTTTTCTGTATCTAGGTGTCGGATGTGGAAGTCCAGGGTGTCCAGGCATTCCGCTCCGTAGTTTCCTGTGCCCAGGTGTCGGATGTGGAAGCTCAGGGTGTCCAGGTATTCCGCTTCGTAGTTTTCTGTATCTAGGTGTCGGATGTGGAAGTCCAGGGTGTCCAGGTATTCCGTTTCGTAGTTTTCTGTATCTAGGTGTCGGATGTGGAAGTCCAGGGTGTCCAGGCATTCCGCTCCGTAGTTTCCTGTGCCCAGGTGTCGGATATGGAAGTTCAGGTTGTCCAGGTATTCCGCTTCGTAGTTTTCTGTATCTAGGTGTCGGATGTGGAAGTCCAGGGTGTCCAGGTATTCCGCTTCGTAGTTTTCTGTATCTAGGTGTCGGATGTGGAAGTTCAGGGTGTCCAGGTATTCCGCTTCGTAGTTTTCTGTATCTAGGTGTCGGATGTGGAAGTCCAGGGTGTCCAGGTATTCCGCTTCGTAGTTTTCTGTATCTAGGTGTCGGATGTGGAAGTCCAGGGTGTCCAGGTATTCCGCTTCGTAGTTTTCTGTATCTAGGTGTCGGATGTGGAAGTCCAGGGTGTCCAGGTATTCCGCTTCCTAGTTTTCTGTGTCTAGGTGTCGGATGTGGAAGTTCAGGGTGTCCAGGTATTCCGCTTAGTAGTTTTCTGTATCTAGGTGTTGGATGTGGAAGTCCAGGGTGTCCAGGCATTCTGCTCCGTAATTTCCTGTGCCCAGGTGTCGGATGTGGAAGTTCAGGGTGTCCAGGTATTCCGCTTCGTAGTTCTCTGTATATAGGTGTCGGATGTGGAAGTCCAGGGTGTCCAGGTATTCCGGTTTGTAGTTCTCTGTATATAGGTGTCGGATGTGGAAGTCCAGGGTATCCAGGTATTCCGCTTCGTAGTTTTCTTTATCTAGGTGTCGGATGTGGAAGTTCAGGGTGTCCTGGTATTCCGCTTCGTAGTTTTCTGTATCTAGGTGCCGGATGTGGAAGTCCAGGGTGTCCAGGTATTCCGCTTCCTAGTTTTCTGTATCTAGGTGTCGGATGTGGAAGTCCAGGGTGTCCAGGTATTCCGCTTCGTAGTTCTCTGTATATAGGTGTCGGATGTGGAAGTCCAGGGTATCCAGGTATTCCGCTACGTAGTTTTCTGTATCTAGGTGTCGGATGTAGAAGTCCAGGGTGTCCAGGTATTCCGGTTCGTAGTTCTCTGTATATAGGTGTCGGATGTGGAAGTCCAGGGTATCCAGGTATTCCGCTACGTAGTTTTCTGTATCTAGGTGTCGGATGTGGAAGTTCAGGGTGTCCACGTATTCCGCTCCGTAGTTTCCTGTGTCCAGGTATTGGATGTGGAATTCCAGGGTATCCAGGATTTCCGCTACGTCGTTTTCTGTATCCAGGTGTCGGATGTGGAAGTCCAGGGTGTCCAGGTATTCCGGTTCGTAGTTCTCTGTATATAGGTATTGGATGTGGAAGTCCAGGGTATCCAGGTATTCCGCTACGTAGTTTTCTGTATCTAGGTGTCGGATGTAGAAGTTCAGGGTTTCCAGGTATTCCGCTTCGTAGTTTCTTGTATCTAGGTACTGGATTTGGAAGTCCAGGGTGTCCAGGTATTCCGCTTCGTAGTTTTCTGTATCTAGGTGTCGGATGTAGAAGTTCAGGGTTTCCAGGTATTCCGCTTCGTAGTTTCTTGTATCTAGGTACTGGATTTGGAAGTCCAGGGTGTCCAGGTATTCCGCTTCGTAGTTTTCTGTATCTAGGTGTCGGATGTGGAAGTCCAGGGTATCCAGGTATTCCGCTTCGTAGTTTTCTGTATCTAGGTGTCGGATGTGGAAGTCCAGGGTGTCCAGGCATTCCGCTCCGTAGTTTCCTGTGCCCAGGTGTCGGATGTGGAAGTTCAGGGTGTCCAGGTATTCCGCTTCGTAGTTTTCTGTATCTAGGTGTCGGATGTGGAGGTTCAGGGTGTCCAGGTATTCCGCTTCGTAGTTTTCTGTATCTAGGTGTCGGATGTGGAAGTCCAGGGTGTCCAGGTATTCCGCTTCGTAGTTTTCTGTATCTAGGTGTCGGATGTGGAAGTCCAGGGTGTCCAGGCATTCCGCTCCGTAGTTTCCTGTGCCCAGGTGTCGGATGTGGAAGCTCAGGGTGTCCAGGTATTCCGCTTCGTAGTTTTCTGTATCTAGGTGTCGGATGTGGAAGTCCAGGGTGTCCAGGTATTCCGTTTCGTAGTTTTCTGTATCTAGGTGTCGGATGTGGAAGTCCAGGGTGTCCAGGCATTCCGCTCCGTAGTTTCCTGTGCCCAGGTGTCGGATATGGAAGTTCAGGTTGTCCAGGTATTCCGCTTCGTAGTTTTCTGTATCTAGGTGTCGGATGTGGAAGTCCAGGGTGTCCAGGTATTCCGCTTCGTAGTTTTCTGTATCTAGGTGTCGGATGTGGAAGTTCAGGGTGTCCAGGTATTCCGCTTCGTAGTTTTCTGTATCTAGGTGTCGGATGTGGAAGTCCAGGGTGTCCAGGTATTCCGCTTCGTAGTTTTCTGTATCTAGGTGTCGGATGTGGAAGTCCAGGGTGTCCAGGTATTCCGCTTCGTAGTTTTCTGTATCTAGGTGTCGGATGTGGAAGTCCAGGGTGTCCAGGTATTCCGCTTCCTAGTTTTCTGTGTCTAGGTGTCGGATGTGGAAGTTCAGGGTGTCCAGGTATTCCGCTTAGTAGTTTTCTGTATCTAGGTGTTGGATGTGGAAGTCCAGGGTGTCCAGGCATTCTGCTCCGTAATTTCCTGTGCCCAGGTGTCGGATGTGGAAGTTCAGGGTGTCCAGGTATTCCGCTTCGTAGTTCTCTGTATATAGGTGTCGGATGTGGAAGTCCAGGGTGTCCAGGTATTCCGGTTTGTAGTTCTCTGTATATAGGTGTCGGATGTGGAAGTCCAGGGTATCCAGGTATTCCGCTTCGTAGTTTTCTTTATCTAGGTGTCGGATGTGGAAGTTCAGGGTGTCCTGGTATTCCGCTTCGTAGTTTTCTGTATCTAGGTGCCGGATGTGGAAGTCCAGGGTGTCCAGGTATTCCGCTTCCTAGTTTTCTGTATCTAGGTGTCGGATGTGGAAGTCCAGGGTGTCCAGGTATTCCGCTTCGTAGTTCTCTGTATATAGGTGTCGGATGTGGAAGTCCAGGGTATCCAGGTATTCCGCTACGTAGTTTTCTGTATCTAGGTGTCGGATGTGGAAGTTCAGGGTGTCCAGGTATTCCGGTTCGTAGTTCTCTGTATATAGGTATTGGATGTGGAAGTCCAGGGTATCCAGGTATTCCGCTTCGTAGTTTTCTGTATCTAGGTGTCGGATGTGGAAGTCCAGGGTGTCCAGGCATTCCGCTCCGTAGTTTCCTGTGCCCAGGTGTCGGATGTGGAAGTTCAGGGTGTCCAGGTATTCCGCTTCGTAGTTTTCTGTATCTAGGTGTCGGATGTGGAGGTTCAGGGTGTCCAGGTATTCCGCTTCGTAGTTTTCTGTATCTAGGTGTCGGATGTGGAAGTCCAGGGTGTCCAGGTATTCCGCTTCGTAGTTTTCTGTATCTAGGTGTCGGATGTGGAAGTCCAAGGTGTCCAGGCATTCCGCTCCGTAGTTTCCTGTGCCCAGGTGTCGGATGTGGAAGTTCAGGGTGTCCAGGTATTCCGCTTCGTAGTTCTCTGTATATAGGTGTCGGATGTGGAAGTCCAGGGTGTCCAGGTATTCCGCTCCGTAGTTTCCTGTGTCCAGGTATTGGATGTGGAAGTCCAGGGTATCCAGGTATTCCGCTACGTAGTTTGTTGTGTCTAGGTACTGGATGTGGAAGTCCAGGGTGTCCAAGTATTCCGCTTCGTAGTTTTCTGTATCTAGGTGTCGGATGTGGAAGTCCAGGGTGTCCAGGCATTGCGCTATGTAGTTTCCTGTGCCCAGGTGTCGGATGTGGAAGTTCAGGTTGTCCAGGTATTCCGCTTCGTAGTTTTCTGTATCTAGGTGTCGGATGTGGAAGTCCAGGGTGTCCAGGTATTCCGATTCGTAGTTTTCTGTATCTAGGTGTCGGATGTGGAAGTTCAGGGTGTCCAGGTATTCCGCTTCGTAGTTTTCTGTATCTAGGTGTCGGATGTGGAAGTCCAAGGTGTCCAGGCATTCCGCTCCGTAGTTTCCTGTGCCCAGGTGTCGGATGTGGAATTTCAGGGTGTCCAGGTATTCCGCTTCGTAGTTCTCTGTATATAGGTGTCGGATGTGGAAGTCCAGGGTGTCCAGGTATTCCGCTCCGTAGTTTCCTGTGTCCAGGTATTGGATGTGGAAGTCCAGGGTATCCAGGTATTCCGCTACGTAGTTTGTTGTGTCTAGGTACTGGATGTGGAAGTCCAGGGTGTCCAGGTATTCCGCTTCGTAGTTTTCTGTATCTAAGTGTCGGATGTGGAAGTCCAGGGTGTCCAGGTATTCCGCTTCGTAGTTTTCTGTATCTAGGTGTCGGATGTGGAAGTCCAGGATGTCCAGGCATTCCGCTCCGTATTTTCCTGTGCCCAGGTGTCGGATGTGGAAGTTCAGGGTGTCCAGGTATTCCGCTTCGTAGTTTTCTGTATCTAGGTGTCGGATGTGGAAGTCCAGGGTGTCCAGGTATTCCGCTTCGTAGTTTTCTGTATCTAGGTGTCGGATGTGGAAGTCCAGGGTGTCCAGGTATTCCGCTTCGTAGTTTTCTGTATCTAGGTGTCGGATGTGGAAGTCCAGGGTGTCCAGGCATTCCGCTCCGTAGTTTCCTGTGCCCAGGTGTCGGATGTGGAAGCTCAGGGTGTCCAGGTATTCCGCTTCGTAGTTTTCTGTATCTAGGTGTCGGATGTGGAAGTCCAGGGTGTCCAGGTATTCCGTTTCGTAGTTTTCTGTATCTAGGTGTCGGATGTGGAAGTCCAGGGTGTCCAGGCATTCCGCTCCGTAGTTTCCTGTGCCCAGGTGTCGGATATGGAAGTTCAGGTTGTCCAGGTATTCCGCTTCGTAGTTTTCTGTATCTAGGTGTCGGATGTGGAAGTCCAGGGTGTCCAGGTATTCCGCTTCGTAGTTTTCTGTATCTAGGTGTCGGATGTGGAAGTTCAGGGTGTCCAGGTATTCCGCTTCGTAGTTTTCTGTATCTAGGTGTCGGATGTGGAAGTCCAGGGTGTCCAGGTATTCCGCTTCGTAGTTTTCTGTATCTAGGTGTCGGATGTGGAAGTCCAGGGTGTCCAGGTATTCCGCTTCGTAGTTTTCTGTATCTAGGTGTCGGATGTGGAAGTCCAGGGTGTCCAGGTATTCCGCTTCCTAGTTTTCTGTGTCTAGGTGTCGGATGTGGAAGTTCAGGGTGTCCAGGTATTCCGCTTAGTAGTTTTCTGTATCTAGGTGTTGGATGTGGAAGTCCAGGGTGTCCAGGCATTCTGCTCCGTAATTTCCTGTGCCCAGGTGTCGGATGTGGAAGTTCAGGGTGTCCAGGTATTCCGCTTCGTAGTTCTCTGTATATAGGTGTCGGATGTGGAAGTCCAGGGTGTCCAGGTATTCCGGTTTGTAGTTCTCTGTATATAGGTGTCGGATGTGGAAGTCCAGGGTATCCAGGTATTCCACTTCGTAGTTTTCTTTATCTAGGTGTCGGATGTGGAAGTTCAGGGTGTCCTGGTATTCCGCTTCGTAGTTTTCTGTATCTAGGTGCCGGATGTGGAAGTCCAGGGTGTCCAGGTATTCCGCTTCCTAGTTTTCTGTATCTAGGTGTCGGATGTGGAAGTCCAGGGTGTCCAGGTATTCCGCTTCGTAGTTCTCTGTATATAGGTGTCGGATGTGGAAGTCCAGGGTATCCAGGTATTCCGCTACGTAGTTTTCTGTATCTAGGTGTCGGATGTAGAAGTCCAGGGTGTCCAGGTATTCCGGTTCGTAGTTCTCTGTATATAGGTGTCGGATGTGGAAGTCCAGGGTATCCAGGTATTCCGCTACGTAGTTTTCTGTATCTAGGTGTCGGATGTGGAAGTTCAGGGTGTCCACGTATTCCGCTCCGTAGTTTCCTGTGTCCAGGTATTGGATGTGGAATTCCAGGGTATCCAGGATTTCCGCTACGTCGTTTTCTGTATCCAGGTGTCGGATGTGGAAGTCCAGGGTGTCCAGGTATTCCGGTTCGTAGTTCTCTGTATATAGGTATTGGATGTGGAAGTCCAGGGTATCCAGGTATTCCGCTACGTAGTTTTCTGTATCTAGGTGTCGGATGTAGAAGTTCAGGGTTTCCAGGTATTCCGCTTCGTAGTTTCTTGTATCTAGGTACTGGATTTGGAAGTCCAGGGTGTCCAGGTATTCCGCTTCGTAGTTTTCTGTATCTAGGTGTCGGATGTAGAAGTTCAGGGTTTCCAGGTATTCCGCTTCGTAGTTTCTTGTATCTAGGTACTGGATTTGGAAGTCCAGGGTGTCCAGGTATTCCGCTTCGTAGTTTTCTGTATCTAGGTGTCGGATGTGGAAGTCCAGGGTATCCAGGTATTCCGCTTCGTAGTTTTCTGTATCTAGGTGTCGGATGTGGAAGTCCAGGGTGTCCAGGCATTCCGCTCCGTAGTTTCCTGTGCCCAGGTGTCGGATGTGGAAGTTCAGGGTGTCCAGGTATTCCGCTTCGTAGTTTTCTGTATCTAGGTGTCGGATGTGGAGGTTCAGGGTGTCCAGGTATTCCGCTTCGTAGTTTTCTGTATCTAGGTGTCGGATGTGGAAGTCCAGGGTGTCCAGGTATTCCGCTTCGTAGTTTTCTGTATCTAGGTGTCGGATGTGGAAGTCCAGGGTGTCCAGGCATTCCGCTCCGTAGTTTCCTGTGCCCAGGTGTCGGATGTGGAAGCTCAGGGTGTCCAGGTATTCCGCTTCGTAGTTTTCTGTATCTAGGTGTCGGATGTGGAAGTCCAGGGTGTCCAGGTATTCCGTTTCGTAGTTTTCTGTATCTAGGTGTCGGATGTGGAAGTCCAGGGTGTCCAGGCATTCCGCTCCGTAGTTTCCTGTGCCCAGGTGTCGGATATGGAAGTTCAGGTTGTCCAGGTATTCCGCTTCGTAGTTTTCTGTATCTAGGTGTCGGATGTGGAAGTCCAGGGTGTCCAGGTATTCCGCTTCGTAGTTTTCTGTATCTAGGTGTCGGATGTGGAAGTTCAGGGTGTCCAGGTATTCCGCTTCGTAGTTTTCTGTATCTAGGTGTCGGATGTGGAAGTCCAGGGTGTCCAGGTATTCCGCTTCGTAGTTTTCTGTATCTAGGTGTCGGATGTGGAAGTCCAGGGTGTCCAGGTATTCCGCTTCGTAGTTTTCTGTATCTAGGTGTCGGATGTGGAAGTCCAGGGTGTCCAGGTATTCCGCTTCCTAGTTTTCTGTGTCTAGGTGTCGGATGTGGAAGTTCAGGGTGTCCAGGTATTCCGCTTAGTAGTTTTCTGTATCTAGGTGTTGGATGTGGAAGTCCAGGGTGTCCAGGCATTCTGCTCCGTAATTTCCTGTGCCCAGGTGTCGGATGTGGAAGTTCAGGGTGTCCAGGTATTCCGCTTCGTAGTTCTCTGTATATAGGTGTCGGATGTGGAAGTCCAGGGTGTCCAGGTATTCCGGTTTGTAGTTCTCTGTATATAGGTGTCGGATGTGGAAGTCCAGGGTATCCAGGTATTCCGCTTCGTAGTTTTCTTTATCTAGGTGTCGGATGTGGAAGTTCAGGGTGTCCTGGTATTCCGCTTCGTAGTTTTCTGTATCTAGGTGCCGGATGTGGAAGTCCAGGGTGTCCAGGTATTCCGCTTCCTAGTTTTCTGTATCTAGGTGTCGGATGTGGAAGTCCAGGGTGTCCAGGTATTCCGCTTCGTAGTTCTCTGTATATAGGTGTCGGATGTGGAAGTCCAGGGTATCCAGGTATTCCGCTACGTAGTTTTCTGTATCTAGGTGTCGGATGTGGAAGTTCAGGGTGTCCAGGTATTCCGGTTCGTAGTTCTCTGTATATAGGTATTGGATGTGGAAGTCCAGGGTATCCAGGTATTCCGCTTCGTAGTTTTCTGTATCTAGGTGTCGGATGTGGAAGTCCAGGGTGTCCAGGCATTCCGCTCCGTAGTTTCCTGTGCCCAGGTGTCGGATGTGGAAGTTCAGGGTGTCCAGGTATTCCGCTTCGTAGTTTTCTGTATCTAGGTGTCGGATGTGGAGGTTCAGGGTGTCCAGGTATTCCGCTTCGTAGTTTTCTGTATCTAGGTGTCGGATGTGGAAGTCCAGGGTGTCCAGGTATTCCGCTTCGTAGTTTTCTGTATCTAGGTGTCGGATGTGGAAGTCCAAGGTGTCCAGGCATTCCGCTCCGTAGTTTCCTGTGCCCAGGTGTCGGATGTGGAAGTTCAGGGTGTCCAGGTATTCCGCTTCGTAGTTCTCTGTATATAGGTGTCGGATGTGGAAGTCCAGGGTGTCCAGGTATTCCGCTCCGTAGTTTCCTGTGTCCAGGTATTGGATGTGGAAGTCCAGGGTATCCAGGTATTCCGCTACGTAGTTTGTTGTGTCTAGGTACTGGATGTGGAAGTCCAGGGTGTCCAGGTATTCCGCTTCGTAGTTTTCTGTATCTAGGTGTCGGATGTGGAAGTCCAGGGTGTCCAGGTATTCCGCTTCGTAGTTTTCTGTATCTAGGTGTCGGATGTGGAAGTCCAGGGTGTCCAGGTATTCCGCTTCGTAGTTTTCTGTATCTAGGTGTCGGATGTGGAAGTCCAGGGTGTCCAGGTATTCCGCTTCCTAGTTTTCTGTGTCTAGGTGTCGGATGTGGAAGTTCAGGGTGTCCAGGTATTCCGCTTAGTAGTTTTCTGTATCTAGGTGTTGGATGTGGAAGTCCAGGGTGTCCAGGCATTCTGCTCCGTAATTTCCTGTGCCCAGGTGTCGGATGTGGAAGTTCAGGGTGTCCAGGTATTCCGCTTCGTAGTTCTCTGTATATAGGTGTCGGATGTGGAAGTCCAGGGTGTCCAGGTATTCCGGTTTGTAGTTCTCTGTATATAGGTGTCGGATGTGGAAGTCCAGGGTATCCAGGTATTCCGCTTCGTAGTTTTCTTTATCTAGGTGTCGGATGTGGAAGTTCAGGGTGTCCTGGTATTCCGCTTCGTAGTTTTCTGTATCTAGGTGCCGGATGTGGAAGTCCAGGGTGTCCAGGTATTCCGCTTCCTAGTTTTCTGTATCTAGGTGTCGGATGTGGAAGTCCAGGGTGTCCAGGTATTCCGCTTCGTAGTTCTCTGTATATAGGTGTCGGATGTGGAAGTCCAGGGTATCCAGGTATTCCGCTACGTAGTTTTCTGTATCTAGGTGTCGGATGTGGAAGTTCAGGGTGTCCAGGTATTCCGGTTCGTAGTTCTCTGTATATAGGTATTGGATGTGGAAGTCCAGGGTATCCAGGTATTCCGCTTCGTAGTTTTCTGTATCTAGGTGTCGGATGTGGAAGTCCAGGGTGTCCAGGCATTCCGCTCCGTAGTTTCCTGTGCCCAGGTGTCGGATGTGGAAGTTCAGGGTGTCCAGGTATTCCGCTTCGTAGTTTTCTGTATCTAGGTGTCGGATGTGGAGGTTCAGGGTGTCCAGGTATTCCGCTTCGTAGTTTTCTGTATCTAGGTGTCGGATGTGGAAGTCCAGGGTGTCCAGGTATTCCGCTTCGTAGTTTTCTGTATCTAGGTGTCGGATGTGGAAGTCCAAGGTGTCCAGGCATTCCGCTCCGTAGTTTCCTGTGCCCAGGTGTCGGATGTGGAAGTTCAGGGTGTCCAGGTATTCCGCTTCGTAGTTCTCTGTATATAGGTGTCGGATGTGGAAGTCCAGGGTGTCCAGGTATTCCGCTCCGTAGTTTCCTGTGTCCAGGTATTGGATGTGGAAGTCCAGGGTATCCAGGTATTCCGCTACGTAGTTTGTTGTGTCTAGGTACTGGATGTGGAAGTCCAGGGTGTCCAGGTATTCCGCTTCGTAGTTTTCTGTATCTAGGTGTCGGATGTGGAAGTCCAGGGTGTCCAGGCATTGCGCTATGTAGTTTCCTGTGCCCAGGTGTCGGATGTGGAAGTTCAGGTTGTCCAGGTATTCCGCTTCGTAGTTTTCTGTATCTAGGTGTCGGATGTGGAAGTCCAGGGTGTCCAGGTATTCCGATTCGTAGTTTTCTGTATCTAGGTGTCGGATGTGGAAGTTCAGGGTGTCCAGGTATTCCGCTTCGTAGTTTTCTGTATCTAGGTGTCGGATGTGGAAGTCCAGGGTGTCCAGGTATTCCGCTTCGTAGTTTTCTGTATCTAGGTGTCGGATGTGGAAGTCCAGGGTGTCCAGGTATTCCGCTTCGTAGTTTTCTGTATCTAGGTGTCGGATGTGGAAGTCCAGGGTGTCCAGGTATTCCGCTTCGTAGTTTTCTGTATCGAGGTGTCATATGTGGAAGTCCAGGGTGTCCAGGTATTCCGCTCCGTAGTTTCCTGTGTCCAGGTATTGGATGTGGAAGTCCAGGGTATCCAGGTATTCCGCTACGTAGTTTGTTGTGTCTAGGTACTGGATGTGGAAGTCCAGGGTGTCCAGGTATTCCGCTTCGTAGTTTTCTGTATCTAGGTGTCGGATGTGGAAGTCCAGGGTGTCCAGGTATTCCGCTTCGTAGTTTTCTGTATCTAGGTGTCGGATGTGGAAGTCCAGGGTGTCCAGGCATTCCGCTCCGTAGTTTCCTGTGCCCAGGTGTCGGATGTGGAAGTTCAGGGTGTCCAGGTATTCCGCTTCGTAGTTCTCTGTATATAGGTGTCGGATGTGGAAGTCCAGGGTGTCCAGGCATTCCGCTCCGTAGTTTCCTGTGCCCAGGTGTCGGATGTGGAAGCTCAGGGTGTCCAGGTATTCCGCTTCGTAGTTTTCTGTATCTAGGTGTCGGATGTGGAAGTCCAGGGTGTCCAGGTATTCCGTTTCGTAGTTTTCTGTATCTAGGTGTCGGATGTGGAAGTCCAGGGTGTCCAGGCATTCCGCTCCGTAGTTTCCTGTGCCCAGGTGTCGGATATGGAAGTTCAGGTTGTCCAGGTATTCCGCTTCGTAGTTTTCTGTATCTAGGTGTCGGATGTGGAAGTCCAGGGTGTCCAGGTATTCCGCTTCGTAGTTTTCTGTATCTAGGTGTCGGATGTGGAAGTTCAGGGTGTCCAGGTATTCCGCTTCGTAGTTTTCTGTATCTAGGTGTCGGATGTGGAAGTCCAGGGTGTCCAGGTATTCCGCTTCGTAGTTTTCTGTATCTAGGTGTCGGATGTGGAAGTCCAGGGTGTCCAGGTATTCCGCTTCGTAGTTTTCTGTATCTAGGTGTCGGATGTGGAAGTCCAGGGTGTCCAGGTATTCCGCTTCCTAGTTTTCTGTGTCTAGGTGTCGGATGTGGAAGTTCAGGGTGTCCAGGTATTCCGCTTAGTAGTTTTCTGTATCTAGGTGTTGGATGTGGAAGTCCAGGGTGTCCAGGCATTCTGCTCCGTAATTTCCTGTGCCCAGGTGTCGGATGTGGAAGTTCAGGGTGTCCAGGTATTCCGCTTCGTAGTTCTCTGTATATAGGTGTCGGATGTGGAAGTCCAGGGTGTCCAGGTATTCCGGTTTGTAGTTCTCTGTATATAGGTGTCGGATGTGGAAGTCCAGGGTATCCAGGTATTCCGCTTCGTAGTTTTCTTTATCTAGGTGTCGGATGTGGAAGTTCAGGGTGTCCTGGTATTCCGCTTCGTAGTTTTCTGTATCTAGGTGCCGGATGTGGAAGTCCAGGGTGTCCAGGTATTCCGCTTCCTAGTTTTCTGTATCTAGGTGTCGGATGTGGAAGTCCAGGGTGTCCAGGTATTCCGCTTCGTAGTTCTCTGTATATAGGTGTCGGATGTGGAAGTCCAGGGTATCCAGGTATTCCGCTACGTAGTTTTCTGTATCTAGGTGTCGGATGTAGAAGTCCAGGGTGTCCAGGTATTCCGGTTCGTAGTTCTCTGTATATAGGTGTCGGATGTGGAAGTCCAGGGTATCCAGGTATTCCGCTACGTAGTTTTCTGTATCTAGGTGTCGGATGTGGAAGTTCAGGGTGTCCACGTATTCCGCTCCGTAGTTTCCTGTGTCCAGGTATTGGATGTGGAATTCCAGGGTATCCAGGATTTCCGCTACGTCGTTTTCTGTATCCAGGTGTCGGATGTGGAAGTCCAGGGTGTCCAGGTATTCCGGTTCGTAGTTCTCTGTATATAGGTATTGGATGTGGAAGTCCAGGGTATCCAGGTATTCCGCTACGTAGTTTTCTGTATCTAGGTGTCGGATGTAGAAGTTCAGGGTTTCCAGGTATTCCGCTTCGTAGTTTCTTGTATCTAGGTACTGGATTTGGAAGTCCAGGGTGTCCAGGTATTCCGCTTCGTAGTTTTCTGTATCTAGGTGTCGGATGTAGAAGTTCAGGGTTTCCAGGTATTCCGCTTCGTAGTTTCTTGTATCTAGGTACTGGATTTGGAAGTCCAGGGTGTCCAGGTATTCCGCTTCGTAGTTTTCTGTATCTAGGTGTCGGATGTGGAAGTCCAGGGTATCCAGGTATTCCGCTTCGTAGTTTTCTGTATCTAGGTGTCGGATGTGGAAGTCCAGGGTGTCCAGGCATTCCGCTCCGTAGTTTCCTGTGCCCAGGTGTCGGATGTGGAAGTTCAGGGTGTCCAGGTATTCCGCTTCGTAGTTTTCTGTATCTAGGTGTCGGATGTGGAGGTTCAGGGTGTCCAGGTATTCCGCTTCGTAGTTTTCTGTATCTAGGTGTCGGATGTGGAAGTCCAGGGTGTCCAGGTATTCCGCTTCGTAGTTTTCTGTATCTAGGTGTCGGATGTGGAAGTCCAGGGTGTCCAGGCATTCCGCTCCGTAGTTTCCTGTGCCCAGGTGTCGGATGTGGAAGCTCAGGGTGTCCAGGTATTCCGCTTCGTAGTTTTCTGTATCTAGGTGTCGGATGTGGAAGTCCAGGGTGTCCAGGTATTCCGTTTCGTAGTTTTCTGTATCTAGGTGTCGGATGTGGAAGTCCAGGGTGTCCAGGCATTCCGCTCCGTAGTTTCCTGTGCCCAGGTGTCGGATATGGAAGTTCAGGTTGTCCAGGTATTCCGCTTCGTAGTTTTCTGTATCTAGGTGTCGGATGTGGAAGTCCAGGGTGTCCAGGTATTCCGCTTCGTAGTTTTCTGTATCTAGGTGTCGGATGTGGAAGTTCAGGGTGTCCAGGTATTCCGCTTCGTAGTTTTCTGTATCTAGGTGTCGGATGTGGAAGTCCAGGGTGTCCAGGTATTCCGCTTCGTAGTTTTCTGTATCTAGGTGTCGGATGTGGAAGTCCAGGGTGTCCAGGTATTCCGCTTCGTAGTTTTCTGTATCTAGGTGTCGGATGTGGAAGTCCAGGGTGTCCAGGTATTCCGCTTCCTAGTTTTCTGTGTCTAGGTGTCGGATGTGGAAGTTCAGGGTGTCCAGGTATTCCGCTTAGTAGTTTTCTGTATCTAGGTGTTGGATGTGGAAGTCCAGGGTGTCCAGGCATTCTGCTCCGTAATTTCCTGTGCCCAGGTGTCGGATGTGGAAGTTCAGGGTGTCCAGGTATTCCGCTTCGTAGTTCTCTGTATATAGGTGTCGGATGTGGAAGTCCAGGGTGTCCAGGTATTCCGGTTTGTAGTTCTCTGTATATAGGTGTCGGATGTGGAAGTCCAGGGTATCCAGGTATTCCGCTTCGTAGTTTTCTTTATCTAGGTGTCGGATGTGGAAGTTCAGGGTGTCCTGGTATTCCGCTTCGTAGTTTTCTGTATCTAGGTGCCGGATGTGGAAGTCCAGGGTGTCCAGGTATTCCGCTTCCTAGTTTTCTGTATCTAGGTGTCGGATGTGGAAGTCCAGGGTGTCCAGGTATTCCGCTTCGTAGTTCTCTGTATATAGGTGTCGGATGTGGAAGTCCAGGGTATCCAGGTATTCCGCTACGTAGTTTTCTGTATCTAGGTGTCGGATGTAGAAGTCCAGGGTGTCCAGGTATTCCGGTTCGTAGTTCTCTGTATATAGGTGTCGGATGTGGAAGTCCAGGGTATCCAGGTATTCCGCTACGTAGTTTTCTGTATCTAGGTGTCGGATGTGGAAGTTCAGGGTGTCCACGTATTCCGCTCCGTAGTTTCCTGTGTCCAGGTATTGGATGTGGAATTCCAGGGTATCCAGGATTTCCGCTACGTCGTTTTCTGTATCCAGGTGTCGGATGTGGAAGTCCAGGGTGTCCAGGTATTCCGGTTCGTAGTTCTCTGTATATAGGTATTGGATGTGGAAGTCCAGGGTATCCAGGTATTCCGCTACGTAGTTTTCTGTATCTAGGTGTCGGATGTAGAAGTTCAGGGTTTCCAGGTATTCCGCTTCGTAGTTTCTTGTATCTAGGTACTGGATTTGGAAGTCCAGGGTGTCCAGGTATTCCGCTTCGTAGTTTTCTGTATCTAGGTGTCGGATGTAGAAGTTCAGGGTTTCCAGGTATTCCGCTTCGTAGTTTCTTGTATCTAGGTACTGGATTTGGAAGTCCAGGGTGTCCAGGTATTCCGCTTCGTAGTTTTCTGTATCTAGGTGTCGGATGTGGAAGTCCAGGGTATCCAGGTATTCCGCTTCGTAGTTTTCTGTATCTAGGTGTCGGATGTGGAAGTCCAGGGTGTCCAGGCATTCCGCTCCGTAGTTTCCTGTGCCCAGGTGTCGGATGTGGAAGTTCAGGGTGTCCAGGTATTCCGCTTCGTAGTTTTCTGTATCTAGGTGTCGGATGTGGAGGTTCAGGGTGTCCAGGTATTCCGCTTCGTAGTTTTCTGTATCTAGGTGTCGGATGTGGAAGTCCAGGGTGTCCAGGTATTCCGCTTCGTAGTTTTCTGTATCTAGGTGTCGGATGTGGAAGTCCAGGGTGTCCAGGCATTCCGCTCCGTAGTTTCCTGTGCCCAGGTGTCGGATGTGGAAGCTCAGGGTGTCCAGGTATTCCGCTTCGTAGTTTTCTGTATCTAGGTGTCGGATGTGGAAGTCCAGGGTGTCCAGGTATTCCGTTTCGTAGTTTTCTGTATCTAGGTGTCGGATGTGGAAGTCCAGGGTGTCCAGGCATTCCGCTCCGTAGTTTCCTGTGCCCAGGTGTCGGATATGGAAGTTCAGGTTGTCCAGGTATTCCGCTTCGTAGTTTTCTGTATCTAGGTGTCGGATGTGGAAGTCCAGGGTGTCCAGGTATTCCGCTTCGTAGTTTTCTGTATCTAGGTGTCGGATGTGGAAGTTCAGGGTGTCCAGGTATTCCGCTTCGTAGTTTTCTGTATCTAGGTGTCGGATGTGGAAGTCCAGGGTGTCCAGGTATTCCGCTTCGTAGTTTTCTGTATCTAGGTGTCGGATGTGGAAGTCCAGGGTGTCCAGGTATTCCGCTTCGTAGTTTTCTGTATCTAGGTGTCGGATGTGGAAGTCCAGGGTGTCCAGGTATTCCGCTTCCTAGTTTTCTGTGTCTAGGTGTCGGATGTGGAAGTTCAGGGTGTCCAGGTATTCCGCTTAGTAGTTTTCTGTATCTAGGTGTTGGATGTGGAAGTCCAGGGTGTCCAGGCATTCTGCTCCGTAATTTCCTGTGCCCAGGTGTCGGATGTGGAAGTTCAGGGTGTCCAGGTATTCCGCTTCGTAGTTCTCTGTATATAGGTGTCGGATGTGGAAGTCCAGGGTGTCCAGGTATTCCGGTTTGTAGTTCTCTGTATATAGGTGTCGGATGTGGAAGTCCAGGGTATCCAGGTATTCCGCTTCGTAGTTTTCTTTATCTAGGTGTCGGATGTGGAAGTTCAGGGTGTCCTGGTATTCCGCTTCGTAGTTTTCTGTATCTAGGTGCCGGATGTGGAAGTCCAGGGTGTCCAGGTATTCCGCTTCCTAGTTTTCTGTATCTAGGTGTCGGATGTGGAAGTCCAGGGTGTCCAGGTATTCCGCTTCGTAGTTCTCTGTATATAGGTGTCGGATGTGGAAGTCCAGGGTATCCAGGTATTCCGCTACGTAGTTTTCTGTATCTAGGTGTCGGATGTGGAAGTTCAGGGTGTCCAGGTATTCCGGTTCGTAGTTCTCTGTATATAGGTATTGGATGTGGAAGTCCAGGGTATCCAGGTATTCCGCTTCGTAGTTTTCTGTATCTAGGTGTCGGATGTGGAAGTCCAGGGTGTCCAGGCATTCCGCTCCGTAGTTTCCTGTGCCCAGGTGTCGGATGTGGAAGTTCAGGGTGTCCAGGTATTCCGCTTCGTAGTTTTCTGTATCTAGGTGTCGGATGTGGAGGTTCAGGGTGTCCAGGTATTCCGCTTCGTAGTTTTCTGTATCTAGGTGTCGGATGTGGAAGTCCAGGGTGTCCAGGTATTCCGCTTCGTAGTTTTCTGTATCTAGGTGTCGGATGTGGAAGTCCAAGGTGTCCAGGCATTCCGCTCCGTAGTTTCCTGTGCCCAGGTGTCGGATGTGGAAGTTCAGGGTGTCCAGGTATTCCGCTTCGTAGTTCTCTGTATATAGGTGTCGGATGTGGAAGTCCAGGGTGTCCAGGTATTCCGCTCCGTAGTTTCCTGTGTCCAGGTATTGGATGTGGAAGTCCAGGGTATCCAGGTATTCCGCTACGTAGTTTGTTGTGTCTAGGTACTGGATGTGGAAGTCCAGGGTGTCCAGGTATTCCGCTTCGTAGTTTTCTGTATCTAGGTGTCGGATGTGGAAGTCCAGGGTGTCCAGGCATTGCGCTATGTAGTTTCCTGTGCCCAGGTGTCGGATGTGGAAGTTCAGGTTGTCCAGGTATTCCGCTTCGTAGTTTTCTGTATCTAGGTGTCGGATGTGGAAGTCCAGGGTGTCCAGGTATTCCGATTCGTAGTTTTCTGTATCTAGGTGTCGGATGTGGAAGTTCAGGGTGTCCAGGTATTCCGCTTCGTAGTTTTCTGTATCTAGGTGTCGGATGTGGAAGTCCAGGGTGTCCAGGTATTCCGCTTCGTAGTTTTCTGTATCTAGGTGTCGGATGTGGAAGTCCAGGGTGTCCAGGTATTCCGCTTCGTAGTTTTCTGTATCTAGGTGTCGGATGTGGAAGTCCAGGGTGTCCAGGTATTCCGCTTCGTAGTTTTCTGTATCGAGGTGTCATATGTGGAAGTCCAGGGTGTCCAGGTATTCCGCTCCGTAGTTTCCTGTGTCCAGGTATTGGATGTGGAAGTCCAGGGTATCCAGGTATTCCGCTACGTAGTTTGTTGTGTCTAGGTACTGGATGTGGAAGTCCAGGGTGTCCAGGTATTCCGCTTCGTAGTTTTCTGTATCTAGGTGTCGGATGTGGAAGTCCAGGGTGTCCAGGTATTCCGCTTCGTAGTTTTCTGTATCTAGGTGTCGGATGTGGAAGTCCAGGGTGTCCAGGCATTCCGCTCCGTAGTTTCCTGTGCCCATGTGTCGGATGTGGAAGTTCAGGGTGTCCAGGTATTCCGCTTCGTAGTTCTCTGTATATAGGTGTCGGATGTGGAAGTCCAGGGTGTCCAGGTATTCCGCTCCGTAGTTTCCTGTGTCCAGGTATTGGATGTGGAAGTCCAGGGTATCCAGGTATTCCGCTACGTAGTTTGTTGTGTCTAGGTACTGGATGTGGAAGTCCAGGGTGTCCAGGTATTCCGCTTCGTAGTTTTCTGTATCTGGGTGTCGGATGTGGAAGTCCAGGGTGTCCAGGTATTCCGCTTCGTAGTTTTCTGTATCTAGGTGTCGGATGTGGAAGTCCAGGGTGTCCAGGTATTCCGCTTCGTAGTTTTCTGTATCTAGGTGTCGGATGTGGAAGTCCAGGGTGTCCAGGTATTCCGCTTCGTAGTTTTCTATATCTAGGTGTCGGATGTGGAAGTTCAGGGTGTCCAGGTATTCCGCTTCGTAGTTTTCTGTATCTAGGTGTCGGATGTGGAAGTCCAGGGTGTCCAGGTATTCCGCTTCGTAGTTTTCTGTATCTAGGTGTCGGATGTGGAAGTTCAGGGTGTCCAGGTATTCCGCTTCGTAGTTTTCTGTGTCTAGGTGTCGGATGTGGAAGTCCAGGGTGTCCAGGTATTCCGTTTCGTAGTTTTCTGTATCTGGGTGTCGGATGTGGAAGTCCAGGGTGTCCAGGTATTCCGCTTCGTAGTTTTCTGTATCTAGGTGTCGGATGTGGAAGTCCAGGGTGTCCAGGCATTCCGCTCCGTAGTTTCCTGTGCCCAGGTGTCGGATGTGGAAGTTCAGGGTGTCCAGGTATTCCGCTTCGTAGTTTTCTGTATCTAGGTGTCGGATGTGGAGGTTCAGGGTGTCCAGGTATTCCGCTTCGTAGTTTTCTGTATCTAGGTGTCGGATGTGGAAGTCCAGGGTGTCCAGGTATTCCGCTTCGTAGTTTTCTGTATCTAGGTGTCGGATGTGGAAGTCCAGGGTGTCCAGGTATTCCGCTCCGTAGTTTCCTGTGTCCAGGTATTGGATGTGGAAGTCCAGGGTATCCAGGTATTCCGCTACGTAGTTTGTTGTGTCTAGGTACTGGATGTGGAAGTCCAGGGTGTCCAGGTATTCCGCTTCGTAGTTTTCTGTATCTAGGTGTCGGATGTGGAAGTCCAGGGTGTCCAGGTATTCCGCTTCGTAGTTTTCTGTATCTAGGTGTCGGATGTGGAAGTCCAGGGTGTCCAGGCATTCCGCTCCGTAGTTTCCTGTGCCCATGTGTCGGATGTGGAAGTTCAGGGTGTCCAGGTATTCCGCTTCGTAGTTCTCTGTATATAGGTGTCGGATGTGGAAGTCCAGGGTGTCCAGGTATTCCGCTCCGTAGTTTCCTGTGTCCAGGTATTGGATGTGGAAGTCCAGGGTATCCAGGTATTCCGCTACGTAGTTTGTTGTGTCTAGGTACTGGATGTGGAAGTCCAGGGTGTCCAGGTATTCCGCTTCGTAGTTTTCTGTATCTGGGTGTCGGATGTGGAAGTCCAGGGTGTCCAGGTATTCCGCTTCGTAGTTTTCTGTATCTAGGTGTCGGATGTGGAAGTCCAGGGTGTCCAGGTATTCCGCTTCGTAGTTTTCTGTATCTAGGTGTCGGATGTGGAAGTCCAGGGTGTCCAGGTATTCCGCTTCGTAGTTTTCTATATCTAGGTGTCGGATGTGGAAGTTCAGGGTGTCCAGGTATTCCGCTTCGTAGTTTTCTGTATCTAGGTGTCGGATGTGGAAGTCCAGGGTGTCCAGGTATTCCGCTTCGTAGTTTTCTGTATCTAGGTGTCGGATGTGGAAGTTCAGGGTGTCCAGGTATTCCGCTTCGTAGTTTTCTGTGTCTAGGTGTCGGATGTGGAAGTCCAGGGTGTCCAGGTATTCCGTTTCGTAGTTTTCTGTATCTGGGTGTCGGATGTGGAAGTCCAGGGTGTCCAGGTATTCCGCTTCGTAGTTTTCTGTATCTAGGTGTCGGATGTGGAAGTCCAGGGTGTCCAGGCATTCCGCTCCGTAGTTTCCTGTGCCCAGGTGTCGGATGTGGAAGTTCAGGGTGTCCAGGTATTCCGCTTCGTAGTTTTCTGTATCTAGGTGTCGGATGTGGAGGTTCAGGGTGTCCAGGTATTCCGCTTCGTAGTTTTCTGTATCTAGGTGTCGGATGTGGAAGTCCAGGGTGTCCAGGTATTCCGCTTCGTAGTTTTCTGTATCTAGGTGTCGGATGTGGAAGTCCAGGGTGTCCAGGCATTCCGCTCCGTAGTTTCCTGTGCCCAGGTGTCGGATGTGGAAGCTCAGGGTGTCCAGGTATTCCGCTTCGTAGTTTTCTGTATCTAGGTGTCGGATGTGGAAGTCCAGGGTGTCCAGGTATTCCGTTTCGTAGTTTTCTGTATCTAGGTGTCGGATGTGGAAGTCCAGGGTGTCCAGGCATTCCGCTCCGTAGTTTCCTGTGCCCAGGTGTCGGATATGGAAGTTCAGGTTGTCCAGGTATTCCGCTTCGTAGTTTTCTGTATCTAGGTGTCGGATGTGGAAGTCCAGGGTGTCCAGGTATTCCGCTTCGTAGTTTTCTGTATCTAGGTGTCGGATGTGGAAGTTCAGGGTGTCCAGGTATTCCGCTTCGTAGTTTTCTGTATCTAGGTGTCGGATGTGGAAGTCCAGGGTGTCCAGGTATTCCGCTTCGTAGTTTTCTGTATCTAGGTGTCGGATGTGGAAGTCCAGGGTGTCCAGGTATTCCGCTTCGTAGTTTTCTGTATCTAGGTGTCGGATGTGGAAGTCCAGGGTGTCCAGGTATTCCGCTTCCTAGTTTTCTGTGTCTAGGTGTCGGATGTGGAAGTTCAGGGTGTCCAGGTATTCCGCTTAGTAGTTTTCTGTATCTAGGTGTTGGATGTGGAAGTCCAGGGTGTCCAGGCATTCTGCTCCGTAATTTCCTGTGCCCAGGTGTCGGATGTGGAAGTTCAGGGTGTCCAGGTATTCCGCTTCGTAGTTCTCTGTATATAGGTGTCGGATGTGGAAGTCCAGGGTGTCCAGGTATTCCGGTTTGTAGTTCTCTGTATATAGGTGTCGGATGTGGAAGTCCAGGGTATCCAGGTATTCCGCTTCGTAGTTTTCTTTATCTAGGTGTCGGATGTGGAAGTTCAGGGTGTCCTGGTATTCCGCTTCGTAGTTTTCTGTATCTAGGTGCCGGATGTGGAAGTCCAGGGTGTCCAGGTATTCCGCTTCCTAGTTTTCTGTATCTAGGTGTCGGATGTGGAAGTCCAGGGTGTCCAGGTATTCCGCTTCGTAGTTCTCTGTATATAGGTGTCGGATGTGGAAGTCCAGGGTATCCAGGTATTCCGCTACGTAGTTTTCTGTATCTAGGTGTCGGATGTGGAAGTTCAGGGTGTCCAGGTATTCCGGTTCGTAGTTCTCTGTATATAGGTATTGGATGTGGAAGTCCAGGGTATCCAGGTATTCCGCTTCGTAGTTTTCTGTATCTAGGTGTCGGATGTGGAAGTCCAGGGTGTCCAGGCATTCCGCTCCGTAGTTTCCTGTGCCCAGGTGTCGGATGTGGAAGTTCAGGGTGTCCAGGTATTCCGCTTCGTAGTTTTCTGTATCTAGGTGTCGGATGTGGAGGTTCAGGGTGTCCAGGTATTCCGCTTCGTAGTTTTCTGTATCTAGGTGTCGGATGTGGAAGTCCAGGGTGTCCAGGTATTCCGCTTCGTAGTTTTCTGTATCTAGGTGTCGGATGTGGAAGTCCAAGGTGTCCAGGCATTCCGCTCCGTAGTTTCCTGTGCCCAGGTGTCGGATGTGGAAGTTCAGGGTGTCCAGGTATTCCGCTTCGTAGTTCTCTGTATATAGGTGTCGGATGTGGAAGTCCAGGGTGTCCAGGTATTCCGCTCCGTAGTTTCCTGTGTCCAGGTATTGGATGTGGAAGTCCAGGGTATCCAGGTATTCCGCTACGTAGTTTGTTGTGTCTAGGTACTGGATGTGGAAGTCCAGGGTGTCCAGGTATTCCGCTTCGTAGTTTTCTGTATCTAGGTGTCGGATGTGGAAGTCCAGGGTGTCCAGGCATTGCGCTATGTAGTTTCCTGTGCCCAGGTGTCGGATGTGGAAGTTCAGGTTGTCCAGGTATTCCGCTTCGTAGTTTTCTGTATCTAGGTGTCGGATGTGGAAGTCCAGGGTGTCCAGGTATTCCGATTCGTAGTTTTCTGTATCTAGGTGTCGGATGTGGAAGTTCAGGGTGTCCAGGTATTCCGCTTCGTAGTTTTCTGTATCTAGGTGTCGGATGTGGAAGTCCAGGGTGTCCAGGTATTCCGCTTCGTAGTTTTCTGTATCTAGGTGTCGGATGTGGAAGTCCAGGGTGTCCAGGTATTCCGCTTCGTAGTTTTCTGTATCTAGGTGTCGGATGTGGAAGTCCAGGGTGTCCAGGTATTCCGCTTCGTAGTTTTCTGTATCGAGGTGTCATATGTGGAAGTCCAGGGTGTCCAGGTATTCCGCTCCGTAGTTTCCTGTGTCCAGGTATTGGATGTGGAAGTCCAGGGTATCCAGGTATTCCGCTACGTAGTTTGTTGTGTCTAGGTACTGGATGTGGAAGTCCAGGGTGTCCAGGTATTCCGCTTCGTAGTTTTCTGTATCTAGGTGTCGGATGTGGAAGTCCAGGGTGTCCAGGTATTCCGCTTCGTAGTTTTCTGTATCTAGGTGTCGGATGTGGAAGTCCAGGGTGTCCAGGCATTCCGCTCCGTAGTTTCCTGTGCCCAGGTGTCGGATGTGGAAGTTCAGGGTGTCCAGGTATTCCGCTTCGTAGTTCTCTGTATATAGGTGTCGGATGTGGAAGTCCAGGGTGTCCAGGTATTCCGCTCCGTAGTTTCCTGTGTCCAGGTATTGGATGTGGAAGTCCAGGGTATCCAGGTATTCCGCTACGTAGTTTGTTGTGTCTAGGTACTGGATGTGGAAGTCCAGGGTGTCCAGGTATTCCGCTTCGTAGTTTTCTGTATCTGGGTGTCGGATGTGGAAGTCCAGGGTGTCCAGGTATTCCGCTTCGTAGTTTTCTGTATCTAGGTGTCGGATGTGGAAGTCCAGGGTGTCCAGGTATTCCGCTTCGTAGTTTTCTGTATCTAGGTGTCGGATGTGGAAGTCCAGGGTGTCCAGGTATTCCGCTTCGTAGTTTTCTATATCTAGGTGTCGGATGTGGAAGTTCAGGGTGTCCAGGTATTCCGCTTCGTAGTTTTCTGTATCTAGGTGTCGGATGTGGAAGTCCAGGGTGTCCAGGTATTCCGCTTCGTAGTTTTCTGTATCTAGGTGTCGGATGTGGAAGTTCAGGGTGTCCAGGTATTCCGCTTCGTAGTTTTCTGTGTCTAGGTGTCGGATGTGGAAGTCCAGGGTGTCCAGGTATTCCGCTTCGTAGTTTTCTGTATCTAGGTGTCGGATGTGGAAGTCCAGGGTGTCCAGGTATTCCGCTTCGTAGTTTTCTGTATCTAGGTGTCGGATGTGGAAGTCCAGGGTGTCCAGGTATTCCGCTCCGTAGTTTCCTGTGTCTAGGTATTGGATGTGGAAGTCCAGGGTATCCAGGTATTCCGCTACGTAGTTTGTTGTGTCTAGGTACTGGATGTGGAAGTCCAGGGTGTCCAGGTATTCCGCTTCGTAGTTTTCTGTATCTAGGTGTCGGATGTGGAAGTCCAGGGTGTCCAGGTATTCCGCTTCGTAGTTTTCTGTATCTAGGTGTCGGATGTGGAAGTCCAGGGTGTCCAGGCATTCCGCTCCGTAGTTTCCTGTGCCCAGGTGTCGGATGTGGAAGTTCATGTTGTCCAGGTATTCCGCTTTGTAGTTTTCTGTATCTAGGTGTCGGATGTGGAAGTCCAGGGTGTCCAGGTATTCCGCTTCGTAGTTTTCTGTATCTAGGTGTCGGATGTGGAAGTTCAGGGTGTCCAGGTATTCCGCTTCGTAGTTTTCTGTATCTAGGTGTCGGATGTGGAAGTCCAGGGTGTCCAGGTATTCCGCTTCGTAGTTTTCTGTATCTAGGTGTCGGATGTGGAAGTTCAGGGTGTCCAGGTATTCCGCTTCATAGTTTTCTGTATCTAGGTGTCGGATGTGGAAGTCCAGGGTGTCCAGGTATTCCGCTTCGTAGTTTTCTGTATCTAGGTGTCGGATGTGGAAGTCCAGGGTGTCCAGGCATTGCGCTATGTAGTTTCCTGTGCCCAGGTGTCGGATCTGGAAGTTCAGGTTGTCCAGGTATTCCGCTTCGTAGTTTTCTGTATCTAGGTGTCGGATGTGGAAGTCCAGGGTGTCCAGGTATTCCGCTTCGTAGTTTTCTGTATCTGGGTGTCGGATGTGGAAGTCCAGGGTGTCCAGGTATTCCGCTTCGTAGTTTTCTGTATCTAGGTGTCGGATGTGGAAGTCCAGGGTGTCCAGGTATTCCGCTTCGTAGTTTTCTGTATCTAGGTGTCGGATGTGGAAGTCCAGGGTGTCCAGGTATTCCGCTTCGTAGTTTTCTATATCTAGGTGTCGGATGTGGAAGTTCAGGGTGTCCAGGTATTCCGCTTCGTAGTTTTCTGTATCTAGGTGTCGGATGTGGAAGTCCAGGGTGTCCAGGTATTCCGCTTCGTAGTTTTCTGTATCTAGGTGTCGGATGTGGAAGTTCAGGGTGTCCAGGTATTCCGCTTCGTAGTTTTCTGTGTCTAGGTGTCGGATGTGGAAGTCCAGGGTGTCCAGGTATTCCGCTTCGTAGTTTTCTGTATCTAGGTGTCGGATGTGGAAGTCCAGGGTGTCCAGGTATTCCGCTTCGTAGTTTTCTGTATCTAGGTGTCGGATGTGGAAGTCCAGGGTGTCCAGGTATTCCGCTCCGTAGTTTCCTGTGTCTAGGTATTGGATGTGGAAGTCCAGGGTATCCAGGTATTCCGCTACGTAGTTTGTTGTGTCTAGGTACTGGATGTGGAAGTCCAGGGTGTCCAGGTATTCCGCTTCGTAGTTTTCTGTATCTAGGTGTCGGATGTGGAAGTCCAGGGTGTCCAGGTATTCCGCTTCGTAGTTTTCTGTATCTAGGTGTCGGATGTGGAAGTCCAGGGTGTCCAGGCATTCCGCTCCGTAGTTTCCTGTGCCCAGGTGTCGGATGTGGAAGTTCATGTTGTCCAGGTATTCCGCTTTGTAGTTTTCTGTATCTAGGTGTCGGATGTGGAAGTCCAGGGTGTCCAGGTATTCCGCTTCGTAGTTTTCTGTATCTAGGTGTCGGATGTGGAAGTTCAGGGTGTCCAGGTATTCCGCTTCGTAGTTTTCTGTATCTAGGTGTCGGATGTGGAAGTCCAGGGTGTCCAGGTATTCCGCTTCGTAGTTTTCTGTATCTAGGTGTCGGATGTGGAAGTTCAGGGTGTCCAGGTATTCCGCTTCATAGTTTTCTGTATCTAGGTGTCGGATGTGGAAGTCCAGGGTGTCCAGGTATTCCGCTTCGTAGTTTTCTGTATCTAGGTGTCGGATGTGGAAGTCCAGGGTGTCCAGGCATTGCGCTATGTAGTTTCCTGTGCCCAGGTGTCGGATCTGGAAGTTCAGGTTGTCCAGGTATTCCGCTTCGTAGTTTTCTGTATCTAGGTGTCGGATGTGGAAGTCCAGGGTGTCCAGGTATTCCGCTTCGTAGTTTTCTGTATCTAGGTGTCGGATGTGGAAGTTCAGGGTGTCCAGGTATTCCGCTTCGTAGTTTTCTGTGTCTAGGTGTCGGATGTGGAAGTCCAGGGTGTCCAGGTATTCCGCTTCGTAGTTTTCTGTATCTGGGTGTCGGATGTGGAAGTCCAGGGTGTCCAGGTATTCCGCTTCGTAGTTTTCTGTATCTAGGTGTCGGATGTGGAAGTCCAGGGTGTCCAGGTATTCCGCTTCGTAGTTTTCTGTATCTAGGTGTCGGATGTGGAAGTCCAGGGTGTCCAGGTATTCCGCTTCGTAGTTTTCTATATCTAGGTGTCGGATGTGGAAGTTCAGGGTGTCCAGGTATTCCGCTTCGTAGTTTTCTGTATCTAGGTGTCGGATGTGGAAGTCCAGGGTGTCCAGGTATTCCGCTTCGTAGTTTTCTGTATCTAGGTGTCGGATGTGGAAGTTCAGGGTGTCCAGGTATTCCGCTTCGTAGTTTTCTGTGTCTAGGTGTCGGATGTGGAAGTCCAGGGTGTCCAGGTATTCCGCTTCGTAGTTTTCTGTATCTAGGTGTCGGATGTGGAAGTCCAGGGTGTCCAGGTATTCCGCTTCGTAGTTTTCTGTATCTAGGTGTCGGATGTGGAAGTCCAGGGTGTCCAGGTATTCCGCTCCGTAGTTTCCTGTGTCTAGGTATTGGATGTGGAAGTCCAGGGTATCCAGGTATTCCGCTACGTAGTTTGTTGTGTCTAGGTAATGGATGTGGAAGTCCAGGGTGTCCAGGTATTCCGCTTCGTAGTTTTCTGTATCTAGGTGTCGGATGTGGAAGTCCAGGGTGTCCAGGTATTCCGCTTCGTAGTTTTCTGTATCTAGGTGTCGGATGTGGAAGTCCAGGGTGTCCAGGCATTCCGCTCCGTAGTTTCCTGTGCCCAGGTGTCGGATGTGGAAGTTCATGTTGTCCAGGTATTCCGCTTTGTAGTTTTCTGTATCTAGGTGTCGGATGTGGAAGTCCAGGGTGTCCAGGTATTCCGCTTCGTAGTTTTCTGTATCTAGGTGTCGGATGTGGAAGTTCAGGGTGTCCAGGTATTCCGCTTCGTAGTTTTCTGTATCTAGGTGTCGGATGTGGAAGTCCAGGGTGTCCAGGTATTCCGCTTCGTAGTTTTCTGTATCTAGGTGTCGGATGTGGAAGTTCAGGGTGTCCAGGTATTCCGCTTCATAGTTTTCTGTATCTAGGTGTCGGATGTGGAAGTCCAGGGTGTCCAGGTATTCCGCTTCGTAGTTTTCTGTATCTAGGTGTCGGATGTGGAAGTCCAGGGTGTCCAGGCATTGCGCTATGTAATTTCCTGTGCCCAGGTGTCGGATCTGGAAGTTCAGGTTGTCCAGGTATTCCGCTTCGTAGTTTTCTGTATCTAGGTGTCGGATGTGGAAGTCCAGGGTGTCCAGGTATTCCGCTTCGTAGTTTTCTGTATCTAGGTGTCGGATGTGGAAGTTCAGGGTGTCCAGGTATTCCGCTTCGTAGTTTTCTGTGTCTAGGTGTCGGATGTGGAAGTCCAGGGTGTCCAGGTATTCCGCTTCGTAGTTTTCTGTATCTAGGTGTCGGATGTGGAAGTCCAGGGTGTCCAGGTATTCCGCTTCGTAGTTTTCTGTATCTAGGTGTCGGATGTGGAAGTCCAGGGTGTCCAGGTATTCCGCTCCGTAGTTTCCTGTGTCTAGGTATTGGATGTGGAAGTCCAGGGTATCCAGGTATTCCGCTACGTAGTTTGTTGTGTCTAGGTACTGGATGTGGAAGTCCAGGGTGTCCAGGTATTCCGCTTCGTAGTTTTCTGTATCTAGGTGTCGGATGTGGAAGTTCAGGGTGTCCAGGTATTCCGCTTCGTAGTTTTCTGTATCTAGGTGTCGGATGTGGAAGTCCAGGGTGTCCAGGTATTCCGCTTCGTAGTTTTCTGTATCTAGGTGTCGGATGTGGAAGTCCAGGGTGTCCAGGCATTGCGCTATGTAGTTTCCTGTGCCCAGGTGTCGGATGTGGAAGTTCAGGTTGTCCAGGTATTCCGCTTCGTAGTTTTCTGTATCTAGGTGTCGGATGTGGAAGTCCAGGGTGTCCAGGTATTCCGCTTCGTAGTTTTCTGTATCTAGGTGTCGGATGTGGAAGTTCAGGGTGTCCAGGTATTCCGCTTCGTAGTTTTCTGTGTCTAGGTGTCGGATGTGGAAGTCCAGGGTGTCCAGGTATTCCGCTTCGTAGTTTTCTGTATCTAGGTGTCGGATGTGGAAGTCCAGGGTGTCCAGGTATTCCGCTTCGTAGTTTTCTGTATCTAGGTGTCGGATGTGGAAGTCCAGGGTGTCCAGGTATTCCGCTCCGTAGTTTCCTGTGTCTAGGTATTGGATGTGGAAGTCCAGGGTATCCAGGTATTCCGCTACGTAGTTTGTTGTGTCTAGGTACTGGATGTGGAAGTCCAGGGTGTCCAGGTATTCCGCTTCGTAGTTTTCTGTATCTAGGTGTCGGATGTGGAAGTCCAGGGTGTCCAGGCATTGCGCTATGTAGTTTCCTGTGCCCAGGTGTCGGATCTGGAAGTTCAGGTTGTCCAGGTATTCCGCTTCGTAGTTTTCTGTATCTAGGTGTCGGATGTGGAAGTCCAGGGTGTCCAGGTATTCCGCTTCGTAGTTTTCTGTATCTAGGTGTCGGATGTGGAAGTTCAGGGTGTCCAGGTATTCCGCTTCGTAGTTTTCTGTGTCTAGGTGTCGGATGTGGAAGTCCAGGGTGTCCAGGTATTCCGCTTCGTAGTTTTCTGTATCTAGGTGTCGGATGTGGAAGTCCAGGGTGTCCAGGTATTCCGCTTCGTAGTTTTCTGTATCTAGGTGTCGGATGTGGAAGTCCAGGGTGTCCAGGTATTCCGCTCCGTAGTTTCCTGTGTCTAGGTATTGGATGTGGAAGTCCAGGGTATCCAGGTATTCCGCTACGTAGTTTGTTGTGTCTAGGTACTGGATGTGGAAGTCCAGGGTGTCCAGGTATTCCGCTTCGTAGTTTTCTGTATCTAGGTGTCGGATGTGGAAGTTCAGGGTGTCCAGGTATTCCGCTTCGTAGTTTTCTGTATCTAGGTGTCGGATGTGGAAGTCCAGGGTGTCCAGGTATTCCGCTTCGTAGTTTTCTGTATCTAGGTGTCGGATGTGGAAGTCCAGGGTGTCCAGGCATTGCGCTATGTAGTTTCCTGTGCCCAGGTGTCGGATGTGGAAGTTCAGGTTGTCCAGGTATTCCGCTTCGTAGTTTTCTGTATCTAGGTGTCGGATGTGGAAGTCCAGGGTGTCCAGGTATTCCGCTTCGTAGTTTTCTGTATCTAGGTGTCGGATGTGGAAGTTCAGGGTGTCCAGGTATTCCGCTTCGTAGTTTTCTGTGTCTAGGTGTCGGATGTGGAAGTCCAGGGTGTCCAGGTATTCCGCTTCGTAGTTTTCTGTATCTAGGTGTCGGATGTGGAAGTCCAGGGTGTCCAGGTATTCCGCTTCGTAGTTTTCTGTATCTAGGTGTCGGATGTGGAAGTCCAGGGTGTCCAGGTATTCCGCTCCGTAGTTTCCTGTGTCTAGGTATTGGATGTGGAAGTCCAGGGTATCCAGGTATTCCGCTACGTAGTTTGTTGTGTCTAGGTACTGGATGTGGAAGTCCAGGGTGTCCAGGTATTCCGCTTCGTAGTTTTCTGTATCTAGGTGTCGGATGTGGAAGTCCAGGGTGTCCAGGTATTCCGCTTCGTAGTTTTCTGTATCTAGGTGTCGGATGTGGAAGTCCAGGGTGTCCAGGCATTCCGCTCCGTAGTTTCCTGTGCCCAGGTGTCGGATGTGGAAGTTCAGGTTGTCCAGGTATTCCGATTCGTAGTTTTCTGTATCTAGGTGTCGGATGTGGAAGTCCAGGGTGTCCAGGTATTCCGCTTCGTAGTTTTCTGTATCTAGGTGTCGGATGTGGAAGTTCAGGGTGTCCAGGTATTCCGCTTCGTAGTTTTCTGTATCTAGGTGTCGGATGTGGAAGTCCAGGGTGTCCAGGTATTCCGCTTCGTAGTTTTCTGTATCTAGGTGTCGGATGTGGAAGTCCAGGGTGTCCAGGCATTCCGCTCCGTAGTTTCCTGTGCCCAGGTGTCGGATGTGGAAGTTCAGGGTGTCCAGGTATTCCGCTTCGTAGTTTTCTGTATCTAGGTGTCGGATGTGGAGGTTCAGGGTGTCCAGGTATTCCGCTTCGTAGTTTTCTGTATCTAGGTGTCGGATGTGGAAGTCCAGGGTGTCCAGGTATTCCGCTTCGTAGTTTTCTGTATCTAGGTGTCGGATGTGGAAGTCCAAGGTGTCCAGGCATTCCGCTCCGTAGTTTCCTGTGCCCAGGTGTCGGATGTGGAAGTTCAGGGTGTCCAGGTATTCCGCTTCGTAGTTCTCTGTATATAGGTGTCGGATTTGGAAGTCCAGGGTGTCCAGGTATTCCGCTCCGTAGTTTCCTGTGTCCAGGTATTGGATGTGGAAGTCCAGGGTATCCAGGTATTCCGCTACGTAGTTTGTTGTGTCTAGGTACTGGATGTGGAAGTCCAGGGTGTCCAGGTATTCCGCTTCGTAGTTTTCTGTATCTAAGTGTCGGATGTGGAAGTCCAGGGTGTCCAGGTATTCCGCTTCGTAGTTTTCTGTATCTAGGTGTCGGATGTGGAAGTCCAGGATGTCCAGGCATTCCGCTCCGTATTTTCCTGTGCCCAGGTGTCGGATGTGGAAGTTCAGGGTGTCCAGGTATTCCGCTTCGTAGTTTTCTGTATCTAGGTGTCGGATGTGGAAGTCCAGGGTGTCCAGGTATTCCGCTTCGTAGTTTTCTGTATCTAGGTGTCGGATGTGGAAGTCCAGGGTGTCCAGGTATTCCGCTTCGTAGTTTTCTGTATCTAGGTGTCGGATGTGGAAGTCCAGGGTGTCCAGGCATTCCGCTCCGTAGTTTCCTGTGCCCAGGTGTCGGATGTGGAAGCTCAGGGTGTCCAGGTATTCCGCTTCGTAGTTTTCTGTATCTAGGTGTCGGATGTGGAAGTCCAGGGTGTCCAGGTATTCCGCTCCGTAGTTTCCTGTGTCTAGGTATTGGATGTGGAAGTCCAGGGTATCCAGGTATTCCGCTACGTAGTTTGTTGTGTCTAGGTACTGGATGTGGAAGTCCAGGGTGTCCAGGTATTCCGCTTCGTAGTTTTCTGTATCTAGGTGTCGGATGTGGAAGTCCAGGGTGTCCAGGTATTCCGCTTCGTAGTTTTCTGTATCTAGGTGTCGGATGTGGAAGTCCAGGGTGTCCAGGCATTCCGCTCCGTAGTTTCCTGTGCCCAGGTGTCGGATGTGGAAGTTCAGGTTGTCCAGGTATTCCGCTTCGTAGTTTTCTGTATCTAGGTGTCGGATGTGGAAGTTCAGGGTGTCCAGGTATTCCGCTTCGTAGTTTTCTGTATCTAGGTGTCGGATGTGGAAGTCCAGGGTGTCCAGGTATTCCGCTTCGTAGTTTTCTGTATCTAGGTGTCGGATGTGGAAGTCCAGGGTGTCCAGGCATTCCGCTCCGTAGTTTCCTGTGCCCAGGTGTCGGATGTGGAAGTTCAGGGTGTCCAGGTATTCCGCTTCGTAGTTTTCTGTATCTAGGTGTCGGATGTGGAGGTTCAGGGTGTCCAGGTATTCCGCTTCGTAGTTTTCTGTATCTAGGTGTCGGATGTGGAAGTCCAGGGTGTCCAGGTATTCCGCTTCGTAGTTTTCTGTATCTAGGTGTCGGATGTGGAAGTCCAAGGTGTCCAGGCATTCCGCTCCGTAGTTTCCTGTGCCCAGGTGTCGGATGTGGAATTTCAGGGTGTCCAGGTATTCCGCTTCGTAGTTCTCTGTATATAGGTGTCGGATGTGGAAGTCCAGGGTGTCCAGGTATTCCGCTCCGTAGTTTCCTGTGTCTAGGTATTGGATGTGGAAGTCCAGGGTATCCAGGTATTCCGCTACGTAGTTTGTTGTGTCTAGGTACTGGATGTGGAAGTCCAGGGTGTCCAGGTATTCCGCTTCGTAGTTTTCTGTATCTAGGTGTCGGATGTGGAAGTCCAGGGTGTCCAGGTATTCCGCTTCGTAGTTTTCTGTATCTAGGTGTCGGATGTGGAAGTCCAGGGTGTCCAGGCATTCCGCTCCGTAGTTTCCTGTGCCCAGGTGTCGGATGTGGAAGTTCAGGTTGTCCAGGTATTCCGCTTCGTAGTTTTCTGTATCTAGGTGTCGGATGTGGAAGTTCAGGGTGTCCAGGTATTCCGCTTCGTAGTTTTCTGTATCTAGGTGTCGGATGTGGAAGTCCAGGGTGTCCAGGTATTCCGCTTCGTAGTTTTCTGTATCTAGGTGTCGGATGTGGAAGTCCAGGGTGTCCAGGCATTCCGCTCCGTAGTTTCCTGTGCCCAGGTGTCGGATGTGGAAGTTCAGGGTGTCCAGGTATTCCGCTTCGTAGTTTTCTGTATCTAGGTGTCGGATGTGGAGGTTCAGGGTGTCCAGGTATTCCGCTTCGTAGTTTTCTGTATCTAGGTGTCGGATGTGGAAGTCCAGGGTGTCCAGGTATTCCGCTTCGTAGTTTTCTGTATCTAGGTGTCGGATGTGGAAGTCCAAGGTGTCCAGGCATTCCGCTCCGTAGTTTCCTGTGCCCAGGTGTCGGATGTGGAATTTCAGGGTGTCCAGGTATTCCGCTTCGTAGTTCTCTGTATATAGGTGTCGGATGTGGAAGTCCAGGGTGTCCAGGTATTCCGCTCCGTAGTTTCCTGTGTCCAGGTATTGGATGTGGAAGTCCAGGGTATCCAGGTATTCCGCTACGTAGTTTGTTGTGTCTAGGTACTGGATGTGGAAGTCCAGGGTGTCCAGGTATTCCGCTTCGTAGTTTTCTGTATCTAAGTGTCGGATGTGGAAGTCCAGGGTGTCCAGGTATTCCGCTTCGTAGTTTTCTGTATCTAGGTGTCGGATGTGGAAGTCCAGGATGTCCAGGCATTCCGCTCCGTATTTTCCTGTGCCCAGGTGTCGGATGTGGAAGTTCAGGGTGTCCAGGTATTCCGCTTCGTAGTTTTCTGTATCTAGGTGTCGGATGTGGAAGTCCAGGGTGTCCAGGTATTCCGCTTCGTAGTTTTCTGTATCTAGGTGTCGGATGTGGAAGTCCAGGGTGTCCAGGTATTCCGCTTCGTAGTTTTCTGTATCTAGGTGTCGGATGTGGAAGTCCAGGGTGTCCAGGCATTCCGCTCCGTAGTTTCCTGTGCCCAGGTGTCGGATGTGGAAGCTCAGGGTGTCCAGGTATTCCGCTTCGTAGTTTTCTGTATCTAGGTATCGGATGTGGAAGTCCAGGGTGTCCAGGTATTCCGTTTCGTAGTTTTCTGTATCTAGGTGTCGGATGTGGAAGTCCAGGGTGTCCAGGCATTCCGCTCCGTAGTTTCCTGTGCCCAGGTGTCGGATATGGAAGTTCAGGTTGTCCAGGTATTCCGCTTCGTAGTTTTCTGTATCTAGGTGTCGGATGTGGAAGTCCAGGGTGTCCAGGTATTCCGCTTCGTAGTTTTCTGTATCTAGGTGTCGGATGTGGAAGTTCAGGGTGTCCAGGTATTCCGCTTCGTAGTTTTCTGTATCTAGGTGTCGGATGTGGAAGTCCAGGGTGTCCAGGTATTCCGCTTCGTAGTTTTCTGTATCTAGGTGTCGGATGTGGAAGTCCAGGGTGTCCAGGTATTCCGCTTCGTAGTTTTCTGTATCTAGGTGTCGGATGTGGAAGTCCAGGGTGTCCAGGTATTCCGCTTCCTAGTTTTCTGTGTCTAGGTGTCGGATGTGGAAGTTCAGGGTGTCCAGGTATTCCGCTTAGTAGTTTTCTGTATCTAGGTGTTGGATGTGGAAGTCCAGGGTGTCCAGGCATTCTGCTCCGTAATTTCCTGTGCCCAGGTGTCGGATGTGGAAGTTCAGGGTGTCCAGGTATTCCGCTTCGTAGTTCTCTGTATATAGGTGTCGGATGTGGAAGTCCAGGGTGTCCAGGTATTCCGGTTTGTAGTTCTCTGTATATAGGTGTCGGATGTGGAAGTCCAGGGTATCCAGGTATTCCGCTTCGTAGTTTTCTTTATCTAGGTGTCGGATGTGGAAGTTCAGGGTGTCCTGGTATTCCGCTTCGTAGTTTTCTGTATCTAGGTGCCGGATGTGGAAGTCCAGGGTGTCCAGGTATTCCGCTTCCTAGTTTTCTGTATCTAGGTGTCGGATGTGGAAGTCCAGGGTGTCCAGGTATTCCGCTTCGTAGTTCTCTGTATATAGGTGTCGGATGTGGAAGTCCAGGGTATCCAGGTATTCCGCTACGTAGTTTTCTGTATCTAGGTGTCGGATGTAGAAGTCCAGGGTGTCCAGGTATTCCGGTTCGTAGTTCTCTGTATATAGGTGTCGGATGTGGAAGTCCAGGGTATCCAGGTATTCCGCTACGTAGTTTTCTGTATCTAGGTGTCGGATGTGGAAGTTCAGGGTGTCCACGTATTCCGCTCCGTAGTTTCCTGTGTCCAGGTATTGGATGTGGAATTCCAGGGTATCCAGGATTTCCGCTACGTCGTTTTCTGTATCTAGGTGTCGGATGTGGAAGTCCAGGGTGTCCAGGTATTCCGGTTCGTAGTTCTCTGTATATAGGTATTGGATGTGGAAGTCCAGGGTATCCAGGTATTCCGCTACGTAGTTTTCTGTATCTAGGTGTCGGATGTAGAAGTTCAGGGTTTCCAGGTATTCCGCTTCGTAGTTTCTTGTATCTAGGTACTGGATTTGGAAGTCCAGGGTGTCCAGGTATTCCGCTTCGTAGTTTTCTGTATCTAGGTGTCGGATGTGGAAGTCCAGGGTATCCAGGTATTCCGCTACGTAGTTTTCTGTATCTAGGTGTCGGATGTGGAAGTTCAGGGTGTCCACGTATTCCGCTCCGTAGTTTCCTGTGTCCAGGTATTGGATGTGGAAGTCCAGGGTATCCAGGTATTCCGCTACGTCGTTTTCTGTATCTAGGTGTCGGATGTGGAAGTCCAGGGTGTCCAGGTATTCCGCTACGTAGTTTTCTGTATCTAGGTGTCGGATGTAGAAATCCAGGGTGTCCAGGTATTCCGGTTCGTAGTTCTCTGTATATAGGTATTGGATGTGGAAGTCCAGGGTATCCAGGTATTCCGCTACGTAGTTTTCTGTATCTAGGTGTCGGATGTAGAAGTTCAGGGTGTCCAGGTATTTCGCTTCGTAGTTTTCTGTATCTAGGTGTCGGATGTGGAAGTTCAGGGTGTCCAGGTATTCCGCTTCGTAGTTTTCTGTATCTAGGTGTCGGATGTGGAAGTTCAGGGTGTCCTGGTATTCCGCTTCGTAGTTTTCTGTATCTAGGTGCCGGATGTGGAATTCCAGGGTGTCCAGGTATTCCGCTTCGTAGTTTTCTGTATCTAGGTGTCGGATGTGGAAGTTCAGGGTGTCCAGGTATTCCGCTTCGTAGTTTTCTGTATCTAGGTGTCGGATGTGGAAGTCCAGGGTGTCCAGGTATTCCGCTCCGTAGTTTCCTGTGTCTAGGTATTGGATGTGGAAGTCCAGGGTATCCAGGTATTCCGCTACGTAGTTTGTTGTGTCTAGGTACTGGATGTGGAAGTCCAGGGTGTCCAGGTATTCCGCTTCGTAGTTTTCTGTATCTAGGTGTCGGATGTGGAAGTCCAGGGTGTCCAGGTATTCCGCTTCGTAGTTTTCTGTATCTAGGTGTCGGATGTGGAAGTCCAGGGTGTCCAGGCATTCCGCTCCGTAGTTTCCTGTGCCCAGGTGTCGGATGTGGAAGTTCAGGTTGTCCAGGTATTCCGATTCGTAGTTTTCTGTATCTAGGTGTCGGATGTGGAAGTCCAGGGTGTCCAGGTATTCCGCTTCGTAGTTTTCTGTATCTAGGTGTCGGATGTGGAAGTTCAGGGTGTCCAGGTATTCCGCTTCGTAGTTTTCTGTATCTAGGTGTCGGATGTGGAAGTCCAGGGTGTCCAGGTATTCCGCTTCGTAGTTTTCTGTATCTAGGTGTCGGATGTGGAAGTCCAGGGTGTCCAGGCATTCCGCTCCGTAGTTTCCTGTGCCCAGGTGTCGGATGTGGAAGTTCAGGGTGTCCAGGTATTCCGCTTCGTAGTTTTCTGTATCTAGGTGTCGGATGTGGAGGTTCAGGGTGTCCAGGTATTCCGCTTCGTAGTTTTCTGTATCTAGGTGTCGGATGTGGAAGTCCAGGGTGTCCAGGTATTCCGCTTCGTAGTTTTCTGTATCTAGGTGTCGGATGTGGAAGTCCAAGGTGTCCAGGCATTCCGCTCCGTAGTTTCCTGTGCCCAGGTGTCGGATGTGGAAGTTCAGGGTGTCCAGGTATTCCGCTTCGTAGTTCTCTGTATATAGGTGTCGGATTTGGAAGTCCAGGGTGTCCAGGTATTCCGCTCCGTAGTTTCCTGTGTCCAGGTATTGGATGTGGAAGTCCAGGGTATCCAGGTATTCCGCTACGTAGTTTGTTGTGTCTAGGTACTGGATGTGGAAGTCCAGGGTGTCCAGGTATTCCGCTTCGTAGTTTTCTGTATCTAAGTGTCGGATGTGGAAGTCCAGGGTGTCCAGGTATTCCGCTTCGTAGTTTTCTGTATCTAGGTGTCGGATGTGGAAGTCCAGGATGTCCAGGCATTCCGCTCCGTATTTTCCTGTGCCCAGGTGTCGGATGTGGAAGTTCAGGGTGTCCAGGTATTCCGCTTCGTAGTTTTCTGTATCTAGGTGTCGGATGTGGAAGTCCAGGGTGTCCAGGTATTCCGCTTCGTAGTTTTCTGTATCTAGGTGTCGGATGTGGAAGTCCAGGGTGTCCAGGTATTCCGCTTCGTAGTTTTCTGTATCTAGGTGTCGGATGTGGAAGTCCAGGGTGTCCAGGCATTCCGCTCCGTAGTTTCCTGTGCCCAGGTGTCGGATGTGGAAGCTCAGGGTGTCCAGGTATTCCGCTTCGTAGTTTTCTGTATCTAGGTGTCGGATGTGGAAGTCCAGGGTGTCCAGGTATTCCGCTCCGTAGTTTCCTGTGTCTAGGTATTGGATGTGGAAGTCCAGGGTATCCAGGTATTCCGCTACGTAGTTTGTTGTGTCTAGGTACTGGATGTGGAAGTCCAGGGTGTCCAGGTATTCCGCTTCGTAGTTTTCTGTATCTAGGTGTCGGATGTGGAAGTCCAGGGTGTCCAGGTATTCCGCTTCGTAGTTTTCTGTATCTAGGTGTCGGATGTGGAAGTCCAGGGTGTCCAGGCATTCCGCTCCGTAGTTTCCTGTGCCCAGGTGTCGGATGTGGAAGTTCAGGTTGTCCAGGTATTCCGCTTCGTAGTTTTCTGTATCTAGGTGTCGGATGTGGAAGTTCAGGGTGTCCAGGTATTCCGCTTCGTAGTTTTCTGTATCTAGGTGTCGGATGTGGAAGTCCAGGGTGTCCAGGTATTCCGCTTCGTAGTTTTCTGTATCTAGGTGTCGGATGTGGAAGTCCAGGGTGTCCAGGCATTCCGCTCCGTAGTTTCCTGTGCCCAGGTGTCGGATGTGGAAGTTCAGGGTGTCCAGGTATTCCGCTTCGTAGTTTTCTGTATCTAGGTGTCGGATGTGGAGGTTCAGGGTGTCCAGGTATTCCGCTTCGTAGTTTTCTGTATCTAGGTGTCGGATGTGGAAGTCCAGGGTGTCCAGGTATTCCGCTTCGTAGTTTTCTGTATCTAGGTGTCGGATGTGGAAGTCCAAGGTGTCCAGGCATTCCGCTCCGTAGTTTCCTGTGCCCAGGTGTCGGATGTGGAATTTCAGGGTGTCCAGGTATTCCGCTTCGTAGTTCTCTGTATATAGGTGTCGGATGTGGAAGTCCAGGGTGTCCAGGTATTCCGCTCCGTAGTTTCCTGTGTCTAGGTATTGGATGTGGAAGTCCAGGGTATCCAGGTATTCCGCTACGTAGTTTGTTGTGTCTAGGTACTGGATGTGGAAGTCCAGGGTGTCCAGGTATTCCGCTTCGTAGTTTTCTGTATCTAGGTGTCGGATGTGGAAGTCCAGGGTGTCCAGGTATTCCGCTTCGTAGTTTTCTGTATCTAGGTGTCGGATGTGGAAGTCCAGGGTGTCCAGGCATTCCGCTCCGTAGTTTCCTGTGCCCAGGTGTCGGATGTGGAAGTTCAGGTTGTCCAGGTATTCCGCTTCGTAGTTTTCTGTATCTAGGTGTCGGATGTGGAAGTTCAGGGTGTCCAGGTATTCCGCTTCGTAGTTTTCTGTATCTAGGTGTCGGATGTGGAAGTCCAGGGTGTCCAGGTATTCCGCTTCGTAGTTTTCTGTATCTAGGTGTCGGATGTGGAAGTCCAGGGTGTCCAGGCATTCCGCTCCGTAGTTTCCTGTGCCCAGGTGTCGGATGTGGAAGTTCAGGGTGTCCAGGTATTCCGCTTCGTAGTTTTCTGTATCTAGGTGTCGGATGTGGAGGTTCAGGGTGTCCAGGTATTCCGCTTCGTAGTTTTCTGTATCTAGGTGTCGGATGTGGAAGTCCAGGGTGTCCAGGTATTCCGCTTCGTAGTTTTCTGTATCTAGGTGTCGGATGTGGAAGTCCAAGGTGTCCAGGCATTCCGCTCCGTAGTTTCCTGTGCCCAGGTGTCGGATGTGGAATTTCAGGGTGTCCAGGTATTCCGCTTCGTAGTTCTCTGTATATAGGTGTCGGATGTGGAAGTCCAGGGTGTCCAGGTATTCCGCTCCGTAGTTTCCTGTGTCCAGGTATTGGATGTGGAAGTCCAGGGTATCCAGGTATTCCGCTACGTAGTTTGTTGTGTCTAGGTACTGGATGTGGAAGTCCAGGGTGTCCAGGTATTCCGCTTCGTAGTTTTCTGTATCTAAGTGTCGGATGTGGAAGTCCAGGGTGTCCAGGTATTCCGCTTCGTAGTTTTCTGTATCTAGGTGTCGGATGTGGAAGTCCAGGATGTCCAGGCATTCCGCTCCGTATTTTCCTGTGCCCAGGTGTCGGATGTGGAAGTTCAGGGTGTCCAGGTATTCCGCTTCGTAGTTTTCTGTATCTAGGTGTCGGATGTGGAAGTCCAGGGTGTCCAGGTATTCCGCTTCGTAGTTTTCTGTATCTAGGTGTCGGATGTGGAAGTCCAGGGTGTCCAGGTATTCCGCTTCGTAGTTTTCTGTATCTAGGTGTCGGATGTGGAAGTCCAGGGTGTCCAGGCATTCCGCTCCGTAGTTTCCTGTGCCCAGGTGTCGGATGTGGAAGCTCAGGGTGTCCAGGTATTCCGCTTCGTAGTTTTCTGTATCTAGGTGTCGGATGTGGAAGTCCAGGGTGTCCAGGTATTCCGTTTCGTAGTTTTCTGTATCTAGGTGTCGGATGTGGAAGTCCAGGGTGTCCAGGCATTCCGCTCCGTAGTTTCCTGTGCCCAGGTGTCGGATATGGAAGTTCAGGTTGTCCAGGTATTCCGCTTCGTAGTTTTCTGTATCTAGGTGTCGGATGTGGAAGTCCAGGGTGTCCAGGTATTCCGCTTCGTAGTTTTCTGTATCTAGGTGTCGGATGTGGAAGTTCAGGGTGTCCAGGTATTCCGCTTCGTAGTTTTCTGTATCTAGGTGTCGGATGTGGAAGTCCAGGGTGTCCAGGTATTCCGCTTCGTAGTTTTCTGTATCTAGGTGTCGGATGTGGAAGTCCAGGGTGTCCAGGTATTCCGCTTCGTAGTTTTCTGTATCTAGGTGTCGGATGTGGAAGTCCAGGGTGTCCAGGTATTCCGCTTCCTAGTTTTCTGTGTCTAGGTGTCGGATGTGGAAGTTCAGGGTGTCCAGGTATTCCGCTTAGTAGTTTTCTGTATCTAGGTGTTGGATGTGGAAGTCCAGGGTGTCCAGGCATTCTGCTCCGTAATTTCCTGTGCCCAGGTGTCGGATGTGGAAGTTCAGGGTGTCCAGGTATTCCGCTTCGTAGTTCTCTGTATATAGGTGTCGGATGTGGAAGTCCAGGGTGTCCAGGTATTCCGGTTTGTAGTTCTCTGTATATAGGTGTCGGATGTGGAAGTCCAGGGTATCCAGGTATTCCGCTTCGTAGTTTTCTTTATCTAGGTGTCGGATGTGGAAGTTCAGGGTGTCCTGGTATTCCGCTTCGTAGTTTTCTGTATCTAGGTGCCGGATGTGGAAGTCCAGGGTGTCCAGGTATTCCACTTCCTAGTTTTCTGTATCTAGGTGTCGGATGTGGAAGTCCAGGGTGTCCAGGTATTCCGCTTCGTAGTTCTCTGTATATAGGTGTCGGATGTGGAAGTCCAGGGTATCCAGGTATTCCGCTACGTAGTTTTCTGTATCTAGGTGTCGGATGTAGAAGTCCAGGGTGTCCAGGTATTCCGGTTCGTAGTTCTCTGTATATAGGTGTCGGATGTGGAAGTCCAGGGTATCCAGGTATTCCGCTACGTAGTTTTCTGTATCTAGGTGTCGGATGTGGAAGTTCAGGGTGTCCACGTATTCCGCTCCGTAGTTTCCTGTGTCCAGGTATTGGATGTGGAATTCCAGGGTATCCAGGATTTCCGCTACGTCGTTTTCTGTATCTAGGTGTCGGATGTGGAAGTCCAGGGTGTCCAGGTATTCCGGTTCGTAGTTCTCTGTATATAGGTATTGGATGTGGAAGTCCAGGGTATCCAGGTATTCCGCTACGTAGTTTTCTGTATCTAGGTGTCGGATGTAGAAGTTCAGGGTTTCCAGGTATTCCGCTTCGTAGTTTCTTGTATCTAGGTACTGGATTTGGAAGTCCAGGGTGTCCAGGTATTCCGCTTCGTAGTTTTCTGTATCTAGGTGTCGGATGTGGAAGTCCAGGGTATCCAGGTATTCCGCTACGTAGTTTTCTGTATCTAGGTGTCGGATGTGGAAGTTCAGGGTGTCCACGTATTCCGCTCCGTAGTTTCCTGTGTCCAGGTATTGGATGTGGAAGTCCAGGGTATCCAGGTATTCCGCTACGTCGTTTTCTGTATCTAGGTGTCGGATGTGGAAGTCCAGGGTGTCCAGGTATTCCGCTACGTAGTTTTCTGTATCTAGGTGTCGGATGTAGAAATCCAGGGTGTCCAGGTATTCCGGTTCGTAGTTCTCTGTATATAGGTATTGGATGTGGAAGTCCAGGGTATCCAGGTATTCCGCTACGTAGTTTTCTGTATCTAGGTGTCGGATGTAGAAGTTCAGGGTGTCCAGGTATTTCGCTTCGTAGTTTTCTGTATCTAGGTGTCGGATGTGGAAGTTCAGGGTGTCCAGGTATTCCGCTTCGTAGTTTTCTGTATCTAGGTGTCGGATGTGGAAGTTCAGGGTGTCCTGGTATTCCGCTTCGTAGTTTTCTGTATCTAGGTGCCGGATGTGGAATTCCAGGGTGTCCAGGTATTCCGCTTCGTAGTTTTCTGTATCTAGGTGTCGGATGTGGAAGTTCAGGGTGTCCAGGTATTCCGCTTCGTAGTTTTCTGTATCTAGGTGTCGGATGTGGAAGTTCAGGGTGTCCTGGTATTCCGCTTCGTAGTTTTCTGTATCTAGGTGCCGGATGTGGAATTCCAGGGTGTCCAGGTATTCCGCTTCGTAGTTTTCTGTATATAGGTATTGGATGTGGAAGTCCAGGGTATCCAGGTATTCCGCTACGTAGTTTTCTGTATCTAGGTGTCGGATGTAGAAGTTCAGGGTTTCCAGGTATTCCGCTTCGTAGTTTCTTGTATCTAGGTACTGGATTTGGAAGTCCAGGGTGTCCAGGTATTTCGCTTCGTAGTTTTCTGTATCTAGGTGTCGGATGTGGAAGTCCAGGGTGTCCAGGTATTCCGCTTCGTAGTTTTCTGTATCTAGGTGTCGGATGTGGAAGTCCAGGGTATCCAGGTATTCCGCTACGTAGTTTTCTGTATCTAGGTGTCGGATGTGGAAGTTCAGGGTGTCCACGTATTCCGCTCCGTAGTTTCTTGTATCTAGGTACTGGATGTGGAAGTCCAGGGTGTCCAGCTATTCCGCTTCGTAGTTTTCTGTATCTAGGTGTCGGATGTGGAAGTCCAGGGTGTCTAGGTATTCCGCTTCGTAGTTTTCTGTATCTAGGTGTCGGATGTGGAAGTTCAGGGTGTCCAGGTATTTCGCTTCGTAGTTTTCTGTATCTAGGTGCCGGATGTGGAAGTCCAGGGTGTCCAGATATTCCGCTTCATAGTTTTCTGTGTCTAGATGTCGGATGTGGAAGTTCAGGATGTCCAGGTATTCCGCTTCGTAGTTTTCTGAATCTAGGTGTCGGATGTGGAAGTCCAGGGTATCCAGGTACTCCGCTACGTAGTTTTCTGTATCTAGGTGTCGGATGTAGAAGTCCAGGGTGTGCAGGTATTCCGGTTCGTAGTTCTCTGTATATAGGTGTCGGATGTGGAAGTCCAGGGTATCCAGGTATTCCGCTACGTAGTTTTCTGTATCTAGGTGTCGGATGTGGAAGTTCAGGGTGTCCACGTATTCCGCTCCGTAGTTTCCTGTGTCCAGGTATTGGATGTGGAAGTCCAGGGTGTCCAGGTATTCCGCTTCGTAGTTTTCTGTATCTAGGTGACGGATGTGGAAGTCCAGGGTGTCCAGGTATTCCGCTTCGTAGTTTTCTGTATCTAGGTGACGGATGTGGAAGTCCAGGGTGTCCACGTATTCCGCTCCGTAGTTTCTTGTATCTAGGTACTGGATGTGGAAGTCCAGGGTGTCCAGGTATTCCGCTTCGTAGTTTTCTGTATCTAGGTGTCGGATGTGGAAGTCCAGGGTGACTAGGTATTCCGCTTCGTAGTTTTCTGTATCTAGGTGTCGGATGTGGAAGTTCAGGGTGTCCAGGTATTTCGCTTCGTAGTTTTCTGTATCTAGGTGTCGGATGTGGAAGTTCAGGGTGTCCAGGTATTCCGCTTCGTAGTTTTCTGTATCTAGGTGTCGGATGTGGAAGTCCAGGGTATCCAGGTACTCCGCTACGTAGTTTTCTGTATCTAGGTGTCGGATGTAGAAGTCCAGGGTGTCCAGGTATTCCGGTTCGTAGTTCTCTGTATATAGGTGTTGGATGTGGAAGTCCAGGGTATCCAGGTATTCCGCTACGTATTTTTCTGTATCTAGGTGTCGGATGTGGAAGTTCAGGGTGTCCACGTATTCCGCTCCGTAGTTTCCTGTGTCCAGGTATTGGATGTGGAAGTCCAGGGTATCCAGGTATTCCGCTACGTCGTTTTCTGTATCTAGGTGTCGGATGTGGAAGTCCAGGGTGTCCAGGTATTCCGCTACGTAGTTTTCTGTATCTAGGTGTCGGATGTAGAAGTCCAGGGTGTCCAGGTATTCCGGTTCGTAGTTCTCTGTATATAGGTATTGGATGTGGAAGTCCAGGGTATCCAGGTATTCCGCTACGTAGTTTTCTGTATCTAGGTGTCGGATGTAGAAGTTCAGGGTGTCCAGGTATTCCGCTCCGTAGTTTCTTGTATCTAGGTACTGGATTTGGAAGTCCAGGGTGTCCAGGTATTCCGCTTCGTAGTTTTCTGTATCTAGGTGTCGGATGTGGAAGTCCAGGGTGTCCAGGTATTCCGCTTCGTAGTTTTCTGTATCTTGGTGTCGGATGTGGAAGTCCAGGGTGTCCAGGTATTCCGCTTCGTAGTTTTCTGTATCTAGGTGACGGATGTGGAAGTCCAGGGTGTCCAGGTATTCCGCTTCGTAGTTTTCTGTATCTAGGTGTCGGATGTGGAAGTCCAGGGTGTCCAGGTATTCCGCTTCGTAGTTTTCTGTGTCTAGGTGTCGGATGTGGAAGTTTAGGGTGTCCAGGTATTCCGCTTCGTAGTTTTCTGTATCTAGGTGTCGGATGTGGAAGTCCAGGGTGTCCAGGCATTCCGCTCCGTAGTTTCCTGTGCCCAGGTGTCGGATGTGGAAGTTCAGGGTGTCCAGGTATTCCGCTCCGTAGTTCCTTGTATCTAGGTACTGGATTTGGAAGTCCAGGGTGTCCAGGTATTCCGCTTCACAGTTTTCTGTATCTAGGTGTCGGATGTGGAAGTCCAGGGTGTCCAGGTATTCCGCTTCGTAGTTTTCTGTATCTAGGTGTCGGATGTGGAAGTTCAGGGTGTCCAGGTATTTTGCTTCGTAGTTTTCTGTATCTAGGTGTCGGATGTGGAAGTTCAGGGTGTCCAGGTATTCCGCTTCGTAGTTTTCTGTATCTAGGTGTCGGATGTGGAAGTTCAGGGTGTCCAGGTATTCCGCTTCGTAGTTTTCTGTATCTAGGTGTCGGATGTGGAAGTCCAGGGTGTCCAGGTATTCCGCTCCGTAGTTTCCTGTGTCCAGGTATTGGATGTGGAAGTCCAGGGTATCCAGGTATTCCGCTACGTCGTTTTCTGTATCTAGGTGTCGGATGTGGAAGTCCAGGGTGTCCAGGTATTCCGCTACGTAGTTTTCTGTATCTAGGTGTCGGATGTAGAAGTCCAGGGTGTCCAGGTATTCCGGTTCGTAGTTCTCTGTATATAGGTATTGGATGTGGAAGTCCAGGGTATCCAGGTATTCCGCTACGTAGTTTTCTGTATCTAGGTGTCGGATGTAGAAGTTCAGGGTGTCCAGGTATTCCGCTCCGTAGTTTCTTGTATCTAGGTACTGGATTTGGAAGTCCAGGGTGTCCAGGTATTCCGCTTCGTAGTTTTCTGTATCTAGGTGTCGGATGTGGAAGTCCAGGGTGTCCAGGTATTCCGCTTCGTAGTTTTCTGTATCTTGGTGTCGGATGTGGAAGTCCAGGGTGTCCAGGTATTCCGCTTCGTAGTTTTCTGTATCTAGGTGACGGATGTGGAAGTCCAGGGTGTCCAGGTATTCCGCTTCGTAGTTTTCTGTATCTAGGTGTCGGATGTGGAAGTCCAGGGTGTCCAGGTATTCCGCTTCGTAGTTTTCTGTGTCTAGGTGTCGGATGTGGAAGTTTAGGGTGTCCAGGTATTCCGCTTCGTAGTTTTCTGTATCTAGGTGTCGGATGTGGAAGTCCAGGGTGTCCAGGCATTCCGCTCCGTAGTTTCCTGTGCCCAGGTGTCGGATGTGGAAGTTCAGGGTGTCCAGGTATTCCGCTCCGTAGTTCCTTGTATCTAGGTACTGGATTTGGAAGTCCAGGGTGTCCAGGTATTCCGCTTCACAGTTTTCTGTATCTAGGTGTCGGATGTGGAAGTCCAGGGTGTCCAGGTATTCCGCTTCGTAGTTTTCTGTATCTAGGTGTCGGATGTGGAAGTTCAGGGTGTCCAGGTATTTTGCTTCGTAGTTTTCTGTATCTAGGTGTCGGATGTGGAAGTTCAGGGTGTCCAGGTATTCCGCTTCGTAGTTTTCTGTATCTAGGTGTCGGATGTGGAAGTTCAGGGTGTCCAGGTATTCCGCTTCGTAGTTTTCTGTATCTAGGTGTCGGATGTGGAAGTCCAGGGTGTCCAGGTATTCCGCTTCGTAGTTTTCTGTGTCTAGGTGTCGGATGTGGAAGTTCAGGGTGTCCAGGTATTCCGCTTCGTAGTTTTCTGTATCTAGGTGTCGGATGTGGAAGTCCAGGGTGTCCAGGCATTCCGCCCGTAGTTTCCTGTGCCCAGGTGTCGGATGTGGAAGTTCAGGGTGTCCAGGTATTCCGCTTCGTAGTCTTCTGTGTTGCGCTGGGAGTCTCCTGACCCCATAGAAATATGCCAGGCCTGTTAGTCCGCGCGTGCAGCAATGTGCTAAGTCAGAACTAAAGGCGGCCTGGCAACCGAAATGAAGAAATAATAAAATCGCACAATAATACTTTTTCGGAAGTCCAGCTTATGGCTGCACGTCCGAAAATCGGGAGTCTACGTTTAGAATCCGTACGGATAAGGTGGTCTCGAGAGTAGACCCGAAATAGAAGATAGTCAATTTAATTAACGGTGACTATATTTTCCAGGTCGACGTACGTCGACATACTGTACACACACTTAATCATTTTAATAAACCTTCTCAGTTTTGTTATATTCACGCGAGTTCTAACTCCTTAACCGGCAACGATCCCAAAAATATCCAAGCCCTAACCTCTCTTATCGAACACCTTCGTTATCGAGACGTTACGGCACAACAAATTTGGTGGCAGCGGTGGGATGTGCCAAAGTGAATTAGCAAAACGGAAGTGTCAGAAGTGATCGAGAAGACCACACGAGAAACAACCGGAAACGGTAAACGAAACCCAGAGCTGAACCCGACATACATTCGTTCGGACAAATAGCCTGGTAGGATTCAGCGCGCAGTAGTTGAATCAGGAACAAAATCGGACTCGACAAGAGACGTCGAGGAACGTACTGCAAAACGCTACGCAGTAGGCGTTATTGCAAAGAAGAGTCGAGCAAACGTGGCCGACACACGAGACCACACCAAGGGTCAACAACGCCCGGAAGGACGTCTACGACTGACAGCGGGATCCAGACATCGCCGCTACCGGGATCCGGACGAGTACGAGTCACCCAACGACTGCCAACGTCATCCCGGAGGATCAACGCCATGGAGTGGAGCTTCATCCTGTAAGTGGCGGTTACCAATCTATAAAGCCTATAAAATTTCCAAAGCCAGTAGATAGGATTAGTCTCTAATTGTTAGTCACGGTATACTCCTGACACCCCCTACGCGAAGCGGTCCATGCCTCGCGATACTGATCCGCGACCCTTACGTAGGGGAGGCTAGTTGGAATCACCTTTGGATAGGGAAAACGTCAACGTCCTAGCCGGACTAGAAGCCGCGGTCGGAGATATAACTTTTAGAGCTAGGACAGCGCTACGGACTCTCTCCCCGTCAGGACGTTTACCTGAGCGTCGACAGGCGGCTATCTCGAGTAGCTTAAACGCCCAATTCGGAGTAGTATCGCGAAGAGGATCTGCCTTTGACGATTACGACGATACTCTTTTAGACCAAATAGGTGACATGGCTAACAGAGGACTGGCTCCTCCCGCGGGAATATCAGACTCTATGGTGAACGAGGAATTCGCGCGTCTACGCGGACGGACTGCCGTATCAGACCCCGTAAATGCGGTAACTATGGCTCGAGGCCTTTCACCTCACGCAGCCCAAATGAGTCACGAAAGACGACCCTTAAGAACGTCCAACCACGACCCAGCTGACCTGGGAACGTATCTCGATGGGGAAGGACGAGAAGACGAGGTCTTTGAGCCGCGGGAACGCCGGTCGGAGCACACTCCGAACTCTAGAAGAGATCTGGCACAAACCCTCAACGAGGTAGGAGCGGACGAGTATGAACTGATTACAGCCCTCCAAGATCAGATTAGTGCCCTCACGAGACAGTTAGAACGACTACAGCCCGGACGGGACCGAAGAAATAGGCCAAGCTTGAGGTGGCGGCCGGAACCAGAAAGAGAAAGAAGAAGCGTCCCCGCCACCCTCGGATCACCACGACTAGACATAGGGCTAGCGTTAAAAAACAAAGACATTCGACGGAAGCGACGCGAATGAGCTAGACGGATTCATAAGGTCATGCGAAACCGTATTTAGAAGGGTTGCCGAAGCAGACCAGGAACTTTTACTAGAACTGGTGCTGTGCGTCAAACTAAACGGAAAGGCATCAAGGGAGCTAAAGAACAAAACGATCGAGACCCTAGACGAATTAAAATACGAACTAGAGGCCTTGTACGGGCAGCGTAAATCACTGTCTGCCCTACAAATGGAGTTCAATAGCCTAAAGCAAAATCCCGGAGAAGATGTCACAGCGTATGCGACTAGAGCCGAAAGAATCACCGTAGATATAGTAGAAAAGCTGTGTGATATGGTGCCAGACCAGAGTCACGCGCGATCGGTAGAAGCCGTCACACGCAAGTGTGCGCAGGCTAGTTTCGAAAATTGATTGCACGGTCAAGTTCAAGTTCTGGTCCGTTCGCGAAATTACGAAACCTTACATGAATCGATCGCCGGTGCTATCGAAATCAGCAGAATGGTCCAACCGAAAGGAACCATAACGGGACAGCCCCAGAACACGAGAAGGTCCATGCAGGGACAAGTCGCAGGGGGAAAAACCTGTTACAATTGCGGTAACGCCGGGCACATGGCACGAGATTGCAGGCGCAAGTCGGGTCGCGTCAGCTTACCGGCACCGCAACCGAACAAGGCAATCAACCAGGTTGATGTCGTCTGTACGTACTGCAAGCTCAAAGGTCACTCTTGGAAGGAGTGTCGGAAGAGGCTAAGAAAGAAACAGGAGAACGAATCAGGAACGAAGCAAGATCCGCCCAGGCAAGACGTTGCTGAAAGACGGAATGCGCCCAATTCCGACCAAACCTCCTCTAGCCACGACAATACCGGCAAGCGAACCTTAGGTACCTTGAGGCTCAACACCCTCGTTACCGAGAGATAGCAGAAGAGGATGATGCAGCTACTACAGGTAACATTGCCTGCAAATTCCGCATCCGCAAGCGATTTCGACATCGTGTCCCCACACGCAGTCGGAGGAGTACTGACGCTGAAGGCCGACACCGGAGCGCAGTGCAGCATCATCAAAAAGAGCTGCCTGAAGCCGAATACGGTCATCGAAGATAGCGAGGTAGAACTGTGGGAGGCGAGAAATTCACGCCCTTGTGCAAGGCAGAAGTCGTCCTTGAAACCCCGGCAGTAGATGTGAAACATTGGTTTTACGTGGTACCAGATGATGTACCACTGACCGTAAATGGCCTGTTGGGAATGGAATTTATTAGAGGACACAAGGCGGACATAATCAGCGGAGAAACCTTTAAACTCTACAGCCATAGCATGCCTCTGATGGATGGGAAGTCAACCATGAAACTTCCACCTAGAAGCGAGACAATCGCTTACATAGCCACTACGAGCCGGAGCGTCGGACTACTTGCAAAGTCCGAAGTCAGCACGGGCGTTATCATGGGCTCGTGCCTGACGCAGCCGAAGGGCAACAGCTGACCGAGTTAGAAGCAGAGGTGCAACGCCCAACCGTGAAACTCGAGCCGATGGATGCCCCCACTGAAGAAGGAAACGATAAGGCCGATCCGTTGCGCGTAAGCGCTATAAGAACTGAACGAGGTGCCCGACGCATAGAGCGATTGCATGGCGAACTCGATCTGGCGCACCTGAACAGTGAGGAGACAAGGGCCCTTGCAGGACTAATCAGCGAGTACGAAGAGATATTCCACCTGCAAGGAGACAAACTCCCGTGCACACACATGGTAGAACACCGGATCCCGTTGAAGGAAGGGGTAAGACCTACTAAGGTACCCCCATACCGCCTGCCCGAAGTCCACAAGAAAGAAGTCGAGAAACAAACGGCGGAAATGCTGGCCGACGGCATAATACAGCCTAGTAGAAGTCAGTGGAACGCCCCTTTGCTAGTAGTAGCAAAGAAGCCCGATCCAACGGGCGAGTGACGCATGCGAGTGGTGGTGGATTTCCGAAAGCTAAATGAAGCCACCATAGGAGACTCGTACCCACTGCCCAACATCAACGAGATATTGGACCAGTTGGGAAAGGCACGATATTTTTCAACTTTGGATCTCGCCTCGGGATTCCATCAGATCCCGATGGCAAACGAAGACAAGGAGAAAACGGCGTTCTCTACACCGCAAGGGCACTTCGAGTATAATCGGATGCCTTTTGGGTTAAGAAATGCTCCCCCAACCTTCCAGAGATTGATGAATTCCGTACTAGCAGGACTCCAAGGAATAAAATGCTACGTCTACCTAGACGACATAGTGGTGTACGGAAAGAACCTAGACGAGCACAACGCTCGCCTGAGACAGGCGTTCCAGCGCCTAAAGGAGGCCAAACTGGCCATACAACCAAGTAAGTGCCAGTTCCTGCGAAGGGAAACGCACTTCCTAGGGCACATCATCTCGGAAGAAGGTGTGCGAGCCGACCCGGAAAAACTCACAGCGGTAAAGGAATTTCCGGTACCTAAAGATGTCAAGGGAGTTCAATCTTTCCTAGGCTTGGCCGGATACTACCGGAAGTTCATTAAGGACTTTTCAAAAATCGCCAAGCCTCTAACCGAACTTATCCGAAAGGACACAAAGTTTGAATGGACTGCGATTCGAGATGCCGCGTTTAAAGAACTGAAAAGGGCACTGACATCCGCACCGATATTACAATATCCGGATTTTGAGAAGCCTTTTATCGTGACAACAGATGCGTCCGACAAGGCAATTGGCGCAATCTTGTCTCAAGGCAAGGTCGGAGAAGACCTGCCAATCTGCTATGCAAGCCGAACGCTATCTAAAGCGGAGCTGAATTACACCACGACCGAAAAGGAGCTACTCGCCATCGTATGGGCGATAGCACAGTTCCGACCGTATATCTACGGCACCCGGTTCAAGGTCGTGACGGATCACCAGCCGCTGACTTGGCTGTTTGGAGTAAAGGACCCGGGCTCCCGACTCATGCGTTGGAGAATTAAACTATCGGAACATGAGTTTGACGTGGAGTACAAGGCCGGGAAACGAAACACTAACGCGGACGCGTTAAGTCGCATTTATGCTACGACCAGGGCCCAGAAGAAGGCGAGGGAAACCTCTGAGCCTAACGGCAGCCTAGGGCCAGTAGAAAGCGCGAAGGACTCTGAACGTCCCACCACAAAGCCGTGCGGTTGGGGCAGAGATAGCGCAGGGATCCGCAAAGAAAGAAGCTCGGAGGAGCAGAGCGAAGGCTCATCGTCCTGTCAAGAAGAGAACAGCAGCTCGAACGACGAACTCGACTATGGCAACGGCGTAACCTGCCCCACGGTAGAAGACCGTGAGAAAATCATTAAGGAGTATCACGATGCCCCTTTAGGAGGGCACCAGGGCGTCAAGAGAACGCTACAGCGTATTCGAATGAAGTACGACTGGCCAGGAATCCGGAAGGAACTAGAAGATTACATCGCCAAGTGCCGTAAATGCCAGGTGAATAAGCTGCGTAAGATAGGAAGGGTCCCGATGATAATAACGGACACACCCGCACGGGCCTTCGAAAAGACAGCGGTCGACATAGTAGGACCGTTGCCAGAGACAGCATCCGGAAACAAGTACATACTTACCTTCCAGGATGCCCTTGACTAAATACAGTGAGGCGGTAGCCATTCCCAACCAAGAAGCCAGAACCGTGGCGAAAGCCCTCGTTGAAGACATCATCTGCAGATATGGAACGCCAGAATCGATACTCTCCGACAAAGGAACGAATTTCCTGAGTTCAACCTTCAAGGAGGTATGCAAGCTGCTGAGAATTAAGAAGATCCAGACTACTGCATACCATCCGGAAAGCAACGGCGCATTGGAGCGATCGCATCGCACGCTCGCGGAATACCTTAAGAACTACATAGATGAGGATCAAGGAAATTGGGACGAATGGCTACGATACGCGATGTTCACTTATAATACTACGCCTCATACGGCGACCGGATTGTCGCCGTATACGCTAGTGTTCGGTCGGGAAGCCGAGCTCCCGACAGCGGTGAAACAGGAGCCGCGAAACTCTTACTCCCTAGATAACTACGCACAAGAACTGAGGGAAAGGCTACGCGCCGCCTGGACGGTAGCCGGGGCTAACGTACGTGTCGCCAAAGAAAGGTCGAAACTGACCAACGATGCTAAAGCGAAACTCGAGGAATACCGTATCGGAGATAGGGTCCTACTCCACAACGAGGCCGTACGGCGCGGGCGTTCAGCTAAATTGACCCCGAAGTGGACAGGCCCGTACGAAGTAATCGCTAGAAACTCCGCGGTCAATTATACTATAAAAATGGGACGCAAGACCATGCTAGTTCACGCAAACCGCCTAAAAAACTTCACCGAGCACTAAGAAGGAAACGGGATGGCCACGGCCGAAGGACGAACGGAAATAATGGAAGAACACGGCAAGCGACGGTAAACACACACTATTTATTGAAACTCGGGATTACACCTCCGTCCACAGGTAGGGCACGTTTCCCGGAACAGTCGCTGGAGGCCCAGGAAGTCCGGAGGGTCCTCGTCCCCGGCAAAGTCGCCAAGGCTCCACAGAGCCTCGACAGTCCGCCGGCACAGGAATCGTCTCCGACGGACCTCCCTAAGCGTCCGCACCGCGAACCTCTCAAGCGACGAACGCCGATCTCGCCTCCCGGGGATCACTAGTTGGTTCTAAGAAAAAAAAAAGGGGGAAAAAACGCCATACGTCAAAAGAGGACACAGTGAATCGCCCTGCTCACGAAAGAAAAAGGGAAAGTCACTAATACTAACCAACTCTCGCAGGATCTCGGGCCCCATGTCCCCGCCTTCGCAGTAAATAGTTCCTTGATATAGATCCATCGAGTCCTGATGTCAGAAACGGAATGAGCTCCCTAGAGCCTACCGTGACCGAAACCGGCAAAGAAGGGAAATTAAAGAAAGAGGGAATTTGCACCGAATAGGCAATCCCACGGTTTAGCCAGTTTCGAGTAACGCAGTATTCCTCTTGCAGAACTGTCCTGCTGACGGCAAGCCGTGCAGTCACCGGAGAAACGGAAAAGGGGTTTACGGTGACCACATTTGCCAGCAATCCGGGTATATACTACGAGGAAATCGGAACCCTCTCGAAGGCCAAGGCCACATGGCGACTAGCCGTTACCATGGATCTCGCGGCAGTCATGAAACGGGAAGCCGACGTCAGCGCTAACCTGCAACTGCTATTAGACATCTGCGAAAAACAAGGAAGAGATGACCCCCTCTGTCCGGCCATCGCAGATTCCGTGACCAGGATGGTGCGGAAAATAGAGGACGGAATGGGAACAGTTCACGACCTCGTGAAACCGAACTCAGCGCTCAAACGCAGGGGATTGATCGACGGGCTCGGTTCGATCATAAAGTCCATCACAGGAAATATGGACGCCGCGGACGCGGAAAGGATCAACGAAGAAATCGCTGCCATACGCTCCCACCAGCGGACGCTGAAGGAGAGTATGAAGGGCCAACTACAGGTGGTCGAGTCCACATTGCACCTCTTTAACGCCTCCTTCACTAACGTGCAGAGCAACGAACTGGCTCTCCAAGAACTCATTGTCCGTGTCAACCTTACACTGACGGCAGACATGAGCATAGTGATGAAGGAACAAAGGCTGTACGAGGGCCTCACCGCCCTAAGCGTGATAGTCGAGGCACTACGAAACGACGTAAAGGACTTAGTTGGACTAATAGTCGAGATTGCGAGCGGCAAAGTGAGTGCGGCGGTGCTACCACCGAGGAAACTGATAGGATACCTCACGGATGCACTGCCACACTTACCAGCGGGAACTGGGTTCCCGGTGCCAATCGAACGAAACCAAGCGGCCACCCTAATGAGACTAGCCGATACGAAGGCCTTCAGTCAAGGGAACGCCATCGTCGTCGTACTCGATATTCCGCTAATAAACCAAAAGAGGTATAGCGTAAGCAAGGTACACCCGATACCCGTGAGGTCGGAGAACGGAGCGTATTACTACCTGGACACCTCCGAAGACCTCGTGATCGTTGATCAGGAAAATCGAAACTTCCTGAGAATGACCAGCCTGGAGTTGAGGAATTGTAAACAATTCGCTAGCAGATACATCTGCAACCCCGTGCATCCGTCTGTTCCCCTGACGAGCTCAGCACCGTGCGAAGTGCTGACGTTTGCAAAATTAAACACGGACAACGGACTTCACTGTCCGAAGCGGGTCACCAAGTTCGACCATGTACTGATGATCACGATGCATCAGCCGGGTAAATGGTTATTTGTAGCGCCCACCGACGTACCAGTCAGTATTAACTGCGACGGAAACCCCGCGTCTCACGAAGTATTAAAGAACATAGGTATATTGGCTTTGGTAGGCGTATGTACGGTAACCGCCCGTAGTTTCAGCTTGCAAACCATCCGACGCATCACCCAGGTCGCCAACGAGGATTACTTGCCCCCCTTCAATCTCACACTATCTGAGATGGACCAAGTTATTCCCCCGCGAGTGACCAGTGATACCGGAAAAGTGGAACTAGTTAAAGTATTACGGGACCCCGAGGAGTTAGCGCGCCTCGGGACGCAAGTGTCTAAAATTAAGGAAAGCCTAGACTATGATGACCAACACCTGGAGCAACATTACCATATTCTAGGGCTTTACTCATTAAGTACGATAGCGCCCATAGCATTGGTTTGTCTTGCCGTGTATATATGTTACACGCGTAAGCATAATTCGACGCCAACGGCACCGGCTCTCACGCCGAACTCTGTCTCACCCGCGGTGAACATCCAGCTGGAACCGCTGGAATCAAGGCCAGATAGCCTCAGAGCGGCGTTGAATAGAGCACGCGATAGGCGTTTTCGCTGGGCCGACCAGGACATGCAAGACAGAACCGATGTTACGGGCGGACGCCCCTGCTAATATTAAGGGAATTGTACCCGATTGTACTCAAAATAATCATGGAAGCTGTGCTCCACTAAGGTAGTAACCACCCGAGGCGAACGCCATGTAGAAATTGTGCGATTTCTTTAAGGGGGGAGGGATGTTGCGCTGGGAGTCTCCTGACCCCATAGAAATATGCCAGGCCTGGTAGTCCGCGCGTGCAGCAATGTGCTAAGTCAGAACTAAAGGCGGCCTGGCAACCGAAATGAAGAAATAATAAAATCGCACAATAATCACTTTTTCGGAAGTCCAGCTTATGGCTGCACGTCCGAAAATCGGGAGTCTACGTTTAGAATCCGTACAGATAAGGTGGTCTCGAGAGTAGACCCGAAATAGAAGATAGTCAATTTAATTAACGGTGACTATATTTTCCAGGTCGACGTACGTCGACATACTGTACACACACTTAATAATTTTAATAAACCTTCTCAGTTTTGTTATATTCACGCGAGTTCTAACTCCTTAACCGGCAACAATCCCAAAAATATCCAAGCCCTAACCTCTCTTATCGAACACCTTCGTTATCGAGACGTTACGGCACAACATCTGTATCTAGGTGTCGGATGTGGAAGTCCAGGGTGTCCAGGTATTCCGCTTCGTAGTTCTCTGTATATAGGTGTCGGATGTGGAAGTCCAGGGTATCCAGGTATTCCGCTACGTAGTTTTCTGTATCTAGGTGTCGGATGTGGAAGTCCAGGGTGTCCAGGTGTTCCGCTTCGTAGTTTTCTGTATCTAGGTGTCGGATGTGGAAGTCCAGGGTGTCCAGGTATTCCGCTTCGTAGTTTTCTGTATCTAGGTGTCGGATGTGGAAGTCCAGGGTGTCCAGGTATTCCGCTTCGTAGTTTTCTGTATCTAGGTGTCGGATGTGGAAGTCCAGGGTGTCCAGGTATTCCGCTTCGTAGTTTTCTGTATCTAGGTGTCGGATGTGGAAGTTCAGGGTGTCCAGGTATTCCGCTTCGTTGTTTTCTGTATCTAGGTGTCGGATGTGGAAGTCCAGGGTGTCCAGGCATTCCGCTCCATAGTTTCCTGTGCCCAGGTGTCGGATGTGGAAGGTCAGGGTGTCCAGGTATTCCGCTCCATAGTTTCCTGTGTCCAGGTGTGGGATGTGGAAGTCAAGAAAAGTGTGCAACAAGCTTTGGCGTTTCGCTCAAACTATAGTATCGTCTTTGATGTTCGCACGGCCTGAGGCACAAGGCTTGCAATAATCCAGCACACTCTCCTCTCTTACGTTTATCACACGGCTTCAACAAGCTGGACACCATTAACGACGCTTATATGCATTGAAGATTGCATTTTCTTTAAAAATTTGTATATGTCTTTAAGCATTTCTAGAAAAAGGGACTTACAAATTAAATTTATGTGCCATTAAACATTTTCGACACCGCAATATATTTTTCTGATTAGCAACATCATAACGCATTTACATTTTATATCTGTGACAATATAGATTTCAGTGCTTAATACATCTATGTCGCGTTAAACAACAAAAACTTGTGATATCCCCCAAAAAACACTTACGTGTAAAAAACTACGCCAAGTACAGGTGTGCTGTGTATTCCTCTAATAAAAAGTATTGATATCAGATTATTGAGGCCAAGTATATAAGTCACTACATGTTTGCCTATTATATGATCTAGCACTGGCCCATCATTTTAATTCTATTTTCAAAATTTGCTACAACGTTTTCACTACTCTTTTACATTACTACTGTTTCTCGTAGTTGATTATGAATTAATGGTTATTTAATAATTAATAAAACTTTAGCTGATTCCCTATCGAGTACTACTTGGCGGGTCCGTGCCAGAAATGCCAAAGTACTTACTTTGAACGTACTAATAGTATCCTAAAATTATATATTTGTTATTAAGCTTTTACCGTGATTATTATTAACGAGTTATCGTTAATAAGCACGATGTAGAAAGTTGACATTGGTTTTGAGTTTAATGACTGGCATTATGAATGCAAATTTATATCAAGTATTGCACGGACCCGCCAAGTAGTACTCGATAGGGAATCAGCTAAAGTTTTATTAATTATTAAATAACCATTAATTCATAATCAACTACGAGAAACAGTAGTAATGTAAAAGAGTAGTGAAAACGTTGTAGCAAATTTTGAAAATAGAATTAAAATGATGGGCCAGTGCTAGATCATATAATAGGCAAACATGTAGTGACTTATATACTTGGCCTCAATAATCTGATATCAATACTTTTTATTAGAGGAATACACAGCACACCTGTACTTGGCGTAGTTTTTTACACGTAAGTGTTTTTTGGGGGATCGTTTGTTACCTGCCGAGTCTGGCTTCTTAAGGACTATCCAGACTGGCAAATTATAGGATGAATTGGAAGGCTCTATAATTTCTCCGACAAGCAACTCTTTGATCTGGCTTTGGATTTCCTCTTTATGGATAGGGGGGTATCTGTATTGCTTTGTATTAACAGGAATATCGTCTCTAGTTGGGATTTTATGTTTTACAAGATTTGTTCCTTTCAACTTATCGCCTGGCATATGAAATTGGTATGGGAATTTTGCAACTGTTCTAGTTATGCTAAGGTTTTCTTCCTTGTTTAATTCTTTCAAGTGAAGAATTTTTATAAGCCTATCTACCCTTTCCTGTGGTGATTCTTTCTCTGTGTTCATACCGAGTCTATTTGCTGCGTTCGTTTCTATCTCTTCTATCTCTACGGATGGGTTACTAACTTCCTTTTCATCTTGGTCGGCATTAATGACATAAATCCACGCAGTGCCATTGCGGTTTGTAACCAATGCCTCCCCTGCATATACATTCTTCCCTAACTCTAGCCTAGGCATGTATCCTTCACTTAACTCGGTACCGATTATCCTGACTCCCACTTTCACCTTACTCCTTCCTGCTATTTTTATTGACCCCTCTGTAAATAGTGGAATATTAATAAGACCATTTCTAATTTTTAGGACGTTATTTTCAAAAGACAAGATGGCGTTTTCTTCCCTGAGAAATTGCATTCCTAAAATGCCATGCTGTTTTAAAGGAAAATTTGCTCCAACAACTGGAAATTTACAAGAGATGGAGAAGAACCTGATTTCAACTTCTCCGAGAGTCTCACTTGTTCCCGAAGTAATCCCTGAGAGTATGTATCTTTTATTCTTATTTATCTCCGCTCCTTGCTTTAAACAATTTTCTTTTATTAGGTTAATATCAGCACCGGAGTCAACTAATAGTCACAGCTTTTCCATACTAATCAAGTCGTCGCTGGTGATCGTCACACAGGGTGGTGCAATTCGACTGGATGTGCTAAGATTTATTACGGCATTGGGTTGATTTGAAGAAGGGTTCCTAGCAGCAGCAAATTGAGATTTCACGTTTTGGTGGTCATCACCCGTCGTGGTATTGTCATTACGTTTATCGAAAAAGTCACGCGTTCTATTCCTACAATCTCGTGAGTTATGACCAGTTTTCTTGCAATAGATGCAGTAGCCAGGTTTCGTATTACTATAGCACTCTCTTTTAAAGTGCCCTTTCTTTCCACACGCGAAACAAACTGTAGTCCCCTTATCCAAACGTTTGAGGTTTCGATCTGTCCTCAATGATTTACTTATTCGTACAAATGCTTTTTGAGCTGTACGGCCAGTATTCACATTTCTAAATGAACTGCTACTCTGCCTATGATCCCGTTCCTTATAGTCCTTGCTAACTTCAAAGAGAGAATTTCGCTGGTTTAGTTCAACTTCCTGCTCTATGGCTAACTCAATCGCGTTCGCGAGTGTAGATGGATTACGGAGAGACACTCTTTCCGCTAGTTCACCCCTAAGACCTCGAACGAAGCTATCTCGTGCGTTTTCTCGAGTGCTAACTAACAATATTTGTCCACCTCCCGAGGGATAATCTTCTTCTATTCTTTCTGTCATTCCCTGTGTAATTTCCTTTATTCGAGCGACGTAATCCATGATAGCTTCCCCCTTTTTCTGATATACTCTAGACAGAAGTCCCTGCCATTGCAAAAACGTTCTACGTGGTGCGAAAGCTCTTCTCAATCCATCGAGTATTTCTTCGAAGGTTGATCCGGTATTGCCCATAATATACTTGCTTGCTTTTCCTTGGATACGCGATTTAATCAATTGAGTCAAGTATAATTTCTTCGAAGGATGAATCAAGAGAGCCGTTTGCTTACAAAGTTCTACAAAGCTATTTACAGGCATGTTTTCTCCATTATATATCGGTATTAAGCCTGTAGCTTCTTTAGCTTCTATGTATTCAGCATGACGTGTTTCTTCTATGTTATTTGAATCCTTATTTGCCGGTATAGAAGAATTTAGCGAACCGTACTCTGTGGTAGTAGAAGAACTTTCGCCTATACCCACGTTTCTCTCTGTAGGAACGATTTCCCATTGTGTTGTCGAACTCGACATTGTTACTTCTAATTAATAAATTTCTACTTTAATTCCTAGATGCTCTCCGAACGGATGGACACCTTTTTGATTTTACGGCTGCGGCCTTCTCTTTAGGATACCAGTATTTACTGCGCGATCCAGGGAAACCGCAGAAAACCTGGATAGTATCCCGATGTCCACTCCACTTATTCTAGGTATTATATTTAAGACTTACAATGATTCTGTCCTTGCAATACCAGCATATACCTATTTTAATTACATGCACACTATAACTTCACTTATTTCACAGATTGCCCTTTTATCACTTCACTAACACACTTGGATGCTGTCCGTGACGTGTGGATTGGTCCTGGGTCCTCCTTAGAAAGTCCTGGATGTCCTCGTAGATATAAATCTCTCGTGGATAATTGAACCTCGAAGGATGCAGCTATCCCACCGCTGTCACCAAAATTTTTATTATGTGACGTCCTGATCGTCGCCACTGTAGTTTTCGCGGCAGATTCGACTGCGTGAATCTGGCGAGGTGGGTTCGTTAGCTACCGAAGCTCTGATGAGCATTCCAACGGTGTTCTATCCTCTGTAGATATGTTGATTTCTGGTACGATGATGTTATGGGATTTCAATTGAAGAAAGGCTTTAGAAATAAAAATGCAGGTGCTTTTGGAGAGCACTATAACTAACTTTATTTACTTTAATTATAATGTGATTTAGTCTAACTAGGAGACCCTCAGGTTGCCGGGTCAGGGATTTTTTTCATATTTATGGTACATAAAGTTCAGACCCCCAATAACACATGAGCAAAGCCATTCCGCCCAATATTCAGGCATTTTCGAGAAAATCGATTTTGAAAATATTCGAGTACCGTATATCTCTTAGATGTAGACAATGGAAGCAGTGAGGCCGTGGCTCAGTGGGCAGCGCGTCAGCTTAGTAAGTGCAAGGTTGCTGGTTCGAGTCTCCCTGCATGCGTGTTATTTTAATTTTTTTTTTAATTTTTTTTTTTTTTTCGTTCTACGTTTATTGTTGGTGGAAGCATTTGTAACGAATAACGATTTGGTTGCAAAATAAAAGAGATTGGGTCAGAAATAAATTTTTTTTTATTTTTCCAAGTTAAAGACAAAATGAAATGGGTATTAACAAACGGGGAGTGCGCGATAACCGTATCACCAGGGCTATTATAGCCGATCATGCGTTCCACGAAGGTATGTATTTTCCACTTATCGGTAATATTACTTAAATAAACTGCTTTTAAAAACTAAATAAATTTTACAAGAATTGACGCGATTTCGCAACGACGATGCACCCGAGGAGGAGGACCGGTTGCTTTTAGGGTGCCTCAATCGTGTGGAGGAGGAGATTTACCCGGAGCCAAGCACCAGACAGCGGTGATCCACTACGTAAACGGTAAAGCATATACTTTTAAAAAAAAAAGTTTACGACTAATATACGCCTTTTTTTTTTAAAAGTGCCAGGACCATCGACAGCCCTGAACACGCGAGTGGCTGAAGAAGAAGAAGGAGAAACACGTTACGACACACAGGGTATGAGTAGTTACAGGCCACTATTGGCCGTCACAACAAACCCCCACCACTGTCCCCTATGAGTCATGGATCGCGCAGCGCTCTGACCCCCCGCACCTCACTATGGCGCCACCCCCTCGCCCATGTGGGCTGCTCTCCCCACCGCTACCCTACGCGGCACTCCCCCCACCACGCAGCCCTGGTCCTAAGGCCCAAAACTCAGTAGCAGCGGCGCTGTATGTCCCCAGGGGCATATCACGGTCGGTAATTATGCACTGACCACCGGTCGGTAACTTTTTTAATTACCCTAAGAGTGTCCCCGTGGTAAAATAGAACACGGTTCTTTTTTTTAAGAAATACCTTATATTATACAAGTATCGCCCGTATTGGCGATGCGTTTTTTCGATACCTTTAGCTAGTGACGGGTGGCTATCCAGCCCCTAATACTTTGCTTGGGGTGAATCCTCCACATACCACGTAACTGTTGGAATGATGGTGCCCTTCTTTCGCTCAATGTAGCGAAGGATGCGCAAATACGGCTGGCGTAGAGGGGGTACCACTGTCTCGACCAGCCATATGAAGTCTCGGCCAGCGTAAACCCCTACTGTAAACCCCTACTACGGATATCTCTTATGTGCAACTATGCAAAAAATAAGGGCCATGGTGGGGAAAAAGATGGTTACCTGTGAGCCGCCCTTGCAGCATCCTGTCATTACCGTGGTGACAAGGGCCCATACAGCAAGAGTAAAAAAAAAAAGAAGCGACGAGTGAAGTGATAGTGATAGCGAAGTAAAAGTCGAGAGCACATACGCAGCGCGTATTTTTTTAAAAAGTGGTATGTATAATAGCGTATATATTTATTTAGTATGATATCTGATTTTTAAAAAAAAAAGTTTTTTGTATATCTGTTATCTTTTCGTTTATTTCTAGACGAGCCGTCAGCCTGTCGTCTATAGGGTAGACACACAGCCTATAGGGTATAAAAAAAAACAAAGAGTGGTACGTATAACAGCGTATATATTTATTTAGTATATTATTTGATTTTAAAAAAAGTTTTTTATAGCCGTTATCTTTTCCTTTACTTCTAGACAGACATCAACCTATCAACTATATCAGACGCTACTATATCAGATAGAGACCGGACATCAGATATCCGACATAAAACTAACTAGACCGGTAAGTGTAATAATAATTTTAAGTCTACAGGGTTTGCCTTAAACATATTTATTTAAAAAAAAAATTAAATATTACAGATTATGACACCAAGGCGCTCGGATACGCCGCCCGAGGGGGCAGAAGGACCGTTTGAGGGGCCGCTCCTTGATGGGCTACCGCCACCCCTAAATGCGTTCTTTGCCCCCTTCCACGAAGGGCAGTGTTTGTTCGGGTGCGTTTACGTACGGGACGTGGGGGAGGGGTTATGCTACGGGTGCATGCGTGAGCAGCCCGCCGAGCACAGACCGCAGTTTATGCCACGCGTAATTCACCACTTAAAGATTGACCCCGCAATACATCTGCGTACGGGTATCTGTGTGCGCTGTGCTCGGTGTGTGCTGCACGCGTATGCACCCGGTGACTGTATAGCCTGCATCGCATACTTCTGCGATAACCGGGAGGATCTATTAAGGCAGGGGGCTGCAGAGGTTCCTCCCCCACCCCGAATATAAATTGTGAGCTATGTATATGTATATAAATATGTATATATGTACTTTTTGTATTTCTTAGTCTTACGCTCGTTTTTTTTTCACACCTGTTTCTAGAAATGGCGCCACGGCAGAGCTGCGAAAGGAACGGCGACGCATTCGGGGAGGAGGAGGCGGCCGACAGGGATTCACCGGCTCCTGCCCTGGGGGACCCCTTCTACGACGCTATGCATGCAGGGGTGTGCCTGTATGGCCCCTTGTATGTCCGGGGGTACTTTGAGCTGTGCCTAGATTGCGTGCACACGCTACCCGCGGACATACAGGCGGAATACAGGCCACACCCGATGCACTACCTGCTGCTAGACAACCGAATAGAGTTTCATGATGGGCGGTGCGAGCGCTGCGGCCAGCGGGTCATGATGGAGTACGCACCCGGTTCATGCCCCGGGTGCGTATTCTACTACACCCACAATAGGGACAGCCTGCTGCGCTGGGGAGTAGGGCGGGTCGAACCCAGCGAGCAATAAGATCTTATTATCGTGCGCATACTGGCGATCAGCCAAACGCTTCTTTCGCACAAAAGCGTCGTAGTACTCTCGGGCAATTCTATCGTTTTTCCGCAAATCAGTACTAAATACATTCTGGAAGGCATGCATCCCGAAGCCTGAGGAGAGGTAGTGTAGAAACATCATGCAGAATTGGCCGCACACCGTTGACGTCTCGCTCTGAAGCTGCTGAGTGTTCCATCGGAAGGATCGACAGTTCCGTCGGAGTCTCGATGCGTGGTGATGATTCAGCGGTGGTAAGCCGTAGCTGTCAAAGTAGTAACCGTCTCCGTCAGCGTCCACGTACATGGCAACCCAATGTGCTCCTGGCTTCGTATGGTCGTCCGTGTTGGCGATAATCGCAGCGGGTTTCGACCAGCTTCGAGGTATTCTATCAGCTGCGTAGACACCCGTCGTATGCTCCGATATACCGCGAAGGCCAAGGTAAAGGTCTAGCGTGTTCATATATGCGGCCCGTTATTTCGAAGCCAGAATTCAAGGCGTAAGGCGTTGTTCAGAGCGCAGGTAAACGATCCTCGGCTCTCCTTACACGCGTGAACGATACACTCGTAATGGTCACGATTCGGTGGGAAGTCCTCGTATGGTGAGTTATCGGGAGTTTCATCCAAATTTATAACCTCCCTTGCCATAACGGTCTGCAGAAAAAGTACGCTCTCCAGACCTCGCGTGTATATGCTCCGCGAAATACCGGCAATATTTCGGAGATTGTTGTATAGCTGTTTGTACGTTACACCACCGTCGAACCACTCTAGACCGTGTCGATAGCGGGTCATGGTGTTGTTTTCGCTTCTGATCGTCGGTGGTAATTCGTTGAAATCGCAGGGCGGTGAAACGATCCAGTGGCCTATGTATTTTCTTTCCACAGCCACGACGCCGATCTCCTTCGGCGCCAGACGTCCCTCGGAGTCTTTGAAGTACTCAATCTCGATCACGAAATCCATCGCTGCGGTGCTAACTCGAAGGCGTTCAACGAGAAACTAACGGCGATGCTGCCGATCACAGGCGATACCGAGTGCACAAAAAAGACGATGACGCATACCCCAAATTGCTGACCTATGTATTTTCTTCGATTGTTTAGCCGCCGTAATCTACGACGATCTGACGCGAGGCGTCAATCTCCAGAACGTTATCGTACTCGGCGTATACGATACAGTTCACGGTGGTGGCCAGCGGATCGTCGAAGCGTACCTCAATTCGTACACTACCGTGCTTGATCAGGTTCCAGTGGGTGTTGCTATTTGCCGAGAGATCGGGTGTAAGATCGAAAACGAACAGGCAGTAGCCGTCTGCGTAAGCACTCCTAGATATCGAATTACCCTCGTTGAGGAAGTGTATACCCGTGCCACTGAAGAGGGTATGATACGCGTCCACGTAAAGACCGGCTTTACCGAAATCTGTCTGCAGTGCTTTCGAGGGTACTTGAACACCGTCGACGTACAGCGATAGGAAATTAATACAATAGCTTTTAAAATTGAACGGGTTGAGTTGATAGTTGCCATTGAAGGCCTTGTTATCGACGAAGCCTATTATAATACGCTTAGGTAATTGGCCGAGAATCACGTTGTCCATAGTACCACCGTGCAAGCCGGCATGCATCGTCAGCGCCTTGACCTCTACACGCGTAAGCGGATACTTTGCAGTTGTCTTTGATAGCATTTTAGAATGAGCAATTAGAATACCGGGGCTTATTTTGGCGCGTCTAACGAGGAGCGTGGCCTCCGTTATATGTAAAGAACACTCGCTCTTTGGATCCATGAGGGAGAAACCGTCTCTCGTGCGTACGAGACGTAAACGGAGCTAAACACCGTTTAATAAAAATTTTTCCTGGTTAAACACATCGCAATGCAAATGACCGATCAGATCGACCGTCTTGTCTTTACCGACGAACGCCTGCCTATTCACGAGACCCATATTCTTGCCCGCTGTATCGTCCATATGACCGGGCGTGTCGTCGTACCAGAGCACGCTCGAGAGGTGGGACCCCTTAGCGGCTGGCCCATAATTTAATAGCGTCTCCATGTAGGCCCTGTAAGCGTACGCGTTATTAGGCGGTGATACGAGTTTCTGATTAAGAAACACGTCCACCTGATTGAACAGCGAGTGTAGCAGATTGTTAACAGGGGCTGCTTTGCTCAGAGCGTCAGGGGCTAACGCATCCTTGGATCGTAGCTGTACGCGTAAACTCAGAATGGTGTGTGCTAGATCGAGGTACTCGTCGCCGTTACCCGGTACGACAAATTCAATGGGCGAGTCATCGGTCAGCGATGAGATGGGCTTGTAGTGTACCCACTGCGCGCTCTCTATAGTGGTCTGTGTCGGTGGCAGTGTAAAGAGCTCGAGCTCCGATTTCATACACTCGCAGGAGTGTGCGTGTAGAAAGGCCATGATAGAGGTAGCGTTTAGGAGAAGATATCCAGCACACTCCGCTTTACTTTCTTACTAGCGATCCTACGACGATTTTTGGGTTCCTTGGTTTTTGACTTTATTTTTTTTACTACTTTTTTTTTCGACGCGGAGCAGCCTTCTTCCCCGTACGCCTCTTACGCTTGTTAGCAGTTCTTGAGGCGATGCTCCTTCCAGCGACGCCGATGATAGAGTGGGTTCCGCGTGTTCGTTTTACAGCTTTATAGCCCGATCCTTTCATGAGCTCGTCAATTTTCGCCTCCGCCTTACGTTTAAGATTCATACCCGATTCGGTGGCCCTGGTGCGAAACGCCTGTTTCAGCGGAGCGCCGCGCTCGCTGACGTCCGTCAAGATATGCATGCCCGCGCGCACCGCCTCCTTACCGACGGCTCGGGCTCCTCTCGATAGCAAAGGTAACACACGCCGAAACAGACCACCGAGAAAGCTACCAATACCATGTCCTCGCTGATAAGGCGACCCCGCGAATACCCGAAATTTCGTGGAATATCCCCCACCGATCTGCGACTCGTAGTAGTCGGTGTAATGAGCCATCAGTCTAGCCGTTTAAAGTGTAGTGTTACGGAGAGCGTCCCTGATTCGAATGGTATAGGTTCGCCTAGTTGATCTCTTATATCGATGTCGATCGTTTGAAAAGTCGTGCGGAGCAGCGGTATATACTTTAACGGTGAAAACGAGAGTACTTTCATGGCTGCGTAAGCGTATTTGTTATCCGTTTGCAGGGGAACCACACGAAGCAAGGGTGTTTGGACGTCTCTGGTGATATACGGCTCGCAGACATCGGTGTAAACAAAAAGCATCTTAGGTAGGGCGTTGATCAGGCTAATCGGCTGATCGGCCATCACAACGGGTTGTGCTTTCGATACCACGACCGATTCGGGAAAACCTAGGATGCGCGCCAGAGACCGGCAGAGTCTCAGTTCGTGTGGGTCGTCTAGATCGTTATCGGTAGAGACGAGCGATACGCTAGCGTAACCGCCTCTACAGAGCTCTAATTGCAGACGGCCCTTCATAGCCCTGGTAGCGTTTATTTCGTCAACGAGTGTCTTTACGTCGTCATAAACACCGTGCGCCACGTTAGAACCCGTTATCATAAGACCCACTATCGGTTCTTTGTGGTTCTTCCGCGGTTTGGTGCGAGTGGTGACAATGCCCACGTGATCCCAGTCTTTTAACGCTGCGGGCACGTGAAGAAAGGTCATAGGGATCTGTATTTCGACCAGAGCAACAGCCCATGCCCCGTGTAAATCGATCTGATGCGGTAGATGCGTGATAAAACTGGTAGTTTTATTTTCGGGATAGTACGACATACTGCTGTTACTGGGTAGAACGAGATAAAATTGGTCCTTCATTGTTCTTTAAGCGGGCAGCCGGTATCCACGAATTAAATTTCTCGGGGTAACCGACCCAGCTGACCAGTACTTTTTGGGCTTTCCCACGGCCGCTTCGTTTTATAACACGGTCGACGAGAAACGTGTCCTTTGCGAGGTCCTTGCGGACTCGAACGAGCTCCTCCTCGTAAAAAATACCGTCAATCTCCTCGCCGGCGAGATCCTCTAAGATGTAGACGGATGGTTCTCTCGTTGTACCTAGGCGTACGATTTTAAAAATCTCTCGAGTCCAACCCCCCTCGTAACCTTTCGCGAAAGGGTTCCTAGCGCTACTGATGCGTACCAGGTCACCGACACCGTATTTAGGGGTACGCGGGCTCGCTGTGGCGTATCGCATGGATAGGTTCATACGGGCCGTAGCGGCATTATACATGGTTACGTCGACTGGACGCATTCTTATCGCAGAGTGACGTGTCCTGTTGTACGATTCCACGAGGCTCTGAAGAATATCTATGTACCGCCGCGTGTTTCTATGTGTAAAGTAACGCCACATACGCTCCTTCAGAGTACGGTTGTAGCGTTCGACGACAGCTGCCTTTACGTCGGGGCTGCGCGCTACGCGGAATCCTATGCCGAGCTCCTCGAGCAGACGCTGCAATACGCCATTGGTAAACTCTTTACCTTTGTCTGTCTGTAGGTACACGGGTATCCTATTCTTACTACGTGTCAAAACCCTCCGGAATGCCGCTGCTACCGTTGCACCGGACTTATCGCGTAAAGGCTCGACCCAAGCGTATTTACTGAGTACATCGATTATTACAAGTATATACGTGTAACCATCGTTGTACTCCTTCAACGAGCGAAGGTCCACGAGATCGGCCTCCCAAACATCGTCGATATTGCTGACGGCGTAAGAGCGGCGCTGAAACGTACGACGTACGGGCTTATGCAGCGTATACGCGTCCTGCGCCTCTAACCAATGTACGACGGAATTTCGCTTTACCCTACCCTTAACCGATCGCTCGAGGTTACCGATACCGGCGTACGAAGACGGTTCTGCTGGTGTGTAATAAAGACGCCTCAGAAGTCCGTCATCACCCGCCTTCTTCTTCTTCTGTTTCACGGCAGCCTTAACCATTCTAATCTTTTCTTTTTCTCGGTATCGTTGGCTGTACTAGCCGACACGGATCGTGTATGTCTTTTCCCCACGACCTCTTCTGCTTCCCCTGAGTCTCTAAACACTTCCTGAAACGCCTCGCCAAATTCCTCCTCCGTGGACGAGCTCTGAGTCGTGTCGATTGGGCGCGGTACGATTGTTACACGACGCCGTGGCTGATTACTGAGAGGCGTCGTGTTGCTCCCCTCCGTCCATAGACGCTGATTGCCAATAAATTCGCGCGGTATACCAGCAGTACGGAGGAACCGCGCAAACTGCCGACTCCCTGCCGGTCTCGCCGTTTTTCTCTCGCGCATAGCGTCATTGATTAAATCAACGATGTTGGCGTCCTGCACCACGGTTCCACCGATACGCGTAACGCCCTGCTTACTCCACGAAATGTGTGGTGAGCCAACGCCACGTAGTCTGCCTAGTAAGAGTCGCGCCTTAGTCCTGTACTTTTGGGGTACACTGGCAATGATGTCGTCGTCGTCAGCATCGGTGGTCTGGTTCCGGGCGTTATCCTCCGCAGAATTGTTATTTTTTTTCTTGTTATCGCTATCGGTGCGCCTATCCTCGTCGACGTTATTGCGCAGGTCCTCGATAAAGTGTAGATAACGCTGCAGCACCTGATTGTACATCTTCCACTTTTCGCGCTCGTCAATGAAATTCGGCGAGTGTAGGATCTCCTTCATCGATGCGTCTAATCTGCTTAAGGGGGTCCCAGGGGTTTTTACGGTGTTAACGGTGTCAATGCCCTCCTGACTGTGCTGATGCGTATGAGGCGCTGCACGGTGGTACTGCTGGTGCACGGTATTCACGCTCTCATGAGGAATGAGAACCATCTTTCTCGCATGCACCATCTCGGCGTATATCCTATCCGCTTCCCCCTATGAGTTTTGATATGACGGTACCCAGTATGGGTGCTAACAGAAGAGGTAAAAAACCGCCGCTCTGAACGATAAGGCGTTTTCTAGTTTTGACTGCCGAACCAGGTCTGGATAAACGTCTCAGCAGCGGTGCGTGTTTTCGTAAGCGCCGTTTCTGAGTCGGTTTGAGAGGTACGTTGCCGCGAAGGATATTCAGACCGCATTCGCATATACAGTTGACGAGGCGTGGGTCGGCCGCTCGTAACAAGGCGCTACGTTGTTTGCTGTCCAGGTGGCAAATAGCCTTCAACACTGTGGCGTGCTTCCGCCCTATAGAGCAGCGTGCGCCGGATACCATTACAACCGAATGACTGGTACGTCTCGATCGGCGTACCCACCCTTTATACCCTTTCGCGGTACGTACACGTAGTGGAACGGGTCCGAAGGAAACACGCTCGTGCGAAAGCGGCAGTTATCGGGCGTCGATTGCTTCAAATCGAGTAGTAAATAACCGTGCGGTTCGGCGGTGGCATCGCGGTAGACTTCCTGCACGAAGCGCGGATTTTCAGGAAACACCTGTCTCGCCAGATGCTGTATCTGCGCTCTGTCGCGCGGATTTTTAAACACAACGATGTAGTTTGCGTTCAACGAGATATCGCGCTGTCCGGGCCCCTGATGAAAGAGATTCTGCGTAATGAAGATCACGCTGATATTCTTATGATGGCTGCCTTTGGTAAAAAGGTCGACCACCGTGTTATTGGACGATTCCCTCATGAGATCGTCGATGATGACGAGTTTCGGGCGTGGGTCGTTGCCGTAATCTGTGTTTTGCGGCAGTCCCTCGTGAAACTCTATAGCGCTCCCGTACTCCCTGTACCCCTCCTGCCACTCTGCATAGTGAAAGAGAACGCGCGCAAATCGCACGTCGCTCATGTCCTCGATAAACCGTAGGAATTTCTTTACGAAAAACGTCTTCCCGCATCCCGTTGGCCCACAGATCATCGATGTCCACGGATGCTTCCACCGCGTGTCCATTATGCCAAATGAGGCTATTTGGTGGTGTCCTTTACGAATATACTGTTAAAGAGACTGCTGGATTTTACATACTCCCCCTTCCATCGCGGGGCCCGGCCGCGGCGGGCTCGCGACACGCGTGAGGCTCGTGACGTCGCGCGCGCTTGCTAGCTCTTATCGGTGACGTTCCTAGCCCCTCGTCCGGGTGAGCTCATCGTGCACCTGTGAGCTAATAGTCAGTATGTATGTGTGTCAACCGCATAGCTAGCCATAATGCACGGCTAGCATGTCCGAAGCGTCGCTGAAAAAAAATAAATAACATGATCGGGTTGATGGAGTCTTCGGGAATAGATCGATAAAGAGGTTTTTTTTTCAAATAAATATGCTTTTATTATTATTATTGTACAGGCGATGTATATACATTTATACAGGTTTTGTTTGTAATATTAATTACATAAATCCGTAGGGCAAAGAGCCGAAACGACCGTCGCGTCGCCGCTTTTGAAGCTCTGTCGGCTTACACGTTTTTGGTTCCAGACGCGTCACTACGTCGTGAAACGGTGTACGCCGTATCGCGTCATAGTGTAAAACGACAGGCTCGCTGGTCTCTCCCGCTACATAAGAACGTATCCAGTTGTAATTAATGGCCAGACTCGTCGCGTAGTCGATCGTGATACCTTTGACCTTACAGACCTCAGCGTAAGAACCGTCTGGCTTACGCACTCGGTACGCATAAAATTTTGGGCCTCCCGAGACAAAAGACGTAATATAGCTACCAACACCGTACGACTCCAACTCATCCGTTAAATCGCCCAAAAGACTGCCGAGCGGCGGCTCGTAAGCGTTATCGGCGTGCCGGCCACCTGATACGTATATACACGAGTCGGTGTCGTAATATAGTACACGCCGATGTAATTTCTCAAGATAGTCGTATAGCTTAAGGCGAGCTTGAGCCGTGGTATACGCAGCTATAACAACGTTTGTGTACGCTGTGGGTATCAACGCGTCGTTCGTACTACGCGTACCGACGTAAAGCAGCTCGTCATCTACGGGCAGAATACCTGTAATCTCGACCTCCGGACACGTAAGCAGACTCACGAGCTTTTGACGAGTCGTTACAATTTCCGTCTTTGGCAGATTTTCGCGTTGCCCAAACTTGCCCCAAAACGAATTCAAACATAATTTTGCGACTGACCGCAGACCGGGATTTGATTTTATATTTCCAGGGTCCAGACGAATACCCTCGACCCGATCGTACTCCTCTATACAGGGTGTCCCAGAACTACCTGACCAACGGGGTATAGCGGTGTTCGGGAGGCACCACTGATCACGAAAATGACCTTCCTTTTGTCCGGAAGGTCATTGTTTTTAAATGGGAGCAGGTCGAAGTTGACCAATCAGAGGGAGGCGTCAAGAGAAATGTAGGCACCTGCGAACTCTGAGTTTTCTTCGCTCGCTTTTGTTTCTCGGTAGCTTGTTTCTTGTTTCCAATATGTATGTCTTCGGCTGACGTCATCCTGCCCGAAGTACCGAGAAACAAAAGCGAGGGAAGAAAACTCAGAGTTCGCAGGTGCCTACGTTTCTCTTGACGCCTTCCTCTGATTGGTCAACTTTGACCTGCTCCCATTTAAAAACTATGACCTTCCGGACAAAAGGAAGGTCATTTTCGTGATCAGTGGTGCCTCCCGAACACCGCTATACCCCGTTGGTCAGGTAGTTCTGGGACACCCTGTATACAGTTTTTTGGCCGCGTCGTCGTCGCCACACTCGCGCGGCCAGCCACTAGCTTCCTGCTTAATCTTTAGGAACGTGTTTATGTAATCGGCAAAGTGACCGCCCGTCCGTGTCGTCGGATCGTACTGGGTAATCTCATACTGCCATATTTCGTGTATCAGCGTTATTTCATACCCCTTACGTACGGCGCGCTTGACCTCGTCCACGACCCAGGTCCCTTCGAATACTCTATTCGCGGGATTCTCGTGAGGACACGACCCCTGTAGCATGGCCTCTGCACAGGAACGACACAAGGCGAAAAGCAGTTTACCGTGCATGCGTACCGGTAACACGGGATGATACAGATCTCGCGGTGGTAACACCACACACTTAATCAAACCCTCCACATTATCAATGTTGTTGCGATCACCCGTTAATTCACGACAGTCATCGCCCACGTACACCGTAGGGTGACCTACAGGGAATTTCCCCGTTTTCGAAATGAAGGGGTAGAGCGAGCACACATCTACGTAATGTATCCTCTCAGACCCCTCGACTTCGTAAAAACTGACGGTATTTCCTGTACGGCCACCGAAGAAAGCATCGCGGGGTTCGAGCGGTGCTTGCGATACCAGCGGGTTCTCATTCAGCGATCTATATAAAGCGGCCTGTTCAGAATCTTTTATCCAGCGGTCGAATTCGCACTCCCAAATTTCCGTCAGCTCGTAACCTAAATACCGAATCTTATCGCTCGTAGCCTGCGTTCTCTCGAAGCGCGCGTCCATGGATCCACCCGTGTGTAAATGACTATCTCTGTTTATACGATAGCATTTTGGGCAACCGTGCCAGAAACAACCCTGAAACTGGAATACGTGTCGCGAACCTGTGGTGGCGTCCAGGTAGTAACCGTCGACGGGTGTACCATCCGGTAGACGATACTCCCGAGTGCGCCCTGCGTGAACTATGGCACAGCCCAAACGATGCTCCAGCGAAAGAAGCCATAAGACAGCCTTACGCGATTGTTTGTCACCGTATCGGTACCCGCCCGGTGGTAAAATAGCTATCTGTTCGTCCCGCAAAAAGTTTTTCCGAAAAACTCTCGAACACGCCGAGGCTATGGTTGTGCTCTCCGAGAAAGGGCAAACGCTGCCATGCTGAAGAAACATTTCGCGGAAAGAAACGCAAGCCTGCCTGAGAATGGTAACGTCTGATCTACAGTAATCTATAAACTCGGTTCGAAAGTTAAATACGTATCCCGCAGAGCACTGCTCGTTGTACCATGCTAAAAACTGATTACGCTGAGCCGGCGACATCGTATCGGGCGAATAAAACTCGAGCGCTGGTAACGGACCGATATAATGCTGATTCTCAGGTGTATTGAACAGATGCGGGAAGACACCCTTTTGTTTCAAACCGACCGCATCCGCGAGGCCGAAGGCTTTCGGTAGGGCGCTCAGCGGCATATGAAAATAATTAAGACTGTCTATGAATGTCACACGCCCCGTCTTCATCATTATGATGCTCGTACCGCTGAGTAGTAGCATCGGCGGCTTTACGCTTTTTCTTCTACGCTTCACGATGTACCGTAGTACAAACTGCGCGTCGAAACCCTTGGCATTATGCGCCACGCAGATCACTCTCTGAAACGATTTTCTTTTAGGATTGCACGCGAAATCTACAAACTGCTTTACGGGATCCTCTTCGAAGATGTACTCGTGTACACCGCAAGACGGGCATACCCTCGCGAGATCTGTATCATTTATGCATGCTGTACACACTTGCTGAACGACGCACAAGTTTGGTGTGTGGATACGCACCGCGTCGTCACCGGGCAGCTTCTGTATCTGCTGTGTTTCAAAATCGTAGAAGATGTACAGAATATTTTTTTCCACGGGCGCCTTTTTTACCGGTCTGACGTAACACCGATGTCCAACGTCATTAACACTCTTGCAGACGCTGCAATACACCTTATCGCAAGAGTGCTTACGAGAGGTTCCTTGAAGAGGTCTAAGACACTGCGGACAGCTGCGAATGGCCTGACACACGCTCTTTTCTCTGCCCTTCTGTTTACTAATCAACGTATTTATGTGATTATCGAAACAGCGTTGACCAAAAAAGTACCTATGGCACTCGCGACAATACAATGTGGGGAGAGCCGAATCGCAGGGTGGTTTTCCGAAGCATCTAGCGCATTTGTGGGAGCACTTATGCTCTGCCTCGTACGTGTAAGATTTGTTACAGGGTATGCAAAAACCACGACTACCGACCGCACCCCGCATATTTAAAATAGGTTGATAATGCTGCGAATTATTATAATACAGAATGCGGAGCGTTTGCCGTGGTTTCCCTGAACCGTACGCGTTATCGACTATCTGCGATCCGTCGTACAGTGGTTTCTCGCCGCTGCCTATATTGTCAAACTCGTAAACAACAATGGCTATACCATCCTGAGCAAGGTGCCTTTAAAATTTATCAATTTCCGGAATACCGCAACCATCAGGCGGTATGTCTACACGGGCGCTTGTCACAAGCTCGAGAGCTAATTGTTTTTGAAATTTACCCCGTTGACGCCGTACTGCGTTCCATCGCTCATGCAACGCCCCAGAGCGCACCTCCCCACGTTCAGCGTGCACCATCGCCGCAGCGAGCGATCTAGGTAGACAGAGATTATCGGTGTTTATTATGGTAAGTATAGAGTTTTTGTTTACAAACTCGTGCGCTAATTGCACGCGCCCCGTACCCCGCGGTACTTCGACTATACACGCCTCTATGACAAAAGACCTATCTATCTGGAATGCCTGGGCGCTTTGTGCGACGGACGATATCACACCCCACACGTCGTTTTCGAGAAGTTCTCGAGCCGTTCTGTACGACACCCATGCTGCCCCACACGCAAAACTGTCGGATTTGATCGTTAGACCTATATAGTCCCGCGCGGTACACGAGCTTGTGAGGTACGCGTGTATATCTCTGACTGCCCCGTGTAACCATGATATCGTATTTGTATCAGGGTCTTCGGGCGGCCTCCGGATAGCCATTGTTATTTCGCGACCGTCTAATCGGAACCGATTTATGCGACGCGTCGTTTCGGCTTGTACGGTAAACCTATGCCCTGGTGGTAACACATCGCTATCGCTCACTCCCTCGTTGTCGGCGTCTTCGTTGTCATCAATCTGCGACCGAAGAAGGGGTCCCCCGCCGATCTGATATTGCGCGCCCGCATCTAGCGTTTGGAAAAAGAGTTTTTTATTATTTTTTTATTAATCAAGAAAAAAAGAAAGAGTATTTGGCTCATACTGACTTCTCATTCCTCACGAGGATTAAACATCGACCCGATGTATGAGAATACAGCGCCTACCAGGTTTTCATCATATCCTACATTTTTTTTTAAAGTTAGCCGTTTCGCCAAAGAAGGCTTTAAATGTTAAAGAATATCTCTTTCAACGCTACCTTCTTCGAGGGTATCCGCGGCGCCCGGGGCCTCATCGAGCACCGCTAATGCATCGGCCGCTTCGTCGGCATCCGCTGCCTCGTACACGCCGTTCCTGAGAACCCACAGTATCGGTTCTTCCACGTCGTCGTCGTCGTCGTCGTCGTCGTCGTGCTCCTGCAGCGGCCGTGCGTTACCCGGTGCAATGCGGTCATTGTAACCAGCAGCCTCCAACGGATCTACAACTTTTTTTTACTTTTTATTTTCACACAGATGAGTTTTCAATGATATCTGTAAATTTATAATTATTACATTGATAGCTCTCGTTAGAAGCGCTGGATATTGTGGAGTGGTCATCCTCATCACCATTGTCATGGTCACTGTGGTCGCTAACGGCCGATGCTATTGACATGATCTCATCTGTAAAGAAAATTATGAAGCAGATTGCACTTTTTTCCCCCTTTTGTTTCCGATGCTGTTTTAACGCATACCCCACGTATCGTTGAACGATTCTTCGGCCTCTTCTTCCTCTTCTTCTTCCTCCATCGACTGTATATCCAGCGCTGTCGATGGACCTGCCACTTTTTTTTTTTTTTAAATAAAACGTAAATTAGCCGTAATCTTTTTTTTTTAAAAGTATGTTTTACCGTTAGCACGCTGCATCACTGTCGCCGTGCTGGTGCGGGGCTCCGAGTAAACATCCTCTATACAATCGAGGCACCCTAGAAGCAACTGCTCCTCCTCCTCGGGGACGACTTCGTGATGAAAGCGCGTCAATTCTTGTAAAATTTGATTTTATTTTTTTTTTTTTTTTAAAAAAAAAGCAATTTGTGTAGGCGCTATTGCTGGCAAGCGACAGATACATACCTTCGTGAAACAGATGATCGGTTATAATAGCCCTGGTGATATGGCTATCGCGCACTCCGCGTTTGTTGATACACTCTGCGGCTAGCGAGAGTATGTACGGATCGTTCTTGAAGTATCCTCTTTCATGACCCCTCGCTAGCACGCGCAGAGAACAATGGGCAAACACACTTTTTAATCTACGCGTTAACGTGCGAAAACCGAAATATCTTAACTCGCGACACCACTCCGGTGAGAATAATCTCGGGTTTCTAGGGTTATTCAAACGACGTGTCCTGACGAAATCGAGGATACAATCGCGAATATTCCCCAAAGATGACATTTTTTTTTTTCTTTGCTTAGAGCTGGTGATTGATGTAAGTTATCAGTCTATCTGCCAAGACGTCGTGATACGAACTAAAACAGGGTACGTCCAGTCCGCGGACGTCTTACAGTCACGGCGATATTAATTTCAAAACAATACCATGCGATACATTTGAATCAGCAAAAAATGGCACGACTTTCTTATTGAAGCGTTATTCGTCAAAAATCGGATAGAAGCGTTTTAATCGTAAAAATGAATTACATATTATTGATCGCTCGTTCGCCGATCGCGAAATATTACGTATCCATAATACGGATAAAAAAAAAAAAAACCCTGTATAGAGGTGTTGCGTCGGAAGCTGCAGCGATCTGCTGACGCGCACCGTTTGAGGTTGCATCAGCATCTCATCGTCGTAGTGTAGGGTTAGAGATACGAATCATACTACGCCGTGTACATAGGTATTTTTTACTTTATTTATATTTATCAATTACAATCGACTGGTACCAAAAGATCATACCAGTCTTTTACAGCATCGAACTCGTCGATATCACCACCGATAAGCTGTACGCCGATATCTTTTCCGCCACGGTCATCCCGCAGCAGTGTTTCGCAGCTCTCGTCGCGAAAAATTGCCATACACCGTATATGCCGTATGTTGCGTCGGGATGCTGTTCGTGTGTCCATTGCGTAGTACGTCAAATTGCTCGATCCTTCGGCGTGTTCCCTCTCCGCATCGTTGTAAGCATCATGGGGTGTATAGGTTTCCCACGCATCGTCGAGTGCCTCCAGGTACGCGTAAAGACCGTGAGGCATGCTGACCACGCTTGTTCGGCATTCCTTGTAGTGTAGGAGCGGTGGACCATCCCGCGTCGTCAGGGTAACGCACCCAATAAACTCTGTCAAACTGCATCGTTTCTCCAGAGTACGTAGCGCTGTCTCGTATGCACGCATAGCCCTCAGGCACCACAGTGTGACGCAACTTTCGCGTAATCTCTCAAGATGATTGAATGCCGCTAACCAGACCTGCGACTCCAGACGCATAGGTGCACGACGCGGTAGTTCTTCCGGTGTGGGCCTGCCCCACCTTTTCCTCAATATCGTTAGCTCTGATTTGGCCATAGGGCGCCGATACGTGATGCGGCATTTGGGATTACTATCGTCGGACATGCACCATTCATGTTTCGCAAACCACTCATTGGTACATATGCGCTGCGCGTAAGGGCTATCGTTAGAACGCTGATCGCAGATAAAACCCAGCGTTACGCTACAGCGTGTGAAATCATGGTGTCCTTTATCCAGTATCGTTACTATAGACAGCTCGGGTAGTATCACGGGTCTTACACCCGACGGCCAACCCTTACGACAGACCATGTCGGGGTTATCAACGCCTATGTCTTCAATGTTCAGTGCTCCCGGTTTCGTCATGTATATTGAGGCTAGCGGTACACCCGTTAAATGCCCCAATCTCAGCCACTCCCGTACGGCCTCTTTCTTTGGATCGTACTCGGGATTTGCGTACCGATAGAGGGCTCGTGTCTTCGCCCACTGCACATCTCTATGCCTCAAAAAGTCGTTGTCGTCGTCGTCGTCGTAGCGATCCATTTCTTTTTTCTACGGTAGCTGTCGGTAAATTTTTCACTGTAATGATTCTACTGCTTTTCTTAGACTGTACATCGCTGCCTGCTCGCGCGTGCCCCAGCTGCGTGTTTTCTTTTTCACAGGATCATCTTAACGCTGATGCAGATGCACCCAGCAGTACAGTGATTCACGTGAATCACTCGCTATAGGATATCAGCATCTCGTCATCTTTGATACATTCTGCGGTATCAGCAGTATCATGGCCATAGGCTCTTTGTGCGCTGCATCCTATGAAAACGGGGTGTGGCTATGGTGGCGGTGGTGGGGGACATGTTCGCCAATATTTCGATGACCTGCTTTTTAGATATCGCCTTAGACAGTACTGCTCAGACTCTCGTACCGATCGTATAATACCATTTACTACAATCATGTACAAGAAGCAAGTACTGCTGCCAGCTGTGTACGGTCTAAACCGATCGTTTTCGAAGCAAGTGATCACCGGCCTCTCTCTAAATCGTTCGGGAAGCTTATCAACTGTCATACGCATCATTAATCAAGATTATTCCGGCGTGGAGTTTGAACCTACCGAATGGTCCATCATCACCGACCACTTCCCCGTCATCGACAAGTTCTTCACCGCCGAGGATAACATCAAGGAGGTACCCGAGGCTTTTAGCAATCCTATTCTCATGACCACTCATGAGATAGTCTTCACGTACTCATACGGTGAGCGGGCAATTATTATCAAGCCGGCAATCCCTGTGTCTACGGACAACAACGGCTCTGGTGTTAAAAGAGTTAGGGCCTACACACCTACTGTTGTGATGAAGAGGGTGTCCTACCTCAATCTCCAGAGGGTCTTGCGCTGCGTGACCGTTCAAATAACCAGGCTACGCGCAATTACCGACAGTGCTAACAGCTGTAAAGACACGCTGATTGCGGAACTCGACCGGCGCGGCGATAACGCCTCCGCCAGGGACAGCATATTGGGCGATCTTCGACAGACTCTGGAGAAGAAAGGCCTGTGGTCACCGGTACTTTACCAATTATTAGTGGAGCTGCTCTCCCTGTATAACCACGAGTACCTCTCCTTCGTGCGGAGCACCATGGAGGACCAGAACAACCATGCAAACACTTATTTTCTTAATAAATCTGTATGATTGATGTATCTTACAATATGCTTATAATATATTTTTATTTAAAACTTTTTTTCTTGTTTTGTCTCCTACACCTCATTCTCCCTATATCTTTTCCTCTGCACGATGTTCATCATTGGAAATGAGTGTTATACGACGCCATCGCACACCTGCAGGGATTCTCACTGAGATAAAGACATTCTTCAGAGGCGATCTGAACCATGAGTACGTCATTGTTCGGAGAATGTCTTGAGCATAACATTCTTAAAGTCACGCGGCTTGGGAAACGGGGGGACCAGGCCTTACCAATTAATCAGAATACGTTTTTTACGACTTAAAGTAGATTCGCGTCAACAATACGGTAATAATCGAAAATGTATCACACGCTACAGCTTTTATAATATACACAATGTGTCTTACAAAATACGGTGTTCTATTTTACCGCGGGGACGCTCTTAGGGTAATTAAAAAGTTACCGACCGGTGGTCAGTGCATAATTACCGACCGTGATATGCCCCTGGGGACATACAGCGCCGCTGCTACTGAGTTTTGGGCCTTAGGACCAGGGCAGCGTGGTGGGGGAACACTGCATAGGTTTGTGGTGGGGAGAGCCGCCCACATGGGCGAGGGGGTGGCGCCGTAGTGCGGTGCGGGGGACACAGCGCGGTGCGCTCCATGACTCATAGGGGACAGTGGTGGGGGTTTGTTGTGACGGCCAATAGTGGCCTGTAACTACTGGTATGTGTCATACAGCGTCGAAAAAAAAAAGAAAAAATGTGTTGTGCTATTCAAAAATTTTTACAGACGCATTCACGGCTATAACGTCGGACGCCAGCGAAGACGACGACGACAACGACGACCAGGACGATGTCGAAGATCGCTCCACCGTTTCCAACGATTCAAACGAGCACGATCCAGGTAATAATGATAAAGTACAGAAACCGCTGAAAATTTATTTGTGTGACAATAAAAAAAAAATAAAAAATTGTAGATTCGCTCGATACGGATATAGACAACGATGGTCGAGAGCCTAGTGTACAGGGTAACCTGCTACCACCACCTGATCAGGCCAATGCTGAAGAACCGATACTCTGGGTTGCCAGGAACGGTGTGCACGTAGCGGCGGATGCCGACGAGGCTGCTGAAGTATTAGCAGAGCTCGATGATACTGATGATGATGATAATCCAAACGATTCGGAAGAAGGTAGCGTATAAAGTTATGTTCCTTAGCTTTTCTTTTGTCGAAATTGCTAACTTTAAAAAAATGTAGGGGGTGATGAAAGGCAGTTAGACGCGCTATTCTCATACATAGGGTCAATGCTTAATCCTCACGAGGAATGATAAGTCAGTATGCGCTTAACACTTTTTTTTTTGTTTAACAAGTAAAAAATAAAAAACTTTTTTTTTCCAAACGCTAGATGCAGAGGACGACGGGGTATGTCGACAGATCGGTGGTGGCCCCCTTCTTCGACCGCAGAGCGACAACGATGACGGCGACGGAGATATCAGTAACAACGTGCTACCGCCTGGATATAGATTTACAATACTGTCCGAAACGACGCGTCGTATAAATAGGTTCCGTTTAGACGGGCGTGAAATAGCAATGGCTATCCGGAGGCCGCCCGAAGATCCTGATACAAATACGGTATCATGGTTACACGGGGCAGTCAGAGATATACACGCGTACCTCACAAGTTCGTGTACCGCGCGGGATTATATAGGTCTAACGATCAAATCCGACAGTTTTGCGTGCGGGGCAGCGTGGCTGTCGTACAGACCGGCTCGAGAACTTCTCGAAAACGATGTGTGGGGTGTGATATCGTCCGTCGCGCAGAGCGCCCAGGCATTCCAAATAGATAGGTCTTTCGTCATCGAGTCGTGTATAGTCGAAGTACCGCGGGGTACAGGACGCGTGCGATTAGCGCACGAATTTGTAAAAAAAAATTCTATACTGACCATAGTGAATAACGATAACCTCTGTCTACCTAGGTCGCTCGTTGTGGCGATGGTACACGCTGAACGCGGGGAGGTGCGCTCTGGGGAGCTGCATGAGCGATGGAACGCTGTACGGCATCAACGGGGTAAATTACAAAAACAATTTGCTCTCGAACTTGTGACAAACGCGTGTGTAGACATACCGCCGGACGGCTGCGGTATTCCAGAAATTGATAAATTTCAATGTTACCTAGCCCCGAGCGGTATAGCAATCGTTGTTTACGATTTTGACAGCATAGGCAGCGGCGAGAAACCGCTGTACGACGGTTCGCAAGCAGTCGATAACGCGTACGGATCAGGGAGACCACGGCAAACGCTCCGCATCCTGTATTATAATAATTCGCAGCATTATCAGCCTATTTTAAATATGCGGGGTGCGGTCGGCAGTCGTGGTTTTTGCATACCATGTAACAGATCTTATACGTACGAGGCAGAGCATAAGTGTTCCCACAAATGCGCTAGATGTTTCGGAAAACCGCTCTGCGATTCAGCTCTCCCCACACTGTATTGTCGCGAGTGCCATAGGTACTTTTTTGGCCAAATCTGTTTCGATAACCATATAAACACGCTATTTATCAAACAGAAGGGAAAAGAAAAGAGCGTATGTCAGGCCGTTCGCAGCTGTCCACAGTGTCTCAGGCCGCTTCAAAGAGCGCTGCGTAAACACACTTGCGATAAGGTGTACTGCAGAGTCTGCAAGAGCGTTAACAGAGTAGGCCATCAGTGTTACGTCAGACCGGTAAAAAAGGCGCCCGTGGAAAAAAATATTCTATTCATTTTTTACGATTTTGAAACACAGCAGATACAGAAGCTGCCCGGTGACGACACGGTACGCATCCACACACCAAACCTGTGTATCGTTCAGCAAATGTGTACAGCGTGCATAAACGATACAGATCTCGCGAGGGTATGCCCGTCTTGCGGTGTACGCGAGTACGTCTTTGAAGATGACCCCGTAAGGCAGTTTGGAGATTACGCGTGCGACCCTAAAAGAAAATCGTTTCAGAGAGTGATCTGTGTGGCGCATAACGCCAAGGGTTTCGACGCGCAGTTTATACTGAAGTATATCGTGAAGCGTAAACGGAAAACTCTAAAGCCACCGACGCTGATACTCAGTGGCACGAGTATCATAATGATGAAGACGGGTCGTGTAACATTCATAGACAGCCTTAATTATTATTTTCACATGCCTCTGAGTGTCCTACCAAAAGCCTTCGGTCTCGTGGACTCGGCTGGTTTGAAACAAAAAGGTGTATTTCCGCATCTATTCAATACTCCCGAGAATCAGCATTATATCGGTCCTCTACCACCACTCGAGTTTTATTCACCCGACACTATGCCTACGGCCCAACGTAATCAATTCTTAGCATGGTATAACGAACAACGGTCGGCGGGCTACGTATTTAACTTTCGAACAGAGTTTATTGATTACTGTAGATCCGACGTCACCATCCTCAGACAGGCATGCGTTTCTTTCCGCGCGATGTTTCTCCAGTACGGTAGCGTTTGTCCTTTCTCGGAGAGCACCACCATAGCCTCGGCGTGTTCGAGAGTTTTTAGAAAAAACTTTTTACGGGACGAGCAGATAGCCATTTTACCACCGGGTGGATACCGTTACTGCTAGAAACAATCACGTAAGGCCCTGTTATGGCTCCTCTCGCTGGAGCATCGTTGGGGTTGTACCATAGTTCACGCGGGGCGCACTCGGGAGTACCGTCTACCGGAGGGTACGCCCGTCGACGGTTGCTACCATGACACCGATACAGGGCTGCGACACGTCTTGCAGTTTCAGGGTTGCTTCTGGCACGGGTGCCCAAAATGTTATCGCATAAACAGGGATACGCGGTTGCACACGGGCGAATCTATGGATGCGCGCTTCGAGAGAACGCAGGCAACGAATGATAAGATTCGATATCTCGGTTACGAATTGACGGAAATCTGGGAGTGTGAATTCGATAGCTGGATAAACGATCCAGCACAGGCCGCATTATATAGAGCATTGAATGAGAACCCGTTGGTAGCGCAACTACCGCTGGAACCTCGCGATGCTTTCTTCGGTGGACGTACAGGGAATACCGTCAGTTTTTACGAAGTCGAGGGGTCTGAGAGGATACACTACGTAGATGTGTGTTCGCTCTACCCCTTCATATCGAAAACGGGGAAATTCCCTGTAGGGCACCCTAGAGTGTACGTGGGCGACGATTGTCGCGAACTAACGGGTGATCACAATAACGTCGATAGCGTAGAGGGTCTGATTAAGTGTGTCGTGTTACCACCGCGAGATCTGTATCACCCCGTGCTACCGACACGCATGCACGGTAAATTGCTTTTCGCACTGTGTCGTTCCTGTGCAGAGTCAACGCTACAGGGCTCGTGTCCTCACGAGAATCCTGAGGATAGAGTATTCGAAGGGACATGGGTTGTGGACGAGGTCAGACGCGCTGTACGTAAAGGATATCAAATAACGACGATACACGAGATATGGCAATACGAGATCACCCAGTACGATCCGGTCACGCGAAAGGGCGGTCACTTTGCCAATTACATAAATACATTCCTGAAGATTAAGCAGGAGGCTAGCGGGTGGCCGCGTGAGTGCAGCGACGACGAGTCTAAGAAGCTGTATGTAGAGGAGTACGATCGGGTCGAGGGTATTCGACTAGACTCTACTAACATAAAATCAAATCCCGTTCTGCGGGCAGTCGCCAAACTATGTCTGAATTCCTTTTGGGGTAAGTTCGGGCAGCGCGAAAATCTACCTAAAACGGAAATCGTAACGACTCGTCAGAAGCTCGTGAGTTTGCTTACATGCCCGGAGGTCGAAATTACGGGTATTTTACCCGTAGATGACGAAATACTCTACGTCAACATGAGTAGTACGAGCGAATCGGTGATACCCACAGCGTACACAAACGTTGTTATAGCCGCGTACACCACGGCTCAAGCTCGTCTTAAGTTATATGACTATCTCGAGAAATTAGATCGACGTGTACTATATTACGACACCGACTCGTGTATATACGTATCGGGTGGCCGTCACGCCGATAACGCTTACGAACCACCGCTCGGCAGTCTTTTAGGCGATTTAACGGACGAGCTGGAGTCGTACGGTGTTGGTAGTTATATCACGTCTTTTGTATCGGGAGGCCCGAAATTTTACGCGTACCGGGTACGTAAGCCAGACGGTTCTCACGCAGAGGTCTGCAAAGTCAAAGGTATCACGATCGACCACGCGACGAGTCTTGCCATTAATTATGACTGGATACGGTCTTATGTAACGGGAGAGACGAGCGAGCCTGTTGTTTTACACTACAACGCGATACGTCGTACGCCGTTTCACGACGTAGTTACACGCCTCGAATCAAAAACGTGTAAACCGACCGAACTTCAAAAACGGCGGCGCGACGGTCGTTTCGGATCCTTACCGTACGGCTTTATATAACTAGTATTACCAAAAAAATTGTACAAATGTATATACAACCCTGAACAATATTTTACCGTACAGTCTTATGTAACTAATATTACCAAAAAAAAATGTACAAATGTATATACATCGCCTGTACAATAATAAAACATATTTATTTGAAAAACAAAAAACCTCTTTATCGATCTATTCCCGAAGGCTCCACCAACCCGCCCATGTTATTTATTTTTTCAGTGGCGCTTCGGACATGCTAGCCGTGCACTATGGCTAGCTATGCGGCTGACACACATACATGGCGACTATTAGCTCACAGGTGCACGATGAGCTCACCCGGACGAGGGGGCTAGCAACGTCACCGATAAGAGCTAGCAAGCGCGCGTGACGTCACGAGCCTCACGCGTGTCGCGCGCCCGCCGCGGCCGGGCCCCGCGATGGAAGGGGGAGCGTGTAAAATCCAGCAGACTCTTTAACAGTATATTCGTAAAGAACACCGCAAAATTGCCTCATTTGACATAATGGACACACGGTGGAAGCACCCGTGGACGTCGATGATCTGTGGGCCAACGGGGTGCGGGAAGACGTTCTTCGTAAAGAATTTCCTACGGTTCATCGAGGACATGAGCGACGTGCGATTTGCACGTGTTCTCTTTCACTATGCAGAGTGGCAGGAGGGGTACAGGGAGTACGGGAGTACTATAGAGTTTCACGAGGGACTGCCGCAGAACACCGATTACGGCAACGACCCACGCCCGAAACTCGTCATCATCGACGATCTCATGAGGGAATCGTCCAATAACACGGTGGTCGACCTTTTTACCAAAGGCAGCCATCATAAGAACATCAGCGTTATCTTTATCACGCAGAATCTCTTTCATCAGGGGCCCGGACAGCGCGATATCTCGTTGAACGCCAACTACATCGTTGTATTTAAAAATCCGCGCGACAGAGCGCAGATACAACATCTGGCCAGACAAGTGTTTCCTGAAAATCCGCGCTTCGTACAGGAAGTCTACCGCGATGCCACCGCCCAACCGCATGGCTATCTACTACTCGATTTGAAGCAGTCGACCTCCGATAACTGCCGCTTTCGCACTTGCGTGTTTCCTTCGGACCCGTTCCACTACGTGTACGTACCGCGAAAGGGTATAAAGGGAGGGCACACCGATCGAGACGTACCAGTCATTCGGTTGTAATGGTATCCGGCGCACGCTGCTCTATAGGGCGCAAACACGCCGCAGTGTTAAAGGCTATTTGCCATCTGGATAGCAAACAGCGTAGCGCTTTGTTACGAGTGGCCGACTCACGACTCGTCAACTGTATATGCGAATGTGCTCTGAATATTCTTCGCGGTAACGTGCCTCTCAAGCCGACGCAGAAACGCCGCTTACGAAAACACGCATCGTTGTTGAGACGTTTATCCAGACCGGGTTCAGCCGTCAAAACTAGAAAACGTCTTATCGTTCAGAGCGGCGGTTTTTTACCTCTTCTGCTAGCACCCATACTAGGCACCGTCATTTCGAAACTCATAGGGGGAAGCGGCTAGGGGTATACGTCACGAAGAGCGAGATGGAGCATGCCAAAAAGATGGTTCTAATCCATCAGGAGAGCGTGGAGCAGCAGCACTACCGGCCAATGCCTCATACATCCCATCACCACCAGCAGCAGCAGCAGCAGCAGCAGGAGCAGGGTGACACCGTAAACACCGTGCAGACCCCCGGGACCCCCTTAAGCAGATTAGACGCATCCATGAAGGAGATCCTACACTCACCGAATTTCATCGACGAGCGCGAAAAGTGGAAGATGTACAATCAGGTGCTGCAGCGTTATCTACACTTTATCGAGGATCTGCGAAATAACGTCGACGAGGATAGGCGAGGCGATAACGATGCCAAGAAAAAAAATAACAGTTCTGCGGAGGATAATGTCAGGAGTTTGACCGACGATGGCGACGACGACATCATCGCTAGCGTACCCCAAAAGTACAGAGCTAAGGCTAAGCTCTTACTAGGAAGACTGCGCAACGCTGGTTCGCCACGCATCTCGTGGAGTAAACAGGGTGTTACGCGTATCGGCGGCGCCGTCGTGCAGGACGCCAACATCGTGGATTTAATCAACGATGCTATGCGTGAGAGAAAAACAGCGAGACCGGCGGGGAGTCGCCAGTTTGCGCGGTTCCTCCGTACTGCAGGTATACCGCGTGAATATATCGGCAATCAACGTCTATGGAGGGAGGGGAGCAACACGACGTCTCTCGGTAATCAGACACCACGCCGTGTAACAATCGTACCGCGCCCAATCGAGCAGACTCAGAGCTCGTCTACAGAGGAGGAATTCGGCGAGGCGTTTCAGGAAGTGTTTAGAGACTCCGGGGAAGAAGAGCGCGTGGGGAAAAAATATACGCGATCCGCGTCGGCCGGTACAACCACCGATAGCGAGAAAAAGAAAAGATTAGAATGGTTAAGGCTACCGTGAAACGGAAGAAGAAAAAGATATCGGCTGATGATAGCTTTCTGAGGCGTCTTTATTACACGCCAGCAGAACCGTCTTCGTACGCCGGTATCGGTAACCTAGCGCGAGCGGCTAGGGGCAGGGTAAAACGAGATTCCGTCACGCGTTGGTTAGAGGCGCAGGACGCGTATACGCTGCATAAGCCCGTGCGACATACGTTTCAGCGTCGCTCTTACACCGTCAGCAATATCGACGACGTTTGGGAGGCCGATCTTGTGGACCTTCGATCGTTGAAGGAGTACAACGATGGTTACACGTATATACTTGTAATAATCGATGTACTCAGTAAATACGCTTGGATGGAGCCTTTACGCGATAAGACCGGTGCGACGGTAGCCGCGGCATTCCGGAGGGTTTTGACACGTAGTAAGAATAGGATACCCATGTACCTACAGACAGACAAGGGTAAAGAGTTTATCAACGGTGTACTGCAGCGTCTACTCGAGGAGCTTGGTATAGGATTCCGTGTAGCGCGCAGCCCCGACGTAAAGGCTGCTATCGTCGAACGCTACAACCGTACTCTGAAGGATCGTATGTGGCGCTACTTTACACATAGAAACACTCGGCGGTACATAGATATTCTTCAGAATCTCGTGGACTCGTACAACAGGACACGCCACTCCGCGATAAGAATGCGCCCGGTTGACGTAACCCTGTATAATGCCGCTAAGGCTCGTATGAACCTATCTATGCGATACGCCGCAGCGCGCCCGCGTGTCCCTAAATACAGTGTCGGCGACCTGGTACGCATCAGTAGCGCTAGGAACCCTTTTGCGAAAGGTTACGAGGGTGGGTGGACTCGAGAGATTTTTAAAATCGTACGCCTAGGTACAACGAGGGAACCACCGGTCTACATCTTAGAAGATCTCGCCGGAGAGGAGATTGACGGTATTTTTTACGAAGAGGAGCTCGTTCGAGTTCGCAAGAACCTCGCAAAGGACGCGTTTCTCGTCGATCGTGTAATAAAACGAAGCGGTCGTGGGAAAGCCCAAAAAGTACTGGTCAGTTGGGTCGGTTACCCCGAGAAATTTAATTCGTGGATACCGGCATCCCACTTGAAGAACAATGAAGGACCAATTTTATCACGTTCTTCCCAGTAACAGCAGTATGTCGTACTATCCCGAAAATAAAACTACCAGTTTTACGACACATCTACCGCATCAGATCGATTTACACGGGGCATGGTCTGTTGCTCTGGTTGAAATACAGATTCTATGACCTTTCTGCACGTGCCGGTGGCGCTAAAAGATTGGGATCACGTGGTCGTGGTCACTACCCGTACCAAACCGCAGAAGAACCACAAAGAACCGCTAACCGGCTTTATAGTGTCGGGTTCTAACGTAGCGCACGGTGTTTATGATGACGTAAAGAGCCTCATTGACGAAATAAACGCTACCACGGCTATGACGGGCCGTCTGAAACTAGAGCTCTGCAGAGGTGGTTACGTGAGCGTATCGTTCGTCTCTACCGATAACGATCTAGACGATCCGCACGAGCTGAGACTCTGCCGCTCCCTGGCTCGCATCCTTGGCTTTACCGAGTCGCTCGTGGTATCGAAAGCAGAATCCCCCGTGATGGCCGATCAACCGGCTAGTCTGATCAACGCCCTACCCAAGATGCTTTTCGTTTACACGGATGTCTGCGAACCGTATATCACCGGAGACGTCCAAACGCCCTTGCTCCGCGTGGTACCCCTACAGCCAGATAACAAATACGCGTACGCGGCTGTAAAAGTGCTCTCGTTTTCGCCGTTAAAGTACATACCGCTGCTCCGAACGACTTTTCAAACGATCGACATCGATATAAGAGACCACCTGGGCGACCCCATACCATTTGAATCAGGAACGCTCTCCGTAACACTACACTTTAAACGGTTAGAGTGATGGCTCATTACACCGATTACTACGATTCGCAGATAGGCGGGGGATATTCCACGAAATTCCGGGTGTTCGCGGGGTCTCCGTATCAGCTGGGTCATGGTATCGGTAGCTTTCTTGGTGGTCTTTTTCGGCGCGTGCTACCCCTACTATCGAGGGGGGCCCGAGCAGTCGGTAAGGAAGCGGTGCGCGCTGGTATAAATATCTTGACGGACGTCAGCGAACGCGGTGCTCCGCTCAAGCAGGCGTTTCGCACCAGGGCCGCCGAATCGGGTATGAATCTTAAACGTAAGGCGGAGACGAAAATTGACGAGCTCATGAAAGGATCGGGTTATAAATCTGTAAAACGATCACGCGGCGCCCACTCTATCATCGGCGTCGCTGGAAGGAGCATCGCCTCAAGAACTGCTAACAAGCGTAAGAGACGTACGGGGAAGAAGGCTGCTCCGCGTCGAAAAAAAAAGTAGTACAAAAAATAAAGTCAAAAACCAAGAAACCCAAAAATCGTCGTAGGATCGCTAGTAAGAAAGTAAAGCGGAGTGTACTGGACATCTTCTCCTAAACGCTACCTCTATCATGGCCTTTCTACACGCGCACTCCTGCGAGTGTATGAAATCGGAGCTCGAGCTCTTTACACTACCACCGACGCAGACTACTATAGAGAGCGCTCAGTGGGTGCACTATAAGCCTATCTCATCGCTGACCGATGACTCGCCCATTGAATTTGTCGTGCCGGGTAACGGGGATGAGTACCTCGATCTAGCACACACCATGCTGAGTTTACGCGTACAGCTGCGCTCCAAGGATGCGTCAGCAGCGGATGCTCTGAGCAAAGCGGCCCCTGTTAACAACCTGCTACACTCGCTATTCAACCAGGTGGACGTATTTCTTAATCAGAAGCTCGTATCGCCGCCTAATAACGCGTACGCTTACAGAGCTTACATAGAGACGCTATTAAATTACGGGCCCGCCGCTAAGGGGTCGCACCTCTCGAGCGTGCTCTGGTACAACGACACGCCCGGCCATATGGACGATACAGCGGGCAAGAATATAGGCCTCGCGAATAGGCAAGCGTTCGTCGGTAAAGACAGGATGGTCGATCTGATTGGCCATTTACACTGCGATGTGTTTAACCAAGAAAAATTTTTATTAAATGGTGTTGAGCTCCGTTTACGCCTCGTACGCACGAGAGACGGTTTCTCCCTCATGGATCCCAAGAGCGAGAGCTCTTTACATATAACGGAGGCCACGCTCCTCGTTAGACGCGCCAAAATAAGCCCCGGTATTCTAATTGCTCATTCTAAAATGCTATCGAAGACAACTGCAAAGTATCCGCTTACGCGTGTAGAGGTCAAGGCACTGACGATGCATGCCGGTTTGCACGGTGGCACTATGGACAACGTGATTCTCGGCCAATTACCTAAGCGTATTATAATAGGTTTCGTCGATAATAAGGCCTTCAACGGCAACTATCAGCTCAACCCGTTCAATTTTAAAAACTATTGTATTAATTTCTTATCGCTGTACGTCGACGGTATTCAAGTACCCTCGAAAGCACTGCAGACCGATTTCGGCAAAGCCGGTCTTTACGTGGACGCGTATCACACCCTCTTCAGCGGCACGGGTATACACTTCCTCAACGAGGGTAATTCGATATCTAGGAACGCTTACGCAAACGGTTACTGCCTGTTCGTTTTTGATCTTACACCCGATCTCTCGGCAAATAGCAACACCCACTGGAATCTGATCAAGCACGGTAGTGTACGAATCGGGGTACGCTTCGACGAACCGCTGGCCACCACCGTGAACTGTATCGTCTACGCAGAGTACGATAATGTTTTGGAGATCGACGCTGCGCGGCAAATCGTCGTAGATTACGGCGGCTAAACAATCGAAGAAAATGCATAGGTCAGCAGTTTGGGGTCTGCGTCATCATCTTTTGGATACCCTGTATCGTGAGTGATCGTCAGCATCGCCGTTAGTTTCTCGTTGAACGCCTTCGAGTTAGCATCACGACCATGGATTTTGTCATCGAAATCGAATACTTCAAAGACTCCGAGGGGCATCTGGCTCCGAAGGAGATCGGCGTAGTGGCTGTGGAAAGAAAATACATAGGCCACTGGATCGTTTCACCACCCTGCGATTTCAACGAATTACCACCGGCGATCAGAAGCGAGAACAACACCATGACCCGCTATCAACACGGCCTAGAGTGGTTCGACGGTGGTGTAACGTACAAGCAGTTATACACCAATCTTCGAAATATAGCTGGTATTTCACGGTGCATATACACGAGGGGTTCGGAGAGCGTACTTTTTCTGCAGACCGTTATGGCCCGGGAAGTTATAAATTTGGATGAAACCCCCAATAACTCACCATACGAGGACTTCCCGCCGAATTGTGACCTTTACGAGTGCATCGTTCACGCCTGTAAGGAGACCCGAGGATCGTTTGCCTGTGCTCTGAACAACGCCTTACGCCTTGAATTTTGGCTTCGGAATAACGGACCGCATATATGACCACGCTAGACCTCTACCTCGGTCTTCGCGGTATATTGGCTCATACAACGGGTGTCTACGCAGCTGATAGAATACCCCGAAACTGGTCGAAGCCCGCTGCCGTTATAGCCAACACGGACGATCATACGAAGCCAGGAGCGCATTGGGTTGCCATGTACGTGGACACTGACGGAGACGGTTACTACTTTGACAGCTACGGATTACCACCGCTGAATCATCACCATGCATCGAGACTACGACGGAACTGTCGATCCTTCCGATGGAACACTCAGCAGCTTCAGAGCGAGACGTCGACGGTGTGCGGCCAGTTCTGCATGATGTTTCTACACTACCTCTCTTCCGGGTTCGGGATGCATGCCTTCCAGAATGTGTTTAGTGGTGATTTGCGGAAAAACGATAGAATCGTCAGAGAGTATTACGACGCGTTTGTGCGAAAGAAACGTTTGGCTGATCGCCAGTATGCGCACGATAACAAGATCTACGGCGGCGGTGGTGGTGGTAGGATACAATATTCACGGTGTAAATCAGGCTACACGTGTTAAGCCCTGTTTCATGGAAACCGAATGGTCTGTAATTTTTTTTTTATTATAGTTTGTATAATAATATAATGGAAAATTAAAATAGGAATAATAACGTAAATAATACTAGGCTAGGTTAGATGTATAAGTAACAAATAAGTATAATAATAGGCGTAGAGTATAAATGTAAGCAATTCATAATAATAAGGATAATAATAGCAACAATAATATATATATAGTGTAAATAATACTAAGCTAGGTTAGGCTCAGGCTAATCATCGAAAATGTATCACGTCAGATATCTTAGAAAATTAAAATAGGAATAATAATAACGTAAATAATACTAGGCTAGTTGTTTCTTTTATTACGCTTCTCTTATTCTTCTTTCCTCCTGCGTCGAGGCGTATCCGTCGTCTTCCTCATCCGTTGCCTCTCCTTCGGGCTCGCTGTCGGCTCCCAGGAAGACGTCGTCCGGATCTATCTCAGCCATATCCGGATATCCGAATCTGGCCATTTTTTTCTCGACCATAAAATGGCCCAGTGGTATCCCCTGCGGTGCCAGTCTTACGTTTATCCAGCACGCGGTGTTCGGGAGGTCTCTTTGCATCACACTAGCGAAGAAGTATGCACGGTTCCTTAGGATTTCCCATAACCACGCGCAGGTCTCCCGCGACCACCTTGCGCCCATCGTTGGCCGGATCCTGTGTAAGCCCACCGTCATGGTGGTTTCGGGAACACTGGCCAAATCGTCCGAGATGTGGCATATCGCGCTCCGTGTGGTTGTTATGTACTCGCCGAAATCCACTAATTTTACCGTCACATTTTCCTCCTCGATCCCATGGATCGTTGCCCGGAACCACGGACCTTCCTGGTTGACTAGGCACCCTTCTCCTACAGCGATTGCCCCTGGGTCCATAGGATGTTTTCTTTCCCGGATTATCCTTTGGCGGATTTCCTCCATGTGATGCGCTTCTTCGTGTAGGCGGATGGTGAAGTTGCTTGGCGTATTATAATACGCCAAGGTTACCTTCGTTGGACCATCCTTCATTCCTCTAACGTCCGCCTTCCTTATCACTGGCATTCTATCCTTGCGCCAATTACAAGTCGTCTAGAAATAAGGGCAAATGTGAGAATTGTGCGATACATTTTTAAAATCAAATAAAACGTGTATTTATTTAAAGCAAATAAAAAACAAAAAAAAACGTATTACACTTACCGATCCAATAGCAGTAACAGCACTTATTCTTTTTTATTTTCTACTTTCACCTACTGCTCGTTGTCACAGTACTGACAAGATGCTGCGAAGATGGTTCACAGGTCACCGTCTCTTTCCCCCGCCATGACCATAAATTTTTGCATAGTTGCAAATAAGAGATACCCGTAGTAGGGGTTTACGCTGGCCGGGATTTCATAGGGCTGGTCAAGACAGAGGTACCCCCACGGCAGCCGTATTTGCGCATCGTTCGCTAGATTGAGCGAAAGAGGGGCCCCAGCATTCCAGAAGCAGCTACGTTGTATGTGGAGGGTTCATCCCCAAAAATATTAGGGGTTGGATATCATCGATAGTTAAAAGTATCGAAAAATAAACGGCGGTGTATACGATACCTCTATATTATAAGGTATTTTTTACAAAAAAACAGCTGTGTTCTACTTTACCATGTTACCCCCCTTAGGGTAATTAAAAAAATTACCGGCCGGCGGTCACCGCATAATTACCGACCGTGGTACGTCCCCTGGGGGACATGCAGCGCTGTTGCTACGCAGGGTTTCGGGCCTTAGGACCGGGGCTGCGTGGTGGGGTGGAGTGCGCGTAGGGTGGCGGTGGGGAGAGCTGCCCACATGGGCGAGGGGGTGGCGCCATAGTGCGGTGCGGGGGACACAGCGCGGAGCGCTCTATGACTCATCGGGACAGTGGTGGGGGTTTGTTGTGACGGCCAATGGTGGTGTGTATCTACTCATCGAATTATCAGAAAATTATGTCGAGGTATAATTTTAATTCTGAATTATTTTTTACATCAGAACATACTGATAATTCGAGATATTAAAAATACAATTATCTTTCCGTAGGCTTGAATAACAAAAATTTACTAAATTGAATCAGGCTACTCAAAAATGTATGAAACTAACAATTTCTAAGCAGATACACTATTTGTCTCATCTCACCATACATATGTATAAAATAATTGTGTGGGTTTTTTACGCTTTTCATTTTTTTACCCGATATTAATAAGTGCCATTTTTTGGGACATTTTTTACTACTTTTCTATTCGGCTGAATAATATTGAAACTATCAAAAAGTGAAACAGCCTGACATACGTGCGAGTATTATCAAAATTTTTTTTTTAATCAGACCACGCTGCGACCACGGCACATTAAAATAAAAATTGAAATGGAGAAATGTATCTATGTTAGAAATGTAAAAGCGTTAAGCGTTAAGCGTTAAGCGTTAAGCGAATGAAACGAGATTTTGTTCCATTGCTGTCAATTTTTCTGTTACGTCTTCATAAGAGTCCGTATCGCAACAAGTGAGGCTGCTCAGTTCCACCAGCTATGGATCATCATGTATGAAGAACATGCATTGGGCGCGTTGGCAACGATTCAGCTTCGTAATCGTAAGGTGCCGCGTTCGCGTCTAGAGACGAAAAATTTTTTTTCTTCATTTCTTTTTTGTTTAACTTTTTTAAGAGGTAATGCCACTCTAACGGCTCAAAAAAATAAAAATTTGTGGTCAATTATTATTAAAAAATAGCATATGAAATATAAAGTCTATTTAGATGAATTTATTGTACACTGAACGTCATTAATGTTGTCCAGTTTGTCGATGCAGTGCGGTGAGGTAGGAGAAAAGAGTGGACAGTGACTGCTTGACGGACGTATGTACCAGGATAGGTCCGTGAAACGCAGCTAGCACTATGGTGCGAGCGAGACGCGAAAGCGTCGTACGGTGCGACCTTTTTGAACGCATGAGTGGGAGTGAGACGGCAATCCATGAGTCCCACTGATTGTGAGTCGTACCTGAGAGCTTGGTGGAACATTAGCGCTAGCTAGCCTGGTCGACAACGTAGGAGAAGATGCCCCACCAAGCTCCTTATTGCGAGTGAGGGGCCGCATCAGTGTTGTCAGTCTATTACAATTGTAATAGATCTATTACATATTCATATAATTTAATACGCTATTACGCCTTCCATCCATCTATTACTGTTTCGTTAAATTTGGACTGTGCCTAGCTGTAGAAGGACCAATTTATCAAAAATGAAATATAAGTATGGCCATATGGATTCATATTAAAATTTATATATAAGAATTAGATGTAACTTGATGGCGATAATAGGGTCAACAAAATATGAATTGTGTATTGGCTAGAAAACTCGCGATTACATGCGAGGTCTCATAATGTATAATACATACTCGCAAAATATTCTCATGGACAAAATATTTAGATTTTAGAACCTTCTAGACTAGATCTTTCTCCGTTGTAACGTCAGATGGCGGGTTTTTCCCCATCTATTAAAATAAAAGTTGTGTACATGTTACATACGAAATCTAATTAGTTAGATATTGATGGACATTTTTACGGGTTATGATCATGTCCTAATTTTGTTTTGCTGCTCTGTAAAAAAGAAAAGCATACTATGCTTTCATGTCTCCTAACCTCGATCGAAGATTGTGACTTGTGAGTGCACTAGGTTCGGTGATTCTTCGAACTCTATGCTTATATGTCAATGTACATTGTTCAATGTTTATTCATACTATCGAGCGCGTGTTCGACAATAACACAACACCGAAATGAGAAGCTCTAAAGTATTTCCCGCAACTCGTAGACGATATCAAAAAATTGAATAGTGAGTGGCGACTATTGCCTGATATTCACGAACTCAAAGAACACATGGACGACACAGTTGAAGAATTTTGGACAAAAATTTTGAAGTTGAAGAATTAGATTCTTCTTAATTCTTGGGAACCGAACTCTTGTTTGTTAAGATAAAAACCGCGATATGCTTATAGCGATAGCTAAAAGCAAAATAAGATTCGTATTATGGTTTTAGTGTTCACGAGTTATACAGTAACGTCCAATTAAAGTGCAACACTTGAATTTTTGTATATTTCTTTGAAACTATAACCGATTTGGAAAAGCCAAGGACATATTTTTTAGAAAATTTCCTTCCCGTTCGAATGGTAAAGGTTTTATTCCGATCGGATACAAAATGGCCGAATGGCAGAGGTTGGAGTGAAAACGTGCATTTTGGTACTTTATGAAAAGTTCGAGAACTAGTAGTTCCGGAAGGAAATTCATATTTCTTATTATGGCACGAGGGAGAGCATTCTTCGGCATTAAAAAAACACCCCCATTGAACCCCTGTAGGAACACTCTAGGGGAAGCTACACCCCCTTGAAGTGAAAACACTTAATTGGTCATAACTTCCGAACGGCTGGCCAATCTGGTTCAGTTTTTGCGTGATATCATTTTTAACGATAATGCAGATTCTCACATAATTATTATTTTCGGAGACGCTCCCGTGACGGAGATCTCGACATATCGCAAGCGCACCCGAAGCTTCCCTGCCATTTTTCATTAGGAATGCGATGAAATGGAAATTTCATATTTATCCCATGTTGTAGCTGAGATTTCAACGATTAAAACACGTTTTTAAAATCTAAAAATGAGTTTGCTAAGGGGTTAAATATTTCATTTGAAAAACCACCTAAATTTTGCGAGTTACGCTTGAGGTGCTCGGAGGACTACTACCCTACCACTCGCGCCAAGCAATAATTGTCTTTTACACGTGTCGTTGTTACGAGTATGAAAATGTAGCATACCTTCAAACGTATTTGTCCCGGACTATTACATTCTGTTACGTTTTGGTGTTGCCCTCTAGTACGAAAGCGAATTTCGTTCTGGCAACACTGGGCCGCATTGCCGTCTCGCTTACACTCGTGCTGTGCACCAAGGATGCACCGAGCGACGCTCTGGCATCTCGCTCGCATCGTAGTGCTCTCTGCGTTGCACAAACAGGCAGAGGTACGTGAGTAGGCATCGCCCAGTCTCCTCTCTTACCTCACTGCACTACGTCAACAAGGTGGGCCCATTAATAACGCTCAGTGTACATGATTTTAAGAGTATACTACAATTTTTTTTTCAAAATGGTGACTTCGCAGCTTATTCAACAAAACCTCTTGTTCATAATCGTGTTCTGCGGCTGGACGAATTACTTTTTGGAGGTTTGACCTGAAACAAAAATCCAAATAATTTTCAATTCTATATAAGAATAGCTGCAGAAGGTCTAATCAGAACTTTGATTTTAGACGTGCGCCATTTTTACAAAACATGTCATTTTTTAATTTCCCTACGTATTTCTCTAGCTATTCTTACACAGAACTGAAAAATGTTTGTTTTTTTTGTTTCGGGTTAAACTTCCAAGGAGTGATTTGTCTGGCCAGAGAACACTGTTCTAAACAAGAAGGTTTGTTGGGTACGCCACCATTTCGAAAAAAAATTAAACAAAAAATTTTTTATACTCTTAAAATCATAGTGCCTTTCCTTTTTCTTATTTTCGTGTTCCATACTTGAAACGCTTATATTCATTTACTCTATATTTGAAAACGCAGAGCGAACTGACACTCTCAAACTAGAAGAAAGAACTGAAAAAGGCTAGCAGAAGCCGCGGGAATGTTTTCAGTTTGCTTGCAACAATGTATGCCTTCATGGGTTCGCGGCATATGTATTCTTGAAAAGGTTCCCTTCACTATTACTTTTCTACGATTGCTATAGTTCATTCCCGATTTTTATGTGTTTTATTTGACAAATGGAAAACAATGAAGTCTCTAGCAAGGCGCACATGTCATTGCATAAAGTATTTGTTATAAAACTGCATATGCAATGTCTTGAACTACACATATTTTATTTCGCGTGTGGTTTGTTTAGGACTGCATTATTTTTGAACTTCGCCCTTCTATGCGAGTCATGCAATACCGGGTTAAAAAAAATTAAACAAAATAGTATATTACACTACAAGGGCAGAAAACTGAGTTTTCGGCTCAATCGAGCAGTTCCGGGTGCTCAGTTTACTGCACGTGTGGTGTATACTATTTTTCTTTATACCATGGTTGAAAATACATGATCGATGCATCGATTTCAGTGCAGAAAGGATCTTTGCTGTGTAGACCCCTATCGGAGCACAGCAAAAATCCAAGACTTTCTGCACTGAAATCGATGCGTCAATCATGTACTTTCGACCATGGTAAAAAGAAAAAGAAATGAAGAAAAAAAAAAGTCTTCGCATCTCTAGACGCGAACTCGGCACCTTACGATTACGAAGTTGAATCGTTGCCACGCGCCCAATGCGTGTTCTTCGCACATAATAATCCATAGCTGGTGGAACCGTTGAGTGTAGATGGGTATAGAGGTGCGGAGGACGTGGTGGGGGTATGTCAAGCTCATACTATAGTAAAATTGTAGTTCCAATCCCGGCGGGTAGATGGCGCCCCGAAAATCCCAAGCTATCTGGTGGCGCTGCCTATGAGTCGGGATTTGTACTAAAAGAGCCTCTAGCGCGCACGCGCAAATTGTTTGCAAGAAACAAGCACCATTTGTTCCGAGTGACATTAATAACACAAACAACATTCTAAATAGAATTAATGATGGAGAAATTGTAGGATTCATCACGTGTATCAAAGATTATATAATAGAAACGAATTTCAGTGTCATAACTCTTATTGCTTTCTATTGGGAACGTATATTTTCGGATTGTAGATTACATATGCAAGTGCACATAAATAAATATAAAATCATTTTCTTAAATAACTATGTGTTATTTGTTGTAGACCTTACCTTAATTTTTAGGGTAGCTTCTTATTTATTTTTATTAATAATTTAGATAAGAAGAACATACGAATGTATTTAAAGGAAAATCGTGCATATGGTTTATCTGTCAATTATGTGGTAGAGCAAATGACGTAACTACTGAAATACAAGTTCCGAAGAAAATATAAAAAGTACATGATGGTGGTCGATGGGCAAGGCATTGGGTTAGGAGGCTAAAGGTCTGTGGTTCGAGACTCTCCGTCAGAAGTTTTTTTTTCTTCTTCTGGACGTTATGATTTTTTTTTAAATACAAGAGTCCGTATTCACAACTCGCTCTTAAAGTCACTAACAGAGTCGCTTGTAGTTAAAACTCACTAAGAAAAAATTTAAAAGCGCACTATTAGCACTAAAAGCGAGTTCTGAATACGGGCTAAGGTATTAAAGAGGTTGAAGCGCTTCACGCCGGTCAAATCAGTGCTCAATATTTTTTATCGTTTTCACAAAGTTTTATGAATCAATTGATTGCAGTGAAGGGTGATTTGTATTATAACATGTGCCCATAACCCATAAAAACATTCAGAGCGATGAATTTACAATAATATTACCTGACCAATATTACATAATGCATTAAATTTACAAAAACGATTACTAAAATTTAGCACTGATTTGACCGGCGTGAAGTGCTTCAAACTCTTCAAAAGTTGTACGGGCTGCACGCTGAAGGTAAAAAAAATCGAACCAAATATCAATTTTTTTCTAATTTTTTTTATTACTTTATTATAATAAAGGCATCAACAACGATAATCTACGGGCTTCCACATCACCCAAGAGGTGCCGTAGTCGATGCGTTCCCATTATTTAACGTAGCGAGTCCCCAGTAGGCCTATACTACGATCGAAGATAATAACGTCATACAAATGATCCATTTAAATAATTAGCGTATAAGCAAATCACAATAACGTAAAAAAATGGTTCGACTGTAAAATCTAAATAACATGTAGTAAGAAATAAATTTTTCTTGCTCCCTAAGCCGAAAGTACCGTCTTCCCGGCCGCATTTGAGTCCGGGAAGAGCCACTTTTGTGGCCTGCTTGCCTGCATATAAACAAATGCAAACAAGTGAATGTTCAATCATAAACTCTAAGCACCTATGTTTTTACTCAACTCTTCATAACCGTAAATTTGTAATGTCAGTTGAATAATGAAAAACGGGAAGACGGTACTTTCGGCTTAGGGAGCAAGAATAGTATATTGTGCAACTAGGGGGGGAAAAGGGCTAGAAATTGTCCTCCTCCCCTAGTTGCACACTGTGCTTTTTTTGACAAGTGCAGGTAATAGTATATTCAAAATTTTCAAAAATTTTCAAAATTTTTCAAAACTTTTAAAATTTTCAAAATTTTTCAAAATTTTTTGAAGAGCGGGAGGGAATGATTCCCTCCCGCACGCTCGAAATGAGCAACTTTCCATTCACTTTAAATGCATGAAAAAGGGCCTTTTTCATGCACGTGTTAAGAAAAAATAGTATACGACCCATGGCCAAAAACTTGAATGCCCTGGCGTATGTGATATAAAGGCCGAGGCGAAGCCTGTAAAATTTGACAACTGTACATTCAACAACTGTGTATTTACCATCACTATGTGCAATTGCAGTAAGGAAAAAAAATAACGCGCAAAAAAAGGAAAAATAGCCAAATAAAATGTATTATTATATTAATAACAATAATAATAATATTGTCTTTAATAATAATCTTTTTTTTAGTCATTTTATTCTTGCATTTTATTTTGTATGTGTTTTAATGCCCGCCCCGACCAGCAAGAACCTCGGCTTCGCCTCGGAGTGCGCTCCACTTCGCGAGATAACCGGGAAAACATAATCCGTAAAAGTATACCGAATCGAAAAAAATTAACTTACATGAAGTTACCTGACTGTTAAAACAATTGATGTAAGCTAATTTAATATCGTTTTTTCGATCCGGGTACGAATAGTAAATACATATTGCTTTTAATTTATAAACTAACAATAATTTATTAACGAACTTTCGGCAGGGGATCAAGAAAAATAGTATACGACCCATAGCCAAAAAGTTGAATGCCCTGGTGTATGTGATATAAAAGCCTCGTCTTCGCCTCGGCCTTTGTATTGTAGGGAATACGGGAGGAATTTTAAAAGGGAACAACAAGGTTCGATCGACACTCTAATCTCAATTTTATTAATACCTCCTATACAGACTCCGATTCCCTACTAACTTGCCAACGCTCGCTTCTCCTTGTTCGCCCGCGCCGCTGAGCGGGGGAAGGGGATGGGTAGGGCATTTCGGACAATAACGGCCGCGATTGCTCCGTTCCTACAGTATCACATACGCCAGGAAATCCAACTTTCTGGCCTAGGGTCGTAATATACTACTGTTCATCGAAGATGAATACTAAAATTCTTGACTATATCTCTATTTAACTGGACTAATGCTGTGTTGTTTATCTCGATATACCTAGGTATATTATATTGCATGCACGTACTTGGCCAGGTGCATTACTTATTTACAAATCTACACGTATGCATAAGAAAATATACTATACATATATATATTCCCAAACGAAGTGATGATTTTTCCTGCAACGAGTGACCTTTTTTCGAGAAATTTAACTTCAGACAAAGCCGCGAGGAATAGCCACAACATTGTAGAGACTTGGCCGTTAAATTCGTCTTATCTCGAGCGATCTTTCTAGGAACGAACGACAGTTTTTCCAGTTGAATCTAGACGTTCGACTAGCGTGTTTCTCGCGTTTTCTCGAGGAAAGTACTCTTTGTTTTTACCTGGCCAAGTACGTGCATGCAATATAATATACCTAGGTATATCGAGATAAACAACACAGCATTAGTCCAGTTAAGGACGTTGTTCGGTAAAATGAAAGATCCAACAGAGGATTGAAACTTTCACCAAATATTCTTCGAATTATTAAAAAAATGTTTCTCCTCAGGCAAAAATCGTTTTGCCGTCCGGAAATGGTAAAAAATGTCATTGAAAGTGATGATTTTAATACGCAAAGCATAGACGCATGTCCTATATTAATTTTTTGACATCGATGGAGGTCTAACACATGCATGAAACTTTGCTAACAGTTAAAAGACTCTAAAAGACATATTCTCAAAAAAATGAAATTTTTTGACCGTCTCGATCCATGTTTATTTTGACGAAAACTGTAAAATTTTCGGCAGTATGAGGTGTGTGGTGGGGGGAACGCTCGCGACGTGGCAACAGCGTAGCTGGTTCAGCGGAGGGGACAGCGCGTTACTAGTGCATATACATATGTCTGTTTGGCCGCTGAGCGTAATGGGGCAGTCCGATGTTGCCAGATCGTTTACCGTATCAGTGTGTGCTTGTCGGTGCACACCATTTGTGCGTGTGCGTAGACCAATCCGAAACAAAAGTTTGTACTGTTCGTCGTACTACGCGCAATGGCATTCATGCTAGCGGTACGGTATAACTTTTTCGTGAGATTATCACCGAACAACGTCCTTAAATAGAAATATAGTCGAGAATTTTAGTATTTATCTTCGATGAACAAAATTTATTTCTTACTACAGAGCGCATGTTATTTAGATTTTACAGTCGAACCATTTTTTTACGTTATTGTAATTTGCTTATACGCTAATTATTTAAATGGATCATTTGTCTGATGTTGTTATCGTCGATCGTAGTATAGGCCTACTGGGGACCCGCTACGTTAAATAATGGGAACGCATCGACTACGGCACCTCTTGGGTGATGTGGAAGCCCGTAGATTATCGTGGTTGATGCCTTTATTATAATAAATTAATAAATAAAATAAAAATAAAAATTTATATTTCGTTCGATTTTTTTTACCTTCAGCGTGCAGCCCGTACAACATTTGAGGAGGCTGGAGCGCTCACGCCGGTCAAATCAGAGTTAAATTTTAGTAATCGTTTTTGTAAATTTAATGTATTATGTAATATTGGTCAGATAATATTGTATATTCATCGCTCTGAATTTTTCTATCTGAATTTTTTCACTGCAATTAATTAATTCATAAAACTTCGTAAAAACGATAAAAAATATTGAGCACTGATTTGATCGGCGCGAAGCGCTTCAACCTCCTTAATACGTTGTATTTAAAAAAAAATCATAACGTCCAGAAGAAGAAAAAAAAAACTTCCGACGGAGAGTCTCGAACCACAGACCTCTGGCTTCCTAACCTAATGGCTTGCCTATGGACCAACATCATATATTTTATATACTTACTTCGGAACTGACTGATAAACCATATCCACGATTTTCCTTTAAACACATAATCATCTTACCTAAATTATTAATAAAAAAAAACGAGAAGCTACCCTAAAAATTAAGGTAAGGTCTACAACAAATAACACATAGTTATTTAAGAAAATGATTTTATATTTATTTATGTGCACTTGCCATATGTAATCTACAATCCGAAAATATACATTCCCAATAGAAAGCAATGAGAGTTATGACACTGAAATTCGTTTCTATTATATAATCGTTGATACACGTGATAAATCCTACAATTTCTCCATCATTAATTCTATTTAGAATGTTGTTTGTGTTATTAATGTCACTCGGAACAAATGGTGCTTGTTTCTTGCAAACAATTTGCGCGTGCGCGCTAGAGGCTCTTTTAGTACAAATCCCGACTCATAGGCAGCGCCACCAGATAGCTTGGGATTTTCGGGGCGCCATCTACCCGCCGGGATTGGAACTACAATTTTACTATAGTATGTGCTTGACATACCCCCACCACGTCCTCCGCACCTCTATACCCATCTACACTCAACGGTGGAACTGAGCAGCCTCACTTGTTGCGATACGGACTCTCATGAAGACGTAAGAGAAAAATTGACAGCAATGGAACAAAATCTCGTTTCATTCGCTTAACGCTTAACGCTTTTACATTTCTAACATAGATACATTTCTCCATTTCAATTTTTATTTTAATGTGCCGTGGTCGCAGCGTGGTCTGATTAAAAAAAAAATTTTGATAATACTCGCACGTATGTCAGGCTGTTTCACTTTTTGATAGTTTCAATATTATTCAGCCGAATAGAAAAGTAGTAAAAAATGTCCCAAAAAATTGCACTTATTAATATCGGGTAAAAAAAAATGAAAAGCGTAAAAAATCCACACAATTATTTTATACATATGTATGGTGAGATGAGACAAATAGTGTATCTGCTTAGAAATTGTTAGTTTCATACATTTTTGAGTAGCCTGATTCAATTTAGTAAATTTTTGTTATTCAAGCCTACGGAAAGATAATTGTATTTTTAATATCTCGAATTATCAGTATGTTCTGATGTAAAAAATAATTCAGAATTAAAATTATACCTCGACTTAATTTTCTGATAATTCGATGTATTAAAAAAGTTATCTTTACATAGCCCTGAATGGTAAAAATGAAATGAAAAAAAATCACTAACCAGATACATTATTCGTTTCATCTCACTATAGGAAATAATTGGTTCATTTTTATATGCTCATCATTATTTTTATGCCCGAGATTTATAAGTGCATTTTTGTTTTTGGTAATTTTCCGTAATGCCTTCTTTATCCGTCTAAATATTATTTATGCTATTAAAACATGAAACAGCGTAACATAGGTGTTTGTCACGGGTAGGCTCTCGGAAAGAAGAAACGTTCGCTGATTCATGTACCAATTTATTGGATGTATACGATGTAATATAATACAATATTTGTGGATTAATATTATCATGTATTTCATGAAACTTCAATTAATTAGGTGAACCAAGAAGCATAGTTGATAATTAAAGAAAAAAAGTGGTAAGACGTGAGTTTCGAACCCGAGACTCTCGGACGTTAACTCAGCAGCAAGCATGTGTGCTATCGAGTCATTGTGGTATATTATTTAGCAAACTTATATTTGTGTAGTTACCCACGTTCGAGGGTGTGTTTAAAGTTTTATTTGCTTACTCTATTATTTCCAGAGCTTCGTATGGATATTAAAGGAATTAACATTGGCAAAATTTATTACCTCATTACTACGGTTTATGTAATATGCAGTAAGAAAGGGTGAATTCAAGTCTCCCTATTTGAGTGTTCACCCGGTTTAAAATCGTGGATCTCGAGGAACACACGAATTCATTCGACCAATCAAAAACGTGGAACTAATTCGAGAGTCTCGTTCAGGTGGCGCGTCGACGCACCAAAACACAGCTCCAGATTATCACACGTAGTATTACTATATATACACGACCAATCAAAAACGTGTTACTGCTTCGAGGGCCCTCCGCTAAGGTGGCGCGCCGAAACCAGAGAAAATTTGCGACCACCAAAAACAGGCTTATTGGCAATCTCCCTTCTCATCTCTGCTCAATTGCTTTGCTCTGGCACATCTCATTGGAGGAGTCTGCTAAGGGCAGACTGTAAATGGGCTATAGTGAAACATAGATTAGTGATATAACCTACCGGTAAGATGGCGCAGCGGTAGCGTGCGCATGCGCAGAAATGCGCAGTCGCCATCTTGAAAAAAATAAGTTTGTTGTATAAACAAGTCCCTGTGCGTCACTGTCTTCCGATTCGGCGACGGCTTCGCATCTACTAATTTACGCTGGCGAATTTTGAAGTGTGTTCAGTGCAATTACAGTGCAGAGGTTTTTCTTTGAGTGTGATTATGTTCAACATCCAGACTATTTACTTGGTGGAACTTTTGTGGACGACGATTTACAAGAATTACGACAACGAGACGAAGGCTACGCCACTCATCTTTCCAGGCTAATCTTATTTCATACTTTCTTACTTTTCTATTCTTATTTGTCTACTCTGTTTTCTTTTCTCTAATTCCTCTTCTATTTCCATATGTTAGACCTTCATAATGTCTCCTTTGAAGAAAGACATTTCCTCTTTTAGATGTGTTCCTGGTTGTACATCGGTGTGCCTACAAGTAGGATCACATTGCTTCGCAAAAGACTTGGAGCTATCAAAGGCCTGGGTAGAAGCAATGTGCAACCCCATGCTGAGGCACATCGATTCATAGCTTTTAAATAAAAATTATCATTTGTGTAAACTACATTTTTCCTTGAAAGTCTATGTACCTCATACTGCGAAGGCAATACTAAGGAAAAATGTAGTACCATCACTGCGTCTGCTAATGATTTTTATGCAAGTGTTACTATAAGTGCGGCTGTAGTAATAGATCTTATTTTTATTCAATAAACAACTTTTTATACCATAAATAACTATGCATTTATTTTATTTCAGGTACTTGCAATTATGGTAAAATGAGACCAATCGTTTGACCATATTAATTGTGCATATGTTCTTTTGCACCATATATTAACGTTTTAGGATGTTTCACGAGGGTCATACTTGTTTTTCATAATTGCAGGTGCTTTTAAAAATACCTTATAAAACTTTCAGGGCAATGCGTATAGAACGGTGAATATAAATACACGTGTATATCTATATATACACGTGTATACCTATAGATACGTGTATACCTATATATATCCCAGTATACCTATATATACCCCTGTATACCTATATATATCGCGTTAGTGATATAACCTACCGATAAGGTGGCGTTGCTGCTCGTGCTAACAGTCGAAAGCACGGGAGTGCCGTGTCTCCAGTAAGTGGTTTGTGGCTAAGGGTTAGGAAGGAAGGAAGGTTGCTGTTGTTTGTTATTGCTTTTCTAAAGCTTGCTTTAATCCATCGCCTCTACTTGCTTGCTGGTTGCTTACTTGCTTACTCGCTTACTTGTTTACTTGCTTGCTTGCTTACTTGCTCACTTGCTCACTTGCTTACTTGCTTGCCGCTTGCCTGCCTACTTTCTTGCTTGCTTGCTTGCTTGCCTGCTTGCTTGCTCGCTCCAATGGAACTGCTCCAATCCTACTCCAACCGCTCCCTCCTCCATTGGCTCCCTTGCCTGAAGCTTCCTCCCAAGAGGGGTCTGTGAGCCTCCGACACTGGTCGCTTGGAGCGCCTCGGTGATCCGTCGCCGTGGCATTCCTTACTGTGTTTCAGATCGTCGCGGGATATTCACGCCAGACGCCCTATTGCAACATATATATAAAACTTAAAAACCTGTGGCCGCTTGTAAAGGCTAAACGCCCGTCTGGTGCCATCTATGTAAAGAAGAAGAAGAAGAAGTTTGTTATTGCTGATCTTGTCAGCAAAGTTTTAACCTAAAATATCCATCATGGATTTACTTTATACCGTTAATAGAAGAACTCTTTCAAAAGCTCTAGCTAATCAAGAAAGGTTTGTCTCCATTCCTGTAATGAATAGTTATTATACTGAAGTATATATGTAATTTGATTATTATTTGTTACAATGAAATAATGTATTCCTATGGTCGGTATCTCTCTAGTCTCTACGATGTACGGTCCTTATGTACATTGTCCAGTCGAAATATTGCGGCTTTTACCTGTACTACCGAACTGGATGACAGCAGTGGAAAGACTTGGGGCTCTCATGTATATGTTTGTGATCTGAATATGCCATGGCATACACATAAGTATGTATAATGTATTATCCATTGTACCACTCTATGAAGGAAACAGTAGTAGTCAGCCTTACCAGATTTGTGTCTGACAGATGTTTGATACACAGGGGGCATAAAAGATATGTTGGGGCCAGTTGAAAGTTCTGAAGGTGGTTGATACACTTTATTTCAGACATAGAATATATGAGGGCTGGTCCCATTTACCAATCTTCCTGGTAACCTCCTAGAAGTTTTTTAAATTGGTTTATACTATTTTTTTATTAGGGTATTATCCAATAAGTACAACATCACTGCCTTAGAATGGGATCTACCTGGTGACAAATTGGTTATTGCGGATTCAGCTGGAAGTGTACAATTGTGGATATTTAAAGACCATGTTCTTAATGATTGGGTGCAAATTGGTTCTACCTGTTTTTCTGGAGAACATATTCTAGGAGCTGCTTGGTTTCACAATGGCAAAAAGGTATAGCCTTGTTCAATTTACAGTGGTTATTGAAGCTTTTTCATGTTATACTACTACCTTGTTATAAGCGAATATTGGGGTAATTAGAAGAATAGGGTTTTGAATAATTTATTACTACAGCATTCCCTCACTATTGATCAGCGAGCTTGGGAATCAAATGTGTATAGGTGTTATCCCTGAGCTATTCCTTGTTATAAATGATTTACAGCAAACACATGATTTTAAGTACGCGCGTGTTCGCTTATAACGAGATGTCCACACCTAAGTTAGGTGCATTTAACGCACACAGTGGGAAATGCTATAAAGCTCAGTTAAGTGGAATGGTGAAATTCACTTAACAGCTCGCTTATAACAAGGTAATTTTGTATAACTAATTCAATCCTTTATATCTTTAGACAGGGCTGGTAACAGAAAAGAAAGATAGCATACACTATAACGAGAAATTCAATCATCTTCTGTTTGCACCATCTGTGAGGCAATTTGGTGGACGAGCAGCAGAAGGAGTTTTGGTGGTATCAACTACAGGAATGGTTGGGGCTGTCATGATAACAAGGGATTTCCAAAATCCTGTTTGCTTTGCTACAGAAAGTTTAGGAAGTACTAGACATCGAATTACTGCAGTTGATTTGTGCTATGGAAAAAGTATATTGATTTTTTCATTTCATGAGAAATTACTTAACATATTTTTTTAGTAAGAAATTATTTTTCTAGATGGACATTTTCTTGTAGCCGTCAGTAGTGGAAGTATTTGTCTTCCCATAAGATGTTATCGAGTTTTAGTCCGCAAGAATGATGAGAAATGTAGTATAACTTCGCAAGCATTGCCTAGCTTTTTTCTACAAGATGGAGCACCAAAAGATGGCAGCTGTAACTTCATAGAATTTAATACACAGAACTGTCAAACCATCCTCATTTCAAATAACTGAAATTAATTTATAATGTCCACAGGCACTAACGTGATGCATTTGAAGTTCGTAGTTCGTGAAGACGCGGATTCTCTCGTTGTGGCAGCAAATAGTGAAAGTGGTGGATTTGTCGAAGTTTGGGAACTACGAGAAAAATCCCAACCAGTGCACAAACTCTTTCAACCAAAGACTTTAGAACCATTTAAGACTGTCGTGAGTATTCATAGTTACCTGCATATGTGCAAAAGTAAAATTAGTTGAAAATATAACTAACAATTTGAAAAACTAGGTATGGCAACATCAATCTCAGTATCGCTGTCAATGTCCAATCACTGCCATAGCTACAACAAAGTTGTCAATCGTAACGACAGTACCACCACCCAGTTACGTAGTGGTAGCATTGGCAGATTCTTCTATTCATTATTTAAATCGCGATTGTTTAAAAGAAGTAGCATATTCTTCATTAAACATGCCATGGCGACAGGATGAGCCAAACAATAAATATTTTAAAAATTCCGTTACCATTTCACACATTGATATATCATGGCTCGGTTGTGTACTGTTGGCCTGTGATACACATAGTACGCTATATACCTATAAATTATTACCAGAAGGAGGTGAGTATTTCAAATAAATGTTTGCTCTCATGCAATACTCTATGATGATAAAATACTACATGGCTTAAAAAAAAAAGCCATATTCGCTCTAGGCTCATCGATGACCTTGAGCTATGCGTGCACATTACTAGAATATTGTCTGGTTACTGGACTCGATTGGTTGGATTTACTGCTGTGTTTGCGATCTTCCATGATTGAGACGCTTTGTGAAAGATTAGATGCATCTTATAATAGACAAACACTACCAGTTCAACAATTTCTTTATATACAGTTTCTTTGCATTAAGACTTCTCTCTATAGGTACGTAGAGTTAGATTATTACATTACTACGCAATATATGTTTTTAAAAGTTAAAAGATATTGGCATATCATAGAATGTTGGTAACGGGACAAAATAAGGCTGCAGATCTTTCATCACTTCTTATGGTACATTCTGTAGCGACAGCATTTAAGTCACTACTTAGGCCTTCTGATTTAATCTCTCACGACAAAGGACCTGCAGAGAGCTTAACCGCTGTTATTACGGATGCCATTACGGTGTCGGACATTGATAAGGTAAGAAATTGTGTATTTTAGGTCTATAACTAATAATATGAACTAATTTTTAAATCTAATTTATTAATAGGTATTATTGCACCTTGATGGAAAAGAGTTCACTGTGGAGCCCAGTACTCTTCAATCCTTGCAGCAACTGATTCAGTGGGTAGCAGACTTGGCATTGAATTTATTAGCGCGGTTACCTGAACAACGATTGCAAATGAAGTCCGGTGGTGTAAATATTCTTTTAGTTTGAATCTCTATTAAAAATATTACTTAAATATCTATAAAGTAAGTTGATAAAATCAATTTTGTAGTACGAATTGCTGAAAGATCACAAGGCCCTGAACACAGTTCGCGAGTTGCTGGTAATTATTCGTATCTGGGGACTACTTCGTTCTTCTTGTTTACCAGTATTCGTAAGAAGTGCCGACAATCTCGATGTATTGGCTCTGCTATTCCGATTGTTATCAAAGCATGTTCAAGCCAATGGGGAAATACAGCAGCAAGTAGATGATGGTCTAGTCGGTGAGTTTTTACCTACATATTTTAGTTTATATATCGTTTAGTGATATGTTACATGAACAGATTATCAGACTTTTGTATCGCACTACCATAAAAAAGGATTTAAAATATTTGTCACGATTTCCAACATGTTATCAAGTTTAGTAGTTCCTCACACTGTGAAATTATTAGTTACGCCACTGTTAACCGGTAGGAAATGTGATAAAGAAACCACTTCCTGAAAGAATTATTCAACTTCTGAGTTTCCTAAGAAGTTTTTAGTGCTATTTGTAGTTCTAAACACGTAGCAAAATGAATCGTTTGTGTGCTCTTATTTAAATGTATCATAGGATAGTGTTATTTGCCTTAATCGCCTCTTTTACTATTTGCTTTTTTGATTGTGGCTTTATTATAAAAAGTTTGTTATAAAGAAGTTATCCCTTAAGCATTTCAAATCATCGCGTGAATAAAATTTATAAAAATGAATAATAAACTTCCAGTGAAGAACTATAAAGATTCTGTTAAAAAGAAAAATTGGGATCAGACAATTATTAAACAAAATGTGGAAATTACGATTGAAAATGAAACTCTACCCCTAATTTCAAGGCCTTTTCAATTTATTCTCTTTCCTGTAGCGGCGTGTATCATTTTTCTCAGCTACTGGATCATTTTATGTCCTCTGTTATGGTCATCACTATATAAAGCATTATATTCTACAAATTGGCAATCATTCTCGCCGTATTTATTTTGGTTTATGACTCTTCTTGTTTGGATTATAATAATGACAGTACTAATTACTTTTTGGAGATGTCTGAAGCATAAATATAAAACGACTTCGACCAAAAGAGTAGGAGGAAAAAACGCATACTCTCAAGGTCCATCTTTTTCCACAAATCTTGAAGCAATTCAACCCAAATCATTTCCCATGAAGAACGTAGGAAGAAACGAATCTGAGATAACCTTAAAACTGAGTTGCGGGAACTTAAAGCCAGAGCATAAAACTTCAATAGAACCAATACAAAGGTCTAAGGATATTAATGATTCCTTTAGGGAAAAACGTAAACAACTATCGCCATTAATTATTCATCAAGTACAGGACAATGTTGAAACCGCAAAAACTACAGATATAGCGATAATAAAAAATGGCATAAATTGCCATGAGGATTTAAAAAATGCCAAAACAGTTGACGCTAACAAAGGCTCCACTATAGATTATTTGCATTTGGTGAGAGTGGATACACGTTTAACTCCAATGCCTCCTGAAGAAATTTACAAACTTGCTGATTCTCCAAGGGGTCATAAGTCTCCAATGACTCCTAGAGAAATATTCTTCATGGAGCTCATGCGTGAAGCTGAAAAAACTGAGGTATTCAAAAGAGAATCGCAAAATGACGAAAAACAAGTACATAAATTTGAATTAAACTTAAGAGAAATGCCACCAATGAGTTCATCAGAAACAAAAGATTCCGGAATTAAATTGGAAGTGCATTCTGCGCAAGTAAAGAACGACGATACTAAATTAAATAAAAAGAAATTGGAATCACATTACTTTATTGCGGACGTAGAAAGCCCTGTAAATACGATGACGGAAGTTAGCCTTAATATTAAGACACCAGAATCGGAAAATACAGATTGTGGGATAAATATGTGCGAGTGGGCGTTTGCAAAATGCGAAAAGAAACCCGCTATTATTCTCGGTAGCGTCTCCAGAGAAGCAACAAACTTTATATAAAGGACTCAAGTTCTGTTTAAAAATCTTAAATATTTAATTAAATTTAAATTATAATCAAATATTACTTAGGGAATAATCTATATTTTTAATGAGTTACAAAATATAGCTTTTCGTAAGTTTCATTATTGCTATTTATAACTTAATTGTATCGTAGGTAGTAATCAACTCTATTGTTTCAGATGATTGTTGTCTTCTACCGAATCAAATAATGATACCACAACTGCATCAAGCTAACAGTATAATTTGCATCAGTTCACCGGTTTTTTTTTACCAAAGTCTTCCATTGCAGTTAGAATATGGAATTGAACCTGAGCAATTGATGTATGTACCCGAATTAAATCCAGTAGAAGGTTGTATGCATTCAGGACAAATAATCGACACAATTCGGCACTTATATTTGGGCAAGCAACCACTCCTAGTAAAACAGTGTACAAGGTTGGTTTAAATAATCGTTTAAATGTACTACTTCTATATTAGGTTTATTATAAACAATATAAACCTTACAGATGCGGAGGTAAGGCGCAGCTGCAAAATATACCTAGAACAGCAGCGATTAGGGCGTGGGATCAAAGATGGACACGTGCTTGTAGGTGCGGTGGAATCTGGAGAATTCATAAATCTTCGTAGTAGAAGACACAAAGCACTTTGAATGTTGTAAAATAAAATTCTTTCTTCCAATAATGACAATGTTCAATTTATTTTTGCAGAATTAATTAACATTTTGCAGTGAAAAATGTCTGTTACAATTTGAGAATATTAAATGAGTTACATGTTTGTCGTATTTGCCGGCTGTTTGTTAAAAAAAACTGTAGTAATTCCGTAGTAAATACGAGGTTTTTTTCGGCTTATGATCACTCGGTGAATTTTTCCGATAAAATATGTGGTTGCATTTCGGTACTTTTTCTCAGAAAAACTAGAAATTTCCAATAGAGTACGGGACATTGCAGGTGAACTCGACGGATCGACGCATCTCTCGGGATTCAGTTCTAAATTTTGAATATAATTATCTCTTGGGATCCAAGAGATCAGTTCGATTTTTGGTCTTGAAGGGTGTGTTTCGAGTCTGTATCGTAAAGTCAATTAGTTAGATTCAATCATAGTAGATTGATTTAGATTAAATCATACTATAATTAAAGTAAATAAAGTTAGTTATACTGCTCTCCAATAGCACCTGCATTTTTATTTCCAAAGCCTTTATACAGTTTGAAAATCTATAACATCATCGTACCAGAAATCAACTTCAATACAGATTATTGAACACCGTTGGAGTACTCATCAGAGCTTTATTGGCTAACGAACCATTGAACTGTACTCATGGAACGCGTACACAGTAGTAAAAGCACGAACCGAAAGAGATGGCCTATACAGGGTGTTCAAAAAATGGTGGTACAACCGAGAAGCAGGTGATACCTTTGTAGAAAATAAGATTTTTCAGAATAGTTTTTGTTAAATACGTTTAGCCTTTCTGCTGGCTCGTTCGCGTTTTCCGCTAGAGGGAAGGGTGTCAGGATCTGAAACGGGCCTTAAATGAACACGCGTGCTGGGGTTCACGTTTCTTTATTAAAGCTTTACGCGCTTTTGATCGTTCCTTGCCGTTCTCGCACATACACTCACGCTTTCTTGCGCAATCGGGTGGTTCGCGGAGCGACTCCACCGATTCCTCTCTCTCTCGCAGTCGCACTCGCGCACGTGATATCGGGCTCGCACTCGGACTCTCGTCTCGCACGTCTACTCGCGCTCGCGTTCACACACGGACTCCCCACAGGGCCGACTACGTATGTCCATTCGCCCTTGTCATTCGCTCATACTCTCTCACGCATTCACATTCACACATGCAGATTCTTTATGTCTAACATTTTTTTTTTTAATTAAAGCGTCATTTTCGAAATAATTGCAGGCAAAGTTCGTTGCGCGCGCAGCCCATCTAGTTATTTTTCAACGTACGGACTATATCAGTTCTTCTGTAGTCGCAAGCCCCCACTTTGTTTCTGAGTTTGTGTTTATACTTTGTGTTATTCATTTACGTTTTGCAAGAACTTCAAGTATAAACGCTTCGTTAAACAGGCTGGCCAAAAATGATCTTTGCAGCAATGTTTATTACATTTCCTGTCGCTATTTTTACCAAATTTCACAGTCGTAACAAAATTTTCATTGAAGAACTACAATACCTTCAACACAATGGTCGAATATTCAAATAACGAGTATGTTGATATGATCATGGCACTAGGAGCATGCAACGGTAATGCCTCTGCTGCTGCCAATTTATATCAAACGCGATTTCTTACTCGCCGACGTCCCGATAGACGTGTAATTGCACGAGCTGAGCGAAACCTTCGGGAATATGGGAATTTTAAATCCGTTGGTCAAGATAAGGGATGTCCACGGATTCAGAGAACTCCTCGCGTAGAAGAAGCAATTCTATAACATTTTCACAACCAGCCGGAAACTAGCACTCGAAAAGCTGGTGTACAATTTAGAATATGTCACTCACAAATTTGGAACGTATTAAAAAACGACCATCAACATCCTTATCATGTTCAGCGTGTTCAAGCTCTAGTTGCAGCAGATTTTCAACCAAGAAGTGATTTCTGCAATTGGCTTCTGCAAGCAAGTGCAAGGAATGATGAGTTCTTAATCCATATTTTGTGGACAGATGAAGCTCAATTTACGCGCGATGGCATAATGAATACGCGTAATACTCATATTTGGTCGAGAGTAAATCCTCATGCAATACGTGAAACGCATTTTCAAACTCGGTGGAGCATCAATGTTTGGGCTGGTATAATTGGTAATGTACTAAATGGTACATACTTTCTGCCAGCCCGTTTAACAGGGCGTTCGTACTTGCAGTTCTTGCAAAACAATGTACAACATTTGTTGGAAGACGTGCCACTGCACGCGCGTGCACAAATGTGGTTCCAACATGATGGTGCTCCGGCACATTTTGAACGTGCTGTGCGTGCTTATTTAAATACTAAGTATGGCCAACAATGGATCGGGCGTGGAGGACCGGTGACTTGGCCAGTTAGATCACCCGATTTAACACCACTGGACTTTTTTCTATGGGGCTATGTGAAAAGTGTTGTATATGCAACAGACAATACCAGCGAAGCCGAATTGAGTGACAAAATTGTTATGGCCTTCGATCAAGTTAAGAGAGAGACAATGCTACCGTTTGTGGCCGAGTCTATGTTGAAACGTGCACGAATGTGTTTACAAATGCATGGAGGACAATTTCAACATCTTTTATAATTACGGTAAAACTCACAATAAAATAAATTTTCATAATCTTTAGTTGTGCATTTTTTTCTTAACTTCATTTCAATTACACGAAAACGGATAACACAAAGTATAAATACAAACTCAGAAACAAAGTGGGGGCCACTGAACTATACTCAACATGGAACGAGTGCACAGTAGTAACAGCGCGAACCGAGAGAGATAGCATTCCCTGCTTAAAAAATACGATAGAAAACGATTAAAAAAATCCTATCTAATCCAATCGTGTTTTTGGTTCGTAAAATTTAGATTCTTTATCTAATATTTCCTATACAATTTCTATCGTTTTATATAAAAAGAAGCAGATCAATTGTTTATCGTTTTTAATAGATTTCTATCTTGAATTGTTACCGTACACCGACAGGCAATATACGTTTTTTAAAAGAACAAATCATATTTAAACACCTTAAATTATAGTCAATCTGTTTATTTAACAACTTATAGCAATTATTTCTAGTCATAAAAGTTCAGTAAGATTAATTAAGTAAGGAACAAAATTATATGAGTTGTATGTAAACCGGAAGTATTAATCCATCTCATCGAAATCTGAGTGCACCACAGATTCTTGGGGAACTTCGCTTGCAGTGATATGTGGTGAGTCTTGTGGAACGCTACCCAACGAGGAATTGGGGGAAATTTCTGCCACATTTTCACCCTGCACAGGTTCTGCCATCGTTTCTTGATCATATATTTCGTCCGGATGAGTCACTGAAAGATGACATATATGTAGTCATCATGAAGTGTACCGTCACATCTATGATAGTGGAAAATTTAATAATAGCACCTTGGTACGTGTATATAATACTACAACTGCCTCTTACCATTAATAACAGCTTCTAAAGTCGTTCCAGAGTCTTTAACTCGATTCAATTCGTATATTTTTTGGCTCACGTGCTTCCCTACTTGACTAGCTTCGAGATCAATGGCTACCGAGTTGTACTTCTTCGCCGTTCGCAACCAATAGCACAGAATATCTGAGATTAAATGCATGTAATTAGATAAAAGTGATAATACTACGAATCGGTTCACAAAACGAAATATGATCTGCGCATTTCAGCGTTTGAAAAGCTAGTCTTATTCTTAATTATTCTGAAGATCGAAAATTTAACATTTTTCGATCCACAGGTTGCAGTCCACTCAGGTAATGTTATAGAGAAAATATTTAATGTAAATGAAAATTCATCCAAAATTCACAAAAAAAAAAAAAAAAAACACTTACAAACCAAAGTACCTACATCAAATTAAATTTGAATCCTCATTTAGAAATGTAATGATCAGTGTATGATACAGTGGCGTTTTATTAGTAAGTTTGCCTAACTTATGTCGCACAAAAATACCTAAAATACTCACTATCTTTGGTATGTCACGTTTCTTTGGAACTGTCTCCATAGCATTTGAATATGTCACGATGTCCACATCTCTTTCATGGGAGTTTCTGCAACTCTGTTTAAACAGAAAACACTCCAGTTGCATATATTCATATTTTCATTTATATTATACTAAAACAATTCATTTGCTTTTTTTACTTTTTTTGACGGCTCATCTGTCTTTAAAATTTTGAGTCCAGATTTTGATGGTGCTACTTTTGTTTGTTTGTTCTTGTAGTTGCCTCCAATGTCTTTGGTTGCCTAGATTATTAGAAAAGAGCAGTATGTAAATAGTTTTTTTTTGGTACACAAATCTGATTACCTTTGCAGTCAATTTTTTTGTAGCTGCATCACGCAATTTCTGAGTCAACAAAGTTTTCGCAATCTTAGCAGCTTGTCTATCATCATTTTTCTTAAATACAAAAAGTAAAGAATATCACACGGATCAGTATTGTTTGGCACACTATGATTTCAGAAGATTAATTGTGTCTGAATACACAATTCGTCTCAAGCAGTGACATTAATTACCCTTTCCGTTATCTTATCCGGGGTGTCACTCTCAGAAGCTGAGAAATATCTAGCAAGAGGTCTTGCTCGTGATCTTGTAGTATCAATTTTCTTTTCAAGTTCTGATTCAGTCACTAAAAAAATATTATTATGTTACTGAAACTAGGAGGCAGTGCAACAGGCAGTTCGTCGGATGAGACGATCGGATCCACTGCTTGCCCAGCGAACCACCTGCTAGTTTCAGCTTATTTATTTATTATTTATTTATTACTGATTGATAAAAAGTTAGGATGCTTCAATGAAATTAAATTAAATCTTAGCTGTAAATGTATAACAAATATGAGTGACTGTATACTTACACCCAACAAAAAGAATAATACCCTCATAATATGCATTGTTCCATGAAATTTTTTACTTCTTTTTGAAGTTAATATTGTCCAGACCGATATTTTTTATTTTATCGACCGAAACGATTTCCATCTCGCCAGTTGCATATTTCACGTATGCGGAATTCGGCGTAGACATGTTTGTCGATGATACTTTTTCTGCGATTTTTTAATACACCCGCACTCCGATGAAATATGTAAATGTTCTGCCGATATTTACTCACCATCTGTTCACTCGAAAAAAAATTGCAACCTTTTTAGTATGTATAACCAAACACCACATGCCCGTGCCTACAAAATACACGCAGGAATTACGCGGGAACCCAACGGCACGCGCGTGTTGCGTGGATAGCGTCCCTTAAGGCTGCTGTCTGGCTGGTTTAGCTATATATATTCCGTGACGTCACAAGCGAGGAAACTTATTTTCCGTTATTCTCCTTCATTTCTAAATGATTTAGCAAAATCTTTGATGAGCCCGCTTCGTTATGCGATACGGCTGGCGGCTCTTCTCAATTTAGGTGCGAAAAATGTCTCAATTATGAGAAAAATGTACGTAAAGAAATCGTGCATTTCTGACCTGTCAAAACATCATGGGCGCCGCCATTACGGCCGTTCACTAAATCCCATTTTTCTGCGAATTAGGACACTCATCACACTTAAATCGAGAAGAGCCGCCTTGCTATGAACGATACAAAGCCGGCTGATCTAAATATTTTGTCAATAACTGTTTAACAAACGCAAAAAACGGCAAATTAGATTCGGCCCGTATTTTACTATCTTGAGAATCCAATAGATGGCGCTAGCTGTTCCTCGCCGTAGATCTCAGTAACGTGAGCGATTTGCGAGGCCCGTAGCATAGTACCGTTGTGTCAAAACTACACACACATATATTATATGCGTGTTCAGAACTACCACACATACAGTATATGTGTATAGCCAAGTTTGCTGGCGAAGAGCTAGGCCAGCCTAGACGCTTGGCTCGGCTCGCTATATATATATATATATATATATATATATATATTCTTTACGCCACTATGCTTGTTAGCCGTCCACGAGGTAGCTATTTAAAAAATAATAGTACAGACTTTACAGTTTGCAGAGAATATTGGTATCAAGCTTAAAAAGTTGTATTTATTTGTTATCAACATTTTAATTGTTTAAACGAAGAACCTTGGTTGATAAGATTATATTTTATGCTTTTGAATGTAAGAACATTTAACGCCTAATACGAGATTCGTATCATTAGTTAGTCGTTTAGACAATTAAATTGTGAATAACAAATTAAATATAACTTTTTCAGCTTAGTGCCAAAACTTTCTACAATCTGTACGCATTATATTATTATTTTTTTAATAATTAGCATAGACTGTCGCCAAGACTAATATTGCAAACGTAACGGAATATTAGAATATTTCTTACAAGGAGAGTCTCCAACAATCGGATTTTTGTCATCCTTTTTATTCATGGTATGTGAAGTTGAGAATTCGAATGGTAATTTCCCAAAGCAGTTCTATGTCATATTCAAAAATTCTCAAGAAAGTCGACTTTGAAGTTTTGTGAATCCGTATGTGCCTCAAATGTGTCACAGTATTCAAGCAGGCCGTTTAACGCACCCGGTAACGCTCGAGCCTAGCGATCGCGGGGTCGCTGGTTCGAGTCTCACTTGTAGCATTTTTTTCCACCCAATTCGCATAATTACGTCATTTAAATATAAAAATCACCAGATCTATAGCAATTCACAGATATATAATTGTAATCTTCAATGAAAATTTCACGTTTTATTTTTAACTATCTCGAGCTTCAAAAATTGCACTGTTGAATGTAAATATCAATGTTTAGCTACCAGTAATTATAACAAACAAGATTTTTAGAGCGGAAATGAAAAATGATGGAATTCTCTTTACTATAAAAGCAATATGATAAGAAAAGTAATGGGGTCGAAGTACTGAACGCGCACAATATAATAAAAAAAAAAATGTCTTGAAAATTTTGTGGTGTGTCTGGCACCCTTTGCGAAGGAACCCCCAAATACTGCAGCCATGACGCCCCTGTCAGAGCTTCGTACTTTCGCCACCAGTCAACGCTCGAGTCAACACCGAAATTTTTTCCAGCCAGACAGCAGCCTTAAGGTACGATTTCATGATCGCTGAAACTGAGCGTCGGGAGTGGTCACGTGATTTCGATTTGACGCTAGCGTCAAGGAAAAGAAGTTCGTTTTTTCCAACTTCTAGCGTCATCGCGCAATCACGGAATGTTAACCGCTACAGTGGAACCTCTCATAGCGTACACTCTCATAGCGTACGAGGGCGGAGCGTAGGTTGGTTGGAGGGGGATTGATCAGGGCCGTCACACATACACTTCAGAAGGGCGCTTGTTTACAAAATCTCATACCGGCACGAGGGAACACGGGATCTGCAGTCACGGCACTGCACGAGTGTCAAGGAAGGGGAATGGTGGGGATAGCATTCGATCGACTACAGCCGGTTCTGGCTCGCGATTGGTACTTCACATAGCGTACATTGTCTCCCTATTACGTACGCTATAAGAGGTTCCACTGTATTTTGAATTTGGGGATTGTTTATGTCAAAAATGGAATCTGAACATGTAAGTAAAATATTATTTACTCGTCAAGATATTTGACAATAATATTTTAAATGTAATAAATATCAAATATACGTAAACTCTTGGTTTAAAGGTTAAACCATAAAAAAGTTATTAAATTTCTAATCGTTAGGAATTATATGTATTTGTAGGCAATTGATATTGTACGACGATGCGGAATCTGCGACAATATTTGCAATGAATCCGTAATTCCTGCCCATACTTGTTTGGAAGGATATAAAAATTATGTGATAGATGCAGACACATACTTTTATCCTGTATTAGGTAATATGATTTATTTTTCTTATATCTGCAATAAATTTATGCTTAAAAATAATATTTTATAGATGATGGTGTTACTGTAATCCATGAATACTGCGTTGTTGAAAAATTGGTTCTACCCAATAACGCTTCTGACGATATTTTTTCTTCTTTTTCTGCGAGTCTAGAACAACAAGCGCCGTCAGTATTTTCTTTCGCATTTCTTCTTTCTTCTTTTTGTTGATAATTTGGGTACACTCATGCAACCATGTGTAATATTTATTTGCAAACGACATTTTGCTTGCAAAAACCTGGACAAATTTGGAGCACAAAACACTTGAAATAAATTCTGCTTCTTTCCGGATACACGGCTTTCAAGCAACTACTAGCACTGTTTGCAGTAAATTAAAGTTTCGGAGCAAATTAACGCTGAAAAAGCAACGCTGTACCTTTTTCACGGACATAAATGATCGCCAGCGTTACTTTCAGTCACGTGACGTATTTGACGCTGAAAATGAGCGTCATAGCGTCGCATGAAAAGGCACCTTTAGTCAGAGTCCGGCCAACGGTGGGCCCATGGAGACTAGAGTAAAGGAGGTCGAGCGTTTATGGAAAACAGCCGAACTTTTTGGTCGCAAAAACGTCAGATAGATTATAGTTGTAAGATTCATCACAAGCGTCGCTGTGAACGCTCTGCACTAGACAAGTGAGCATCGAAATAGGCATCACGTGGTCTTCGTAAACAAGCCAAGTTATAAGTGGTGAGTAATAAGAAAATGTACAATTTAAATTATAGATTTATAAATCCTGCATTAATTCATTTACTTTCCAGCATACTGGGCAAAGTGAAAAAACGTATTTACGTTTTGTTCAGGGGTTTGGATTTGAATCGACTCGCATTGGCTGGTGGCCGAAGGTAATAGCGGAATTTCATTTGATTCAGGTATAGTCGCACTGATTCGAGCTTTACCATTTAAAACGATTGTACAGTGTCTTAACATTTCTATCTCTTTTAATGGTTTTAATAATAGAGCGATAGTTTACTTATTTTTATCTTTTTAAAGAGGATAACGAGTGATGGATTTTTCAGGGGAAATTCGCTGATATGTACACGAGTATGAGCGCAAGTCCAAGTTATTTCAATGCCGGGACGCCAAGCTATACGAAATTGGAGCGGGAACAAGCGAAATACGAAGAATTTTAATAAGTAGAGCAATCACTGACGAATATTTAATATTATATTCATATTCACCAGTTCCATTTGGGCTTCCTCATTAAATATATGAATCTTTAGGGATAACACAAAAATTGTATTAGTTCTTAAAAAAAAAAAAAATTACAATATATTCCTGAGTTTCAAAGTTTTTGAAGAGGGTTTTTTTCTTTGTAGACTTGTGATACCATCTATCTTGTCGTGCATGACATATTAACCTGAAAAAACGTTCTAAACTTGGTTTAAATGTCCCTGGTGAAGAATTACGACAGAATTATTTCTGTCTCACTCTATTCTCAGTCTGTCTCTTTCTTCGTTCAGAACGTACGCCGCGCCCCTATCGTCAGTGGCTGACATAACTTTCATACGTTTCATCGACCATTTCCAGAGCATTGCGCTCGGCCTCCTTTACTCTAGTCTCCATGGGTGGGCCTCTTAAGGCCTTCACACACAAAACGACGTAACGACTTAAGACGTAAGCGTAAGGAAACCAACCAATCAGAATTGGATACTGTCCCCTTGGAGGGGAATGTACTAGATTCTGATTGGTTGGTTTCCTTACGCTTACGTCTTAAGTCGTTACGTCGTTTTGTGTGTGAAGGCCTTTACTGATTGGCTCCGCCATTTTGAGGGCTCTTTCCGGAATAGGATGTGTGTGTGTGTGTGAATACGTATGTATATGGGAGAGATTCGCATTGTGTAGTGTGGTAGTGTTAAGCCCTGTACGGCGGGTTGCCTGTACTAGATTAATTGCATATTATATAGGATGACTGTATGCATGACACGACAAATTGATCACTAGTTAACTGTACTAAGAATGCATTGCACATAAATTCTCAACCAAAAGATTGATTTCATTGAATATCTTGCGATAAGGGAAAAATTTGACAAAAATCAGCGTCTTGGAGATATTAAGAATACTTTCTTTTATCGGAAAAATTAGAGACTTCATTTCATATGAAAGTTTTCTATCGAATATGTTAAATAATTTTTTTAATTCATTTATTAGTAACTTTTTGGCATTATTATTAAAAATAAACGTTCTTCCTATCTTCCAAGACGTCGATTTTTTTCAGTTTTTATTCTCGTGTCAAAGCACTCAAATTCGAATCAAATGAGATTCTTGGTGGAAAATGTACGTGCAATGCATCCTTAAATTCATGATAATTGTTCGGAAAACCATTTGTTATATTAAGGTGGAATATACACCTGGAAACGGAAAAAAAAGGTAATTTTCGCGAATTTTTTTCAGGGAAACTATTGGAGCTATCGGGTTGGGGTTTGTTCTAGTTAAAAATATACACTTTCAAGAATGTTTTTATTTTTTTTTAATTCAAAAATGTTGAAAATTGACGGAGTATTGATTTCATGTAGAGAGTGCTGTAAAAAAATCGGCCATTTCGGTGCCCACTGGCGTTTTGTCAAGAATCATCTAAAACAAAAAAATCAAAGAGAATATTAAAATAGATAATATTATCCTGTCTTTATCATAGCCGATTTTTAAAATATCAATTTTTGAAAAAATGGCGGACGCTTGAACTCAATATAGCTATTTTCGTGCAAAAATTCGCTCGTATTTTGCAAATTACAAAAAAACTAAGACTCGGAGAAAAAAAATCCTATGATAAAGACTAGATAATTATGTATAAAATAACCACAACAAATTTCAAGTCAATCGGTTCAGTGGTTTTCGAGATATTTTGGGCACCGATTTGAAAAATGTAGTTTTGAGAAAAACGCGTTTGAAAATTTGTCGATGGATAAACGGTCAAACGAATGCATGTACTATTTGGGCTATAACTTTGTCATTTTTTACAATTCTTGCTTAAATTTTTCACCAGACATTCTTAACATATTAAACTTGAAGAAAATGTAAAAATTGAAAAATCGATTTTGAAAAAACGCGTTTGAAAATTTGTCGATGAACAAACGGTCAAACGAATGCATGTACTATTTGGGCTATAACTTTGTCATTTTCTACAATTTTTGCTTAAATTTTTCACCAGACATTCTTAACACATTAAACTTGAAGAAAATGTAAAAATTGAAAAATCGATTTTTTGAACCCTGCCAGGTGTATATTCCCCTTTAAGCCATATAAGAAGGTTATCGTTTATTTCATATTCTTCCCTAATAAGTTGGTGACGATAGAAAACGATTCGATTCCTATCACGCATTTTCATATTAATACATATAAAAATATGATTCATATAGAATCATATAGCATCATATACGTAATAGAACGAGAATTTCATATTACCATAGATAAACGTACTCCTTATATGAAAATACATATAGGTATACATTAAATTTCTATCGTATTATTACGATAAAGCAACAACCTTATAGGTTCAGATTACATTAGATAGAAACTCTATCATCACTTCAACTTGACGTAGATAGGACTGATAGAAAACGATTGAAATTGGCAATTAGTTTTATCGTTTCTTATCGACTTCTATCGTATTTTTTAAGCAGGGTTCTTATAGGGTGCGTTCCACTTAACGCTCGCAACGCTCGCGCCCATGACCGCAAGATTTCGTGTTCCACTAGCTTGTGGACTGTTGCGGACGTCGTGGTCGAAAACGTAAGTGGAACGACTTATCGGACTTGTGAACGATAACAAAGATGGCTGGTGTTGTAGAAAACTTGTGTATAAGGCTAATGCGTGAACGGAATTATGTTTCTGAGAGTTCATCAAGCTCAGAATTTTTGTACGCAAAGCATCTTGTACAGGAACATTCAATTCAAGTAATATATCCCTCTCGGAATCGTACAGCGTTATTTTTTCAGTCTCCATCATAAATTTGAATTGAAAATGGCGCTCAAAAACATCAAACGACCGCAAAGGCCCACCTATTTGATGTGGGCGAAGCGATCGCATCGCGGTCGCCAATGATGACGTCATCGATGACGTTTCAGGGGAACGAGACAGAGGGTGTTGCGATCGTTGCGAGCGTTAAGTGGAACGCACCCATAGTGGGATCCATCTTTTTCTAAGAGTTTTAGCCAATGAGGTTCCTAGACTTGGCGTCTCGTTTCCATAGATACCGTGACAAGCAGGAGTGTACATCAAGAGACTCGGTCGAGTCTCGCGCCAAGTACAGGCAACCCGCCGTACGGGGCACGGCTCGCCGAGACTCTTTACTCGAAGCATCTCTTGTACCTGTGTTTGGACTCAAATATCTTATGAACGGCTGTATGTGAGAAAAATTTATTGATACATTCACTCTAGGAATCAAGGGTTCTGAATTGATTGCCACTAAATTCAATACGATTAGTGTACAGGATTAGGACGTATTCACATGGCGAGCGAGATGATTTTATTTCAGGTCCGTCGTCGTCGTCGTCGTCGTCGTCGTCGTCGTCGTCGTCGTCGTCGTCATCGTCGTCGTCGTCTTCGCACGTCCATCGCATTTTTTACCCAACAGATGGCGCTGACTGCTGTGTCTTCTTTACCTATTTGTACTCTGAATGGTGTCAGTAATTTACGAATACACAACACAGTCAAATACACTTTATACATGAAGCTACTGTTCATACCGAATTTCCAGTTAGCATAAGGGTGCTTTCACACCATATAGAATTATTAAGTTTTTAATAGCATTCATGTGGAGCGCGCGTGTATGGGTGTATGTATATGTGTGCTTCAACATAATTCCTCGTATTTTAGGTGACAGTTTTTAGAGATACAGAATGTCCAGATGTTTCCTTCCGTAATTTCCTCTATCTAGGTGGCGGACGTGGAAGTCCAGGGTGTCCAGATGTTCCGCTCCATAGTTTCATGTATCTAGGTACTGGATGTGGAAGTCTAGGGTGTCTAGATGTTCCGCTCCATAGTTTCTTGTATCTAGGTACTGGATGTGGAAGTCCAGGGTGTTAAGATGTTCCGCTCCATAGTTTCTTGTATCTAGGTACTGGATGTGGAAGTCCAGGGTGTCCAGGTATTCCGCTTCGTAGTTTTCTGTATCTAGGTGTCGGATGTAGAAGTCCAGGGTGTCCAGATGTTCCGTTTCGTAGTTTCTTGTATCTAGGTACTGGATGTGGAAGTCCAGGGTGTCCAGGTATTCCGCTCCGTAGTTTCTTGTATCTAGGTACTGGATGTGGAAGTCCAGGGTGTCCAGGTATTCCGCTTCGTAGTTTTCTGTATCTAGGTGTCGGATGTGGAAGTCCAGGGTGTCCAGATGTTCCGCTCCGTAGTTTCTTGTATTTAGGTACTGGATGTGGAAGTCCAGGGTGTCCCGGTATTCCGCTCCGTAGTTTCTTGTATCTAGGTACTGGATGTGGAAGTCCGGGGTATCCAGGTATTCCGCTTCGTAGTTTTCTGTATCTACGTACTGGATGTGGAAGTCCAGGGTGCTCAGGTGTTCCGCTCTGTAGTTTCTTGTATCTAAGTACTGGATGTGGAAGTCCAGGGTATCCAGGTATTCCGCTTCGTAGTTTTCTGTATCTAGGTGTCGGATGTGGAAGTCCAGGGTGTCCAGGTATTCCGCTCCGTAGTTTCTTGTATCCAGGGACTGGATGTGGAAGTCCAGGGTATCCAGGTATTCCGTTTCGTAGATTTCTGTATCTAGGTGTCAGATGTGGAAGTCCAGGGTATCCAGGTATTTCGCTTCGTAGTTTTCTGTATCTAGATGTCGGATGTGGAAGTTCAGGGTGTTCAGGTGTTCCGCTCCGTAGTTTCTTGTATCTAGGTACTGGATGTGGAAGTCCAGGGTGTCCAGGTATTCCGCTTCGTAGTTTCCTGTATCTAGGTGTCGGATGTGGAAGTCCAGGGTGTCCAGATGTTCCGCTCCGTAGTTTCTTGTATTTAGGTACTGGATGTGGAAGTCCAGGGTGTCCCGGTATTCCGCTCCGTAGTTTCTTGTATCTAGGTACTGGATGTGGAAGTCCGGGGTATCCAGGTATTCCGCTTCGTAGTTTTCTGTATCTACGTACTGGATGTGGAAGTCCAGGGTGCTCAGGTGTTCCGCTCTGTAGTTTCTTGTATCTAAGTACTGGATGTGGAAGTCCAGGGTATCCAGGTATTCCGCTTCGTAGTTTTCTGTATCTAGGTGTCGGATGTGGAAGTCCAGGGTGTCCAGGTATTCCGCTCCGTAGTTTCTTGTATCCAGGGACTGGATCTGGAAGTCCAGGGTATCCAGGTATTCCGTTTCGTAGATTTCTGTATCTAGGTGTCGGATGTGGAAGTCCAGGGTATCCAGGTATTTCGCTTCGTAGTTTTCTGTATCTAGATGTCGGATGTGGAAGTTCAGGGTGTTCAGGTGTTCCGCTCCGTAGTTTCTTGTATCTAGGTACTGGATGTAAAAGTCCAAGGTGTCCAGGTGTTCCGTTCCGTAGTTTTCTGTATCTAGGTGTAGGATGTGGAAGTTCAGGGTGTCCAGGTGTTCCGCTCCGTAGTTTCTTGTATCTAGGTGTCGGACGTAGAAGTCCAGAAAAGTGTGCAACAAGCGTTAGCGCTTTGCTCAAACTATAGTATCCTCTCTGATGTTCGCACGGCCTGAGGTACGTAAATAATCTAGCACACTCTCCTCTCTTATGTTTACCACACAGCTTCAACAAGCTGGACACCATTAACGACACTTATATGCATTGAAGATTACATTTTCTTTAAAAATTTGTATATGTCTTTATGCATTTCTAGAAAAAGGGACTTACAAATTAAACTTATATGCCATTAAACGTTTACGACAACGCAATATATTTTGCTGATTAGCAACATCATAATGCATTTACATTTCATATCTGTGACAACACAGATTTCAGTGCTTAGAGCTTCTATGTCCCGTTGAGCAACAAAAACTTGTGATATCTCCCAAAAAACACTTACGTGTAAAAAACTTCGCCAAGTACAGGGGAGCTGTGTATTCCTCTAATAAAAAGTATTGATATCAGATTATTGAGGCCAAGTACGTAAGTCACTACATGTTTGCGTATATTATATGATCTAGCACTGGCCCATCATTTTAATTGTATTTTCAAAATTTCCTATAACGTTTTCACTACCCTTTTACTTTACCACTGTTTCTCATAGTTGATTATGATTTAATGGTTATTTAATAATTAATAAAACTTTAGCTGATTCCCTATCGAGTACTATTTGGCGGGTCCGTGCCAGGAATTCCAAAGTACTTACTTTGAAGGTACTAATAGTATCCTAAAGCTATATGTTTGTTATTAAGCTTTTATATTTGTTAATAAGCTCTATATAGAAAGTTGACATTGGTTTTGAGTTTAATGGCTGACATAATGAACGTAAATTTATATCAAGAAATGCACGGACCCGCCAAGTAGTACTCGATAGGGAATCAGCTAAAGTTTTATTAATTATTAAATAACCATTAAATCATAATCAACTATGAGAAACAGTGGTAAAGTAAAAGGGTAGTGAAAACGTTATAGGAAATTTTGAAAATACAATTAAAATGATGGGCCAGTGCTAGATCATATAATACGCAAACATGTAGTGACTTACGTACTTGGCCTCAATAATCTGATATCAATACTTTTTATTAGAGGAATACACATCACCCCTGTACTTGGCGAAGTTTTTTACACGTAAGTGTTTTTTGGGAGATACCACTTTACCACCTATATTCCCTGAAATGCACCGGGGCCCCTTTGTAGATGCTTTCCAGTTACAACTCGCAATTAACTGCGATCAACAACGTCGTTAGTGAGGTTAGGTGGGTTGACAATATTTTAGCGATATGAGATATCCACAAAAATGGTAAAATCCTGTTATATTAAATCGTGTAAGCAAGAGTGGCAGCCCAACAGTACCATTTCGTTTCACAGGTAATATCCGTCATAGTATTGTACAGAAAATAGTCGCGCTTTATCGTGACCGAACAAGTTAACTATAAAAAATATTCTTTACTCGTGATTTACCACTTATTTACGGACATTGTGTTGTTTACGTAGCCGCAGAAATACATTTAAGGTACCGCGTTCAAAAAATTATGAAAATTCCTGGTTCGGGACATCGGACGTCTTGATACAGCCCTGAACAACAAAGAGGTCGTCCACTATGGGTGCGTTCCACTTAACGCTCGCGCCCACGACCGCAAAATTTCGTGTTCCACTAGCTTGTGGACTGTTGCGGACGTCGTGGTCGAAAACTTAAGTGGAACGACTTATCGGACTTGTGAACGATACAAAGATGGCTGGTGTTGTAGAGAATATGTGTATAAGGCTGATGCGTGAACGGAATTATGTTTCTGAGAGTTCATCAAGCTCAGATTTTTCGCACGCAAAGCATCTTGGACAGGAACATTCAATTCGAGTAATATATCCCTCTCGGAATCGTACAGCGTTATTTTTTCAGTCTCCATCATAAATTTGAATTGAAAATGGCGCTCAAAAACATCAAACGACCACAAAGACCCACCTATTTGATGTGGGCGAAGCGATCGCATCGCGGTCGCATATGATGACGTCATCGATGACGTTTCAGGGACTGCTCACAGCGACCGCGGCCTTAAGTGGAACGGGACAGAGGGTGTTGCGATCGTTGCGAGCGTTAAGTGGAACGCACCCTATATCGGCCATCTCTCTCGGCTCGCGCTGTTACTAACCTCCGTGAACTTGGCCGGCACACTTTGACTTTCTGAACTTTTTCTTTTGCAGATCGTTTGTAGGTCGTTTGTAGGAGCTGTATAAAGTTAGCCACCCAACATTAATTCAAATGTTTTTTATTAACTTTATCCGATTGGTGGTCGTTTGGTGGTCAATGGTAGTGTAATAAAATCGTTTGGTGGTCAGTCGTTTAATTACAAAAACTAATAAAAAAAATAAGGCCCAAAGTTAGCCCAACAATTTTTTTCTTCTTCAAAATCACTTCAATGAGGGCTTAATCGATGCAGAATCGTTTGGTGGTCAAGAATAATATAAGAAAATCGTTTGGTGGTCAGTCGTTTCGCCAATAAATACAAAAAACCGAAACAGAGATACCAGTCAAATTGCGCATAATGGCGCATACGCAATTGGGCATTGGTGGTGCTGCTCATGTCCTTGCGGTGGCATAATGAAACCTCAGATTTACTTCATATAGAGCTGATTCAATGTAGAATCGTTTGGTGGTCAGTCACGAACAGTGTGATTAATGAAATTTGTCGCCAGTTAAGCGGAGCAGATTTTGAAGAATGTTACAGTCAGGACAGGCATGTCACTTTTGAATGTTGCTGGAGACGAAAATGTTGGTAACTGTAATTATATCAATGGATAACTTTTAATTGCTAATCTTAACAAAAAATCTGCTCCGCTTAACTGGCGAGAAATTTCATTAATCACACTGTTCGTGACTGACGACCAAACGATTCTACATTGAATCAGCTGTATATGAAGTAAATCTGAGGTTTCATGATGCCACCGCAAGGACATGAGCAGCACCACCAATGCCCAATTGCGTATGCGCAATTTCACTGGGATCTCGGTTTCGGTTTTTTGTATTTATTGGCGAAACGACTGACCACCAAACGATTTTCTAATATTAATCTTGACCACCAAACGATTCTGCATCGATTAAGCCCTCATTGAAGTGATTTTGAAGAAGAAAAAAATTGTTGGGCTAACTTTGGGCCTTATTTTTTGAATTAGTTTTTGTAATTAAACGACTGACCACCAAACGATTTTCTTATATTATTCTTGACCACCAAACGATTATGCATCGATTAAGCCCTCATTGAAGTGATTTTGAAGAAGAAAAAATGGTTGGGCTAACTTTGGGCCTTATTTTTTGAATTAGTTTTTGTAATTAAACGACTGACCAATTGCGTGCGTATGCGCAATTGCACTGGGATCCCGGTTTCGGTTTTTTGTATTTATTGGCAAAACGACTGACCACCAAACGATTTTCTTATATTATTCTTGACCGCCAAACGATTCTGCATCGATTAAGCCCTCATTGAAGTGATTTTGAAGAAGAAAAAAATTGTTGGGCTAACTTTGGGACTTATTTTTTGAATTAGTTTTTGTAATTAAACGACTGACCACCAAACGATTTTATTACACTACCATTGACCACCAAACGACCACCAATCGGATAAAGTTAATAAAAAACATTTTAATTAATGTTGGGTGGCTAACTTTATACAGCTGTTTGTAGGTATTTGTTGGATTAATTAAAACATTTGTTGGTTAACGGTTTATTTAAAAAATCAAAAATAAAAAAGTACGTGAAGTTGGCTGTAATTTTTTTATTTTTTCATCTATCTTTGTTTCTAACGTGGCCGATCGACGCGGAATCGTTTGTAGGTCACAAATAATCCAATTAGTATATTTGTTGGATCGTTATTTCAATAAAATAAGCGAAAACCGTATTCGGTGTAATGTACGCAGGACGGTCATATGACCACGGGAAGTTGGCCGTAATTTTTTTATTTTTTCATCTATCTTTGTTTTTAACGTGGCCAATCGATGCGGAATCGTTTGTAGGTCACAAATAATCCAATTAGTATATTTGTTGGATCGTTATTTCAATAAAATAAGCAAAAAACGTATTCGGTGCAATGTACGCAGGACGGTCATATGACCACGGGAAGTTGGCCGTAATTTTTTTATTTCTTCATCTATCTTTGTTTTTCACGTGGCCAATCGATGTGGAATTGTTTGTTAGTCCCGAATAAACTAATAAAAACATTTGTTAGGTTAAGTTAGGTTAGATTAGCTAAGAATTCCAATGCTGTCACACCCTAAGGTATTAGTTTTTCTTTTTAAAAAAACATTAGCTTGCACTTTTGACCTCTTAATTATATTTCCGGCTATCTTCACATCGCATATTCCATGCGTTACCCCCACTCCCGGCCAGCGAGGCGGTAGATGGTTTTTCGCTATTTTAAGCGAAATCGTCATCTAACAAATGTTTTAATTAGTTTATTCGGTACCTACAAACGATTCCGCATCGATTGGCCACGTTAAAAACAAAGATACATGAAAAAATAAAAAAATTACGGCCAACTTCCCGTGGTCGTATGACCGTCCTGCGTACATTGCACCGAATACGGTTTTTGCTTATTTTATTGAAATAACGATCCAACAAATATACTAATTGGATTATTTGTGACCTACAAACGATTCCGCATCGATTGGCCACGTTAAAAACAAAGATAGATGAAAAAATAAAAAAATTACGGCCAACTTCCCGTGGTCGTATGACCGTCCTGCGTACATTGCACCGAATACGGTTTTTGCTTATTTTATTGAAATAACGATCCAACAAATATACTAATTGGATTATTTGTGACCTACAAACGATTCCGCATCGATTGGCCACGTTAAAAACAAAGATAGATGAAAAAATAAAAAAATTACGGCCAACTTCTCGTGGTCGTATGACCGTCCTGCGTACATTGCACCGAATACGGTTTTTGCTTATTTTATTGAAATAACGATCCAACAAATATACTAATTGGATTATTTGTGACCTACAAACGATTCCGCATCGATTGGCCACGTTAAAAACAAAGATAGATGAAAAAATAAAAAAATTACGGCCAACTTCACGTACTTTTTTATTTTTGATTTTCTTAATAAACCGTTAACCAACAAATGTTTTAATTAATCCAACAAATACCTACAAACGACCTACAAACGATCTGCAAAAGAAAAAGTTCAAAAAGTCAAAGTGTGCCGGCCAAGTTCACGGAGGTCTGTTACTACTGTGCACTCGTTCCATGTTGAGTATAGTTCAGTGGTGGGGGCTTGCGACTGCTTGCGACTACAGAAGAACTGATATAGTCCGTACGTTGAAAAATAACTAGATAGGCTGCGCGCGCAACGAACTTTGCCTGCAATTATTTCGAAAATGACGCTCTAATTAAAAAAAACTATTCTGAAAAATCTTATTTTCTATAAAGGTATCACCTGCTTCTCGGTTGTACCACCATTTTTTGAACACCCTGTATAGTGGATGCCCTCTTTGTTTTTCAGGGCCGTCTAAAGATGTCCGACGCCTCGAACCAGGAATTTTCGTAATCAAGAGACTCGGTCGAGTCTCGCGCCAAGTACAGGCAAACCGCCGTACGGGGCACGGCCCGCCGAGACTCTTTACTCGAAGCATCTCTTGTACCTGTGTTTCGGCTCAAATATCTTATGAACGGCTGTATGTGAGAAAAATTTATTGATACATTCACTGTAGAAATCGAGGGTTCTGAATTGATTGCCACCAAATTCAATACGATTAGTGTACAGGATCAGGACGTATTCACATGGCGAGCGAGATGATTTTATTTCAGGTCCGTCGTCGTCGTCGTCGTCGTCATCGTTGTCGTCGTCTTCGCACGTCCATCGCATTTTTTACACGACAGATGGCGCTGACTGCTGTACCTTTGTGGCGGTCCTCACCGTCCCTGCAACTGTCTCGCTCGGCGGCCGCCGCAGACGCCACGGCGCTATAGTCAATTCTCGAACGAGAAAAGTGGAAGAAGTTCCTTCTCTAGAAAAGCTAGTCATGGTTCAACGTCCGACGCAGGACGCCACAGCTCTAGTCCTAGGAGAACAACGTTCGCGCTCAGTGGTCTTCGCTATCTCTGCATTCAAATACTACGCGCAATTTATAAAGTTCAAAGTTTATATCATTTTATAATAAAGAAAATCTTGAAAAAAGCACGCGTGCTCAGTCACCCCCACTTATCCATATCCGATTAAAGAACTAGCAACGACAATTTGGTGACCCCGACGTGATCGGTGTGGATAAGACGTGCGCGGTGAAACAAAGGGACATAGTGTCGCTAGCACATTCAGGCATGTCGCGGAACAATGACGACGCCACGTACGCGGATCAGTCAAGACAAGGCCTGTTGGATATAGCCGGTGGGCAGGGGCCCAGCTACGGTGAGGGTGAGCCTGAAGCAGCCAACGGCGACGATATACACGGACAGATCAGAGGTCAAAACGTGCCTTCGGACCAGGGTCAACCACGTGTCGAAGACGTTCATCCCGTAAATTTACCGCCATTTTGGGGAAACGTGCCCGACTTGTGGTTCGCGCAGTTCGAATCTACGTTCGAAAACTGACGAATTCGCAGCGACGATAAAAAATATAACCTCGTTGTCGAATCTCTTAACGCCGACTCGATTCGACACGAAGTGCTCCGCAAAGAGCTACAATATCTGTTCGAGAAAGGGATGATCAGACCTTCGAAGAGTCCGTGGGCTAGCCCAATCCATATCGCTAAAAAACCATCAGGAGACTGGCGATGCTGTGGAGATTTTCGGGCCCTAAATGCAAAAACGGTACTGGACCGGTATCCGACAGGGCACAGCCACGACTTGTTTCAACGACTATTAAAAAAAAAAGATCTTTTCGACGCTCGACTTGACCCGTGCGTACCACCAGATTCCTCTGGCGCCGGACGACGTACAAAAAACTGCCATCATACCACCACTGGGCCAGTTTGAGTACCTGGTGATGCCATTCGGACTTCGCAACGTGTCGCAGACATTCCAAAGGTTCATGGACTCAATCTTCAGGGATCTCGACTTCGTCATCGTATACATTGACGACATCCTGGTCGCCTCGGAATCACCTGCTGAACATATGGAGCATCTGAAAACAGTGTTAAATCGACTCAAAGAAAACAATCTAGTTATCAACATGGAGATGTGTGTGCTGGGGAAAAACGAGCTTACCTTTCTCGGCTACACAATCAACCAACATGGATACAAACCTCCGGTCAACCGCGTCGACGCCATCCTACAATACCCTCGTCCGGGAACGATCGTCGAGCTGCGCCGATTTCTAGGGCTCGTAAATTATTACCGGCGGTGTGTACCGAGAGTGGCTGCTATCCAGGCCCCGTTGAACGAGTTCCTGAAGGATTCAAAAAATAATGACAATCGACCGGTACCCTGGACACCAGAGACTGAGGAAGCGTTGAACAGGTGCAAACAAAGTATCGCCGACGCTGCGTTAACGGCTTTCCTTTCTCCAAGTTCAACTAACGACGGATGCTTCCGACTTCGCAATGGAAGCTTCTCTTGAACAATTAGACGGGGTCTGGAGACCCGTGGGATTTTTTTCCTGAAAACTATCAACAACTGAACGAAAGTACAGTACCTACGACAGGGAGCTACTGGCCGTGTTCTCCGCAAAGAAGTTCTTCCACCATATACTCGACGGCCGAAGCTTCGTTATCCGCAGGGACCACAAACCTTTAGTCTACGCGTTCCATAGAAAATCGGAAAAGGCATCGGACAGACAATTACGCCAAACGGATTATATTGCTCAATTCAACACAGAGATCGTCTACCTCAAAGGAGACGAGAATGTGGTAGCTGATGCATTGTCATGGATACATGATATCAACCAAATCAACAGCCAAAGGTTTTATCGGTGAGGGAAATCGCAGACGCGCAGGAAGCTGACGACGAACTGCGACACCTGATCGAGGACGGGTCATCTCTGGAGCTACAGCACCTCGCAGTGGAGCCTGGAACTTCGGTTTACTGCAACATTGCCGAGGGGGTAGTGCGACCGTACATTCCCGTTAGCCTACGCCGTAAAGCTTTCGACTCGGTACACGCTCTACCCCATCTGGCCGGAATCTGTTCCTATGCAAGATATTACAGCGGACACGGTAGCATCCATGTTTTTCACTCACTGGATCTCCCGATTCGGCACGCCACTCACGATAACGACGGACCAAGGCAGTCAATTTGAACCTGTGTTGTTCACGTCGTTGACCCATTTGGTTGGCGCTAAGAAAATACACACTACACCATACCACCCAGCATCGAATGGGTTGATTGAACGCTGGCATCGCACCCTGAAATCGGCATTGATGTGCAACAGGCAAGATCCGTGGCTCGAACTTCTACCCACTGTACATCTCGGACTCCGGACCTGCTTCAAGGAAGATTTGGGGGCTTCGTGTGTCGAGATGCTATATGGAACAATCATCAGAGTTCCCGGAGAATTCTTCATCAACATCGAAATGCCGGCAGATCCCAAGGTATTTGTTGAAAAATTTCGAGAGCACATGAGGGGGCTGAGACCGACACTGACCGCACACCACAATAAAGCTCGAATGTTCGTGTTAAAAGACCTTTACAACAGCTCACACGTCTACCTACGAAACGACGCGGTGAAACCTCCACTTGAACCGCCATTCGATGGGCCCTACAAAATCATTAAAAAACTCGATGATAGGCGATTCGTCATCGACGTCAATGGTGTGGAAAAAACCATATCGGTCGAACGGTTGAAACCGGCCTATATCAAGAAAGACGACTCGGTTCCCGACGACGAGGAGCCAGTGATACAACCGCATCAATGGGGGTCTTCCATAGACCCACCGAAGAAAACATATGGAAAGAAAGTCTCGTTTCCCTCATCTACGTCCTCAGCATACACGAGGTCACTGGGAGGGGAGTGGATGTGGCGGTCCGCACCATCCTTGCAACTGTCTCGCTCGGCGGCCGCCGCAGACGCCACGGCGCTATAGTCAATTCTCGAACGAGAAAAGTGGAAGAAGTTCCTTCTCTAGAAAAGTTAGTCATGGTTCAACGTCCGACGTAGGACGCCACAGCTCTAGTCCTAGGAGAACAACGTTCGCGCTCAGTGGTCTTCGCTATCTTTGCATTCAAATACTACGCGCTATTTATAAAGTTCAAAGTTTATACCGTTTTATAATAAAGAAAATCTTGAAAAAAGCGCGCGTGCTCAGTCACCTCCACTTATTCATATCCGATTAAAGAACTAGCAACGACATCTTCTTTACCTATTTGTACTCTGTATGGTGTTAGTAATTTACGAATACACAACACAATCAAATACACTTCATACGTGAAGCTACCGTTCATACCGAATTTCCAGTTAGTATAAGGGTGCTTCCACAACAGTATAGAATTATTAAGTTTTTAATAGCATTCATGTGGAGCGCGCGTGTATGGGTGTATGTATTGTGACGTGGTGGATTGCACCCGTCTTGTCCTCGGCGGCAATCACGCCGAAACGCGAGAATGGCGAAAGGCCAATATAAGTCCAGGCAGGATCCACCGACCGCAAGGGCCTCGTTAGATCTACGACACGAGAGTTTATGATTTCTTTTGTTTCTTTTGCCGTGTACTCTGCCGGAGTTCGTATAGGTTTCTCGCTCGCCGTGCCCGAGAAGACGCGACGTCGGAGAAGACAGAGAGGGGTGAGCCAGCTGGTGTCCCAGGAGGGAGGGAGCTGCGACACGCGAGGGTCGACACTCGCGCTATCTGCGGAGAGCAGCTCTACTGGCCCCGGAGGAGCGCGCAACGCGGGACCGCTTGACGTCACGCGGCAGCAACGCGCTCTACTCAGCTGAGTCTCAACCACATCGACTGGAAGTGGCGCGCGAAGCGCCCACCGATTGAGCACCACTACCGACCCCTATGGCGTACCACCCACCGTCAGGTTTTTGTACTGGAAAATATGTCCGCGAGTTGGGAATCCAGGGACGCCTGGTGCACCCTCGCGCGAGAACGAAGCGTATATTCGTCGTAAGACAAAAATTTATGAATGGTATATTGTTGGATGCGATCTTGAATAATTGTCGCGATGACATGTTCGAAACTGGCGCGTGGCGAAGTTTCTGAGTTGAAGGATTCGTCCGCAGGGCGAATCGCCGCCCATTGGCCTAAGGGTGGGGGTGCTGTCTTTCTCGCGAGAAGATCGAGAATTAATTAATCCTGCTTGGACGCGTGAAGTCTTCGGACGTTTGGTTTTGTTTTGGTTGGCCCGACTAAGGAATACGCGAGTGCACGAGGTGCTGTGGGCAAGGCGAACTTGATCTCTTGGATACGCGAACTAGGGAAACCCACGGTAAGCGAGTGCTGTTTGACTTTTGTGAGCGACGTGTTTTCGTGCAAATCTTGGTACGGAGTTTTGGTTTCGCGATTTGACTGTGCGTGCAGAGAACACGCATTTTCGGAATTGACCAAGGCACGAAGATCCGTCGACCGGCAGGGTTCACTGGGTTTTTGGAATTGCATTGTGTTTCGTTGATTTTGGAAATTGAGCGTTATTAACGTATTCGAATTGTTTCCTGTCTGTCCGTCCGCGAGGACTTTGAAATCTTGTTTTGCGACGCGTAGAGCGTGTACAGGTCCTTGACGGTCGGTTATCGTGGAAAGGTGACCGCGGATTAGCCGCGTCACGATTTTGAACGTGTAAGGTACGCGAAGTACCGGGTAAAATCTTTCTTAAATTTTGATTATATCGTAAATGAAGATCCTTTTTTTTTGTTAACGCTTATATTGTCTTTTCTGTATTTCGGTATTGTGAGACATCGTCGCGCTTCGCGCCGCCGGTCTATTAAATAAACCGAACCTTTTTGAATTTTAATTCGACGCGTCCGAATTTATTTTGTGTGTCGTGTGAACGTCTAGACCTATCCGTCCTATTGTTCCGAATCCCGACGCCTCCGCGGTACTGAGTTAGCCAAGGAAGGCCGGAAGGACAGAATCGACTTGAAGCGGATACGTGGTTCCCGTTTGGAACCTGGCGCCCAACACTATCGTAAAAATTTTACAGGAACAGTTGTTAGCCCTTGGGTTGCCTGGACACGCGAAGGAATCGCGTAAGTTGTGCACCGGTCATCCTCCTATTTTCCGGTGAGGTTCGATCGCGTGAAAAATATGTCACAGTATATGTGTGCTTCGACATAGTTCCTCATATTCTAGGTGACAGTTTTTAGAATACAGGATTTTCAGGTGTTCCTCTCCGTAGTTTCTTGTATTTAGGTACTGGATGTGGAAGTCCAGGGTGTCCAGGTATTCCGCTCCGTAGTTTCTTGTATTTAGGTACTAGATGTGGAAGTCCAGGGTGTCCAGATATTTCGCTCCGCAGTTTCCTGTGTCCAGGTGTTGGATGTGGAAGTACAGGGTGCCCAGATATTCCGCTCCGTAGTTTTCTGTATCTAGGTGTCGAATGTGGAAGTTCAGGGTGTCCAGCTGTTCCGCTCAGTAGTTTTTTGTATCTAGGTGTCGGACGTAGAAGTCCAGAAAAGTGTGCAACAACCTTTGGCGTTTCGCTCAAACTATAGTATCGTCTTTGATGTTCGCACGGCTTGAGGTACAAGGCTTGCAATAATCCAGCACACTCTCCTCTTTTACGTTTACCACACAGCTTCAACAAGCTGGACACCATTAAAGACGCTTATATGCATTGAAGATTACATTTTCTTTAAAAATTTGTATATATCTTTATGCATTTCTAGAAAAAGGGACTTACAAATTAAATTTATATCCCATTAAACATTTTCGACAACGCAATATATTTTCCTGATTAGCAACATCATAATGCATTTACGTTTTATATCTGTGACAATATAGATTTCAGTGCGTAAAGCTTCTATGTCCCGTTAAGCAACAAAAACTTGTGATATCCCCCAAAAAACACTTACGTGTAAAAAACTACGCCAAGTACAGGAGTGCTGTGTATTCCTCTGATAAAAACTATTGATATCAGATTATTGAGGTCAAGTACATAAGTCACTACATGTTTGCCTATTATATGATCTATCACTGGCCCATCTTTTTAATTGTATTTTCAAAATTTCCTATAACGTTTTCACTACTCTTTTACATTACTACTGCTTCCCGTAGTTGATTATGATTTAATGGTCATTTAATAATTAATAAAACTTTAGGTGATTCCTTATCAAAAACAGGATCGATCGCAGGATCGGTCCCAATCACAAGGACCAACAAAGAAACCGCGAACGAGCAGCGGCACTCGAGGCGAAAGCTAAGGAGAAGCTCTGGGCGCGGCGGTAGCCTCGGTTGGTAGACTCACGGTCGATCAATGGAAGACGCTAAAGGGGTGGGTCGATCGTGGGGAGATCGGCCTTCGCGAGGGCCCCAAATGTTGGAATTGTGGAGCGACAGGCCATTGGCACCGGGACTGTCGGGAGCCGAAGCGTCGCTACAGCGATAGATGCGGCGAGCTCGGTAAGGAGTCCTTGCCGGGCTACCGAACCGCGAGAAGGAGATGTAAGCGGCACCCGAGGGAAGCCGCGAGGACAAGCAAGACGGGGCAGCAGAACGGCACCCGAAGGGAAGCCGGGATGCGAAACTGGAGCAACAAGGCGCAACGCGTCTTTCCCAAACGAAAGATACGTCCCGGATAAGGGGGAGGGGGGTGGAGTTGTAACGTGGCGTCCGCAGGACGACCAGTTACATAAAAACATAGGCGCACGGAGAGCCGTGTCTCCGACGCAAGCCGCCGAGAGAATGCCGACGACGCCGGAGGTTCGGGGCGAGAGGAAGCCGGGGAGAGAAACCGGCAGCGCCGAGTCCGAAGTTTGGGCGGGCTCGGGTAAGATCGGCGCCTCCCAGAGACTGGCGGGCTGTGAACGCCGAAAAACGGAGAGCGGACCGAGGCGAGAGATAACGCACGAGTTCGGGCGAACTCGGGTTTTCTTCGGGAATCCTCGGGCCGGGGGGCCAAAAAGGGGACCACTTCGTTTTGAACCGGGTAACGGGAACCGACATGTGAAAAAGAGTGCAGATTTTTTTTTTTTTTTTTTCGTGTGGATTAGTGACGGTGTGGTGAAGGACATTGTGCAATTACGACGACTTGGCTTTTCTGTGGGACATGATTACGGAACTGACGGATTATCGACGACTTCGGCGCTCTAATTGACACGATTTGGAGGAACGAGCCGACGGCGAGGAACAGGGAAAGCCGAGAGCAGAGAGTACACCGAAAGGGCGGTAAGTCCAGCCAGATGGGGGGTACCCACTGGCACACAACTCGATGGCGCACACGCACAGTTGGACACAAATCATTGGACACAACACGATTGGACACAGTGTCCATTCCGCACAGCAAGATTGGACACAATGCCGATACGACACATTAGTTTTGGACACAGACCGTTTACCATGCGATAACATTGGACACATTAGAACTGTGTCCAATCTTGTTATGGCGAATTGGTTTCGTGTGCGATCTGACTACGTAAGGACGGACCGTGAAATTGGACGCAGATAGTTGTAGATAAATTTCAGATAATTCATTGGACACAAAGCTAGCTGCACAAATATTATACATACGAGATCAATGGAACAGGTTCTTACGTACTTTTCTGAAATAATGTTGAAGTTATTATAGAAATGTTACATGCTAGATTATAGGGAAGTGAACGCTCATAAGTTTATCCCAACAGCATTTAAATACATATATGCATATTAAGAAGCTGCAATATCAAGGATTCACATATGAGTGAAAAAATAGTATTGTGACGTATAACTGTTCTGTACGGTTACGGGGTAAAAATCTGGCCCATTAATACATTATTATAAAATATTCATCAATAGTCGTATTCTTTACAAAACGTGTGACTTTCAACTCACGAATAAATCCCATTGGCTAGTGTAAATTATCATGTTATAATTAAGATAATAATTAAAAATTTCATTAAAATGCATTACCAAGTCATTAACAAGAAACATTGAACATAGAATTCATTTATGCCTGATGACGATTATCTCTACCTATTTGACGCGAACACTTTGTAAAGTTACAAATATTGGAAGATCATTTTTAGAAGATATATAATAAATTTATTATAAATGTACCACAGCAGTTCACATTCCCTCACTTCTTGTAGAGTTCTGGTTACATCGATATACCTTATTGTGCAGCTAGCTTTGTGTCCAATGAATTATCTGAAATTTATCTACAACTATCTGTGTCCAATTTCACGGTCCGTCCTTACGTAGTCAGATCGCACACGAAACCAATTCGCCACAACAAGATTGGACACAGTTCTAATGTATCCAATGTTATCGCATGCTAAACGGTCTGTGTCCAAAACTAATGTGTCGTATCGGCATTGTGTCCAATATTGCTGTGCGGAATGGACACTGTGTCCAATCGTGTTGTGTCCAATGATTTGTGTCCAACTGGCCGTGTGCGCAATCGGGTTGTGTGCCAGTGGGCATCACTTCAGCCAGATTACTAATTCCGAGCGAAGCCGCGCGCCGGTAGGGGATGGAGTGCATCCGCCGGTGCAGCACGGCACGCGGAGTGGGGGCTAAGGGCCCACTACCGGCGCACACGGGAGAAGATTGCCGACACCCGGGAAAGTAGAAGACGACTGCCGCGACCGCGTCCCAGAATAGGATTGTAACGAGTCGCGTTCGTAAGACCACCCGACTGTAATCGTTTGCCTAGGACGTAATAAATGCCGATTGTTGAAATGAAATCCCATCGTGTCCATTATTTCGGAAAGGCCGACCCGATTCCTGCAGAAACTCGCCGCCCTCACGTTTCCCTCTACCACGTGCGAAGAAGAGCTAGCAGGAAGAGTCGGTCGAGAGGACTCCTGGAAATGAAGTGCCGCGGATTATAAATTATAGGCCCGATGCGTCGGGCTGGTGCGAGGATGCACCTGGCGCCCAAGGGATCCGTGGAATGCCACGTTGGGGTCAGAGATAGAGCGTAGGTCAGGAAATGCGTTACAAGCTAAACCAGCTAGACAACAGCCTTAAATGAATTTCGTCGGCTACTTAACAACGTAACGTCCATAATGGTCATTCTACAATGCATTCTACGAGACATGGAATACGACCCACGTCAACGGCGCGGTATTCAATTGTATATTTGCAAAATTTCATTGGATCCTTCAGTTAAGAAGGACAACATCGTTTTTAAAACCGATTTACTAAATCTCTACGATTTCGGCAACGTCTTGGACATAGCAACGATACAGAAGCGATTGCTAGGGTCATTACGTATTTGACGGAGCACGGAACGAGATGAGTAGCATCGAGCATGCCCCGTTCCGTGCACCGTTACGGTTTACGTGAAAAACACGATTGCCCCGCCAATATTTTCATGCGTGAAATGCATGCATTACCTGTCACCTGTCATTACCAACTCTATAGACGAGGACCCTTACTTATACCTCTCTCTTATAATCGCTATTAACCGTCTTTTAGTTAAAGACGATTAGACCGCTGTTAAGAGACGCCGTACTCATACCTTTTTTTAAGACCACTATTAGTTAAGAGCGCGCTATTAGGAAAATGGACGTGGCAACGTTGCATAGACACGGCGGCCGTGCAACGCGCATGCGCATTGCGCGAGCAAGCCTAAAATTTGAAACGACGCTCATGTTGCCGCGATATGAAAACGTAGCTTCTGTGAAAGGTAGTACCTGATTGGTCGTATATGGGTCCCGTTTGAATTGTAGACCAATGAGGTTCTTTCTTACAATGAGTTTCGTTGTTTTATATGTAAGCGTAATTGAACGCTATTATCTTGCTGATCAAAGAGATCTTCAAACGTAAGTAGAGATATCTCATATAAATATGATACAATTATTTATGTAATCGATAATAAATATTGATGGAGGATTATCATATGCAAAAATGCTTTAGATGTCAGCTGAAAGAACAAAAAGGAGAGAAAACTTCAGCGAAGAAGAGAAACAGCGGATTCTTGAATTCGTTCAAGAAAATGTGAGCATCTTGGAGGACAAGCATAGTCATCCACGAAGTCAAGACGAAAAGAAACGGAAGTGGAAAGAGTTGGCAGAGACCATGAAAGCTACTGGATCCATCTGTGACTGGAAGGATTTACGCGGAGCTTATCAACGGTGTAAAGGGATAGCAAAAAAAATATTTCGGTCTACAAGAGACAGCTGAAATTTACTGGTGGAGGACCATCTGCCACGAAGCCGTCGGAAACAGATTTTCTGTTATCAGAAATTTGTCCTGCGGACTTCGTGGTAGATGAAAATGAAATTCGACAGTGATGGCGTAGTAAGTTTTTTGTTATAATTTATTATATTCATATAATTTAGAATTTTTTTATAACTCATGTCTGTGTTTTGTTAAACAGCGCGATAAGGATCAGGGTAGAGAGGTCGTCGTTGTAGAAGACAACGACGAAGGCGACATCTCTAAATATATCCTGGATCCTGCAACTGGATAAATTTCCATAATCTCGTTATTCTAAAGCATATTGGTTGTAATAATATGGAAAATTAATAATTTAAAATATTTTCAGAGAACTTCTTTTGGAAAACAAGGAACCGCAGCAGAGTGTCAGCAACATCCGACGACTCGAGCCTTCGGAAAGTGCCGTCATCTCTGAACCACCTCCAAACAAGAGGAAAGAAGAGATGACGGCGTATGAGGAGAGCCTGCTGCTGCTACAAGAAAAGAAGCTCCAGGACGTCATCAAATTTCAAAGAGAGGAGCATGAGGCGAAAAAGAAGTTAATTGCCGCTGAACATAAATACAAGGTGGAAGATGACGCATTAAGTTTGGAAGCGGTAACAAAATCCAATGAAGAGTCTTCTTTGCGGATTGAGCTTTTGCGATTGCAATTGCAAAAACCGGGGAATTCTTCATAAGGATTCAGGTTTTTGTCTTTGCCGTCGGAAAAGTGCAATTATCCAGTAAATTCTCTTGATTAGATCTGCTTACTTATTTAACATAATGTTTTGACTAAATTTATATTCGGCGATTTTGGTTGACTTCATTTGAACTTTCATGTAACTCTCTTTGAAATTATTACTGTCGAACCTCCATCAGTTAGTTTTAGCTATCTGTAGGCCAAATATTTTTTGAACTTTCCACCGTTGATATTGCATAAATCTTTCCAGTCACGTGTAAATCCAGTAACCGTCAAGTTCTCACGCAACTCTTTCCACTTTCTTACCATTTCAACTCGTCTTGGCTTTGTGAAATACTTACCTTGTTCTCCAAGATGTTCATATTGTGCGAATTCAAGAATCCGTTGTTAATTTGCTGAAGTTTTCTCTCCTTACTGTTATACAGGGTGTTCAAAAAATGGTGGTACAACCGAGAAGCAGGTGATACCTTTGTAGAAAATAAGATTTTTCAGAATAGATTTTTTTAATTAGAGCGTCATTTTCGATATAATTACAGGCAAAGTTCGGTGCGCGCACAGCCCATCTAGTTATTTTTCAACATACGGACTATATCAGTTCTTCTGTAGTCGCAAGCCCCCACTTTGTTTCTGAGTTTGTGTTTATACTTTGTGTTATTCATTTGCGTTTTGCAAAAACTTCAAGTATTAACGCTTCGTTAAACAGGCTGGCCAACAATGATCTTTGCAGCAATGTTTATTACATTTCCTTTCGCTATTTTTACCAAATTTCACAGTCGTAACAAAATTTTCATTGAAGAACTACAATACCTTCAATACAATGATCGAATATTCAAATAACGAGTATGTTAATATGATGAGTGGTGTCCAGATGCGCACAGACCACTTGCCCACAGAACCAGATGCGCACGGACCGTTTGCCCACGGCCCACTTGCCCACAGACCCAGTTGCCCACGGACCACTTGCGCACGGATTGAATTCTTCATCGACCCAGATGCCCACAGACCCACATGCCCACGCACCACTTGCGCACGGGTTGAAATATACCTTGACCCAGATGCCCACGGCCCACTTGCGCACAGATTGAAATCGGGTGATGCCCAGTTGCGCACAAACCCAAATGAACACAAAAGCGAATTTCTACCTCCTGAACGATATTCTATCAGTAATTTAAGGATATTGTAAGTTATCATTATCTGACGGAACTTTTTAAGACATTTAATGCTCTCTTCAGTCCTCTTCAGACGATACACTTATCCACTAACCTACCCAGTCTCCGAGATTTAATCATTCCACCCTATCCTATCCTAACCTAACCTAATTTACTTTAATAGTCAATGCTATATTGATATACGACGATACGGTATCCGTTAGTGTTGTAGAAATCTGTGCGTAAGTGTGCCGTGGACAACTGGCTTGACTAAAATTTCAGTCTGTGCGCAAGTGGGCCGTGGGCATGTGGGTCTGTGGGCATCTGGGTCGATGAAGATTTCAATCCGTGCGCAAGTGGGCCGTGGGCATGTGGGTCTGTGGGCATCTGGGTCGATGAAGATTTCAATCCGTGCGCACGTGGGCCGTGGGCATGTGGGTCTGTGGGCATCTGAGTCGATAGAGATTTCAGTCTGTGCGCAAGTGGGCCGTGGGCATCTGGGTCCGTGCATGTTACGAGATCCGTGTGCAAGTGGGCCGTGGGCATCTGGGTCGACGAAGAATTCAATCCGTGCGCAAGTGGTCCGTGGGCAACTGGGTCTGTGGGCAAGTGGGCCGTGGGCAAACGGTCCGTGCTCATCTGGTTCCGTGGGCAAGTGGTCTGTGCGCATCTGGGTCCCTCCCGATATGTTCATGGCACTAGGAGCATGCAACGGCAATGCCTCTGCTGCTGCCAATTTATATCACACGCGATTTCCTACTCGCCGACGTCCCGATAGACGTGTAATTGCACGAGCTGAGCGAAACCTTCGGGAATATGGGAATTTTAAATCCGTTGGTCAAGATAAGGAATGTCCACGGATTCAGAGAACTCCTCGCGTAGAAGAAGCAATTCTACAACATTTTCACAACCAGCCGGAAACTAGCACTCGAAAAGCTGGTGTACACATATGTCACTCACAAATTTGGAACGTATTAAAAAACGACCATCGACATCAGTAGTTACAGGCCACTCTGGAGAGTCATAACAAATCCCCCACCACTGTCCTCTATGAGTCATGGAGCGCGCCGCGCTGTGCCCCCCGCACAGCACTACGGCGCCACCCCCTCGCCCGTGTAGTCTGTTCTCCCCACCACCACCACCCTATGCCGAGCTCCCCCACCACGCAGCCCTGGTCCTAAGGCCCAAAACTCAGTAGCAGCGGTGTTGTATGTCCCCAGCGGTATACCGCGATCGGTAACTATGCACTGACCACCGGTCGGTAACTTTTTTTAATTACCCTAAGGAGATAAGTGTACCCGCGGTAAAATAGAACACCGTATTTTGTAAGGTCCCTTATGTATATTATAAAGCTGTAGCGCGTGATACATTTTCGATTATTACCGCATTGTTGACGCGAGTCTGCTTAAAGTCGTAAAAACGTATTCTGATTAATTGGTAAGGCCTGGTCCCCCCGATTCCCAAGCCGCGTGACTTTAAGAATGTTATGCTCAAGACATTCTCCGAACAATGACGTACTCATGGTTCAGGTCGTCTTTGAAGAATGTCTTTATCTCAGTGAGAATCCCTGCAGGTGTGCGATGGCGTCGTATAACACTCATTTCCAATGATGAACATCGTGCAGAGGAAAAGATATAGGGAGAATAAGGTGTAGGAGACAAAACAAGAAAAAAGTTTTAAATAAAAATATATTTTAAGCATATTGCAAGATACATCAATCATACAGGTTTATTAAGAAAATAAATCTTATGCATGGTTGTTCTGGTCCTCCATGGTGCTCCGCACGAAGGAGAGGTACTCGTGGTTATACAGGGACAACAGCTCCAACAATAATTGATTAAGCGCCGGTGACCACAGGCCTTTCTTCTCCAGAGTCTGTCGAAGATCGCCCAATATGCTGTCCCTGGAGGAGGTGTCATCTCCGCGACGATCGAGTTCCGCAATCAGCGTATCTTTACAGTTGTTAGCACTGGCGGTAATCTCGCGTAGCGTGGTTATTTGCAAGGTTACGCAGCGCAAGACCCTCTGGAGATTGAGGTAGGACACCCTCTTCATCACAACCGTAGGTGTGTATGCCCTAGCTCTTTTAACACCTGAGCCATCGTTGTCCGTAGACACAGGGATTGCCGGCTTGATAATAATTGCCCGCTCACCGTATGAGTACGTGAAGACTATCTCATGAGTGGTCATGAGAATAGGACTGTTAAAAGCCTCGGGTACCTCCTTGATGTTATCCTCGGCGGTGAAGAACTTGTCGATGACGGGGAAGTGGTCGGTGATGATGGACCATTCGGTAGGTTCAAACTCCACGCCGGAATAATCTTGATTAACCATGCGTATTACAGGTGATAAGCTTCCCGAACGATTTAGAGAGAGGCCGGTGATCACTTGCTTCGAAAACGATCGGTTTAGACCGTACGCAGTGGGCAGCAGTACTTGCTTCTTGTACATGATTGTAGTAAATACTATTATACGATCGGTGCGAGGGTCTGAGCAGTACTGTCTAAGGCAATATCTAAAAAGCAGGGCATCGAAATATTGGCGAACGTGTCCCCCACCACCACCACCATAGCCACACCCCGTTTTCATAGGATGCAGCGAACAAAGAGCCTATGGCCAAGATACTGCTGATATCGCAGAATGTATCAAAGATGACGAGATGCTGATATCCTATAGCGAGTGATTCACGTGAATCACTGTACTGCTGGGTGCATCTGCATCAGCGTTAAGATGATCCTGTGTAAAAGAAAACACGCAGCTGGGGCACGCGCGAGCAGGCAGCGATGTACCGTCTAAGAAAAGCAGTAGAATCATTACAGTGAAAAATTTACCGACAGCCACCGTAGAAAAAGAAATGGCTGCGAAACACTGCTGCGGGATGACCGTGGCGAAAAAGATATTGGAGTACAGCTTATCGGTGGTGATATCGACGAGTTCGATGCTGTAAAAGATTGGTATGATCTTTTGGTACCAGTCGATTGTAATTGATAAATATAAATAAAGTAAAAAAAAATACCTATGTACACAGCGTAGTATGATTCGTATCTCTAACCCTACACGATGACGACGAGATGCTGATGCAACCTCGAACGGTGTGCGTCAGCAGATCGCTGCAGCTTCCGACGCAACACCTCTATACCGGACTTTTTATCCGTATTATGGATACGCAATATTTAGCGATCGGCGAACGAGCGACCAATAATATGTAATTCATTTTTACGATTAAAACGCTTCTATCCGATTTTTGACGAATAACGATTCTATTATAAAGCCGTGCCATTTTTTGCTGATTCAGATGTATCGCATGGTATTGTTTTGAAATTAATATCGCCGTGACAGAAAGACGCCCGCGGACTAGACGTACCCTGTTTTAGTTCGTATCACGACGTCTTGGCAGATAGTCTGATAACTTACATCAATCACCAGCTCTAAGCAAAGAAAAAAAAAATGTCATCTTTGGGGAATATTCGCGATTGTATCCTCGATTTCGTCAGGACACGCCGCTTGAATACCCCTAGAAACCCGAGATTATTTTCACCGGGGTGGTGTCGCGAGTTAAGATATTTCGGTTTTCGCACGTTAACGCGTAGATTAAAAAGTGTGTTTGTCCATTGTTCTCTGCGCGTGCTAGCGAGGGGTCATGAAAGAGGATACTTCAAGAACGATCCGTACATACTCTCGCTAGCCGCAGAGTGCATCAACAAACGCGGAGTGCGCGATAGCCACATCACCAGGGCTATTATAACCGATCATCGGTTTCACGAAGGTATGTATCTGTCGCTTGCCAGCAATAGCTCCTACACAAATTGCCTTTTTTTAAAAAAAAAAATAAATCAATTTTACAAGAATTGACGCGCTTTCATCACGAAGTCGTCCCCGAGGAGGAGGAGGAGCAGTTGCTCCTAGGGTGCCTCGATCGTGTAGAGGAGGTTTACTCGGAACCCCGCACCAGCACAGAGACAGTGATGCAACGTGCTAACGGTAAAACATACTTTAAAAAAAAAAAAAAAAGATTACGGTTAATTTACGTTTTATTTAAAAAAAAGTGGCAGGTCCATCGACAACGCTGGACATACAGGCGATGGAGGAAGAAGAAGAGGACGAAGAATCGTTCCACGATACGTGGGGTATGCATTAAACAGCATCGGAAGCAAACAGTATGAGCCGAATACTCTTTCTTTTGTGTTTAATAACAAAAAAAATAATAAAAAACTCTTTTTCCAAACGCTAGATGCGGGCGCGCAATATCAGATCGGCGGGGGACCCCTTCTTCGGTCGCAGATTGATGACAACGAAGACGCCGACCACGAGGGAGTGAGCGATAACGACGTGTTACCACCAGGGCATAGGTTTATCGTACAAGCCGAAACGACGCGTCGCATAAATCGGTTCCGATTAGACGGCCGCGAAATAACAATGGCTATCCGGAGGCCGCCCGAAGACCCTGATACAAATACGGTATCATGGTTACACGGGGCAGTCAGAGATATACACGCGTACCTCACAAGCTCGTGTACCGCGCGGGACTATATAGGTCTAACGATCAAATCCGACAGTTTTGCGTGTGGGGCAGCATGGGTGTCGTACAGACCGGCTCGAGAACTTCTCGAAAACGATGTGTGGGGTGTGATATCGTCCGTCGCACAAAGCGCCCAGGCATTCCAGATAGATAGGTCTTTTGTCATTGAGTCGTGTATAGTCAAAGTACCGCGGGGTACGGGGCGCGTGCAATTAGCGCACGAATCTGTAAAAAAAACAATCTATACTGACCATAGCGAATAGCGATAACCTCTGTCTACCTAGATCGCTCGCTGCGGCGATGGTGCACGCTGAACGTGGGGAGGTGCGCTCTGGGGAGTTGCATGAGCGATGGAACGCGGTACGGTGTCAACGGGGTAAATTACAAAAACAATTAGCTCTCGAGCTTGTGACAAGCGCCCGTGTAGACATACCGCCTGATGGTTGCGGTATTCCGGAAATTGATAAATTTCAAAGGCACCTTGCTCCGGATGGTATAGCCATTGTTGTTTACGAGTTTGACAATATAGGCAGCGGCGAGAAACCACTGTACGACGGATCGCAGATAGTCGATAGTGCGTACGGTTCAGGGAAACCACGGCAAACGCTCCGCATTCTGTATTATAATAATTCGCAGCATTATCAACCTATTTTAAATATGCGGGGTGCGGTCGGTAGTCGTGGTTTTTGCATACCATGTAACAAATCTTACACGTACGAGGCAGAGCATAAGTGTTCCCACAAATGCGCTAGATGTTTCGGAAAACCGCCCTGCGATTCGGCTCTCCCCACATTGTATTGTCGCGAGTGCCATAGGTACTTTTTTGGTCAAATCTGTTTCGATAATCATAAAAATACGCTGATTACTAAACAGAAGGGTAAAGAAAAGAGCGTGTGCCAGGCCGTTCGCAGCTGTCCGCAGTGTCTTAGACCTCTTCAAGGAACCTCTCGTAAGCACTCTTGCGATAAGATGTATTGCAGCGTCTGCAAGAGTGTTAATGACGTTGGACATCGGTGTTACGTCAGACCGGTAAAAAAGACTACCGCTGAAAAAAATATTCTGTACATCTTCTACGATTTTGAAACACAGCAGATACAGAAGCTGCCCGGTGACGACGCGGTGCGTATCCACACACCAAACTTGTGCGTCGTTCAGCAAGTGTGTACAGCATGCATAAATGATACAGATCTCGCGAGGGTATGCCCATCTTGCGGTGTACACGAGTACATCTTCGAAGAGGATCCCGTAAGGCAGTTTGTAGATTTCGCGTACGATCCTAAAAGAAAATCGTTTCAGAGAGTGATCTGCGTGGCGCATAATGCCAAGGGTTTCGACGCGCAGTTTGTACTACGGTACATCGTGAAGCGTAGAAGAAAAAGCCTAAAGCCGCCGATGCTGCTACTCAGCGGTACGAGCATCATAATGATGAAGACGGGTCGTGTAACATTCACAGACAGTCTTAATTATTTTCATATGCCGCTGAGCGCACTACCGAAAGCCTTTGGCCTCGCGGATGTGGTCGGTTTGAAACAAAAGGGTGTCTTCCCGCATCTGTTCAATACACCTGAGAATCAGCATTATATCGGCCCGTTACCAGCGCTCGAGTTTTATTCGCCCGATACGATGTCGCCGGCTCAGCGTAATCAGTTTTTAGCATGGTACAACGAGCAGTGCTCTGCGGGATACGTATTTAACTTTCGAACCGAGTTTATATATTACTGTAGATCAGACGTTACCATTCTCAGGCAGGCTTGCGTTTCTTTCTGCGAAATGTTTCTTCAGCATGGCAACGTTTGCCCTTTCTCGGAGAGCACAACCATAGCCTCGGCGTGTTCGAGAGTTTTTCGGAAAAACTTTTTGCGGGACGAACAGATAGCTATTTTACCACCGGGCGGGTACCGATACGGTGACAAACAATCGCGTAAGGCTGTCTTGTGGCTTCTTTCGCTGGAGCATCGTTTGGGTTGTGTCATAGCTCACGCGGGACGCACTCGGGAGTATCGTCTGCCGGAGGGTACACCCGTCGACGGCTACTACATGGACACCGACACAGGCCTACGGCACGTATTACAGTTTCAGGGTTGTTTCTGGCACGGTTGCCCAAAATGCTATCGTATAAACAGAGATAGTCGTCTACACACGGGCGGATCCATGGACGCGCGCTTCGAGAGAACGCAGGCTACGAACGATAAGATTCGGTATTTAGGTTACGAGCTGACGGAAATTTGGGAGTGCGAATTCGACCGCTGGATAATCGATCCTGAACAGGCCGCTTTATATAGATCGCTGAATGAGAACCCGGTGGTATCGCAAGCACCGCTCGAACCCCGCGATGCTTTCTTCGGTGGCCGTACAGGGAATACCGTCAGTTTTTACGAAGTCGAGGGGTCTGAGAGGATACATTACGTAGATGTGTGCTCGCTCTACCCCTTCATTTCGAAAACGGGGAAATTCCCTGTAGGTCACCCTACAGTGTACGTGGGCGATGACTGTCGCGAATTAACGGGTGATCGCAACAACATCGATAACGTAGAGGGTTTGATTAAGTGTGTGGTGTTACCACCACGAGATCTGTATCATCCCATGTTACCGGTACGCATGCACGGTAAACTGCTCTTCGCCTTGTGTCGTTCCTGTGCAGAGGTCAGACGCGCTGTACGTAAAGGATATCAAATAACGACGATACACGAAATATGGCAGTATGAGATTACCCAGTACGATCTGACGACACGGACGGGCGGTCACTTTGCCGATTACATAAACACGTTCCTAAAGATTAAGCAGGAAGCTAGCGGCTGGCCGCGCGAGTGTGACGACGACGACGAGGCCAAAAAACTGTATATAGAGGAGTACGATCGGGTCGAGGGTATTCGTCTGGACCCTGATAATATAAAATCAAATCCCGGCCTGCGGTCAGTCGCAAAATTATGTCTGAATTCCTTTTGGGGCAAGTTTGGGCAACGCGAAAATCTACCTAAAACGGAAATCGTAACCAGTCGTCAGAAACTCGTGAGTTTGCTTACGTGTCCGGAGGTAGAGATTACAGGTATTCTGCCCGTAGATGACGAGATGCTCTACGTCAGTACGCGTAGTACAAACGAATCGCTGATACCCACAGCGTACACAAACGTCGTTATAGCAGCGTACACCACGGCTCAAACTCGCCTTAAGTTATATGACTATCTCGAGAAATTAGATCGACGTGTACTATATTACGACACCGACTCGTGTATATACGTATCGGGTGGCCGTTACGCCGATAACGCTTACGAGCCGCCGCTCGGCAGTCTTTTGGGCGATTTAAAGGACGAACTGGAGTCGTACTGTGTTGGTAGCTATATCACGTCTTTTGTCTCAGGAGGCCCGAAATTTTATGCGTACCGAGTGCTTAAGCCAGACGGTTCTTACGCTGAAGTCTGTAAGGTCAAAGGTATCACGATCGACTACGCGACGAGTCTAGCCATTAATTACAACTGGATACGCTCTTATGTGACGGGAGAGACCAGCGAGCCTGTCGTTTTACACTATAACGCGATACGGCGTACACCGTCTCACGACGTAGTGACGCGCCTGGAATCAAAAACGTGTAAACCGACAGAGCTTCAAAAGCGGCGACGCGACGGTCGTTTCGGCTCTTTCCCCTACGGCTTTATGTAATTAATATCACAAACAAAACCTGTATAAATGTATATACATCGCTTGTACAATAATAATAATAAAAACATATTTATTTGAAAAAACCTCTTTATCGATCTATTCCCGAAGACTCCATCAACCCGACCATGTTATTTATTTTTTCAGCGACGCTTCGGACATGCTAGCCGTGCGCTATGGCTAGCTATGCGGTTGACACACATACATGCCGACTATTAGCTCACATGTGCACGATGAGCTCACCCGGACGAGGGGCTAGCAACGTCACCGATAAGAGCTAGCAAGCGCGCGCGACGTCACGAGCCTCACGCGTGTCGCGCGCCCGCCGCGGCAGGGCCCCGCGATGGAAGGGGGAGCGTGTAAAGTTCAGCAGACTCTGTAACAGTATATTCGTAAAGAACACCGCCAAATAGCCTCATTTGGCATAATGGACACACGGTGGAAGCACCCCTGGACATCGATGGTCTGTGGGCCAACGGGGTGCGGGAAGACGTTTTTCGTAAAGAAATTCCTATGGTTCATCGAGGATATGAGTGACGTGCGATTTGCGCGCGTTCTCTTTTACTATGCAGAGTGGCAGGAGGGGTACAGGGAGTACGGGAGCTCTATAGAGTTTCACGAGGGACTGCCGTAAAACACCGATTACGGCAACGATCCACGCCCGAAATTCGTCATCATCGACGATCTCATGAGGGAATCGTCCAATAACACGGTGGTCGACCTTTCTACCAAAGGCAGCCATCATAAGAACATCAGCGTTATCTTCATTACGCAGAATCTCTTTCATCAGGGGCCCGGGCAGCGCGATATCTCGTTGAATGCCAACTACATCGTTGTGTTTAAAAATCCGCGCGACAGAGCGCAGATACAGCATCTGGCGAGACAGGTGTTTCCTGAAAATCCGCGCTTCGTGCAGGAAGCCTACCGCGATGCCACCGCCGAACCGCACGGCTATTTACTACTCGATTTGAAGCAGTCGACCCCCGATAACTGCCGCTTTCGCACGAGCGTGTTTCCTTCGGACCCGTTCCACTACGTGTACGTACCGCGAAAGGGTATAAAGGGTGGGTACGCCGATCGAGACGTACCAGTCATTCGGTTGTAATGGTATCCAGCGCACGCTGCTCTATAGGGCGGAAGCACGCCACAGTGTTAAAGGCTATTTGCCACCTGGACAGCAAACAACGCAGCGCCTTGTTACGAGCGGCCGACCCACGTCTCGTCAACTGTATATGCGAATGCGCTCTGAATATCCTTCGCGGTAACGTACCTCTCAAGCCGACTCAGAAACGGCACTTACGAAAACACGCACCGCTGCTGAGACGTTTATCCAGACCGGGTTCAGCAGTCAAAACTAGAAAACGCCTTATCGTTCAGAGCGGCGGTTTTCTACCTCTTCTGTTAGCACCCATACTGGGTACCGTCATATCAAAACTCATAGGGGGAAGCGGATAGGATATACGCCACGCAGAGCGAGAAGGAGCATGCGAAAAAGATGGTTCTCATTCCTCATGAGAGCGTGAATACCGTGCACCAGCAGTACCACCGTGCAGCGCCTCATACGCATCAGTACAGTCAGGAGGGCATTGACACCGTTAACACCGTACAAACCCCTGGGACCCCCTTAAGCAGATTAGACGCGTCGATGAAGGAGATCCTACACTCGCCGAATTTCATTGACGAGCGCGAAAAGTGGAAGATGTACAATCAGGTGCTGCAGCGTTATCTACACTTTATCGAGGACCTGCGCAATAACGTCGACGAGGATAGGCGCGCCGATAGCGATAACAAGAAGAAAAATAACAATTCTGCGGAGGATAACGCCCGGAACCAGACCACCGATGCTGACGACGACGACGACATCATTGCCAGTGTACCCCAAAAGTACAGGACTAAGGCGCGGCTCTTACTAGGCAGACTGCGTGGCGCTGGCTCACCACACATTTCGTGGAGTAAGCAGGGCGTTACGCGTATCGGTGGAACCGTCGTGCAGGACGCCAACATCGTTGATTTAATCAATGACGCTATGCGTGAGAGAAAAACGGCGAGACCGGCGGGGAGTCGGCAGTTTGCGCGGTTCCTCCGTACTGCTGGTATACCGCGCGAATTTATTGGCAATCAGCGTCTATGGATGGAGGGGAGCAACACGACGCCTCTCAGTAATCAGCCACGGCGTCGTGTAACAATCGTACCGCGCCCAATCGACACGACTCAGAGCTCGTCCACGGAGGAGGAATTTGGCGAGGCGTTTCAGGAAGTGTTTAGAGACTCAGAGGAAGCAGAAGAGGTCGTGGGGAAAAGAGCTACACGATCCGTGTCGGCTAGTACAGCCAACGATACCGAGAAAAAGAAAAGATTAGAATGGTTAAGGCTACCGTGAAACAGAAGAAGAAGAAGTCGGGTGATGACAGTCTTCTGAGGCGTCTTTATTACACACCAGCAGAGCCGTCTTCGTACGCCGGTATCGGTAACCTCGAGCGATCGGTTAAGGGTAGGGTAAAGCGAGATTCCGTCGTACATTGGTTAGAGGCGCAGGACGCGTATACGCTGCATAAGCCCGTACGTCGTACGTTTCAGCGCCGCTCTTACGCCGTCAGCAATATCGACGATGTTTGGGAGGCCGATCTCGTGGACCTTCGCTCGTTGAAGGAGTACAACGATGGTTACACGTATATACTTGTAATAATCGATGTACTCAGCAAATACGCTTGGGTCGAGCCTTTACGCGATAAGTCCGGTGCAACGGTAGCAGCGGCATTCCGGAGGGTTTTGACACGTAGTAAGAATAGGATACCCGTGTACCTACAGACAGACAAAGGTAAAGAGTTTACCAATGGCGTACTGCAGCGTCTGCTCGAGGAGCTCGGCATAGGATTTCGCGTAGCGCGCAGCCCCGACGTAAAGGCAGCTGTCGTCGAACGCTACAACCGTACTCTGAAGGAGCGTATGTGGCGTTACTTTACACATAGAAACACGTGGCGGTACATAGATATTCTTCAGAGCCTCGTGGAATCGTACAACAGGACACGTCACTCTGCGATAAGAATGCGTCCAGTCGACGTAACCATGTATAATGCCGCTACGGCCCGTATGAACCTGTCCATGCGATACGTCACAGCGAGCCCGCGTACCCCTAAATACGGTGTCGGTGACCTGGTACGCATCAGTAGCGCTAGGAACCCTTTTGCGAAAGGATACGAGGGGGGCTGGACTCGAGAGATTTTTAAAATCGTACGCTTAGGTACAACGAGAGAACCACCCGTCTACATCTTAGAAGATCTCGCCGGCGAGAAGATTGACGGTATTTTTTACGAGGAGGAGCTCGTTCGAGTCCGCAAGGACCTCGCAAAGGACACGTTTCTCGTCGATCGTGTGATAAAACGAAGCGGCCGTGGGAAAGCCCAAAAAGTACTGGTCAGCTGGGTCGGTTACCCCGAGAAATTTAATTCGTGGATACCGGCTGCCCGCTTAAAGAACAATGAAGGACCAATTTTATCTCGTTCTACCCAGTAACAGCAGTATGTCGTACTATCCCGAAAATAAAACAGTTTTACCACGCATCTACCGCATCAGATCGATTTACACGGCGCATGGGCTGTTGCTCTGGTCGAAATACAGATCCCTATGACCTTTCTTCACGTGCCCGCTGCGCTAAAAGACTGGGATCACGTGGGCATTGTCACCACCCGCACCAAACCGCGGAAGAACCACAAAGAACCGATAGTGGGTCTTATGATGACGGGTTCTAACGTGGCGCACGGTGTTTATGACGATGTAAAGACACTCGTTGACGAAATAAACGCTACCAGGGCTATGAAGGGCCGTCTGCAATTAGAGCTCTGTAGAGGCGGTTACGCTAGCGTATCGCTCGTCTCTACCGATAACGATCTAGACGACCCACACGAACTGAGACTCTGCCGCTCTCTGGCGCGCATCCTAGGTTTTCCCGAATCGGTCGTGGTATCGAAAGCACAACCCGTTGTGATGGCCGATCAGCCGATTAGCCTGATCAACGCCCTACCTAAGATGCTTTTTGTTTACACCGATGTCTGCGAGCCGTATATCACCGGAGACGTCCAAACACCCTTGCTTCGTGTGGTTCCCCTGCAAACGGATAACAAATACGCTTACGCAGCCATGAAAGTACTCTCGTTTTCACCGTTAAAGTATATACCGCTGCTCCGCACGACTTTTCAAACGATCGACATCGATATAAGAGATCAACTAGGCGAACCTATACCATTCGAATCAGGGACGCTCTCCGTAACACTACACTTTAAACGGCTAGACTGATGGCTCATTACACCGACTACTACGAGTCGCAGATCGGTGGGGGATATTCCACGAAATTTCGGGTATTCGCGGGGTCGCCTTATCAGCGAGGACATGGTATTGGTAGCTTTCTCGGTGGTCTGTTTCGGCGTGTGTTACTTTTGCTATCGAGAGGAGCCCGAGCCGTCGGTAAGGAGGCGGTGCGCGCGGGCATGAATATCTTGACGGACGTCAGCGAGCGCGGCGCTCCGCTGAAACAGGCGTTTCGCACCAGGGCCACCGAATCGGGTATGAATCTTAAACGTAAGGCGGAGGCGAAAATTGACGAGCTCATGAAAGGATCGGGCTATAAAGCTGTAAAACGAACACGCGGCGCCCACTCTATCATCGGCGTCGCTGGAAGGAGCATCGCCTCAAGAACTGCTAACAAGCGTAAGAGACGTACGGGGAAGAAGGCTGCTCCGCGTCGAAAAAAAAAAGTAGTAAAAAAAATAAAGTCAAAAACCAAGAAACCCAAAAATCGTCGTAGGATAGCTAGTAAGAAAGTAAAGCGGAGTGTGCTGGATATCTTCTCCTAAACGCTATCTCTATCATGGCCTTTCTACACGCACACTCCTGCGAGTGTATGAAATCGGAGCTCGAGCTCTTTACACTGCCACCGACACAGACCACTATAGAGAGCGCACAGTGGGTACACTACAAGCCCATCTCATCGCTGACCGATGACTCGCCCATTGAATTTGTCGTGCCGGGTAACGGCGACGAGTACCTCGATCTAGCACACACCATGCTGAGTTTACGCGTGCAGCTACGATCCAAGGATGCGTTAGCCCCTGACGCTCTGAGCAAAGCAGCCCCTGTTAACAATCTGCTACACTCGCTGTTCAATCAGGTGGACGTGTTTCTTAATCAGAAACTCGTATCACCGCCTAATAACGCGTACGCTTATAGGGCCTACATAGAGACGCTATTAAATTATGGGCCAGCCGCCAAGGGGTCCCACCTCTCGAGCGTGCTCTGGTACGACGACACGCCCGGTCATATGGACGATACAGCGGGCAAGAATATGGGTCTCGTGAATAGGCAGGCGTTCGTCGGTAAAGACAAGACGGTCGATTTGATCGGTCATTTACATTGCGATGTGTTTAACCAGGAAAAATTTTTATTAAATGGTGTTGAGCTCCGTTTACGTCTCGTACGCACGAGAGACGGTTTCTCCCTCATGGATCCAAAGAGCGAGTATTCTTTACATATAACGGAGGCCACGCTCCTCGTTAGACGCGCCAAAATAAGCCCCGGTATTCTAATTGCTCATTCTAAAATGCTATCAAAGACAACTGCAAAGTATCCGCTTACGCGTGTATAGGTCAAGGCGCTGACGATGCATGCCGGCTTGCACGGTGGTACTATGGATAACGTGATTCTCGGCCAATTACCTAAGCGTATTATAATAGGCTTCGTCGATAACAAGGCTTTTAATGGCAACTATCAACTCAACCCGTTCAATTTTAAAAACTATCGTATTAATTTCTTATCGCTGTACGTCGACGGTGTTCAAGTACCCTCGAAAGCACTGCAGACAGATTTCGGTAAAGCCGGTCTTTACGTGGACGCGTATCATACCCTCTTCAGTGGCACGGGTATACACTTCCTCAGCGAGGGTAATTCGATATCAAGGAGTGCTTACGCAGACGGTTACTGTCTGTTCGTTTTCGATCTTACACCCGATCTCTCGGCAAATAGCAACACCCACTGGAACCTGATCAAGCACGGTAGTGTACGAATTAAGGTACGCTTCGACGATCCGCTGGCCACCACCGTGAACTGTATCGTATACGCCGAGTACGATAACGTTCTGGAGATCGACGCCTCGCGTCAGATCGTCGTAGATTACGGCGGCTAAACAATCGAAGAAAATACATAGGTCAGCAATTTGGGGTATGCGTCACCGTCTTTTTGTGCACTCGGTATCGCCTGTGATCGGCAGCATCGCCGTTAGTTTCTCGTTGAACGCCTACGAGTTAGCACCGCAGCGATGGATTTCGTGATCGAGATTGAGTACTTCAAAGACTCCGAGGGACGTCTGGCGACGAAGGAGATCGGCGTCGTGGCTGCGGAAAGAAAATACATAGGCCACTGGATCGTTTCACCGCCCTGCGATTTCAACGAATTACCACCGGCGATCAGAAGTGAAAACAACACCATGACCCGCTATCGACACGGTCTAGAGTGGTTCGACGGTGGTGTGACGTACAAACAGTTATACAACAATCTCCGAAATATTGCCGGTATTTCGCGGAGCATATACACGCGAGGCCCGGAGAGCGTACTTTTCTGCAGACCGTTATGGCAAGGGAGGTTATAAATTTGGATGAAACCCCCGATAACTCACCATACGAGGACTTCCCACCGAATCGTGACCATTACGAGTGCATCGTTCACGCCTGTAAGGAGAGCCGAGGATCGTTCACCTGCTCTCTGAACAACGCATTGCGTCTTGAATTCTGGCTTCGAAATAACGGACCGCATATATGAATACGCTAGACCTTTACCTTGGCCTTCGCGGTATATCGGAGCATACGACAGGTGTCTACGCAGCTGATAGAATACCCCGAAGCTGGTAGAAACCCGCTGCGATTATCGCCAACACGGACGATCATACGAAGCCAGGAGCACATTGGGTTGCCATGTACGTGGACGCTGACGGAGACGGCTACTACTTTGACAGCTACGGATTACCACCGCTGAATCATCACCACGCATCGAGACTCCGACGGAACTGTGGATCCTTCCGATGGAACACCCAGCAGCTTCAGAGCGAGACGTCAACGGTGTGCGGCCAATTCTGTATGATGTTTCTACACTACCTCTCCTCAGGCTTCGGGATGCATGCCTTCCAGAATGTATTTAGTACTGATTTGCGGAAAAACGATAGAATTGCCCGAGAGTACTACGACGCTTTTGTGCGAAAGAAGCGTTTGGCTGATCGCCAGTATGCGCACGATAATAAGGTCTATGGTGGCGGTGGCGGTAATAGGATACAATATTCCCGGTGTAAATCTGGATACACGTGTTAAGATCTGTTTCATGAAAAAAAAAAGGTGCGTGGTCTGGGCATTTAATTATATAAATTAAAGATATAATTTTTGCTAATTTTTTTTTATTATGGACTGTATATTAATATAATAACGATAATATAAGGGGCATTCCACGTCAAAACGAAAACGATCCAACCGATGGGTCTCCGATTTTCTTCCAAATTTTTTTTCTTGTTCTATTTCAGGATCAAAACCTACATACCAAAGCATTTTTCAATTGGAACTTTGCTTTTTTATTGACCGATTTTCAAAAATTCCATTTTTTTTTGTAATCTGAAAATTTCAATATTTATTCATTCAGTGTTAGCTAATTATTTTGAGAAAATATATGAGACAAGATATGTTCGATTTAAACTGTACTTTTCATAAAAATTTGTATAAAATTTTTTGCGTCAACGGTTTTGGAGTGATTGAAAAAATAAACCCAAAATCTCGATTTTTGAAAAAAGTACACTTTTGATTTTTGATTTTTTTTTTCCAAAAAAACTTTCGGGAATTACAAAATTTTAAGGACCAAAACCATAGTGGGCCGACGATGCTACGATTTTTTATGAATTTTTGAATTTGTTGCTGACCGAAACTTATACCGAATGGAGACAAAAATATTCGAAAGAAGCGCTATTCATTTGCCACGAAGTCAGATGATTGCAGAATCTTAAAAATATAAATCGCATTGATATTTCACGATTCATTGACAAAATCGAATTGATATTTCACGTTCACCTTGTTTTATAATATGCAATTGTATTATTAAGAAGTAAATTCACATGTGAAAATGATAAAACGAAAAAAAAATACCGATTTTATTTATTTATTTACGGCGAAAATTCCGAGGAAAAATTCACAAATGCAAAAATTCATAAAAAATCGTAGCATCGTCGGCCCACTATGGTTTTGGTCCTTAAAATTTTGTAATTCCCGAAAGTTTTTTTGGAAAAAAAAAATCAAAAATCAAAAGTGTACTTTTTTCAAAAATCGAGATTTTGGGTTTATTTTTTCAATCACTCCAAAACCGTTGACGCAAAAAATTTTATACAAATTTTTATGAAAAGTACAGTTTAAATCGAACATATCTTGTCTCATATATTCTCTCAAAATAATTAGCTAACACTGAATGAATAAATATTGAAATTTTCAGATTACAAAAAAAAATGGAATTTTTGAAAATCGGTCAATAAAAAAGCAAAGTTCCAATTGAAAAATGCTTTGGTATGTAGGTTTTGATCCTGAAATAGAACAAGAAAAAAAATTTGGAAGAAAATCGGAGACCCATCGGTTGGATCGTTTTCGTTTTGACGTGGAATGCCCCTTATATTATCGTTATTATATTAATATACAGTCCATAATAAAAAAAAATTAGCAAAAATTATATCTTTAATTTATATAATTAAATGCCCAGACCACGCACCTTTTTTTTTTTCATGAAACAGATCTTAACACGTGTATCCAGATTTACACCGGGAATATTGTATCCTACCACCGCCACCGCCACCATAGACCTTATTATCGTGCGCATACTGGCGATCAGCCAAACGCTTCTTTCGCACAAAAGCGTCGTAGTACTCTCGGGCAATTCTATCGTTTTTCCGCAAATCAGTACTAAATACATTCTGGAAGGCATGCATCCCGAAGCCTGAGGAGAGGTAGTGTAGAAACATCATACAGAATTGGCCGCACACCGTTGACGTCTCGCTCTGAAGCTGCTGGGTGTTCCATCGGAAGGATCGACAGTTCCGTCGGAGTCTCGATGCGTGGTGATGATTCAGCGGTGGTAATCCGTAGCTGTCAAAGTAGTAGCCGTCTCCGTCAGCGTCCACGTACATGGCAACCTAATGTGCTCCTGGCTTCGTATGATCGTCCGTGTTGGCGATAATCGCAGCGGGTTTCGACCAGCTTCGGGGTATTCTATCAGCTGCGTAGACACCTGTCGTATGCTCCGATATACCGCGAAGGCCAAGGTAAAGGTCTAGCGTATTCATATATGCGGTCCGTTATTTCGAAGCCAGAATTCAAGACGCAATGCGTTGTTCAGAGAGCAGGTGAACGATCCTCGGCTCTCCTTACAGGCGTGAACGATGCACTCGTAATGGTCACGATTCGGTGGGAAGTCCTCGTATGGTGAGTTATCGGGGGTTTCATCCAAATTTATAACCTCCCTTGCCATAACGGTCTGCAGAAAAGTACGCTCTCCGGGCCTCGCGTGTATATGCTCCGCGAAATACCGGCAATATTTCGGAGATTGTTGTATAACTGTTTGTACGTCACACCACCGTCGAACCACTCTAGACCGTGTCGATAGCGGGTCATGGTGTTGTTTTCACTTCTGACCGCCGGTGGTAATTCGTTGAAATCGCAGGGCGGTGAAACGATCCAGTGGCCTATGTATTTTCTTTCCGCAGCCACGACGCCGATCTCCTTCGTCGCCAGACGTCCCTCGGAGTCTTTGAAGTACTCAATCTCGATCACGAAATCCATCGCTGCGGTGCTAACTCGTAGGCGTTCAACGAGAAACTAACGGCGATGCTGCCGATCACAGGCGATACCGAGTGCACAAAAAGACGGTGACGCATACCCCAAATTGCTGACCTATGTATTTTCTTCGATTGTTTAGCCGCCGTAATCTACGACGATCTGACGCGAGGCGTCGATCTCCAGAACGTTATCGTACTCGGCGTATACGATACAGTTCACGGTGGTGGCCAGCGGATCGTCGAAGCGTACCTTAATTCGTACACTACCGTGCTTGATCAGGTTCCAGTGGGTGTTGCTATTTGCCGAGAGATCGGGTGTAAGATCGAAAACGAACAGACAGTAACCGTCTGCGTAAGCACTCCTTGATATCGAATTACCCTCGCTGAGGAAGTGTATACCCGTGCCACTGAAGAGGGTATGATACGCGTCCACGTAAAGACCGGCTTTACCGAAATCTGTCTGCAGTGCTTTCGAGGGTACTTGAACACCGTCGACGTACAGCGATAAGAAATTAATACGATAGTTTTTAAAATTGAACGGGTTGAGTTGATAGTTGCCATTAAAAGCCTTGTTATCGACGAAGCCTATTATAATACGCTTAGGTAATTGGCCGAGAATCACGTTATCCATAGTACCACCGTGCAAGCCGGCATGCATCGTCAGCGCCTTGACCTATACACGCGTAAGCGGATACTTTGCAGTTGTCTTTGATAGCATTTTAGAATGAGCAATTAGAATACCGGGGCTTATTTTGGCGCGTCTAACGAGGAGCGTGGCCTCCGTTATATGTAAAGAATACTCGCTCTTTGGATCCATGAGGGAGAAACCGTCTCTCGTGCGTACGAGACGTAAACGGAGCTCAACACCATTTAATAAAAATTTTTCCTGGTTAAACACATCGCAATGTAAATGACCGATCAAATCGACCGTCTTGTCTTTACCGACGAACGCCTGCCTATTCACGAGACCCATATTCTTGCCCGCTGTATCGTCCATATGACCGGGCGTGTCGTCGTACCAGAGCACGCTCGAGAGGTGGGACCCCTTGGCGGCTGGCCCATAATTTAATAGCGTCTCTATGTAGGCCCTATAAGCGTACGCGTTATTAGGCGGTGATACGAGTTTCTGATTAAGAAACACGTCCACCTGATTGAACAGCGAGTGTAGCAGATTGTTAACAGGGGCTGCTTTGCTCAGAGCGTCAGGGGCTAACGCATCCTTGGATCGTAGCTGCACGCGTAAACTCAGCATGGTGTGTGCTAGATCGAGGTACTCGTCGCCGTTACCCGGCACGACAAATTCAATGGGCGAGTCATCGGTCAGCGATGAGATGGGCTTGTAGTGTACCCACTGTGCGCTCTCTATAGTGGTCTGTGTCGGTGGCAGTGTAAAGAGCTCGAGCTCCGATTTCATACACTCGCAGGAGTGTGCGTGTAGAAAGGCCATGATAGAGATAGCGTTTAGGAGAAGATATCCAGCACACTCCGCTTTACTTTCTTACTAGCTATCCTACGACGATTTTTGGGTTTCTTGGTTTTTGACTTTATTTTTTTTACTACTTTTTTTTTTCGACGCGGAGCAGCCTTCTTCCCCGTACGTCTCTTACGCTTGTTAGCAGTTCTTGAGGCGATGCTCCTTCCAGCGACGCCGATGATAGAGTGGGCGCCGCGTGTTCGTTTTACAGCTTTATAGCCCGATCCTTTCATGAGCTCGTCAATTTTCGCCTCCGCCTTACGTTTAAGATTCATACCCGATTCGGTGGCCCTGGTGCGAAACGCCTGTTTCAGCGGAGCGCCGCGCTCGCTGACGTCCGTCAAGATATTCATGCCCGCGCGCACCGCCTCCTTACCGACGGCTCGGGCTCCTCTCGATAGCAAAAGTAACACACGCCGAAACAGACCACCGAGAAAGCTACCAATACCATGTCCTCGCTGATAAGGCGACCCCGCGAATACCCGAAATTTCGTGGAATATCCCCCACCGATCTGCGACTCGTAGTAGTCGGTGTAATGAGCCATCAGTCTAGCCGTTTAAAGTGTAGTGTTACGGAGAGCGTCCCTGATTCGAATGGTATAGGTTCGCCTAGTTGATCTCTTATATCGATGTCGATCGTTTGAAAAGTCGTGCGGAGCAGCGGTATATACTTTAACGGTGAAAACGAGAGTACTTTCATGGCTGCGTAAGCGTATTTGTTATCCGTTTGCAGGGGAACCACACGAAGCAAGGGTGTTTGGACGTCTCCGGTGATATACGGCTCGCAGACATCGGTGTAAACAAAAAGCATCTTAGGTAGGGCGTTGATCAGGCTAATCGGCTGATCGGCCATCACAACGGGTTGTGCTTTCGATACCACGACCGATTCGGGAAAACCTAGGATGCGCGCCAGAGAGCGGCAGAGTCTCAGTTCGTGTGGGTCGTCTAGATCGTTATCGGTAGAGACGAGCGATACGCTAGCGTAACCGCCTCTACAGAGCTCTAATTGCAGACGGCCCTTCATAGCCCTGGTAGCGTTTATTTCGTCAACGAGTGTCTTTACATCGTCATAAACACCGTGCGCCACGTTAGAACCCGTCATCATAAGACCCACTATCGGTTCTTTGTGGTTCTTCCGCGGTTTGGTGCGGGTGGTGACAATGCCCACGTGATCCCAGTCTTTTAGCGCAGCGGGCACGTGAAGAAAGGTCATAGGGATCTGTATTTCGACCAGAGCAACAGCCCATGCGCCGTGTAAATCGATCTGATGCGGTAGATGCGTGGTAAAACTGTTTTATTTTCGGGATAGTACGACATACTGCTGTTACTGGGTAGAACGAGATAAAATTGGTCCTTCATTGTTCTTTAAGCGGGCAGCCGGTATCCACGAATTAACTTTCTCGGGGTAACCGACCCAGCTGACCAGTACTTTTTGGGCTTTCCCACGGCCGCTTCGTTTTATCACACGATCGACGAGAAACGTGTCCTTTGCGAGGTCCTTGCGGACTCGAACGAGCTCCTCCTCGTAAAAAATACCGTCAATCTTCTCGCCGGCGAGATCTTCTAAGATGTAGACGGGTGGTTCTCTCGTTGTACCTAAGCGTACGATTTTAAAAATCTCTCGAGTCCAGCCCCCCTCGTATCCTTTCGCAAAAGGGTTCCTAGCGCTACTGATGCGTACCAGGTCACCGACACCGTATTTAGGGGTACGCGGGCTCGCTGTGACGTATCGCATGGACAGGTTCATACGGGCCGTAGCGGCATTATACATGGTTACGTCGACTGGACGCATTCTTATCGCAGAGTGACGTGTCCTGTTGTACGATTCCACGAGGCTCTAAAGAATATCTATGTACCGCCGCGTGTTTCTATGTGTAAAGTAACGCCACATACGCTCCTTCAGAGTACGGTTGTAGCGTTCGACGACAGCTGCCTTTACGTCGGGGCTGCGCGCTATGCCGAATCCTATGCCGAGCTCCTCGAGCAGACGCTGCAGTACGCCATTGGTAAACTCTTTACCTTTGTCTGTCTGTAGGTACACGGGTATCCTATTCTTACTACGTGTCAAAACCCTCCGGAATGCCGCTGCTACCGTTGCACCGGACTTATCGCGTAAAGGCTCGACCCAAGCGTATTTGCTGAGTACATCGATTATTACAAGTATATACGTGTAACCATCGTTGTACTCCTTCAACGAGCGAAGGTCCACGAGATCGGCCTCCCAAACATCGTCGATATTGCTGACGGCGTAAGAGCGGCGCTGAAACGTACGACGTACGGGCTTATGCAGCGTATACGCGTCCTGCGCCTCTAACCAATGTACGACGGAATCTCGCTTTACCCTACCCTTAACCGATCGCTCGAGGTTACCGATACCGGCGTACGAAGACGGCTCTGCTGGTGTGTAATAAAGACGCCTCAGAAGACTGTCATCACCCGACTTCTTCTTCTTCTGTTTCACGGTAGCCTTAACCATTCTAATCTTTTCTTTTTCTCGGTATCGTTGGCTGTACTAGCCGACACGGATCGTGTAGCTCTTTTCCCCACGACCTCTTCTGCTTCCTCTGAGTCTCTAAACACTTCCTGAAACGCCTCGCCAAATTCCTCCTCCGTGGACGAGCTCTGAGTCGTGTCGATTGGGCGCGGTACGATTGTTACACGACGCCGTGGCTGATTACTGAGAGGCGTCGTGTTGCTCCCCTCCATCCATAGACGCTGATTGCCAATAAATTCGCGCGGTATACCAGCAGTACGGAGGAACCGCGCAAACTGCCGACTCCCCGCCGGTCTCGCCGTTTTTCTCTCACGCATAGCGTCATTGATTAAATCAACGATGTTGGCGTCCTGCACGACGGTTCCACCGATACGCGTAACGCCCTGCTTACTCCACGAAATGTGTGGTGAGCCAGCGCCACGCAGTCTGCCTAGTAAGAGCCGCGCCTTAGTCCTGTACTTTTGGGGTACACTGGCAATGATGTCGTCGTCGTCGTCAGCATCGGTGGTCTGGTTCCGGGCGTTATCCTCCGCAGAATTGTTATTTTTCTTCTTGTTATCGCTATCGGCGCGCCTATCCTCGTCGACGTTATTGCGCAGGTCCTCGATAAAGTGTAGATAACGCTGCAGCACCTGATTGTACATCTTCCACTTTTCGCGCTCGTCAATGAAATTCGGCGAGTGTAGGATCTCCTTCATCGACGCGTCTAATCTGCTTAAGGGGGTCCCAGGGGTTTGTACGGTGTTAACGGTGTCAATGCCCTCCTGACTGTACTGATGCGTATGAGGCGCTGCACGGTGGTACTGTTGGTGCACGGTATTCACGCTCTCATGAGGAATGAGAACCATCTTTTTCGCATGCTCCATCTCGCTCTGCGTGGCGTATATCCTATCCGCTTCCCCCTATGAGTTTTGATATGACGGTACCCAGTATGGGTGCTAACAGAAGAGGTAGAAAACCGCCGCTCTGAACGATAAGGCGTTTTCTAGTTTTGACTGCTGAACCCGGTCTGGATAAACGTCTCAGCAGCGGTGCGTGTTTTCGTAAGTGCCGTTTCTGAGTCGGCTTGAGAGGTACGTTACCGCGAAGGATATTCAGAGCGCATTCGCATATACAGTTGACGAGACGTGGGTCGGCCGCTCGTAACAAGGCGCTGCGTTGTTTGCTGTCCAGGTGGCAAATAGCCTTTAACACTGTGGCGTGCTTCCGCCCTATAGAGCAGCGTGCGCTGGATACCATTACAACCGAATGACTGGTACGTCTCGATCGGCGTACCCACCCTTTATACCCTTTCGCGGTACGTACACGTAGTGGAACGGGTCCGAAGGAAACACGCTCGTGCGAAAGCGGCAGTTATCGGGGGTCGACTGCTTCAAATCGAGTAGTAAATAGCCGTGCGGTTCGGCGGTGGCATCGCGGTAGGCTTCCTGCACGAAGCGCGGATTTTCAGGAAACACCTGTCTCGCCAGATGCTGTATCTGCGCTCTGTCGCGCGGATTTTTAAACACAACGATGTAGTTGGCATTCAACGAGATATCGCGCTGCCCGGGCCCCTGATGAAAGAGATTCTGCGTAATGAAGATAACGCTGATGTTCTTATGATGGCTGCCTTTGGTAGAGAGGTCGACCACCGCGTTATTGGACGATTCCCTCATGAGATCGTCGATGATGACGAATTTCGGGCGTGGATCGTTGCCGTAATCGGTGTTTTACGGCAGTCCCTCGTGAAACTCTATAGAGCTCCCGTACTCCCTGTACCCCTCCTGCCACTCTGCATAGTAAAAGAGAACGCGCGCAAATCGCACGTCACTCATATCCTCGATAAACCGTAGGAATTTCTTTACGAAAAACGTCTTCCCGCACCCCGTTGGCCCACAGACCATCGATGTCCAGGGGTGCTTCCACCGTGTGTCCATTATGCCAAATGAGGCTATTTGGCGGTGTTCTTTACGAATATACTGTTACAGAGTCTGCTGAACTTTACACGCTCCCCCTTCCATCGCGGGGCCCTGCCGCGGCGGGCGCGCGACACGCGTGAGGCTCGTGACGTCGCGCGCGCTTGCTAGCTCTTATCGGTGACGTTGCTAGCCCCTCGTCCGAGTGAGCTCATCGTGCACCTGTGAGCTAATAGTCGGCATGTATGTGTGTCAACCGCATAGCTAGCCATAGCGCACGGCTAGCATGTCCGAAGCGTCGCTGAAAAAATAAATAACATGGTCGGGTTGATGGAGTCTTCGGGAATAGATCGATAAAGAGGTTTTTTCAAATAAATATGTTTTTATTATTATTATTGTACAAGCGATGTATATACATTTATACAGGTTTTGTTTCTGATATTAATTACATAAAGCCGTAGGGGAAAGAGCCGAAACGACCGTCGCGTCGCCGCTTTTGAAGCTCTGTCGGTTTACACGTTTTTGATTCCAGGCGCGTCACTACGTCGTGAGACGGTGTACGCCGTATCGCGTTATAGTGTAAAACGACAGGCTCGCTGGTCTCTCCCGTCACATAAGAGCGTATCCAGTTGTAATTAATGGCTAGACTCGTCGCGTAGTCGATCGTGATACCTTTGACCTTACAGACTTCAGCGTAAGAACCGTCTGGCTTAAGCACTCGGTACGCATAAAATTTCGGGCCTCCTGAGACAAAAGACGTGATATAGCTACCAACACAGTACGACTCCAGTTCGTCCTTTAAATCGCCCAAAAGACTGCCGAGCGGCGGCTCGTAAGCGTTATCGGCGTAACGGCCACCCGATACGTATATACACGAGTCGGTGTCGTAATATAGTACACGTCGATCTAATTTCTCGAGATAGTCATATAACTTAAGGCGAGTTTGAGCCGTGGTGTACGCTGCTATAACGACGTTTGTGTACGCTGTGGGTATCAGCGATTCGTTTGTACTACGCGTACTGACGTAGAGCATCTCGTCATCTACGGGCAGAATACCTGTAATCTCTACCTCCGGACACGTAAGCAAACTCACGAGTTTCTGACGACTGGTTACGATTTCCGTTTTAGGTAGATTTTCGCGTTGCCCAAACTTGCCCCAAAAGGAATTCAGACATAATTTTGCGACTGACCGCAGGCCGGGATTTGATTTTATATTATCAGGGTCCAGACGAATACCCTCGACCCGATCGTACTCCTCTATATACAGTTTTTTGGCCTCGTCGTCGTCGTCACACTCGCGCGGCCAGCCGCTAGCTTCCTGCTTAATCTTTAGGAACGTGTTTATGTAATCGGCAAAGTGACCGCCCGTCCGTGTCGTCAGATCGTACTGGGTAATCTCATACTGCCATATTTCGTGTATCGTCGTTATTTGATATCCTTTACGTACAGCGCGTCTGACCTCTGCACAGGAACGACACAAGGCGAAGAGCAGTTTACCGTGCATGCGTACCGGTAACATGGGATGATACAGATCTCGCGGTGGTAACACCACACACTTAATCAAACCCTCCACGTTATCGATGTTGTTGCGATCACCCGTTAATTCGCGACAGTTATCGCCCACGTACACTGTAGGGTGACCTACAGGGAATTTCCCCGTTTTCGAAATGAAGGGGTAGAGCGAGCACACATCTACGTAATGTATCCTCTCAGACCCCTCGACTTCGTAAAAACTGACGGTATTCCCTGTACGGCCACCGAAGAAAGCATCGCGGGGTTCGAGCGGTGCTTGCGATACCACCGGGTTCTCATTCAGCGATCTATATAAAGCGGCCTGTTCAGGATCGTTTATCCAGCGGTCGAATTCGCATTCCCAAATTTCCGTCAGCTCGTAACCTAAATACCGAATCTTATCGTTCGTAGCCTGCGTTCTCTCGAAGCGCGTGTCCATGGATCCGCCCGTGTGTAGACGACTATCTCTGTTTATACGATAGCATTTTGGGCAACCGTGCCAGAAACAACCCTGAAACTGTAATACGTGCCGTAGGCCTGTGTCGGTGTCCATGTAGTAGCCGTCGACGGGTGTACCCTCCGGCAGACGATACTCCCGAGTGCGTCCCGCGTGAGCTATGACACAACCCAAACGATGCTCCAGCGAAAGAAGCCACAAGACAGCCTTACGCGATTGTTTGTCACCGTATCGGTACCCGCCCGGTGGTAAAATAGCTATCTGTTCGTCCCGCAAAAAGTTTTTCCGAAAAACTCTCGAACACGCCGAGGCTATGGTTGTGCTCTCCGAGAAAGGGCAAACGTTGCCATGCTGAAGAAACATTTCGCAGAAAGAAACGCAAGCCTGCCTGAGAATGGTAACGTCTGATCTACAGTAATATATAAACTCGGTTCGAAAGTTAAATACGTATCCCGCAGAGCACTGCTCGTTGTACCATGCTAAAAACTGATTACGCTGAGCCGGCGACATCGTATCGGGCGAATAAAACTCGAGCGCTGGGAACGGGCCGATATAATGCTGATTCTCAGGTGTATTGAACAGATGCGGGAAGACACCCTTTTGTTTCAAACCGACCACATCCGCGAGGCCAAAGGCTTTCGGTAGTGCGCTCAGCGGCATATGAAAATAATTAAGACTGTCTGTGAATGTTACACGACCCGTCTTCATCATTATGATGCTCGTACCGCTGAGTAGCAGCATCGGCGGCTTTAGGCTTTTTCTTCTACGCTTCACGATGTACCGTAGTACAAACTGCGCGTCGAAACCCTTGGCATTATGCGCCACGCAGATCACTCTCTGAAACGATTTTCTTTTAGGATCGCACGCGAAATCTACAAACTGCCTTACGGGATCCTCTTCGAAGATGTACTCGTGTACACCGCAAGATGGGCATACCCTCGCGAGATCTGTATCATTTATGCATGCTGTACACACTTGCTGAACGACGCACAAGTTTGGTGTGTGGATACGCACCGCGTCGTCACCGGGCAGCTTCTGTATCTGCTGTG